>CM046874.1:162659733-163298627 GCA_025667525.1 Glebionis coronaria
ATAAATATTTATATATATATATATATGTTATAGTAGGACTCCGGTTCCATTGAGAAGGTTTTTATTTGAGAAATTTGAGAAATCTTTGTTGAGCCATTGATTCAAAATTTTTCATGATTCACTAGTTAACATCATTTAATAGTGAATCAAAACTATAAATCATAAGTTTGATTCATAATTCTTTGTAAAAATCGAGTTATGAAATGATTCAATAAATTTGTGCAGTAAATTCAATATTTTACAAATATCGCAAAATCGAGAGATTTTTTTTAATGTTGATTCAAATATTTTTTGACTCATTTTGTATTATTATCATATTAATATGAATCAACACTTGAAAAACTTGAATCAAAGTTAACAAGCTATGGTTTTTTGAAAAACCTTCTCAATTGAGAAGGTTTTTTTCCTTCTCAATCGATCCAGATTCTATGTATATATATATATGTATATATATATATATATATGTATATATATATATATACATATATATATATATATATTATATAATATATATATATATATATATATATATATATATATATATATATATATATATATATATATATATATATATATATATATATATATATATATATATATATATATATAATATATATATATATATATATATATATATATATATATATATATATATATATATATTATATATAATATATATATATATATATATATATATATATATATATTATATATATGTATTATGTATATATATTTATGAAGATACCATCCGACTGTTTCTTGACATGAAGACCAAGGAAGAATGTAAGTTCTCCCATGGCACTCATCTGAAATTCGCCTTTCATTAGTTGTTCAAACTCATCACACCATGCCTCTTCTGTAGCCGTGTTTCAACAAGAAAGTGGAAAGACGCTCATACCAAGCTCTAGGAGCCTGATGAAGTCTATATAGAGCTTTGACCACCTTGTAAACTTTCTTGGGATGAAGTGGATCCACAAATCCCTTAGGTTGAGTGACATAAACTTCCTCATCAATCATGCCATAGATAAATGCACTCTTGACATCCATCTGAAAAACCATAAAGCCAACATATGAAGCAAAAGCCAGAAACAGACGAATGGCCTCACTCCTAACAACAGGAGCAAAAACTTCAGTATAGTCAATGCCTTCAAGTTGTGTGTAACCCTGCGCAACCAACCTAGCCTTATTTATCAACACAATACCCCTTGCTTCTTTCTTTTTTTTGAGAATCCATTTGGTACCAATTGCTTTCTTTCCATCTGGTAAGTCAACTAGGATCCAAACATTCTGTAACAAGAACTGCTGCATCTCCTCCTGTATAGCCTCCACCCAACTTGGATCCTCAAGAGCATGTGAGACTGACCTAGGTTCCACTTGAGAAAGAAAACAAGCAAACAAACAGTGAAGAGAGTCCGTGTGATTATTACGGTTTTGGTCTTCAATATAGCTCACAAGAGCATGATGATCAGACGTTGCTTTCTTATGCATGCGGCGAGTCTTGACAGTAGAACAAGGATCTCCAGTGATTTGAGTGGTAGGATTGTCTTTATGCATCTACTAAACAGGATTAGGAGCTACATCCACTTCTAGTGCCAAGTTATTAAGATCCCCAACAATGTCATCATCATATGAAGTAGAGTCAAAGATGCCATCTACTGGTTTCTTGTGAATATCATCCAGCTTAGTAGAAGTCTTCTTTTGGTAGTTTCCCAGGTAAGAAGGACCAGAGAATCTAGTGGAGGAGGTTGTATCACTAACCGGACTACCAATAGGTGTTAAGCTTGCACTAGAAGTAACAATTGGAGCACTAGGAGTAACTTGGACAGCAGGGGTACTCAAGGGAAACTCAAAGCCTCCTTGAGCAGCGACTGTAGTAGCATCTTGTTGTTGCTTGATCAATGTGTCAAGAGCTCCTTGTGAGTCCACAATGTCTGATGGAGAAGCATCACTTGGAGTAGCATTGGTATTTGGAGAGACTGTGGTGGAATAGGATGGGACAACAAAAATATCATCCTCCTCATCTGAGTCCGAAAAACTAGAATGAGCACCTGCACTAGAAGTTGCAAACACTTGTGGACCTGCATCTTGGTTAGTTTTGAAACGAAAATATCCTAATGAGTCACTAAGATAATCAAGATCAAAATACCATTCAGGACCTTTGCCTTGAATGTTTGTCTTCTCCTCAAATGTCACACCCCACCATGGCGGAATATGTGTCGCGACGTATGGATATCATCACAACAATAGCGTGTCTATAGAGATAACTAAATGAAATAGATATATCATAAATGGTGACACAATGTCATGAAGATATCTCAAACAATGCAGGCGTCTAGGTAAGTAGGTAACAGGTCTACCTCTTACCAAAGACATAGAATTAACAAATAACAAACATATAGGTGTCTACAAAGTATCACTTATACAAACATATATAAAAACTAAGAGGAAATGGGGGTTCCTCCAAATGCAATCCTAAGCCTTCGAGCTAGCCACTCCTATTCTCACGCATAACCACATTCTCACCTGAAAGATACACTAAAACACGTCAACATAAAGTTGGTGAGAGTCATAGGTTTAGACTCCAACACTAAATTAGTTATAAGCTGTGAATAACAACCATTAACAAAATAACATATGGACAATGTGCTACAACTATGTATTAACAACTAGCATTCAAGATTAATCAATCACCAAAAATCCAAGGCTCCAAGCCTTACCAATAACCACAATTCCAAGGCTCCAAGCCTTACCAATAACCATAATTCCAAGGCTCCAAGCCTTACCAATAACCATGGTCCCATAGGCGCCCATACACCTATGAACCAATCCCAAGGCCCCACGTTGTCAACATCCCCTTGGTACCAAGTCAAACCACAATAAATGAGACAGTACGTGTCCCCCGATCCAAATCATAAACACAATCAAGAATCACATAGCAGTTAATCACATAAGTGCACACACAAGTCCATCGCAAACCATAAAAACATTCACAGCATTAGTTACAAAAACATAAAGTGTCTCTTCCATCCCATCTGAAATTCAAATCATAAAAAGACATGGGACTATGAAACTCACCTGAACAAGCTTCTCCAAGTACCCACGCTCTAGCACAAATCTAAACACACAAACGTATACAATCAAGACATGAACCACATACCAAAATGGCTCATCAATATATGATGGATGTCTAACCTTCTCCTACAACTTAACCCCATTTATATGCGATATGAATCTCATTACACCCCTATATAAAGCCCTTAACTTATTTTTGTTCATAACTCGTCCCGTTAACATTTAACCCAAAACAGTCCCGTTTTTCATAATTCAAACTATTGGTCTAACACCCCATTAACAAAAATAACATGCCCTGTAAAAGAAACCCTATGCCCTTACATGTGTTAGAAAACTCTCCCCTTGGGCCTCAACCTTAAAGCTACTGTTAAGGCCTCCATATATATATATATATATATATATATATATATATATATATATATATATATATATATATATATATATATATATATATATATATATATATATATATATATATATATATATATATATATATATATATATATATATATATATATATACTTTGACCTATCCAGAATTTACTGATTTTGAACATATGAAAAGTTTGTTATGACCAGAGGGTCTTACCCTATCCCATTTGCTTAGCCCTTCCCCAGATTTTTTATTTAATATAAATATAAATCTCATGTTCATTTGAAGCTCTAATTATAACCCTAAGTACCCCAAACAATTCAAAACATAAAATGAAAACAGGCTGATCCAAAAACTGTTTTGACACCCGACTGATGTAACCTGTTTTTGACCCACTTCCTTACCTCCAATTTAGTTATAGTTTCTTTCATTTGAAAACTAATTTAATTACCTTTCCAGCGACATAAGATTTGAAATTTAAAAGTTTGTAGAACTCTAGATATGATCAAAACAATGAGCCAAAAATTCTGCCCAGTTTTAAAAAACGAATTTAAACATGGTTAAACCCTAATTAACATTACTAATTATCACCAATCATTATCCTAATCATGTTAATTGTTATAAAACCCCTAATTACAGATCTATTAAGATCCCTAATCCATCGTATAAATCGATTACATAATACTTGAAGCCTTAATGATATAAAACATGAAAACTATAAGAATTAAATCAAGATTTTTACCTCAAATCTTCAAGAAAATTATTTTTGATGAATCCCTAAATTAGGGCTCATAATATTTCGGCCAAAAACGGTGAAGGAGAGAAAAAACTGAATTTTTTTATATTATGATTGGTTTTAAAGGATTTAATAAAAAGGCTTTCACAATTAGGCTCAATCTAGGCTTTTAACAACTTCCTCTTTTTTCTTTCTTCCTTGCGTCATCCAGACCGACCCCCTTTATTATTATTTTTTTATTTTTATTTTCTTTTTATTATTAATTAAAGTATTAATAATATTACCTTAATTTACCTTAATTTATTTCAGCTCCAAAACCTCCAAAAGCTCAAAACCGTAAAACTAGTCAAATGTACGCGTATACCGTAAAAGACCTAAAAATATACAGTTTTATAAAAACTCTTAGAATATGAAATAAAATATATAATTAAGTCCTAAATGACTTAAAACCATCCCGTAAATTATTCCCGTGACTAAATAGCTCATCCGAGACCCCTAAATGCACAACCCTAAATCGTAAAAATACGATTTTCTATAATACATATACGTATACGGAAAACCACTAAATAACACCATCATATTTCATAGTCACTACTATGTGAGCTCATGAACATGAAAACATCACACATCGTTTCACTCACATGGTACCTCGTACCCGAAAACAATGTCCAAACCACACTCTATTCACACAACATAACTCATAAACACATAAAAACATGTATTCCACGAAATATGGACAAAATAAAACTAAGTGACGAACCTCAAAACCGTGGTTGTCACATCACTCCCTCCTAATAGAAATCTCATCCCGAGATTTACTACTTAGGATCAGTCACATCAATCAACAAATCACATGAGGATACTTGTTCTAAAAGAACTCCTCTCATTTCCACGTGAACTTTAGTTCATGACTCAATTTACTAGATATATTAACCAAAAATATTTAACTTCATTCTCAAACTCTTGACTTCATAGTCCATAAATCTTACAATGACTCTTTGAAAATCAAAGACTCTAATTATCACAAATCCCGAATAACCGTATATGCAAATATGCATTCTCAAACCATGTTTCCCAAATCTTAATGCATGAAATATATAATGTACACCACTTAATTCCCCAGATAATTCTATACCCATAAGCTACTGGTCTGATATTTCCAAAGATCATAAATGGACCTACAAAACTTGACATCAACTTTTCATTTTTACCAAAACATACCACCCGTTACTATGGGTGAAACTTCCTACATAACTTTGTCACTAAACTCTAGTGATTTCCTCTTTTTCAAAATATCATCTCTTGTTACTCCCATCCTTTCCACAAACACCATTTCCACATTAGTAGTCTCTCACATGAATTTTAGTCCACCATAAGGACAACTCACCCTATCCTTCCATATAGTGTCTCAAATGGCATTCATCGACTTCTAGTATGATAACTATCATTATATGAAAACTCATACATCGCTAACGAGTTTCCCACATCCCTCTAAATCAGTCACCCAAGCTCTCAACACGACAGCTATACTTGTATCAATTTCCCACTTCGTCCATCATTTTCTAATTAGCTGGATATACTCATATCCAAGCATTTTCATCAACTCCCTTTAGTCCATACCGCAAACTACTTAAAAATTCCAATTTCCATACACAAGTGACCTATGACGATATTTCACATATTGATTAGTTTATCACAACGAGGCTCTTCCAATCCAAATCAACTTATGATCTATACACATCACCAAAAGGACGGTTATCTTAGTTAGTCTATCAACTGCCATCCAAACCCATGCTACAACTACTTCCATAAAATTTGGATAGATCATTAGTAGCACCTATACACTTCTTTCTCACTTTTCTCCATGAAATATTTTTTCCCCGATACTCAACACTTCCTTTATACCTACGCAATGTCTTACCTTCAAGGTCATAGTGCTCCTCATCTTGTCTCAGTTAGACCAAGCCCTTCGTCTCTCATGACACATCACATCTATAACTCCTCAACCATTCGATTATCGATACTAAGCCTTCCAATCAAACAATATTGGTCAATACCATTTTCTTTCCACACTACAAAAATATTAGCATGCTTGGTGCCTTAGTCTACTCATTAGGCTATACCAAAGTTTTACCTTCGGTTCCTATCTAGGCCTATTTCATTCATGATTCGCATCTATCCACACTTCCTTCTTCTTCCTCAGCTCATGACATACATCACGATGTTATGCTTCCCGTCTTTCAAGTCAGCTATACCTCAAAATTTTTCCAAGTAGCTTCACTTGTTTTTCCTTACAATCAGTTCTCCTACGCCTCCTAATAGGGACATACTAGAGTTGTATGTGATCCCATGCGGATCACACTCTCATCTTATACCCATATTAGTTTCCATTTGTCTAAACTAAGCCATATTTTAAATTCTTATTCAAATCTCATACTTCTATTTTGATCTTTCACCCAACATGAGGTACTTTCAATCATCATCTTCTAGGAATACTTGGTTCTCTCCTTCCATGGTTCTCCCTAATTCCTACAATATCCCTTCCAACAGAAATTCCATACTTCATTCATCAATTCTATGGAAATCGCTAGTGCATTGGATAATGTATAACTGTCTCTTCTAAAGATCTTTCATAACACCTTCACAAAACCGACTCTCTAATCACTTCTCCATGAACTTATTCAGCTCAGCTTCACTACTCATCCCTCGATATTGATTGCCACAAAAATTCTATCCGCGTAGTTACTCGACTCCCCTTGTTACCTCCACGAGTCCTTAATCCCCCATGTTATGTATTCAATTCATCACTATCCACTAGTTCAGCTCTTTGTAACTCCACTCCGGTACTCGATCTGTCCTTCTTCATCACGAACCATACGGAGATTCCCATCATAGTGCTTGTCACCTCTCCAGCCCTTGCAACTTCTGTGACTCCTTCGAAATTTTTTGCTTCCTTCTAGCAGTCAGCACGTAGTCCTTTCAGCTCCTTGATTCATGATGTAGCTCTTCACGCACTCCTTCTCGTCTCTATGATGTTACCTAGGAACTTTACACTACCCAGTAGCCTCTAACTTCAAATCATCTACCACAATATTTCTAAAGGTACTTCAACCCCTCAATGGCTCACTCTTCCTTACTTATTGTACTTCACCATTAATCAGCTTCTTACCAATCATTCTTTCACATCCATGTTTTTCTTCACGTATCTACTACTACCTTGCCTCCATATCTATATCAATTCCTTACGTGTTATTTGCCCAATATTTCCATTGGTAGAAACTTTCTACTCTACCCTCACATCCGCTAGTACTTTCATCAATATCCTAATGCTACTTCAACCAACTTCTCATAGCATGACATCTCGTTCCCACGACCAGTCAACTAACTTTACTTACTCCCTTATTCCCGTAACCAATCTAAGTTTCAAAACTCCATAAATCTTAATCATTCCTTTAACACAACCTTTAAACCGAAACACATCTCTCCATTATAATATCTAACCATAAGTAATACTACCCAACTCTATCCTCTCATCCTAACGTTTCCACAACCGCATAACTAAATCATGACGTGTACCAAAAGAATTCCAAACAATCGTGTCCCAAAATAAAATATAGGGTAAAACGAACCCTAGCGAAAACAACTGAAAACAAAACAATGTAATCCGAAATATGAATGGAGTGTGCCAACAATGAAAAATTAGACTCGTCATGATTAGTATTACCAAATTTCGATACCTTAGAAAATTTTAAACTTTTGTCCCAATTAGTTACTTCTCATAAGAACCAAACTTCAATACTACTAAAATCAATCATACTCATTTTTAACCATAAACTCATCTTTTATCTTCATTAATTTATCAAGGATATCAACTAGTTGGTATACTACAATCTTATTCTAACCATTATCTTGTTTACCGACATTAAACTTATTTCGCTTGTTATTATGAAACCAATACATGTTTATAAAATATAGTTTTTTTTCATTTTAATCTATATTATATTATTATATTATTTTATATAATCCATTTAGGCTGGTTATAACTAACTATTACAAGTTTACAAGGTGTGGTGTTATTATTATCATTTCTATAATAAAATCTCCCTTTTTACTCTTTCCGTCTAGTTAAATACTTCTAAAATTTTAACTCCACTTATGAAGATCATTGTAAAATTCCTTAACCTTTAAAATGTATTATCACATGTTACCTAGAAAACTAATCCAATTATTTTCAACACAAAAAAAAATTTATATCTTACTACGACAAACTTAAATAAAAGATATATAAGTCACGATATCATACCATACACTTACAAATTATTTTCAAAATCGTTTTCCTATAATTAGCCATACTTACTTGCAAGAAAATTTAGTAGTTCTCATTAATTAAAACACATACCCAAATGTAGACAGACATCAAAAGACTCAAAACGTTGTTGGAACTCCATCAAACTCCAACACCATAAAATGTTGGGAATTATTTGTTAAGTGTCAAGTACCGTTAGTGTATTTGAAGTACTTTTAGTGTTATGTAAGTACCGTTAGTGTTAACGCGGTACATAGTAAGTACTGCTACTTATAAAGTAAGTACTGCTACGAAGATTAGGACGAATATATCTTTGTATAAGATATGTCATAGTTATAGTTAGAGTATATCTTATGTGATATACCTAAATAGTTAGAATATTGATAATATATCGTCTGTGATATAGTTATCTTTATAGAATATTCTAAGGTTTCTAGGGTTCCTTACTCTATAAAAGGAACATAGGTACAATGTCTTTCATGTACCTCATACAAGTCGATTAATAAGAGAATCGAATAGTTAAAAGTAATTATGTTCTTCTGTGCTTTATAAGTTAGATTCCGCATAACTTATTTAGTGTTTAGTAAAGTGCTCAAAGTGTTTTAGTTTGATTACAAACTATTATACTAATTCTTAACAGATTATAGATCCAACCAAAGGGATCAACAAGTGGCATCAAAGCTTGTTAAGAAACTCTAAAAAAGAAGAACACGAACCCATACACTCCACACATACCAAATCTCAATGTCTCAACCAGATGGTGTTAATGCTCATGTGGATGATGTTCAGAACTGTAAAACCCGTAAAAATAAGGTCATAATTTAAATTCTATTTTCAATTATTTTGAAGTACTTTATAAAGTTAAATACTATTATGCTTAACGGTTTAATTTGAAACCGATATTGAATATTATATTTTAATATTTTGATGAGTAACGAGGACTACTAGTGATCGCGATACCGACGGATGCCAAAATTTTTATATTTTATTATCGATCGTTTCGATAATTAATACTTTCGTTGATATCGTTTTAATTACGTATCGAGTCGTTATATTATTATTTTTCGTGTGCGTTTAAACTTTTAAGTATTTTTAAGAAACCCGAGTGCCGTAACATTTTGAAAATTGACTAATAGTTATTTCCCGCTTTTTAGCTAACTATTTTCATTTTTAGCCACAACTATTGCCAAATTGCAACCAAGGTCCCTCCACCGCTATATAAAAGGCCAAATCAAACACACATAATTCATTTTTCCATTCAAAATTTCACCCACCATCTCTTTCTCTCTTTTGTTTTGCCGAAACATCAACCACCATCACCAAACACATACAAATTTCAATTTAACTCAAGATTTAGGATGATTTGAGCTAAACCAAAGCTAGTCCCATTCTTAGAATTGATCAAGGATCATATTGGTGTAAGAATTTTACACATGCAAGGTATTTTTATTGTCTTGATGCTGGTAGGTAGAAACCATGATCATGCATGGTGTTCTTGGCATGATCAATGGTGGTTCTTGCTAAAAACTTTGTTAAAAACTTCATTTTGATCTAAAGGTTTTTATTTTGATGATGATTTAGATGTTATGGTTCATATATGATGATGATAGGGTATAGAAATGATCATTTCTATGGTTGGTTTTGATCAAAAAGTTGATTTTGTACAAGATTTTAATGGTCATTTTATAACAGTAAGTAAAGTGTAAAATCCGAATTTTTATGTTTTGAAAATGGCTTAACTTATAGCCTAGGGTTGTAGATAATTTTATTAGCTTCGATTTGATATAAGGTAGAGCTTCTAGCTCCAAACGAGCGCGAAGTTATGATGTTTTGAATGATCGTGTACCGAGAGACGAGTATCGGCACTACAAATAGTTGTTGTCGATATTTGGATCGAATCTCGGGGACTCTAAATGGAAGTTTTGAAATATGTAACCTAATGATAATGTGGTGTTTATTTTATAGGTTGAGTTTACGTTAAAACCCGAGTGTCGGTTTTGTAAACGGAGTTGTTTAAATAAGTTAAAACGGTTTTATGAAAAATTAACGTAAATCTGTCCGGATTTTGTAGTTTGAAAATGAGAGGGGTAAAGGACTTTAAAAGTAATTTTATTTGATAAACTTGTAGGAGGACTTTCTATATATAGTAAGTTAGTTTATCGAGTCGTTTCATAAACGGTCGACGAGTTTAAAAGGGGTAAATAAGCTAGTACATCTAGTATGTACCGGCGAACTTTGTTAAAAGTATAAAATGGTTAAGTAAATGTGTAGTAGAGTATAATGAAGTTATTTATATCATTTTCTCTCGAGGTTGTCGTGATTTTATGAGTCGAGTTTCATATTCTTAGGTATGGTTTATTTCTCGAGTCTATTATTAACGAACGCACCATATTTGATAGGTTGCGGTTCTCGTGTTTGAAAGGCATCATCTATCGTCGGCGATCGTCTCATTACCACTATTGGCTAAGGTGAGTCTATAGCCTCTCTTTATACTAGTTATTAAATGATTTTAAAACCCGCGAGGGGGAATACATGTTTTTTTTATAAACTTAGAACACAAGTCTTTTATGGTATGCTTGTCCCTCTTTGAATGGAACCGTAGTTGCCTTTAAATTGCATTAAGTGATTGCCATTGTTAAAGCCTCAATTATGGACCGTTAATTAACATATGATGGGTTAACCGCTAGTACAAGTAATAGATCTATGGGGGAAGCCGCCCCGGTTCAGTTTGTGTGGACTTGTCACAGAAGCTTAGGCCCGACCTCCACACTGTTTGAGCATATTGTATTGAGAAGTCAGGTATACGGCAATGTACCAATAATCTGGAGGTAACCGACAATTAATAAATCTCTCGTCTTATTAGACTGATATGGGAGTGTCTAAGGGCTCGGTTCCATGAGGTTATTGTAATTTATTCTATATACAATTATTATTGTTGATGCAAATTATTATTCGATGCTTGTTAAGCATGCCAAAAACTTATAATCTTTGCTTGTGTTCAAATTGATTACATAAACCTATAGATTCACTCGGCATTTTTGCTGAATGATTTACTCACATGTATTTCAGGTAATCAAGAAGTGGAAGCTTGGAGGTCACAGGAATGAAGTTGTGCACTGTTATGTTGTTCAAACTCTTCGATTTATTTATCGTTTTATTTTTGAAACAAACTAATATGTTGTTTTAACTTATCTTTTGGTAATGATTACTTGGGAATACGCTACTCTGATAAATGTTTTAGGAACGATAAATTTGAAACGTCTCTTTTCGAGTCGTTCTTTATAAATTGTGTGTTTTTATACCATTGTTTAGCACCCAAAGATATATTCCGCTGCGTGTAAATTTGGGGGTGTTAAAGATTGGTATCAGAGCCATGAGTTATAGAGAACTAGGTCTTTATTTTAAAAACCTAAACTATAACTGTCAGATTTTTATTTTTCAAAGAGTCGGTGCACATGACTTCGCGTGACTTCAGGTTCAAGCTACTTCTGAGATTACAATTTTAGTATGCGTTATTACGTATACCTTATTGGTAAGTATTTATAAATAAATGCTATGATCCATTTATGGATATATATTTATATCTAGGATCCTTTTATCGATATATATATATATATATATGTCGTTAAACTTTTCGATAAAAGTTATCATTTATTAATGATTAACTTAAATAAATACAATGAATTTCAAGATCTTTCTGTATTTATTTATGAAGTATTTAAATTGCTTTATTTGCAAAAAGTTTATATTATGGCCTTACATACCTTCATCGACGCGCGTTACTTTCATTGTTTAACCCTTTGTGATATCTATATAGACATCCAAATCGTCTTCCGGCTGTTTGTGCTTGGACACCTTGAAACGTAGTCTCTAGACCATTGTGTTACTCAATGTGTCCTTGGAAAAGACTAACCGCTAGCGTGTGAGTCACACATCTTGAAACATATCATAAAATTGTGTTGAATAATATCATGGTTTTTCATAATATTTTGTTGATTTTTATCACCGTTTTACACGACATGTGAAGATTTAATTCATTGACATTTATATGTATCGACTCCGAAGAGTATTGTTCGCTTATATCTCGGTAACGTCATCGACATTTTATAAATCATCGTCTAGATTATGGCGCTAGATTGGAATACGATTTTACATCTATAAACTCGTATTGTCCTCTTTCGTTAACCTTCTTGCTCCCGGAACGCAACTCGTTAATGTTCCATTCTTTTCTTGTTATGTTTTGTGTTTTTGGCAATCGTGGCACCAAGGAGATTTGCCAACTTTACACCTTGAAACTTAAATTATGAATGTCATTCACAGTTTTGCTTCCTATATTTCGTGTTGGATACCTTGAAACATCTTCTGTCATTCATTATGCTATATTTTTATTTGATGCTCATTATGAGATTTATTTTTCGTTGTTGAAAAATCCACAAGACATGTGTGTGTATATATATATATATATATATATTTTGAGCCGTTAGGAAGTGACGAAAAATATATTTAATGGAGAAACTGCAGGGGGTGTATAAACAGGTCAAAACTTAAAAGTAAAACCTGCGTTTTTAAAATAAAATAGTCAAACCTGCACAGAACTTGCAGGGGTATTTTAGTTATTTTATATTGGGTTTCAGGTCTCAGGTAAAACTAGAAAGTCGTCTGAAACATCGTTTTGCATCAAAATGCTTTAGACTCCGAGTCTTGGAGATGTCGTTTATCGGGTCAATTAATCGGCTCGTATTTAAAAGTCAAATCTGATAGAAAATTCAGAACATGAGTTTTAAACGTTTCTAAGCAGTTTTGATTTCAATTGAGATCGTAAAATTTTAACAAATATTATTTTACAACTAACGAATAGTAGTTGCATGTGAAAATGTTTAGAAATAGAAACATTACAGGATTAGCAATTACCGGATTAATGGTGTAATTTGAAAATGAATAATATACTTTCTTAAAAGCATGTTGTGTCGAGTATCTTACATATAATACACATATGGATTGATTTATTCTTTTTATATATATGACTCATATGTCATTCGATGTTATTTTATTTTTATTTCTTCTAACCTTCCACTGATTTGGATTGAGTTTTGAAGTTTTGCCTTCGCATTCTTCTTCGACATTCTCATCACATGTCTCATGGCGTTTTCGTCTAAACCTTATAACCTTTTGAAACCTTAACAACATATAACCATTTCATTGATTGTTTTACGAGCTACTATTTGCCACTTTTTACAAACCTTTGGCTACTTTATACGTTGTCATAATGTCACCTTATAAATAAATATGATATTGTTTTACGATTATTTTCACCAATTGTTTTTACTTTGGTCTTATAAAATACTTTTCGTAACATTAAAAGTTGCTTATTGAGTATCTCACAAATTACTTGTATCCTATAAATTTATAAACTATTTTAAATTCCATTTTTCAAATGGCATGGTTTATATATAAACATAAGAAACGTAATACTTTTCGACGAAACTGAGCACTGCATTGCTATTCCTAAATTATACATGGCCTGATCACCTATGCCTAATTTAGAAGGATCCATGCTAGGCTGAATAGTAGTCACCTTAAAAATCTTGATAATAAAGAACTTTTTACTTGTATTTATGATAGAGATAAATAAAATGAAATAAAGTGAAAAGTAGTTTTGAAAACCTTTATATTTTATGCAAGTAGCGCAATTTCTATGCATCCGCATACGTTTTCTTACCTTTTCTTCAACGAATTACGCTCTTACGAATACGTTTTTACTCGACGATCATTTTTCCACTTGTTACTTCATTTTGTCTTATAACTGATTTCTTTTGACCGTTCGTCTAATTACTGACTGTTGATAAAAGACTTGAAAGTCTCGATGTTTTATCCTTCCTTCTTGTCCAATCTTCTTTATGCGACTGGGTAGATCTTTGGAATGTCTCCGCACGTGAATAATGAAATATCACTAGAGTGATTTCCGTATATCCGGGATGACGTCTGTCACTCTCGTTTGTCTCGAAATCCACTCTTGTGAACCGTGGTTTGACTTCTCTCTTTAAACACTAACATCGTTCATTTGATTTGTTTTAATCATAAGTGATTATTAGGAATTTTCTTTTATTAAATATTTTTGTATGGATCTTATTTCTGATCATGTATCGACCACCGCTAAGTTAACAAGCTGATGTTGGTGAACCACCGACCGCACTAACAAAATTGACAACTTGTTTAATCTATTATTTCTTATCGTCTTACCATCAACGGCTTTATTTTATTATTCTCTTTAAGAATTCATACGACATTTGCTTCGTTCTCTTTTGTACCATTGATTTCGTACTAATTGTTGACTATAATTTCCATTCGTATTCGTTTGTTATCTTGTCACATTTTGACACCCGAATATATCCCATGTTTATTTTGAAATAATAAACACCTTTATGTATTTCTACAATGTATTATAAATTTTTTATGGAACTTTTTTACATTTTCCAATGATTTTCAATTATCGAAATAACTATCATAAGAAAAAGGTCAAATTTATACATCATATTTTGTATAACTAAAACTAATGTTTAAAATGAAATTATGCTCTGTCTTTTAAATTAATTGACTTATCATACTTTACTTTTAATGTAATGAAATTACCGGTTTAATTTATATTCTAACAATCATTTAATTTGGAAATTATATTTTCTAATTGTAACCATCAATATGAGTTTAATTAATGAATTCATGTCATTCTTTCAAAGTTTCTTAAGACAACCATAGTAAATTATAAAGCTATTTAACTCCTATTTTTGATATATCATCTTTATCAAGAAAATACCTCAACTGAGTTTTAAGGTAATACAAATCCGGGACGGATAATTGTGACAAATGTTACTTTAATGTTAATATTTAATTCTTTCTTCGCTCTTATTTTTCTAGTATTGTGAATTATTATGTTTTACGGTTACGTGATTCGAGATCCCTCGTCGATCGTCAACCTTAAATCATTTTACCACATCTTGTCCGTTTATGCGTTTATTGAATTCATTTTTATCTCGTTATGTTCCTCGTATTGAAGATCACTATTTTATTCTGAGTTTAAAATGAATTTTGGGAAGCAGTGTATAAGAAGAAACGATAAGTGTCACCAGGATTTATGTGTGTACTTGTGGAATAATTGAGGACCGAATCTCTTAATGAATAGAGTTAATAAATTTGTTACAACCTCGAGGAGTATGTTGAAGCCGACACCGCAAGTGGAAAGACTCTTGAGATCAAGTGGTTATTATCAAGGGTTCGTTCAAGGTTTTCTTGATGATTAATGGTGGAGATCTATACTCGATGTTTATGTTCGACCTTTTCTTTTATGCACTTACATGGTGTGTGATCTAGTCAAATGATCGTAAGTGGTGAAAACTTGAGACGACATCATCCGATGACGTCCGATCATGTAGAACACATATTATGAAATATCTTTTTGACTTTCAACGACGATGTTTATTGAGACTTTAATGCGCTTAGGTGAAAGTGAGATGGTGTCTTTGTATTATCTTTTGAGTAGGGACCCGCGTGTGAGCACCCTCCGATGACGAAAATGTTTTTCTTGTAAAACCCGCATGCTTTTACCATGCATAGTACCCTTAGGATCGTACGTACTAGTTAAAAATTTTCCTAATATAGCATGATTACGATTACGTGTTAAGAGTTTACGTATTACGTACGTGTTAGAACACGATAAGTATTTTATATGCACGATCACGTAATAATTATTTAGCAATAACTAATCACGAACATGCGATCATGAAATCATGAACGTAATTAAATCACGGGCTAATATTAGTTACGTATATTTATTTATTACGAACACGAATAAATATATTAAGTCACGATCGATAACTAATTAAAACATGTAAAACATGAACACGAGAACACACGAGAACACATCAATATTTTAGACACGGAAAAACATTCGGGTTACCCCTTGTGGGCCCCATTACCACGAAATAGGGAGGGAGGATGGGCTTAGCCCATCAAATTTTACTAAAAGGGGGTTTAAGGGATTTTCACTACTCATTTACAACTTACAAAAGATTTTTAGCAAAAACCTAAAAACTCTCCTCTCCTCCTTTCTTTGTTCCGCCACCCATAATCACCATACAAGGTGATTCTTTGATCTTTGATCTTGAAGAATTGGTGATTGATCGTGTTTGTTCTTCGTTCTCTTGATCCACGAATTCGGTAAAACCTTTTTAAACCTTTTCTTTTAATTTAATCTTTTTATTAATTATGAACATGTAATGTTTTTATAAAAACATAATAATTAATCATAGATCTAACATGTTTTGGTGATTAATTAAATCAAAGGGTTGTTTTAAGGGGTGTTTTGTTTTGGCCGCAGGCTGCAACCGACCCCAAAGGGGTTTTGGTTTGCCAATCCGACCACCACCAACACCATATGGTCTTGGTTGGTGCGTGTGGGTCCCACGGCAGCAAGGTAAACATGGGGTACCCCGAGTTGGTTCGGGGTACGGTGTCGATTTCATGTCCGGTTCATGTTTTTAGCCTAGATCCGGTTCATGGTGTATGTTAGTTTTTTTTATGTTTATGAACTTATGTTAAAATTAAATTAATAAAATGATGTGATTAATTTAATAACATGACTTAGGTTATTTAATTATTAATGATCATGAAATTATTTTAGCCTAAGTATTTATATTATTAAGACTTATAATTAATTAATTATTTAAAAATCATGGATATAATAAATTAATTAACATGACTTAGGTTATATTATTAATATTTAATAATACATATTTTAACCTAAGTATTTATTATATTTAATTAACATGTCATACTTTAATTAAATATTATAACCTATAGTTTTATTAAATTACATGAAATAATTATTAAACTATACAATATATCATATGACTTAGAAAATAATCATGAAAACACTTAGGCTTATTTACTTAGCTTATTTAGCCAGCTTATTTCTAATTATGGAAACTTTCTATTTTTAGAAACTTAATTAAATAAGGCAGCTAATTTATTTATGGAAACCAGCTATTTTTAGAAACTTATTTATTTAAGGCAGCTAATCTATTTATGGAAACTTATTTAATTAAGACAGCTAATCTATTTATGGAAACTTTCTATTTTTAGAAACATATCTATTTTAAGCAGTAAATCTATTTTTGGAAACTTTCTATTTTTGGAAACTTTCTATTTTTGGAAACTTTCTATTTTTGGTAACTTTCTATTTTTGGAAACTTTCTATTTTTGGAAACTTTCTATTTTTGGAAACTTTCTATTTTAGGAAACCTGCTATTTTTGGAAAGTTACTTATTATTACACAGTAAGTATAATAACACATGAAATACCAGGAATACTTAATCAGATTAAGCAGAATATAAGATGTAACACAGTTTAAGGCTTTAAACAGTAAAACATAGTAAGAACATATAAAATAAGCTAAGACATGACATAAAACCAGCTATGTATTTAGTAAGCAGATACTTATTTCATGTACGTATTTATGTAGCACTAGTGTTTCGGAAGTAGGATTCTCGCAGTTCATCGTTCTCGTTCACTGGACATAAGGTACGGATTCCCGTCCTTTCAGTATGGACATTCTTTCCTTATTAGGATTCCCCGTATGCAGCCAACTGTTTTCCCGTAGTATAAGTTATGAGTTTGATTCTTGTGTTTAAATATGATTACCTATAGCCATATACATGCATGACCAGTTTCACCTAGTTATGGAGGTACCATAACCATAACATTAGAGGAACTGATGTTATGACTTCACCACGGCGGAGTGATTGCTCGCGGCGTCCCTTCAGCTTTTGGCCGTTTATTTATATTATCATGTGGGGCGTATGGGTGCATCCTAGTTACCGTTTTATTCAGGATTACATGGTGAATGTGGTGTGTGCCTTGCATCCTTCACAAGGAGCTGATCCCTCCTACCCAAAAACCAGTATATTAAATTAGAGGCAACCCCTCTAATTTGCATGATGAGGTCACCCCTCCAAGTATTCATGCACGGTGGATTTTCATGACCTATATTGGCTAATGGTAAAATATTGTTAAACAGTTTTCATAAGATAAACATAAGGCTTTTCAAATTATAAAACCAATTTTATGAACAGGTTCCAAGTTTTCCAGGACTTATACATTTCCGCTGCTATTGAGTCTCTATTATGTTCTAGTCACTTATACTATGTCTATATCCGTGCACTGAGCGTTATGCTCAGCCGTTACTTTCCTTTCCATGTCCCAAAACGACAGGTACCCTAGGAAAGACTCGAGCATTTGGAGGACGTGCATAGGATGGAAGCTGCTAGAGACTTCTTTTCCTTTTTGCCTTCATATACTTATGCTTGTTTAGCCTTTCATTCAGTTCTTTTGCTTTATTATGTTTTGGGCTTATGTTTGGGAACCGATGTTTGATTCCGGTTATCCCTATGGTCATGTAATGTTTTATACATTTATCCTTGTATGCTTTGATGACACGCCATAATTACGCGTAACATTCCATTATCAAAATGGGGTGTTACAATTATGGTATCAGAGCCAAGGCTTCGACCTGTAGGATCTAAAACTCGACCTGTGACTAGTGGGTAGTCACAAGAGCTTCCTAAGCCAACTTTTGTTATTCCATGTATTGATGTTTTCAGCCCATTGTTGTTTTAACCATGACGTTTTCAGCACTGTGAGGTTTTAACCTTGATGTTTTCATCGATATTGTTTTACTAATATGGATGGACAACCGTCATTCATATTTAGTTATGTGTCATTGTTTCATGCATAATGTTCCTCGTGAACTGTGGCTATGTGGACTGAACCCAGTAGTTCATAATTAGTCACATAAAAATTTTTTTTTGATAAGTTTTAACAAACGAGTTTCATTCATTTATATTTCATGTATCATTGTTGCAGGGATTATGACTAAGTAATGGTTGGTACAGGACTGCCCCTATTTAATCGCATGTGCTTTTATCGAAACTTTTAACTTTGGGACCGACCCATATGCGTCCCCTCGCCATGTCTTTTGTTTTGGAACCGACCCATAGGCGTTCCCTCGCACATATAAAGGTTTTATAAACTACATTACGCATTCATGCACTGTTTTTCATGCATAAAAATTTTTCTCATGATTTAAATTGGCATAAAATTTTTTCATGTCCCCTCATAAGTTATTATGTTTTTATGTCAAGTATGTTTTCATACTGTCATGGTTAACTTCAGTTTCATGCTGATTATGTTATACACTTCTTCGTAATAGATGGTTTCATGTTTCTTCATGATAAGTCCCTCTTCATGTTGATTATGTTTTACGCCTCTTTTGTTATTTACGTTGTCCTGCAAGACATTGTTGGATTTCATTGAATTCTGCTTTCATGATAGTCATGGTTGGTTTTCATTGATCATGCTATCAGGCAAATAATCGTTGAATTTGGTGTAACCACACTTTAGCGTTTCTCTATGCAACCAGAATGAGGTATATACTGGCATTGCCAGGTTATCATGATGGTTTTCCTAACCGTTAACCGGTATACTTTCCTTAAATCATGACAAATGATCGACCCCATACCGATCATTTCATGTGCATTCTACGTGTACTCCTTGTACCGTTACTCATGTGTATTAAACATACCTTAATCCATGTGTATTTCACTTGCAATACTTCACGAGTATTCGCTAGTAGATTCTGAATCACCCCAAGCGTATTTTCTGTTGTTGATATTCTGATGCCGCTCATAACTTAGAGATGTTACTAAAGGTTGATGCTGCTGACGTTCGGAGAGGCTACGAGATGCGGATGCTGTGCACAACCTGGAGATCCTACTAGACGAAGACAAAGGCGTTGGAGCAAAGCAATTGGACGAGAAGATGCTTCACCATCAGACGATTTCCATCAATCATTGTCCCTAATTCTTAGTTACATGTCATACGTCATTCAGCTGTCATTTCAGCCATATGAGTGCAAACAGGTACCAGCCGGCCACTCAGCTGAATAGTTACATGAATCACGGTCATGAGAATGACCGTCATGGAACTGACAGACATGACGATAGTAACCACTACTATGACAGAAACTATCCTAGAAATCGCAACCGAGGCTCCGGCCGCGGATGTGATTAGACATACAAATGATCAGTAGTCCAACCGATCCGCCAATTCTGGCATAATAACCTTATATTGTGGTTATATTTGTTTAACATCTCGAGACACATGTCAAGACATCAGTCAAGACACATGTCTCACGTATACTTTCTGAAGACACATGTCAAGACACATGTCAAGACACCAGTCAAGACATATGTCATGCTTATAGTTCCAAGACACGAGTCAAGACACATGACTCACGTCCAACTATGGAACATTTCTAAGAAATTCAGGGTACCCTCCAAGGGTATATCTATTTTGTTGTGCCATGTATTAATCAGGCCACAAGAATTTTTATACCATTATCAGTGCATCAGTGAGAACTGTCACGTTGTCGATGTCACTTTCATTTCTTTCACCATGGTTCATATATTCATAACCATGAAGGACGCCTTTCGTATTCCCACGTATACGAAGGTTTTCCTTTAGCTTAATGATGAGATCCATGCTGCTAACGCATTTCCTCGGACAGACACGAGACGAATTTTATCCTAATTATGTACTATGAACAACACACCATGCTACGATTCATAATTATGTACAGTAATGTTCAGGCTCCTGAATACATTCAGCTTGATTTTCCCTCGAGAAAATCTGTACAAATTATCTATGCTTACAAGCATGTGCGTTGTTAGCCATGGTCGCTAAAATTTTCTAGCTATCAGTAAGACACGACCACTTAAGTCCTTTTACGTATAACCAGTTGATTATTCCAAAGTCTTCCCATACATTCCAGAAGAATCTACAAGGAGAAGGATGGTACCATGAGATTATGTGTCGAATACCGTCGACTTAAACAAATCACCGTTCATGACCGTTATTCTCCTCCGCATAATGACAACATGTCCAATCAACCGTATGGTGTTAATCACTTTTCCAAGATCGAACTCATGATCATGCTGCCAACAGTGACGAATGAAACAGCAGGAAATGTCCATGACTGCTATTCGTACACGACTCGGTCATGCTAGATTTATGATTTTGATTTAGTCTCATCAATGCTCCAACAGCATTATGGACTTAATAAATTGAGTTTTCATGAACTCCTAAACAAATTCATTAGCGTTTTCATTGAGGATAACCTTACTTCCTCTAAGACTAACTCTATGACAAGAGAAATTCTACCCTGGAAAATTTTCCAATATCAATTCTGTTTGATTACAGTAACACACTGAATCACATGGGTTTTATGGTTAATCTTACCATGACTCAGCTTATGCGTAAAGAAGAGAACCCTACACTACATTAGGTGTTCTAGGAAATCCTACGCTAGGAGAAGTCTAGATTTAGAGACTCGGGGTTTCGCAAACTCCTATGTATCAAGTTCGATGAAGCAAGATACAGTTACGTTCATATCTTTATACCTGTCATACAAACAGGCTAAGATAGGACACCAACAGACTGGGATGTTTTCATCATCTGAAATTGTGAATTGAAGTGGGACAAGATCTCCACGGATTTTGGTTACCAGATTAAAGCAAGCTCAGAAAAAGCAAGATGCTATCTGTGTTATTGCCAACAGTTTGATCAAGTCTGCAAAATCCTTACATCTGTACGGATTTCAGAATCAACGGATTGATCTGACACATTCCACGCCAAGGCTCATCTGATCACTTGGTAATCCCTCAGCTATCGGGTCAGACAAAGATTCGCAATTGTACTCCTAAAATTACTTCACGTCTTCATACTGATTCCACGACTTGCTTTCACGCTCGCGTTCATGACACTATTCACGTTCATGATCGTATTTTGGCTTACGATTTTACGTTCATTTTCTTCTCATTCTTGGAAGTTTGCAAGAACTTGAGAGACCAGTCCCAAGTTTAGTATAACTGCCTATCCTCAGATAGACGTTTCTCGTCATAATCTGTGTCTCACCTTCTAACGTTTGTCGTTACCGTCATTATATGCTATGATCATGATATGTTTCACATGTCATGTTCATTCCATGTTCCTCATATCATGATCAAGATATGTTACACGTATCAGGGATCAAGATATGTTTACTCATACTACACTCGCCATATCTCTACGTAGCACGTTCAAAATTTTTCACATATCACGTTCAAAATTTTTCACGTACTACGTTTCTTTATGTCTCGCGCATCGTTTCTAGTTAGCAGTTAAGTCAAATTGTCTTTCATCGTAACGTTTCAGTTACCCTTGCACGTTAACTCTTATTTTTCCTCGATCGAATTTAGGGGATCTACCTTCCGTAGATAATCAAGAAATTCTTCGTATTCCAAGTCAAGGTCAGGAGGACCAAGACTTACCATTCGTGTCAAGATCTTATAAAGGAACCGTTCCAAGAGGGAAGCCATTTGGAAACGGACAAGTCCATCCGGACTCCCTATCCGTTTTCTCTTATCAATTAGATATGTCCTTTCAGTCACGTCACGTTCCATGTCCTTTTTAGACATGTCACGTTCCGCGTTCTTTCTGCCAGGTCACCTACACATTAATTTATCTTACATACCCTCTCAGTTTGATTCAGGTATGTTTCTCTCTTAGTTACGTTATCTATAATTCGGGGACGAATTATTCTTTTTGGGGGGAAGAGTTGTAAAACCCGCATGCTTTTACCATGCATAGTACCCTTAGGATCGTACGTACTAGTTAAAAACTTTCCTAATATAGCATGATTACGATTACGTGTTAGGAGTTTACGTATTACGTACGTGTTAGAACACGATAAGTATTTTATATGCACGATCATGTAATAATTATTTAGCAATAATTAATCACGAACATGCGATCATGAAATCATGAACGTAATTAAATCACGGGCTAATATTAGTTACGTATATTTATTTATTACGAACACGAATAAATATATTAAGTCACGATCGATAACTAATTAAAACACGTAAAACATGAACACGAGAACACATCAATATTTTAGACACGGAAAAACATTCGGGTTACCCCTTGTGGGCCCCATTACCACGAAATAGGGAGGGAGGATGGGCTTAGCCCATCAAATTTTACTAAAAGGGGGTTTAAGGGATTTTCACTACTCATTTACAACTTACAGAAGATTTTTAGCAAAAACGTAAAAACTCTCCTCTCCTCCTCTCTTTGTGCCGCCACCCATAATCACCATACAAGGTGATTCTTTGATCTTTGATCTTGAAGAATTGGTGATTGATCGTGTTTGTTCTTCGTTCTCTTGATCCACGAATTCGGTAAAACCTTTGTAAACCTTTTCTTTTAATTTAATCTTTTTATTAATTATGAACATGTAATGTTTTTATAAAAACATAATAATTAATCATAGATCTAACATGTTTTGGTGATTAATTAAATCAAAGGGTTGTTTTAAGGGGTGTTTTGTTTTGGCCGCATGCTGCAACCGACCTCAAAGGGGTTTCGGTTTGCCAATCCGACCACCACCAAGACCATATGGTCTTGGTTGGTGCGTGTGGGTCCCACGGCAGCAAGGTAAACACGGGGTACCCCGAGTTGGTTCGGGGTACGGTGTCGATTTCATGTCCGGTTCATGTTTTTAGCCTAGATCCGGTTCATGGTGTATGTTAGTTTTTTTATGTTTATGAACTTATGTTAAAATTAAATTAATAAAATGATGTGATTAATTTAATAACATGACTTAGGTTATTTAATTACTAATGATCATGAAATTATTTTAACCTAAGTATTTATATTATTAAGACTTATAATTAATTAATTATTTGAAAATCATGGATATAATTAATTAATTAACATGACTTAGGTTATATTATTAATATTTAATAATACATATTTTAACCTAAGTATTTAATATATTTAATCAACATGTCATACTTTAATTAAATATTATAACCTATAGTTTACTTAAATTACATGAAATAATTATTAAACTATATAATATATCATATGACTTAGAAAATAATCATGAAAACACTTAGGCTTATTTACTTAGCTTATTTAGCCAGCTTATTTCTAATTATGGAAACTTTCTATTTTTAGAAACTTAATTAAATAAGGCAGCTAATTTATTTATGGAAACCAGCTATTTTTAGAAACTTATTTATTTAAGGCAGCTAATCTATTTATGGAAACTTATTTAATTAAGGCAGCTAATCTATTTATAGAAACTTTCTATTTTTAGAAACTTATCTATTTTAAGCAGTAAATCTAATTTTGGAAACTTTCTATTTTTGGAAACTTTCTATTTTTGGAAACTTTCTATTTTTGGAAACTTTCTTTTTTTGGTAACTTTCTATTTTTGGAAACTTTCTTTTTTTGGAAACTTTCTATTTTTGGAAACTTTCTATTTTTGGAAACTTTCTATTTTAGGAAACCTGCTATTTTTGGAAAGTTACTTATTATTACACAGTAAGTATAATAACACATGAAATACCAGGAATACTTAATCAGATTAAGCAGAATATAAGATGTAACACAGTTTAAGGCTTTAAACAGTTAAACATAGTAAGAACATATAAAATAAGCTAAAACATGACATAAAACCAGCTATGTATTTAGTAAGCAGATACTTATTTCATGTACGTATTTATGTAGCACTAGTGTTTCGGAAGTAGGATTCTCGCATTTCATCGTTCTCGTTCACTTGACATAAGGTACATATTCCCGTCCTTTCAGTATGGACATTCTTTCCTTATTAGGATTCCCCGTATGCAGCCAACTGTTTTCCCGTAGTATAAGTTATGAGTTTGATTCTTGTGTTTAAATATGATTACCTATAGCCATATACATGCATGACCAGTTTCACCTAGTTATGGAGGTACCATAACCATAACATTAGAGGCACTGATGTTATGACTTCACCACGGCGGAGTGATTGCTCGTGGCGTCCCTTCAGCTTCTGGCCGTTTATTTATATTATCATGTGGGGCGTATGGGTGCATACTAGTTACACGTTTTATTCAGGATTACATGGTGAATGTGGTGTGTGCCTTGCATCCTTCACAAGGAGCTGATCCCTCCTACCCAAAAACCAGTATATTAAATTAGAGGCAACCCCTCTAATTTACATGACGAGGTCACCCCTCCAAGTATTCATGCACGGTGGATTTTCATGACCTATATTGGCTAATGGTAAAATATTGTTAAACAGGTTTCATAAGATAAACATAAGGCTTTTCAAATTATAAAACCAGTTTTATGAACAGGTTCCAGGTTTTCCAGGACTTATACTATGTCTATATCCGTGCACTGAGCGTTATGCTCAGCCGTTACTTTCCTTTCCATGTCCCAAAACGGCAGGTACCCTAGGAAAGACTCGATCATTTGGAGGACGTGCATAGGATGGAAGCTGCTAGAGACTTCTTTTCCTTTTTGCCTTCATATACTTATGCTTGTTTAGCCTTTCATTCAGTTCTTTTGCTTTATTATGTTTTGGGCTTATGTTTGGGAACCGATGTTTGATTCCGGTTATCCCTATGGTCATGTAATGTTTTATACATTTATCCTTGTATGCTTTGATGACACGCCATAATTACGCGTGACATTCCATTATCAAAATGGGGTGTTACATTTCTTGTTAGTTCTTTTTCATGTGTGTCCATGGCTATCCGGCCAGTGGCTATCCTTTAAATTGCAACATTCCTTTTAACTGGACTTACCCGAAAATCCTGTCATTTATTCTTGTCGTCGAATGAGCTTCGTGTGATTCATAAAATTTTCTTGTGTCGAACTTGACGGGTGACTGGTGGATAAGGATTTATTTAGTCCTTTTTGGTGAGATACAACTTGACGACAAGTTGCGTTTTGTAAAAGAACCAGTGGAGATCGTGGGTCGAGATTCACATGGGAACGTGAGGAATTCTTTATAAGGAATGCCCTCATCCTTCCGGGTAGTGAACAACTCGAGTATGAGGTGAGTCGAGCGCCAGGACGTCGCTCCCTTAAGGTGGTGAGGATGTAAAACCCGTAAAAATAAGGTCATAATTTAAATTCTATTTTCAATTATTTTGAAGTACTTTATAAAGTTAAATACTATTATGCTTACGGTTTAAGTTGAAACCGATATTGAATATTATATTTTAATATTTTGACGAGTAACGAGGACTACTAGTGATCGCGATACCGACGTATGCCAAAATTTTTATATTTTATTATCGATCGTTTCGGTAATTAATACTTTCGATGTTATCGTTTTAATTACATATCGAGTCGTTATATTATTATTTTTCGCGTGCGTTTAAACTTTTAAGTATTTTTAAGAAACCCGAGTCCCGTAAACATTTTGAAAATTGACTAATAGTTATTTCCCGCTTTTTAGCGAACTATTTTCATTTTTAGCCACAACTATTGCCAAATTGCAACCAAGGTCCCTCCACCACTATATAAAAAGCCAAATCAAACACACACAATTCATTTTTCCATTCAAAATTTCACCCACCATCTCTTTCTCTCTCTTGTTTTGCCGAAACATCAACCACCATCACCAAACACATACAAATTTCAATTTAACTCAAGATTTAGGATGATTTAAGCTAAACCAAAGCTAGACCCATTCTTAAAATTGATCAAGGATCATATTGGTGTAAGAATTTTACACATGCAAGGCATTTTTATTTTCTTGATGTTGGTAGGTAGAAACCATGATCATGCATGGTGTTCTTGGCATGATCAATAGTGGTTCTTGCTAAAACCTTTGTTAAAAACTTCATTTTGATCTAAAGGTTTTTATTTTGATGATGATTTAGATGTTATGGTTCATATATGATGATGATAGGGGATAGAAATGATCATTTCTATGGTTGGTTTTGATCAAAAAGTTGATTTTGTACAAGATTTTAATGGTCATTTTATAACAGTAAGTAAAGTGTAAAATCTGAATTTTTATGTTTTGAAAAATGGCTTAACTTATAGCCTAGGGTTGTAGATAATTTTATTAGCTTCGATTTGATATAAGGTAGAGCTTCTAGCTCCAAACGAGCGCGAAGTTATGATGTTTTGAATGATCGTGTACCGGGAGACGAGTATCGGCACTACAAATAGTTGTTGTCGATATTTGGATCGAATCTCGGGGACTCTAAATGGAAGTTTTGAAATATGTAACCTACTGATAATTAGTTGTTTATTTTATAGGTTGAGTTTACTTTAAAACCCGAGTGTCGGTTTTGTAAACGGAGTTGTTTAAATAAGTTAAAACAGTTGTATGAAAAATTAACGTAAATCTGTCCGGATTTTGTAGTTTGAAAATTAGTCGGGTAAAGGACTTTAAAAGTAATTTCATTTGATAAACTTGTAGGAGGACTTTCTATATATAGTAAGTTAGTTGATCGAGTCGTTTCATAAACGGTCGACGAGTTTAAAAGGGGTAAATAAGCTAGTACATCTAGTATGTACCGGCGGACTTTGTTAAAAGTATAAAATGGTTAAGTAAATGTGTAGTAGAGTATAATGAAGTTATTTATATCATTTTCTCTCGAGGTTGTCGTGATTTTATGAGTCTAGTTTCATATTCTTATGTATGGTTTATTTCTCGAGTCTATTATTAATGAACGCACCTTATTTGATAGGCTGTGGTTCTCGTGTTTGAAAGGCATCATCTATCGTCGGCGATCGTTTCATTACCACTATTGGCTAAGGTGAGTCTATAGCCTCGCTTCATACTAGTTATTAAATGATTTTAAAACCCGCGAGGGGGAATACATGTTTTTTTATAAACTTAGAACACAAGTCTTTTATGGTATGCTTGTACCTCTTTGAATGGACCCGTGGTTGCATTTAAATTGCATTAAGTGATTGCCATTGTTAAAGCCTCAATTATGGACCGTTAATTAACCTATGATGGGTTAACCGCTAGTACAATTAATAGATCTATGGGGGAAACCGCCCCGGTTCAGTTTGTGTGGACTTGTCACAGAAGCTTAGGCCCGACCTCCACACTGTTTGAGCATATTGTATTGAGAAGTCAGGTATACGGCAATGTACCAATAATCTGGAGGTAACCGACAATTAATAAATCTCTCGTCTTATTAGACTGATATGGGAGTGTCTAAGGGCTCGGTTCCATGAGATTATTACAATTTATGCTATATACAATTATTATTGTTGATGCAAATTATTATTCGATGCTTGTTAAGCATGCCACAAACTTATAATCTTTGCTTTTGTTCAAAGTGATTACATAAACCTATAGATTCACTCGGCATTTTTGCTGATTGTTTTACTCACATGTATTTCAGGTAATCAAGAAGTGGAAGCTTGGAGGTCACGGGAATGAAGTTGTGCACTGCTATGTTGTTCAAACTCTTTGATTTATTTATCGTTCCATTTTTAAAACAAACTAATATGTTGTTTTAACTTATCTTTTGGTAACGATTACTTGGGACTACGCTACTCTGATAAATGTTTTAGGAACGATAAATTTGAAACGTCTCTTTTCGAGTCGTTCTTTATAAATTGTGTGTTTTTATACCATTGTTTAGCACCCAAAGATATATTCCGGTGCGTGTAAATTTGGGGGTGTTAAAAGAACACTGATCCTGTTCTACCTCAAGGACAACAACAAGTTGTGCATCCTGCACCAACACAAGGTGCTCAAGTCGTGAATAATGTAGCTACCTCTACACCAACACCTTCTCATACTCTGTCTGCTGTTAAACTCCCTGTTCTCAAAGGTGACAATTATGAGACTTGGGATATGTAGATGGAACACTACTTAAATCACACAGATCATACTGTGTGGCAAGTTATCAAGAATGGGAACACACCAAATAAGCTTCACTGGTTGCCAGACGATACATGCTATGTTCTACCTGCTGTGACTGCTGATGAGGTACATGCAGAGATCAGAGAAAGAAAAGCTAGAACTGCTTTGCCTATGGCTCTTTCTGAAGACATTCTACCAAGCTTTCATCATTATAAAGATGCCAAAGCTATGTGGGATGCTATAAAACTTAGATTTGGAGGCAATGACAAATCTAAGAAAATTAAAAAGATTGTTCTTAAGCAAGAATTTGATAACTTCTCCATTACCAGTATAGAGGGAATACATGGTGGATATGGAAGGTTCAGCCAGTTGCTTATCCAGTTAGCAGTTTATGGACAAGTAATTCCTAATGAAGAAGCAAATCTAAAATTCTTAAGAAGTGTTCCACCAGAGTGGAAAGCAATGGCTATGCACTTCATCACAAGAGATGATTTGGAAACCATTCCATTTGATCATCTCTACAACAATCTTAGAGCATATGAGATGGATGTGAAAGGCACTAAAGTAAAGACAGCAACTACTTCAAAGTCTAACTTGGCTTTTGTGTCAGATGGGAACAACGGTACTTGCTTTCAAAATACCGCTAGTGGATCTAGCAGCGGTACTTACTTCACAAATACCGCTGGAGGACTTACAAGCAGTACTTACCCACAAAGTATTGAAAGCAGTCCTATGATCTCTCAAAATCCACATGGAAGGTCTTCACCATTGTTTAATGACAATGATGCTTTCTCATTCTTTGCTGGATAAGAAAACAGGCCAAGGTTAACTCTCAATGACTTGTTCTAAATGGATGATGCTGATGTTGAATAGATGGATCTTAAATGGCAAGCTGCAATGGTGTCAGTAAGATCTAATAGGTTCTTCAAGAAGACTGGAAGAAAAATGACTGTTGATCCTAATGAGCCATTGGGATGTGACAAGTCTAAAGTTGAATGCTATAACTGTTGAAGGAATGGACACTTTGCAAGAGAATGCAATAGAGATAAAGCTGAGACAAGAAATCTGAAGTCCAAGAACAGCTATAGAACCAGTCCAGAAATATCTGAAAGCTTTCCAAGAGGAAACAGCAGGAGTCCTAAAGGAACCAAAGCATTGGTTACTATAGATGGAGTGGTGAATTGGGCAGAAGAAGAAGAAGAGCTTGGATTAATGGCTCTCTATTATGAAGATACTGAGGTACACCCTTGTTCTAAAGATTGTATTCTTAAATTTAATAGTTTAAAAGTAGAACTAGAGGAACAGTATCAAAAGGTTAACACATGCACTGTAGAAGTAAAGGCTTTCAAACAGGGTGTTGTTAAACTTGAAGATAATATAGTTTTGTACAAAAAGGCTCAACAAAACTATGAAGAGAAAATTAGGATTTTGACTCTTCAAATGAGGGAAAAAGATGTGGAAATAAAAGCTTTTGAAAGACAACTTTTAAAATTAAATACTGAAAATGAAGCTTTAAAAACCAGTCTTTGTAAAGAGAGGGAAGTAATTAGTCAATGGCAACAATCCTATAAGGGATTGGGAAAGTTGATTAATTCACAAATGGTGTATTATGATAAAACATGCCTAGGATATATTGAGGATCAACCTGTGATAACCTTAACTAACAAGGACTTATCAAAAGGGATTTTTGATAGTTCTGGTGAGGTAGATGATACACCTGAAAATGATACATATGCTGAAGGAATAAAGGCAGTTCCTCCACCAGTATCTAGAATTTTCATGCCCCCTTGTAATGATACCAGTATAGAGTTAGAAGATCCTAAGATTAATAATGTCTTTAACTCAAGTACTGTGCCTCAAGAAAATACTGATGTGACCAAGAATATTGTTTATCTACCTCTAATGAATAACTTTGTTTCTGAGGAATCTAAGACTAGTTCTGCTCCCAAGCAGGTAAAAACTCCTAGCAAGATACTAGAAAACAATAAACGACATACTAAAAACAAAAGGGCTGGGCTAGGTTTTGAAAAAGTAAAGTCAAAACAACCTTTTGGGTCTTCTTTAAGAAGAAAAGGATGTTATGTTTGTGGTAGTCTAAGTCATTTTATCAAAGACTGTACATTACATGAAGATAAAATTGTGAAACAAAAGGCTACACAAAGGGTCATGAAAAACAGTAATGGGAAAAATGCACAGGGTGATAGGAAACAAAAACTTAAAGATGGCAAACCTAAGTTTGATCACACAAGGGTAGTTAAACAGGTTAAAAATAATCCTACCAAAAGTTTTGTTCCTAGGGAAGTACTTACGAAGCAAGGACTTGTATCCTTAAAGTCTGGTAAACCAAGTACCGGCAAGCTTAAATCTACAAGTACTGCTAGACCAAATTCAAGTACTGTTGGTTTAAAGTCTGTAAAACCAATGTTCTCCAAGACTTCTAAGAAGGTTTTTGAAAAAGTTAAATCACCTAGGAGTAAGGACAAGAACAAATCAGTACAAATGTGGGTTCCTAAAAGAGTTATACCATGTGTTAAAGCAAGTACCGCTCAAGCAGTACTTAAGTCAAAGAAGTCAAAGCACATAGAGTCACCCTATGAATTTGACTACATAAATGAAACCATGAAGTATAAGAGTAAAAGAAGCATTACTGGGAATGCTTCAGTACAAACTCTGAAATGTGTAGGTCCCACAAGATCCGGGCCAAATGTGGCTTGGGTCCCCGTTAAAAACTAATAAGTTTTATTTGTGTGCAGGGGCATCTCATTGATGAATTAAAAGATAAAGGAATTGTAGATAGTGGATGCTCAAGACACATGACAGGGAACAAAGATTTTCTTGCTGAATTTGAAGAATTCAGAGGAGGACCAGTAGCCTTTGGGGGTAGCAAAGGTAGAATCACTGGCGAAGGGAAAATCAACACAAGAAAGTTGGAATTTGAAGATGTCTTCTTTGTGAAAAAATTGAATGAGTTCAATCTCTTTTCAGTATCACAAATGTGTGATAAGAAGAACAAGGTGCTATTCACAGACAAAGACTGCTTGGTGTTGTCGAAAGACTTTGAGATGCCCAAGGAATCTCAAATACTACTTAAAGTATCCAGGCAAGAAAATATGTACACCTTTAATCTTCATACTATTACTCCAACAGGTGGTATTACATGTTTGCTAGCTAAGGCTTCTTTAGATGAGTCAAATTTATGGCATAGAAGGTTAGGTCATGTGAACTTTAAGAATCTTAATAGATTGGTAAAAAGGAATTTGGTTAGAGGTTTACCTAACAAATCTTTTCTAAATGATTTAACAGGTGCTGCTTGTCAAAAAGGAAAACAACATAGAGCCTCTTGTAAGACCAAGACTTTAAATACTGTGACAAAACCTTTGCATCTCTTGCATATGGATTTATTTGGTCCAGTTTCTATAAGAAGCATTAGCCATAAGACCTTTTGTCTAGTCATAATTGATGATTATAGTAGATTCAGTTGGGTTTTCTTTTTAGCCCTTAAAAGTGAAACAAGTGAATTACTAAAGGATTTTATCACTTTAGTTGAAAAGCAATTCACTAAACAAGTTTTAATCATTAGGACTGATAATGGAACATAATTTAAGAATGCTGATTTTGATGAATTCTGTAGGTCTAAAAGAATTAAGAGGCAATTTAGTAATCCTAGAACTCCTCAACAGAATGGTGTAGCTGAAAGGAAGAATAAGACATTAATTGAGGCTGCTAGAACTATGCTGGCTGATTCACTTTTGCTAAATACCTTTTGGGCTGAAGCAATCAATACTGTATGTTATGTGTTAAATAGAGTCCTAGTAACTAAGCCTCAAAACAAAACACCTTATAAACTTTTGACTAATGTAAAGCCAAACATAAGTCATTTAAAACCTTTTGGGTGTCATGTGTCCATATTAAATTCTCTTGATTACTTGGGAAAGTTTGATGGAAAGTCTGATCCAGGATATCTTGTAGGATATTCATTGCAAAGTAAAGCATATAGGGTTTACAATTTGGTAACTAAGAAAGTTGAAGAAAATGCTCATGTCAATTTCTTAGAAAATAAACCCAATGTTCCAGGAATAGGTTATGCTTGGATGTTTGATTTAGATTATCTAACTAACTACATGGACTACTACTCTTTGCAAAAAGATTGTCAAACTAACAATGCAGGTGAGGAGTCAAGTGCAATTAATACAGGTACTCAAGAAGATGTTTCTTCATCAGATGAAGATGTTCACATCTATGTGCCAAATATTCCTACTGTTACTCCTATATCTGCAACTGCCAAGAAGCAAACCATGCCATCAAGTGATGATCAAGCCTCCCATGAGCTTCAGAGGCTTCAAGATCAAGAAAAGAATGCTACATCTGCTAATAAGCATTTAGGAGAAGAATCTTTTGAGTCACAACACTCAGCAGTACAAACTATACCTAGCGGTACTTCATCTTCAAGTACTGCTAAGTCAAAATCTGCTAGATCTGCTGACTCCCTAGAAGAGATTTTGCAAGCATTGGACGATGAAGACTTATATGCCAGTCCAGGTGAAGGAATCTTCTCCAAAGCTTCCTATGATGAGCAGGGTGCAGTAGCTGACTTCAATAATTTGGAAACTGAAATTCCAATCAGTTCTATTCCAACTCATAAAGTCAACAACAACCATCCTGCTACTCAGATTTGGTGATCCAAAATCTGCTGTACAAACCAGAAGACAACTTCAAACCAATATTGAAACTCATGCACTAGTGAGTTATGTCAAACAACAGCAGAGAACAAATCATAAAGATACTCAGCATTGTTTGTTTTCCTGTTTCTTATCTCAAGTAGAGCCCAAATATATCTCTCAGGCTCTTGATGAAGAAAGTTGGGTGGATGCCATGCAAGAAGAATTAACACAATTTGAGCTACAAAAGGTTTGGATTCTTGTGGATCTTCCCTCAGGAAAAAGAGTAATTGGTACAAGATGGGTCTTCAGGAACAAGAAGGATGAAAGAGGGGTTGTTTTGAGAAACAAGGCAAGACTTGTTGCTCAAGGCTACAGACAGGAAGAAGGGATAGGCTATGATGAGGTTTTTGCACCAGTGGCAAGGATAGAAGCCATTAGGTTATTTTTGGCCTTTGCATCATTTATGGGATTTATAGTCTATCAAATGGATGTGAAAAGGGCCTTTCTATATGGTACTATTTCAGAGGAGGTATATGTCTCACAACCTCCAGGTTTTGTAGATCTTAAATTCCCCAATAGAGTCTACAAAGTTATCAAAGCACTTTATGATCTGCATCAAGCTCCAAGAACCTAGTATGCAACTTTATCCAACTTTCTGCTAGAACATGGATATAGGAGAGGAACCATTGACAAAACTCTGTTCATTAAGAAAAATGCCAAAGACATTATTCTAGTTCAAGTCTATGTTGATGACGTCATTTTTGGTTCTACCAAGAAGACATGGTGTGAAGAGTTTGAAGCTTTGATGAAAGGAAGATTTCAAATGAGTTCTATGGGAGAACTAACTTTCTTTTTGGGACTACAAGTAAAACAAAGAAAAGATGGAATATTTATCAGCCAAGATAAATATGTTGCTGAAATCTTAAAGAAATTTTCATGTATGGATACAAGGAGTACAAGCACACCTTTTGAAGCCAAAAAATCTTTATCAAAAGATGAACATGGATAGGATGTTGACATTCATCTCTATAGGTCAATGATTGGTTCATTGATGTATTTTACTGCTTCAAGACCAGATATAATGTTTGCTGTGTGTGCATGTTCAAGATTCCAAGTTCATCCAAAGGTGTCACATCTTTATGCTGTGAAGAAGATTTTTAAATATCTTAAAAGTCAACCTAATTTAGGATTATGGTATCCTAGAGACTCCACCTTTGAATTGGAAGCTTACTCAGATAGTGACTATGCTGGAGCAAAGCATGATAGGAAATCCACAACAGGAGGTTGTCAATTCCTAGGCAGAAGACTCATATCATGGCAGTGTAAGAAGCAAACCATTGTTGCTAGTTCTACAACTGAAGTTGAATATGTAGCTGCTGCTCATTGCTATGGACAAGTACTTTGGAGTCAAAATCAATTGTTGGACTATGGGTTCAATTTCATGAACACCAAGATTTACATTGATAGTACTATATGCATTGTCAAGAATCTAGTATTTCACTCCAAGACTAAGCATATTGAAATAAGACATCACTTTATAAGAGATGCTTATGACAAAAAGCTTATTCAAGTCTTGAAGATTCATACAGACAACAATGTAGCTGATTTGTTGACCAAAGCATTTGATGCTAAGAGATTCGAATTCCTGGTGACACACATTGGTATGCTCAACCAATAACATGCTGCATATGTTGAGGGGAGGTAATAGCTGTACAAGTTTTATATAAATTTTATTGTATAGTCTATGCTTTGTGTTTTTGATGTTATTGCAGGTTTATAGAAAGAGATAAAAGAGGTTACATGTCTAGAGGAAAGCATGAACTGGTCAAAATTGTGAGGTACCGTTGTCACTCCAAGTACCGCTAGCACAAAACCATGTACCGTTTATGTTCCATGTACCGCTACATGTTCGTTGTACCGTTAAGGGTCTCTTTTGTAAATTTGGCGGTTTCTTCGCGCTTGGGTTTGTTATTTTCTTAAATACTTACCCTAATTACACAATTGATTCACCTAATCTTTTATTTTTCTCTCTTGATTCTATAACCCTCTCTCTAATCGTTCGATCATCAAAAATACTAATGGCTGCCTTACATGTAATCTCTAAGCATAATATAGTTGCGAATCTTGCTACGAATGATGACTCACTTGGTTTCCATGAGATGCTTGGTTTCCTTTCTCAAAGTCATATTTGCTTCGCACTCACTGTAAGTCCAGTTGTCTCTATACCCATTGTTGAACAGTTTTGGGATACTGCTGTTCTAGGTACTCATTTTGATCAACCTTGCATTAAGGCTAGGGTAAATCATAGGAATATATATGACACTGAGGTACTGTTAAGAGCAAGTTTGAGACTTAATGATGAAAATGGACTTAGTATGCTTAATAATACAGAGATTCATGATGGCCTTGCAGCCATGGGATATGGGGGTGGTAGGGAAAGTCTTACTTTCTTTAAAGTATTATTTTCACCTCAATGGAAATTGCTTCTTCATGCTATTATTCACTGTTTAAGTTCAAAAAGTACATCTTTTGATCAAATACCTGCTGCATTGGCATCTGCTGGTATTTTTCTAGCAAGTAACAGGGTTTTTAATTTATAAAAATTAATTTTTGAAGGCATGACTAGGAATTTGGAAGGGACTAAGAAGTTTTTAATGTATCCTAGATTCATTCAGGCTTTAGTTAGTGACCAAATACCTAACCTACCAGCATTAACTGATACATGGGATGTTCCTTCATTCACAAAGAGAACTTTCTCTTTCTTGAACAAACAAGGCAATGCCTTTTCAAGAACTGTCACACCATTGTTTGCCCATATGTTAGCCCAACCTGCCAATCAAGAAGGTGAGGAACCTAGCAATGCTAGTGCTTCTCAGCAAACTCCTTCTTACCAGAGCTCCCACTCTCTAGAATATTTACAATCTTCTTCTCACAATGTTGGTATTCCACTAAACACTGATGAGATGATCCACACACCTGTTGCTTCTATTGCTGCTAGTGGTTTACCACAAGCACAAGCACCAGAGGTGATGGATGTTGCAAATTTAACTTCTTTGTGTACAAGTTTGTCCCAACAGGTACATGTATTGCAGAAAGATAAGCTTGTTCAAGACAAGAAAATTGCTGAATTGGAAGCTAGCCTACTCAAATTAAGGACAAAAATGTCATTTTGGATGAGGCAATATAGATCTGTTCAAACATCTGCAATCAGGAAGCAAAGGTTCAGGAACCTCAAGAAAAGGCAACTGAATGCAACCAAACAGGGATTGAAGAACAGGGAAGGAATAGTGAAGAACAACCACCTTCTTTTGATAATCAAACAAGGATCTCTAGAAATGACATCAATTTTGAATTGGATGAAGATGTCATGGGGACTTTTAAAGATGGAACTGGTTTAGAGACTGGTGTGGATGAACCTTCAGACATGGAGATTCAACAGCAAGACCCACAACCTACTCCAGAGGAACCACAAGTTCAAGAATAAGTTCAAGAACAAGTTCAAGAAAAATTGGTAAATCAGCCAGAGGAGCCACAAGTTGCAAAAACATTGGCAACTCAACCAGAACCATCAGTTCAATCACCACCTCAAGCAAATTGGAATGTTTTCTATGAGAAGTTGGAGGAAATTTGTAATCAGTTTCCTGATCCATCACCACAAAGCAATAAGTCAGAAAAGACTGAAGAAGTGCAAATTGATATGATGGCTTCTATGGAAGATAAAGCATCTAGGGAAACACAAGTGATTGAAGAAACAAGTCTGTCTAATACTGGTGAAGTCAGCCTTGTTGAAGATCCGAGTACTACTAAGCCAACTGCAAGTACTGCTGACATTATTGAAGACCAAGTACTGCTAAGCCAATTATAAGTACCGCTGTTGATCATCCTTCACTGGAAAGTCAAAGTTCATTTGGAGAAAATGAGACTTTAGCCAAATTGCTGCTTGATCTGAAGAAGAATTTAGTTGAGAAGGCTAAGCAAGCAGAAGTGGATAAAAAGACACAACAAGAAGTTCTTGCCTCAAAGGATCAAATTCAAGGTAAGAAAGTACAAGCTTCACACCCTACAAAAGGTATAGTAATTCAACAGTTAGCTAATGAAGAAGTAGCTGCCAAACTGAAGAAGAAGCTACCTAAGATAAATCCAAAGGATAAGGCGAAGAAGAAATTATTGTCAGAATCTGAAGATGAAAGTGATTCAGATGATGATATAAACAGAGTCATGTACAGATTTAATCAAATTGACCATGATGAGGAATTTGCTTATAGAATGCAAGCACAAATTCGTGAAGATGAATTACAGGAGGAACTTGTAGCAAAGCAAAATTTGTTAGAAGCTAAAATGATACAGTAAGAATGGAACATACAAGAGTATGATAGGATTCAAGCTGAGATACATGCAAGTGAGCTTCTTGCAGACTCATTGATAGCTGAATAAAAAGATGCATATGATGAAGAAGAAAAATCAAGATTGATTGATGATCTGGTAAGGGAGCAACAAAGATTCTTTGCTGAAAAGAGAAGGAAAGAAAAGATTAAGCCTCCAACAACTATGCAGATTAGAAGTCAAATGATGAAATTTCTAAAGAAAGTAAAAGGAATCACTTATATTCAGCTGGTCAAGAAAACTTTTGAAGAAATCTAGACTTTGTATGAGCAAAGTAAGAGGACAGAATTGAATTTTGTTGAGATTGGATCTGAAGCAGACAAGAAAGCTGTTGAAGAATTCAAGAAACATCTACAACAACAAAGACAATTTGGTAGTACTCCTAGAATTGAGCCAAGTACTGTTGAACCTACAAGTACATCTCCACCTATCAAAACCACTTATGTGAGGAAGAATAGAAAGGAGAAAGTAAGTTCAAGAGAGGAAGAGACTGCTCAAAGGATGAATACAGGAGTTGAAGCTCAAGGAATTGCTCAGATTGAAAATGTACAAGCAGTACATACACAGTCAACAGTACATACTGAGGAAACAGATTATACAAGCTTGGAAGAGGGTTTAACAGAACTTGAAGGAATTTCCAAGAGTGTTAAAAGGAAAAGATCAACAAAGCTAAAGAAGAAAGCTAAGAGAGCTGAAACTACAGCAAAAGATAGTGATGATGATGAGAGCTTAAGGAAGTACTTGAACATTGTAAACTTTGAAGATCAATGTTTGATACAGAGATTTTTGGAAAAAGAGAATCCATTGTTAAGTGGATTTACTCTACAGATCAAGGACTTGAAGCTCATGGGATTCAGAGATCTGATGGCACAAAAAGGATATTCAGACTTTAAGATATCCTTCACATACTTGACACACAAGATATCCAAGATCTTGTAAGGTTAGTTGAAGATGCCAGTGCAGGTAAAACTAAAGTATCACTATTATATAGGGAGTTTATCTTTATGTATGAGCCACACAAATGTGATCAAGAAATGTTGAAGGAATTAGAGAATCAGGTTCCTAGTTACTGGAGATATTACAGGTCATGTGGATTGCATATTTTGGATGTAGATTGTAACACCCCCAAATTTATACAACTCAGTTCAGCGGAAGACTAGTTGGTGTTACGGGATAGCACATTACTCACATCATAGACAACGCATAAAAATCGCGTCGTTTAATAATAAATCATTTCCATTCATAAACATCAAAGTTACATAGGTCCCAAGTCATTATATTTCATACAAAGTTTTACAAAGTATTTGAATGGAAAAATATAGTTTAGGTGCGGGCCATGAATTCTTGTTGTCTTCCCGAGAACTACCTTCAAGTACCTGAGATAAAACATGTTAAAAGAAAAGGTCAGCGATAACGCCGAGTGAATTCATAGAGTTTAATAAATTCCATCAATATAACTTTGGTATAAAATTAGTACCAAAAATCAATTCGTACAAATCATTATAATAGGCCGTAAAATAGCCAAAATAATTTTATACAAATCTTTGTAATAGGCCATAAAATAGCCAGTCATTTTATATAAATCCTTATCGAAAATCATAATATAGGAATTTTCCTTAAAAATCATTATACGAGCCAATGTCGTAAAAACAATCATACAATACGTCTTATGACGTTGTATAAAATCAAATAAAAATCGTTATATGAATATGGTCATGAAAACCAAAATACAATCATAATATCAATAGTATGACCCTGTATTGCTAGTCAGGCAATACATCGTAATTCGGAGCGTCTATTAGTATTTCGTTAATTCGGATTATTATAAGCCGCATGACATTGTTACCTTACTAAACCAACAACGGGTAGCTAACCCGATACCAATTTTGCCCATCTAAAGTAGCGTGTCGTCACAAAGGTCACGCTATGGAAATCTTCTCATACATAAATTCGCTTACCAATCAATGTGGCACGACGGGGATCAACCGTCAAGGCGCGAACTGGGGTGATCGTCCCCAAACAGTACTATTAAATACATAAGCGTCTACCAACTCCCGGTAGTTCACAATTCATGCTAATGGGACTTTTAGTGATATAACCTAACTTTAATAATCCATTTGATTTCATCTATCGGGTCCATTAATCATTTATCGGGTCATACAATCGGGTCATTCAATCAATCGGGTCCAAAATCAATAAACAAACAATCGGGACAAATGGTGTCCAAACTTTTATAAAAACTAACATGTTATCTCCCTCGCGGGTTTATAAAGCATTTTTAAAACATTTAAAAGTGTGCGAGGCTATGAACTCACGTTGATGTGGGAAGGCGGGTTATCGGCAATTCGGGCGTACGGTACGTGCTTCAATCACGGAAACCTAGACAAATAATACTCGGTCTTAGACTCATGTCCAATGACTTTACAAAAATAACAAGTATGTATACATATGATGATTATATATATATGATGATCAAGTGGGTTTACATATTCTCGTTTACTCCTTTTAGTGTTATATGTCGATAACTTTTATATTAGTTTACTAGTTTTACCCGTTTACGTGTCTTAAGTCCAATAAGCTTATTATAAGTTATTTAACTTATTTTAATCCATTTTGTACCTATATTATCAGTATGTATACTTTACAAGTTGGGCCCAAATGGGTTAAGCCCAATAAGTTCTTTTTATGGGTGTTTATCTTATTTAGTCCAATTATTAGCCCAAGTATTAGTCCAATATGTTTACTTAGCTCGTTAATGTCCGTATGCCCTATAGTTCGGGTTTTATCGGTTTTTACTTGTTATACATGTCTATATATCAGTATATATGTTTTATAAAGTTTTCATTAGACGGGTCCAACCATCTAAGTTTTATTTAACAAAAACGTTAATTTTACGGCGATAGCCGAAAAAGTCGTAAAAATCAAGTTTATAGTTTTATAACTTATAAGTATTATTTCACTACTATTTATATAAGTTATTCATCCATTTACCCTTTTAAATATTTATATAAATAAGTTTTATAAGTTAGTGGGTTTTACTTTTACATTTTATACATTATAATTTGAGTGCTTATATAATAGTATTATTCTTTAATTTCCAAAAATCTGATTTTTAACTTCATCTTCACCAAAACTGCCATATCTTGAGTTCTACATGGAGATAGAAGCTCAAATTTTTATCACATAAACTACATGATATGTGATACATTTAACTCTGGTATAGCTACTGTTAAATCATCCTTTAAGTATTTTCTAAAAATCGTCCAAAACAGTAACTTCAGATTTATACCCTAAACTTGTTTTGATCATATCTCACTCATTATTTTGATTCCATTGCATGGTCAACTCTCACATGTGTACAAGACCCATAGCTTACTGTAAATGGATTTTACTTCATCATATTATCAGTTTATGACTTACTTCTTTACTGTTTTATACAGCCATCAAATTTAACCAAGATTTTAACCTTGTTTCTTATGGTTTTTCACCTTTTTATCCATGATTATCAACAACAAATCCCCACATAACATTTTTATCAGCATATAATCATCATAAATATATACAATAGGAAATAAATACATGTTTACATAATCAAAATAACAAGAAGATGAGGAGGACAATCTTTATACCACCATGATGATGTAGGTTGATAAAACATGGATTTTTGATGGAGAAACTTGTGATGCACCAAGACCATCTTCATGACCATCATTCTCCATGAACTCCTTGTAGAAAATCAGCCTTAATACTCCATGGAAACTCCTCCTTGGATGTTATAACTTGCACCAATCAATAGGGCTTCAAAAAGGCATCAACATGTATATGAATAACATGAGATTTTGTGGTGAAATTTAGATCAAATGGTGTTTGTGGGAGAGATATGGGAGGGCCCAAAAATGGAGGATGAGAGTGTTTGAAGTGGTTTGCATGGTGAGAAAGATGGTAATTAGAGTTGCTAGTGGTTTTGGTTGGTTTTGTTGTAAGGTAGCTTACATTGTAAGCTTACAAGTTACATGTGTTGTAACTAGTTAAGCACAAGATGACACCTCATGGTGTTAGTAGTTATTTAGGCCGGTTTTGATGGGGGTGGGACAAGTGTCCCACTTGTCTCATCCCCATTTAATTACGGGTACTCCTCGATTCTAGTTTCCTCGATTTGCGTGCCCTCGGGTCGTTTTACGAAAAACGTTTTTATAAATTATGAATCACCGTCACAAAACGAATCCAATAAAAATTGTCTCATCAAAAACGGAGTTCGAAAACGTATATACGTAATCCTAGGGTTTCCGGTTTAGTCGTAAAGGACGTTAAAATAAAATCGTAAGTCCTAATCTTTTCTCGTAAATTTGTGAGTTTATGAACCAACACAAATTTAAAACTCCAAAATAATATTCATGGACAAATTTATTTTTTGAAATGTCGGACTGTCACCAAAGACGGTGTATGTAAACGTAAGCACGTAACGTTGAATCCTCCGGTTTAGACGTAGTCGATGCTACTCCCAGACGTAAGTCCAAATTTCTTCCCAAAAATAAGTGAGTTCATATTGTAACATTAAAATAATATTTTCAAATAAATATTAAGAATAAAATATCAACCATAAATTGACGGATTGTCACAGCATTTACCCCTAAACATGATCTTTGTCCTCAAAGATCATCTTACCTTACTACTCGCTTCTTATAGAGTTAAAGCCATGTGGGTATTTCCTCCACATTCGGTCTTTTCTCACAAGTGCAATTCATTACAATACGTGAGTTTCACCAAACATAACTACGGGAATAAGATCAGGCTTAATGTTGACTTACTTTCTCTATCCATGATGTTCACGGGTTTTTGATGAATGCAACTTTTCGCCGATCTAAGCTCTACTAAGAATAATCAGATTCTCACTTGATAGATATTCCATCAAGTTCGATATACGAAACATAATTCACACAGTCTTTGGAGTCCTAGGGTAGATCCAGCTTATGTGCCTTTCAATCCCAACTTTTACATCATCTCAATGGTCCCATACAACGGGGACTTATATCCCATGATTTGTCAGATCATGAATTCATCTTTCCAAAGTTAAAATTTTTGGCATAACTTCGCTACCCATTTGGCACTTCAAGATCTACATTTCATATTCACATAACCTCCTGCCCACTATCGGCAGTCAATAATCAGATCCTAATTTTAACAATCATTTCAGATCTCGCGGTTCAGGTATTTTTGTAAGGTTAGGTTTGCCATCATAAGAAACCTTAAACCTAGAAGACATGTCCAACTCACAGTGGGTGTATGTCGGGTGTCTTCGTCTCAACTCCTGCTTACAGATGCTCTAAGATTTAGATCCTAACAAGATTAGATCTCAATCCTAATACGATAGTTATCAAGGATAATCTCTCCAAAGGAAAACGATTATACGGTCTATTACCAAAGGTCAATCATTTCAAACATAGAACAGCGCTTATAGTATTTTGTATCGTTACTTTACCTCGTCCCTTCGATTTGGGGTGGTACATAGTACTCTCATCAAGATTCGTTCTCAATGACTTCTGAGCAAATCTCTAGAAATTTGATGCAAAGCGAGGATCTTGATAGAGATGATTGATACGGCACACTATGTTTTCACAACTCCTTTAAATACAAAAGAGTCAATTTCTTCATCAAGAATTTATCATTAACGAGAATTATTAGCAGATTTGGTCAGTCTGTCGACGATGACCCAAATCGAATCAAATTCAGATGATGACCTTTGCAATAGCTAGACGTTTATTAATGTATGAGGCGATGTCTGCCTTCATAATTTGCCATTAGTACAACTTCTTCAGACAAAGATACTTTTAGTCATAAATGACATAAATAGAATACTTATACTTACAAATTCCAACATAACTATATCTCACCTCTCATGATGATGTAATTATCATGTCCACAATTCACTCAGATATTCTTTCTATATTATGCGTCAGTAATTACGTTCACTTTCTCCTGATGAAATAAATATCATAACCGTATTTATTCAAAATTCTTTCTTCATATCTTCTATGTTTTAGTTTCGTCTCATCTATCATTTTTATCCGTTTTACTCAATCCGTCTTCTAAAGCATCGATAATTATCATAATTAATTAAATAATTATTACTTAATTTTTATGAAGCGTAAAAGTTTTAAATTTCTTAGTTCGACCAATTATATAAAATGTTCAAAATAAATTTGAATTTAATTAACAAGATTTTTGTTGATTTATCGAAAATATTTAATAAGATTTGTACATGTTCGAAAAACCTTTGTTTATACTTTGGTCAAAGTTTTCTTAGTTTGAAAAGCAAAAATTGTCGTTTTAAGTTTTCAGGCTATGGTATAAATGGTTTTACTCAGTCCTTCTTAAGTTGTCTAGAAGTATACACAAACATTTACCCCTAAACAGAAGTTTAGTTAAATGGTTTGTGTATAAGGGAATAATCCCTTTAAAAATCCTTTGTTAAAACATTTGTCAAAACATATTTCCATTTCTTTTTGGTAAAATCCAAAGTCTTAAAAGGGCTCTTAATTTTTGAAGAGTCTATATGCATACATCTTACCATTACTAATCCAACGGTCATTTTATGTAAAGGATTAAGTTTTTAATCCCTAAGCGCTAATGGTTCTAATCTTTGAAAAGTCAGTATAGCTTCCATTATCTATTAATCACACAGTTAAATCATATAAAGGATTAAGTCCTTAATCACATGTTAAATATTTAAGGTATAGGTTTTTATTGTTTAGCCAATTCAGGGCAATCTATGAATAATTATTAACTCATTCTTATTCTTATAAACAAACATATAGTCCTTAATGATCACGAGCATGAATTTATCAAATTACAGCCTACACACGTGATTCACCAAATTTATGAATGCTACATGTGTATTAGTTAATCCAAACGACATCACGTGAAACTCATAACGTTCATTACAAGTTCTGGATGTAGTGATTGGAATAGATAATCTCTTTCGCAGATGCGAAGTTGATGATAACCATGCTATGGATCAAATTTGCTAGAACCTTGTAATTGATCGAACAATTCTTCCATTTCGAGTTATGGATATCGTTTTTGATTGTCAATTTACTCAGTCACAGTAATCTATAAATATAAGGAAAGATAACACCATACCTCTTCAGGATGACAGGCTTGGTATAATAAAATCTTTCTCCGACAACTTTCTCAGTTGTACGGTAATTCCTTTAATTCAGATGGTGCTGACGTACAGTGCACAAGGCACAGGTGCAACACCGAGAATATAATCAATACCAAATTCAACTTGCCTTAACGGCGAAAGTCTAGGTAATTCACCAATAAATACCTCCTAAAGTTTTAGATATCATAAACATCTTTTAATAAATTCATTTTAAGTTCTTCTAGATCACAATATCTATGACTAATTCACAATCATTCACGGTAAAATCCCAAGTCTAAATACAGGATATGGTCATCCATCAAGAATTATTTAGTTCACTTTTGATAATCAACATCTTATCATTTAGGGGAATTCTATTCGAGTTCCCATCAATTAAGACAATGTCGTCATGTCATAATTAATTAATCCATTCTACTGGCACTATCAACTTTCTAGTTTTATTGCCGTCGATAAGATGTGAACTTCTCAAAAGACTAATAATAACTCATAATCTTTCACAAGTTCAAGGATATCAGGAGACATAACTAACCTTAAAAGAGTAAGGTCAACGCATAATCTACGTGAGAGATTTTCAAATCAGATACAGACGAAAACATTTAACGAATATGAATATATCCCATGTTTTCATAATTTGAGTACGCATTTGAAAGCTCCTCGGATCGTTACCCAGGTCATTCAAATGAAATTAAATCATAAGAAATGATAAGAACGTCAATACATCCAGTCGGGTATCAACACTCGGTAATCAAATACTTTTCCTAAGAATCTCACTACGGGAGAACTGGACAAGAAAGAATTGTCAATTGTAAAATAAGACAATTTCCACAGATGAGTAAATTCAACTCAGAAGAATAGATGCTACAGGCACATATGTAGGTGTCCCTAACATTATGTCCTTATTTTTCACTTCTTGCAGATCTCATAAAATATAATCTTTCACAATCTTCAAAGAAAATGTAGTGTTTATTCATTAGTTTTATGGTGACTACTAATCAGTCTTGCATAGTCCATTCCAAATTGTATGTAGGCGCGCAACTATATACAATTTCAAGATTAACGATGCAATACTCAGTTCGTCAAAGTTTTGTCATCATGTTTATAATAAAAACATTTTCATGCTTAATTCTTAAATAAGAATCAAGAATAAATTTACAAAGATTTTCTTTATTATGAAAACAATTAGGTTTTCCAAAGTGTTTTATAAACAACTTCATTTCAATAACAATCACTTATAAATCTCACTATGAATAATCCTTATAGTGATGAAAATTAAATTTTCTCAAAGGATACCGTTTTAACTTTATAAAAACAATGAGTGATCTGCAAAGGAGTGATGAAAGCTTTTTCATCAAGAACTAACTATAATATGATAGGAATTGAGCTTTAGCCAAATAATCATGAGGTTCATGACCTCGATGGCACTAACGAAGAATGATTCACAACGTAACTCAATTCAAGATGAGTACTTGTTCAATGGTTGCATCACTAATGCGAGCATTAGGATGAAGCAATAAAAGATAGATAACATCGATGCATGTAGAATTTAGCAATCAAAGGTAGTCTTTTCATTAATCACAAACAAGTCAAAATTGTACCGTAACACATTACGCGTCACTATGTCATACAATTCTCAGAACTCATCCTACCAACTGATATCTCAGTTAAGTTAGGGATTTTTAAAAGATACCACAATGATTACTAATCTACAAGAGTCATTAGGTGTTCCACATGTCCCGAAAGATCCATCGGTCTCAATTCAGAAGAAGATTTCTTCAATTTATTTCTTGGACACTGGGCATCTTCGTTAGTGGACAATGGCCTAGGAACAATACTTATCACAATCTAATCAATCAATTAAAACCTTATAATTCAATCACAGAACTTAACAACTTATATTAACACTCTCAGATTCCATACGGGTTAAATTTTTACTTTATTCAAGTCTCAACCAATTTTATACTCAATTCAATATCCTACCTCATAATCCAATACTTACAATCTTATTCTTCGGCCTTGTAAAGGCAATGAAAGCTCAATATGATCAACACTTAATTTCCAATCCTATAACTCCTTTATCAATAACAATTATCAGATGAGTCACTAATATGGAATGACTCGATCAGTCAATTAGACTTCTCGGAAAGGTATTAGTGGCATGAGGCTTTTGGGTAATGGTTCCAATAACAGCCTCAAGTGAAACATTCACCCTTTCGATTTCAATTTAAGAATTGGATGACAACGAATCAGATGACATCTTTCTAGGTGGTAACGTTTTGTCAAACTCCACTCTATAAGAAAAGATCGTCATGACATCGATATCAGATTTAATTTCGCCAATTCTTTTTCAATATCACCATCAACTAATATCTACATTTCTACGAAATTCAACCATTTGTTGGGATCATAAATATCCACAACTTGGTTTAGATCTAGGATAGCTAAAATTCCTACGAGAATAGCTTCGATTAATTTACTAGGGGATTTAGGGTTACTTGTGACAATCTGCGTCGTATAAATACCTCGTATAAATATCGAAATAATCATCAAACAATTATGTAATAAAATTACATCATATATATATAATCCAAGTTATATATATATTAAAATAACACTTCTCAGTCTGGCCTTGTCGGTAACTCGGGAATTCTTCGGCACCGTTATAGTCAAAAGATTTTTAGACATTTTTAGAAAAATGTTTACAGTTAAAAGATTTTGAAATGTTTTATTCAAAACCTTGGTTTTAAAAATCTTTCGTTCTCTATAACGAGAGCTCTGATATCAAACTGTAACACCCCCAAATTTATACAACTCAGTTCAGCGGAAGACTAGTTGGTGTTACGGGATACCACATTACTCACATCATAGACAACGCATAAAAATCGCGTCGTTTAATAATAAATCATTTCCATTCATAAACATCAAAGTTACATAGGTCCCAAGTCATTATATTTCATACAAAGTTTTACAAAGTATTTGAATGGAAAAATATAGTTTAGGTGCGGGCCATGAATTCTTGTTGTCTTCCCGAGAATTACCTTCAAGTACCTGAGATAAAACATGTTAAAAGAAAAGGTCAGCGATAACGCCGAGTGAATTCATAGAGTTTAATAAATTCCATCAATATAACTTTGGTATAAAATTAGTACCAAAAATCAATTCGTACAAATCATTATAATAGGCCGTAAAATAGCCAAAATAATTTTATACAAATCTTTGTAATAGGCCATAAAATAGCCAAAGTCATTTTATATAAATCCTTATCGAAAATCATAATATAGGCATTTGCCTTAAAAATCATTATACGAGCCAATGTCGTAAAAACAATCATACAATACGTCTTATGACGTTGTATAAAATCAAATAAAAATCGTTATATGAACATGGTTATGAAAACCAAAATACAATCATAATATCAATAGTATGACCCTGTATTGCTAGTCAGGCAATACATCGTAATTCGGAGCGTCTATTAGTATTTCGTTAATTCGGATTATTATAAGCCGCATGACATTGTTACCTTACTAAACCAACAACGGGTAGCTAACCCGATACCAATTTTTCCCATCTAAAGTAGCGTGTCGTCACAAAGGTCACGCTATGGAAATCTTCTCATACATAAATTCGCTTACCAATCAATGTGGTACGACGGGGATCAACCGTCAAGGCGCGAACTGGGGTGATCGTCCCCAAATAGTACTATTAAATGCATAAGCGTCTACCAACTCCCGGTAGATCACAATTCATGCTAATGGGACTTTTAGTGACATAACCTAACTTTAATAATCCATTTGATTTCATCTATCGGGTCCATTAATCATTTATCGGGTCATACAATCGGGTCATTCAATCATTCGGGTCCAAAATCAATAAACAAACAATCGGGACAAATGGTGTCCAAACTTTTATAAAAACTAACATGTTATCTCCCTCGCGGGTTTATAAAGCATTTATAAAACATTTAAAAGAGTGCGAGGCTATGAACTCACGTTGATGTGGTAAGGCGGGTTATCGGCAATTCGGGCGTACGGTACGTGCTTCAATCACAGAAACCTAGACAAATAATACTCGGTCTTAGACTCATGTCCAATGACTTTACAAAAATAACAAGTATGTATACATATGATGATTATATATATATGATGATCAAGTGGGTTTACATATTCTCGTTTACTCCTTTTAGTGTTATATGTCGATAACTTTTATATTAGTTTACTAGTTTTACCCGTTTACGTGTCTTAAGTCCAATAAGCTTATTATAAGTTATTTAACTTATTTTAATCCATTTTGTACCTATATTATCAGTATGTATACTTTCCAAGTTGGGCCCAAATGGGTTAAGCCCAATAAGTTCTTTTTATGGGTGTTTATCTTATTTAGTCCAATTATTAGCCCAAGTATTAGTCCAATATGTTTACTTAGCTCGTTAATGTCCGTATGCCCTATAGTTCGGGTTTTATCGGTTTTTACTTGTTATACATGTCTATATATCAGTATATATGTTTTATAAAGTTTTCATTAGACGGGTCCAACCATCTAAGTTTTATTTAACAAAAACGTTAATTTTACGGCGATAGCCGAAAAAGTCGTAAAAATCAAGTTTATAGTTTTATAACTTATAAGTATTATTTCACTACTATTTATATAAGTTATTCATCCATTTAACCTTTTATATAAATAAGTTTTATAAGTTAGTGGGTTTTACTTTTACATTTTATACATTATAATTTGAGTGCTTATATAATAGTATTATTCTTTAATTTCCAAAAATCTGATTTTTAACTTCATCTTCACCAAAACTGTCATATCTTGAGTTCTACATGAAGATAGAAGCTCAAATTTTTATCACATAAACTAAATGATATGTGCTACATTTAACTCTTCTATAGGTACTGTTGAATCATCCTTTAAGTATTTTCTAAAAATCGTCCAAAACAGTAACTTCAGATTTATACCCTAAACTTGTTTTGATCATATCTCACTCATTATTTTGATTCCATTGCATGGTCAACTCTCACATGTGTACAAGACCCATAGCTTACTGTAAATGGATTCTACTTCATCATATTATCAGTTTATGACTTACTTCTTTACTGTTTTATACAGCCATCAAATTTAACCAAGATTTTAACCTTGTTTCTTATGGTTTTTCACCTTTTTATCCATGATTATCAACAACAAATCCCCACATAACATTTTTATCATCATATAATCATCATAAATATATACAATAGGAAATAAATACATGTTTACATAATCAAAATAACAAGAAGATGAGGAGGACAATCTTTATACCACCATGATGATGTAGGTTGATCAAAACATGGATTTTTGATGGAGAAACTTGTGATGCACCAAGACCATCTTCATGACCATCATTCTCCATGAACTCCTTGTAGAAAATCAGCCTTAATACTCCATGGAAACTCCTCCTTGGATGTTATAACTTTCACCAATCAATAGGGCTTCAAAAAGGCATCAACATGTATATGAATAACATGAGATTTTGTGGTGAAATTTAGATCAAATGGTGTTTGTGGGAGAGATATGGGACGGCACAAAAATGGAGGATGAGAGTGTTTGAAGTGGTTTTCATGGTGAGAAAGATGGTAATGAGAGTTGCTAGTGGTTTTGGTTGGTTTTGTTGTAAGGTAGCTTACATTGTAAGCTTACAAGTTACATGTGTTGTAACTAGTTAAGCACAAGATGACACCTCATGGTGTTAGTAGTTATTTAGGCCGGTTTTGATGGGGGTGGGACAAGTGTCCCACTTGTCTCATCCCCATTTAATTACGGGTACTCCTCGATTCTAGTTTCCTCGATTTGCGTGCACTCGGGTCGTTTTACGAAAAACGTTTTTATAAATTATGAATCACCGTCACAAAACGAATCCAATAAAAATTGTCTCATCAAAAACGGAGTTCGAAAACGTAAATACGTAATCCTAGGGTTTCCGGTTTAGTCGTAAAGGACGTTAAAATAAAATCGTAAGTCCTAATCTTTTCTCGTAAATTTGTGAGTTTATGAACCAACACAAATTTAAAACTCCAAAATAATATTCATGGACAAATTTATTTTCTGAAATGTCGGACTGTCACCAAAGACGGTGTATGTAAACGTAAGCACGTAACGTTGAATCCTCCGGTTTAGACGTAGTCGATGCTACTCCCAGACGTAAGTCCAAATTTCTTCCCAAAAATAAGTGAGTTCATATTGTAACATTAAAATAATATTTTCAAATAAATATTGAGAATAAAATATCAACCATAAATTGACGGATTGTCACATAGATGATGTTACATATTATATGCTGAAAGAGAAGACTTATACCTTCAAAAGAAAATTGTTGGAAAGGATGTTAGAACAACAATTGGAAGTTACAGAAGAATCTGCTAAAGCTTTGGAGTTGATCAGAATGGTTAAACAACAAATCAAGGATTTGAAAGATGAGGAAGAAGCTGAGAAAGAATCTTAAGTGTTTGACTTTCAGTCACACTTCATAAATGGTTCTCAGTTCACCATGTCTAACACACATAAGAACTGGCTAGTCCATAAGCAAACGATTTGTGGTAAAGACTTATCAAATCTGTTGAAAGCTGATAGTTTGCTAAAAACTATATGGTTCTAACTCACCTTGTTTTGAGACAAAGAGTTAGCTAGTCCTACACAAACGGTACTAAGTAAAGACTTCATCAAATCCGTTGATGGTTGACAATTTACCAAAAATTGTAAGGTTTTCATTACACATTATTCTTTGTGAATAAAGTATTGGCTATTCCATAGTGTACGGCTAACTGGTAAAGAATTTATCAAATCCGTTGATAACTAGTGATTTGCTAAAAATGATGAAGCCAATACAGATTGGTGTTTTGTTGTTAACTATTTTATTTCAGGTATGAAGATTGCAGACAAAGAAGTATTAGAAGATATAATACTTAGAAGGTTTTGTTATCATCAAATCAAGTGGAAGATTTATGATCAAGAGTTCAAGGACTAAACTCAAGAAGACAAATACTGATGCTGCAAAGATGAATGAATGTTTAGAAGACACAAGAAGACCATATTTTGAAGACAAAGATGATGCTCATAAAATATGAAGATTATCTTATCAGAAGAAGATCCACATATGAAGTGTTTGGCTACATTCAGTTGGATGCAAATACAAATTACCAAGTTCAATCCAAGGATGAAGGAAAGACTGAAGACATGTATTTCTAATACATCCAGTACAAAAGAAACAAGAAGACAACAAGTTATCATTTCTTGTTTAGGGGAGGATTGTTGGGAATTATTTGTTAAGTGTCAAGTACCGTTAGTGTATTTGAAGTACTGTTAGTGTTATGTAAGTACCGTTAGTGTTAACGCGGTATATAGTAAGTACTGCTACTTATAAAGTAAGTATTGCTATGAAGATTAGGACGAATATATCTTTGTATAAGATATGTCATAGTTATAGTTAGAGTATATCTTATGTGATATACCTAAATAGTTAGAATATTGATAATATATTGTCTGTGATATAGTTATCTTTATAGAATATTCTAAGGTTTCTAGGGTTCCATACTCTATAAAAGGAACATAGGTACCATGTCTTTCATGTACCTCATACAAGTCGATTAATAAGAGAATCAAATAGTTAAAAGTAATTCTATTCTTATGTGCTTTATAAGTTAGATTCCGCATAACTTATTTAGTGTTTAGTAAGAGTGCTCAAAGTGTTTTAGTTTGATTACAAACTATTATACTAATTTTTAACAGAATATAGATCCAACCAAAGGGATCAACATAAAACACGAGCAAACACAAGGTATGTTCAAGTTATAATAACTATTGAACGACCATATATCATAGCTTAACACATACTAGTATATATATCCGCATATATATATACCAATTAAATCACCCAAAACATACTCGTTACCATACATGTTAGATCAATCAATCGCGTCATACACTCGTTTTTCCATACGAGTAATCACCATCTTACAACAAGGAATAAACCCCATCACTAAAACCAGTCCATATCGTGCGACCCCATAATCACACAACATGAGTATAACCCAAAACATATAACACACTAAAAATAGCCATATGGTAGACAGCCGTTACATAAACCCATATATTATACATATACCCAAAAAACCACATGTCATTATATACAAGCATGTACTAACCCTCTTTCATGCAATCATACTTAAGAACCCATTGAAGTTGTGGTACTTGTATAAATATGTTGCCCACCATACTTATACAATTACCCTTTCCTCAATGCACTATCTCCTATGATGACACTTAAAAGAATCAATACAACATATAACACATAAATCCATCTACTCACATAAGCTCATAACCACATAAACAATAAGGTCCAAAACTCCATCTATTAAAATAATATAGTCAAACTCTTGGAATACATAAATCCATAGTCTAGCTAAAACCTCATAGTCAAACTCCAACACAACATCATAATCAGTTATAAGTTATGTTGCCCATAAGAGTGGAAACAACTTAAAATCCTTCCTATCCACCTACTCCTAGTAACTCGAATCACCACATGATTCTTAGGGAACATTACTTAAACATCAAAAGAAAAATACTATACATAGGTACACCAAATAACTTAATATGGTGAAAGTAATTTATATATCAAAAGCAAAACAGAAATTAACAGATGACTAAGTATGGGCTACTAAAGTTCAACTCATACAAGTCAAAATTCACAAAAAATAAAATTTAGGATAACACAATCAAGACTACACGTAATCCTATGACGCCTATATGCAGGGATCCTTAAGCCATAGACTAGGCTAGGCAACCTAATTCTCTATAACCATTGTCTCTGATATCATTCTGTCACACCCCACCATGGCGAAATATGTGGCGCGACGTATGGATATCATCACAACAATAGCGTGTCTATAGAGATAACTAAATGAAATGGAAATATCATAAATGTTGACACAATGTCATGAAGATATCTCAAACAATGCAGGCGTCTAGGTAAGTAGGTAACAGGTCTACCTCTTACCAAAGACATACAATTAACAAATAACATATAGGTGTCTACAAAGTATCACTTATACAAACATAAATAAAAACTAAGAGGAAAGGGGGTTCCTCAAAATGCAATCCTAAGCCTTCCAGCTAGTCACTCCTATTCTCACGCTTAACCACATTCTCACCTTAAAGAGACACTAAAACACGTCAACATAAAGTTGGTGAGAGTCATATGTTTAGACTCCAACGCCAAATCAGTTATAAGCTATGAATAACAACCATTAACAAATTAACATATGGACAATGTGCTACAATTATGTATTAACAACTAGCATTCAAGATTAACCAATCACCATAAATCCAAGACTCCAAGCCTTACCAATAACCACAATTCCAAGGCTCCAAGCCTTACCAATAACCATATTTTCAAGGCTCCAAGCCTTACCAATAACCATGGTCCCATAGGTGCCCATACACCTATGAACCAATCCCAAGGCCCCGCCTTATCAACATCCCCTTGGTACCAAGTCAAACCACAATAAATGGGACGGTACGTGTCCCCCAATCCAAATCATAGACACAATCAATAATCACATAGCAGTTAATCACATAAGTGCACACACAAGTCCATCACAAACCATAAAAACATTCACAGCATTAGTTACAAAACCATATAGTGTCTCTTCCATCCTATCTGGAATTCAAACCATAAAAAGACATGGGACTATGAAACTCACCTGAACAAGCTTCTCCAAGTACCCGGGCTCTAGCACAAATCTAAACACACAAACGTATACAATCAAGACATGAACCACATACCAAAATGGATCATCAATCTATGATGGATATCTAACCTTCTCCTACAACTTAACCCCATTTATATGCCATATGAATCTCATTACACCCCTATATAAAGCCCTTAACTTAGTTTAGTTCATAACTCGTCCGGTTAGCATTTAACCCAAAACAGTCCCGTTTTTCATAATTCAAACTATTGGTCTAACACCTCATTAACAAAATAACATGCCCTGTAAAAGAAACCCTATGCCCTTACATGTGTTAAAAAACTCTTCCCTTTGGCCTCAACCTTAAAGCTACTGTTAAGGCCTTCATATATATATATATATATATATATATATATATATATATATATATATATATATATATATATATATATATATATATATATATATATATATATATATATATATATATATATATATATATATATATATATATATATATATATATATATATATATATATATATATATATATATATATATATATATATATATATATATATATATATATATATATATATATATATATATATATATATATATATATATATATATATATATATATATATATATATATATATATATATATATATATATACTTTGATCTATCCATAATTTACTGATTTTGAACATATGAAAAGTTTGTTATGACCAGAGGGTCTAACCTTATCCCATTTGCTTAGCCCTTCCCCAGATTTTTTATTTAATATAAAATATAAATCTCATGTTCATTTGAAGCTCCAATTATAACCCTAAGTACCCCAAACAATTCAAAACATAAAATGAAAACAGACTGATCCAAAAACTATTTTGACACCCGACTGATGTAACCTGTTTTTGACCCACTTTCTAACCTCCAATTTAGTTCTAGTTTCTTTAATTTGAAAGCTAATTCAATTACCTTTCGAGGGACATAAGATTCGAAATTTAAAAGTTTGTAGAACTCTAGATATGATCAAAACAATGGACCAAAAATTATGCCCAATTTTTAAAAACGAATTTAAACATGGTTAAACTGTGACAATCCGTCAATTTATGGTTGATATTTTATTCTAAAGTATTATTTAAAAACATTATTTTAATTTTATATTATGAACTCACTTATTTTTGGGAAGAAATTTGGATTTACGTCTTGAAGTAGCATCGACTACGTCTAAACCGGAGGATTCTACGTTACGTGCTTACGTTTACATACACCGTCTTTGGTGACAGTCCGACATTTAAGAAAATAATTTTTTGCCGTAAATATTATTTTGGGATTTTAATTTTGAGTTGGTTCAGAAACTCACAAATTTACGAGAAGAGATTAGGACTTACGTGAATAATTTAACGTCCTTTACGACTAAACCGGAAACCCTAGGATTACGTATTTATGTTTTTGAACTCCGTTTTTTATGAGACAATTTTTATTAGATTCGTTTTGTTCCGTTGATTCATAATTTATAAAAACTTTTTTCGTAAAATGACCCGAGGGCACGCAAATCGAGGAAACTGGAATCGAGGAATACCCGTAAATTAATGGGGATGAGACAAGATAACTCTTGCCCCACCCCCTACATGTGGCATCCAAGAGTATACAACACACTTGAGGTGTGTCAACTTTACATGAGAAGACTAGGACACTTGTCCTAATCTTTACACCAAACCATATAACCTCAAACCAACTAGCATAAACCACTAACTCATAATTTCTACATGCAAACACACAACTCTCTCTTGTTCTCTCTCTATGAACGTCCCATATACCCCCATAAACAACCATTTAATCAAAAATTCAACCATGAATCATGTGTTTAACTTGCACAAGTTGAATACCCTTTAAAGATATGAAGATTGGAGGTGATCCTAACCTATGAAAAGGAGTTTTCATGGAGGTCTTTGGGCTGATTTTCAAGGAGTTTAGGGCTGATTTCATGGAGGTGTTCATCCATTTGAAGGACTCAAGAATTTGCCTTTCTAAAGTTGAAGGTTTGGTAACAAGGAACCAAGTCGTGTTCATCAAAAACCTCATCTTTTCATCACTAATGGTGGTATAGAGATTGTTCTTCCTATCCTCTTGTTATTTTGATTATGTAATCTTGTATTTTATTTATTTATGTATATGTATATCTATATGATGTTGAATGATTATTAAAAATATTATGTGGGGATTTGGTGTTGATAAACATGGGTAAAAATATGGAAACCACATGTAAAATGGTTAAAATATTGCTTAATGTGATGGCTGTATAAAAACAGTAAGTAACCAAATTATTAAACTGATAAAATGGTAAAGTGGAATCAATATACAGTAAGTATTAGGTGTTATACACATGTGAGAGTTGGCCATGCAATGGAATCATCAAAATGAGTGAGATATGATCAAAACAAGTTTAGAGTGCAAATCTGCCTACACTGGTTTGGACGAATTTATTAAAATATTTAGAGGTTGATTCATCAGTAGCTATAAAAGAATAAAATGAAGCACATATCATGTAGTTTCTGTGATAAAAATTTGAGGTCATATCTCATTATAAAACTCTAGATATGGACATTTTAGTGAACTTAAAATTTAGGACTAATTTTGTGAAATTAAAGTTTAATATTATTATATAAGCACTCAAATAAATATAGTATAAAATGTGAATTAAAACCCACTAACTTATATATTTCATTTATATAAATATGTATAAGGATAAATAAATGGACATTCTGTAAAAATGGTAGTTTGGTAAGTTTTATAAGTTATAAAACTATATACTAAGTTTTACGTCTTTTCGGCTAAAACCGAAAGATTAACCTTTTTGTCAAATAAAACTTAGACGGTCGGACCCGTCTAATATAAACTTTTATAAACTCACATACTGATATATGAACTTATATAAAAAGTAAAAACCGATAAAACCCGAGCTTTACAACATATAGACATTAACGGGCCAAACTAGCCTTATTGGACTATAAACCCGACTAGTTAGTAAAACACTTATAAACTTACTTATTGGGCATAACCCATTTTGGCCTAACATGTAAAGTATAATACTGATAATAAAAGTATATTTGGGCTAATGAAAAGTATTGGGCTTGTAATGGGCCTATTGGGCCTCAAAATGCAAACAAGTTGAACTAGTGTAACTAATCTTGAAAGTTACCAATACATAACACTAAAATGAGTAAATGAGAATGTATAAACCCACTTGATCATCATCATATATATATAAAATCATCATATGTATACATAATTGTTATTTTTATAAAGTATTGGACAAGAGTCTAAGACAAGTATTATTTGTCTAGGTTTCCGTGATTGAAGCACGTACCGTACATCCGAATTGCCGATAACCCGCTTTCCCACATCAACGTGAGTTCATAGCCTCACACTCTTTTAAATGTTTTTATGAGATGTTTTATAAACCCGCGAGGGAGATAACATGCTAGTTTTAATAAAATAGGACACCATTTGTCCCGATTATTTGTTTATTGATTTGGACCCGAATGATTGTATGACCCGATGAATGAATATATAACCCGATAAATGAAATGAGATGGATTATCAAAGTTAGGTTATGTCACTAAAAGTCCCATTAGCATGAATTGTGAACTATCGGGATTTGGTAGACGCTTATGCATATAATAGTACTATTTGAGGACGATCACCCCAGTTCGCGCCTTGACGGTTGATCCCCGTCGTGCCACATTGATTGGTAAGCGAATTTATGTATGAGAAGATTTACAAAAGCGTGATTATTGTGACGACACGCTGTTTTAGATGGGCAAATGAGTTTCGGGTTAGCTACCCTGTTTGTTATAGTAAGCTAGTAATGTCATGCGGCTTATAATAATCCAATTAACGAAATACTGCTATACGCACTGAATTACAATGAATTGCCTGACTAGCAATATGGGGTCTTATTATTGATTTTATGTTCGTGTTTTGGTTTTTCATAACCATATTCATATAACGGTTTTTATTTAACTCTATACAACGTTATAAAACGTATTGTATGATGTTTTTAACGACAATGGTTCGTATAATGATTTTGAAGGCAAAAGCCTATATTATAATTTTTGATAAGGATTTGTATAAAATGACTTTGGCTATTTTATGGCCTATTACAAAGATTGGTACAAAATGATTTTCGGTAATAATTTTATACCGATGTTATAATGATGGATTTCATTAAACTCTATGAATTCACTCGGCGTTTTCGCTGACCTTTTCTTTTAACATGTTTTATCTCAGGTACTTGAAGGGAATTCTCGGGAAGACAACAAAGAATTCATGGCCCGCACTTAAATAATAATTTCCATTCAAATGCTTTGTAAAAATTGTATGAAATACTATGACTTGGGACCTATGTAAAATTTGATATTTATGAATGGAAATGCTTTATTATTAAACGAAGCGATTTTTAAGCGTTGTCTATGATGTGAGTAATGTGCTATCCCGTAACACCAACGAGTCTTCCGCTGTATTGAATTGTGTTAATTTAGGGGTGTTACAGTTTGGTACCAGAGCTCTCATTATAGAGAACGAAAGATTTTTAAACCAAGGTTTTGAAAAAAAAATTCAAAATCTTTTAACTATAAACATTTTTCTCAAAATGTCTAAAAAAAATCGTTTGACTATAACGGTGCCGAAGAATTCCCGGGTTATCGACAAAGCCAGACTGAGAAGTGTTATTTTGATATATATATATAACTTGGATTATATATATATATATATATGATGTAATTTGATTACATGATTGTTTGATGATTATTTTAATATTTATACGAGGTATTTATACGACGTAGATTGTCACAAGAAACCCGAACTCCCCTAGCAAATCAATCGAAGCTATTCATGTAGGAATTCTAGCTATTCTAGATCTAAACCAAGTTGTGGATATTTATGATCCCAACAAAATGGTTGATATTCGTAGAAGTGTAGATATTAGTTGATTGTGATATTGATGAAGAATTGGCGAGATTAAAACTGATATCGATGTCATGACGATCTTTCCTTATAAAGTGGAGTTTGACAAAACGTTACCACCTAGAAAGATGTCATCTGATTCGTTGTCATCCAATTCTTAAATTGAAATCGAAAGGGTGAACGTTGCACTTGAGGCTGTCATTGGAACCATTACCCAAAAGCCTCATGCTACTAGTACCTTTCCGAGAAGTCTAATTGAATGTGTGAGTCATTTAATACTAGTGACTCATTTGATAACTATTGTTGTAAGAGCTATAGGATTGGAAATTAAGTGTTATACATATTGAGCTTTTATTGCCATTTTAAGGTCTAAGAATAAGGTTGAAGTATTGGAGAATGAGGTACGATATCGAATTGAGTATAAAATTGGTTGAAACTTGAATAAAGTAAAAATTTAACCTGTATGGAATAAGAAATTGTTAAGAGAAAGTCGTTAAGTCATGTGATTGAATTATAAGGTTTTAAATGATTGTTGATTCGTGTTAAGGGTTGTTCCTAGGCCATTGTCCAATAATGAGGATGCCCAGTGTCCAGGAAATAAATTGAAGAAATCTTCTTCTGAATAGGGACCGATGGATCTTCCGGGACAGGTGGAACCTCCATGACTCATGTAGATTAGTATTGATTGTGATATCTTTTAAAAATCCCTAACTTAACTGAGACATCAGTTGGTAGGATGAGTTCTAAGAATTGTATGACATAGTGACACGTAATGTGTTACGGTACAATTTTGACTTGTTTGTGATTAATGAAAAGACTACCTTTGATTGCTAAATTCTACATGTATCGATATTATCTATCTTTTCTTGCTTCATCCTAGTGTTCGCATTAGTGATGCAACCATTGAACAAGTACTCATATCGAATTGAGTTACGTTGTGAATTATTCTCTTTGTATTCCTGAGTGCCATCGAGGTCATGAACCTCATGATTATTTGGCTAAGCTCATTTCCTATTATATTGTAGTTAGTTCTTGGTGAACAACTCTTCATCACTCTTTTGCAGATCACTCATTGTATTTATAAGATAAAACAATATCCTTTGAGAAAATTGAATTTTCATCACTATATGGATTATTTAAAGTGAGACTTATAAATAATTATTATTGAAATAAAGTTGAATATGAAATACCTTGGAAAACTTAATTGTTCTCATAACAAAGAAAATCTTTGCAAATTTATTCTTGATTCTTATTTAAGAATTAAGCATGAAAATGTTTTTATTATAAACATGACGATAAAGTTTTGACGAACTGAGTATTGCATCGTTAATCTTGAAATTTTATATAGTTGCGCGCCTACATACAATTTGGAATGGACCATGCAAGGCTGATTAGTAATCACCATAAAACTGATTAATAAACACTACATTTTCTTTAAAGATTGTGAAAGATTAAATTTTATGAGATCTGCAAGAAGTGAAAAATAGGGACATACTGTTAGGGACACCTACATATGTGTTTGTAGCATCTATTCTTCTGAATCGAATTTACTCATCTGTGGAAAGTGTCTTATTTGAAAATTGACAATTCTTTCTTGTCCAATTCTCCCGTAGTGAGATTCTTAGGAAAAGTATCTAATTACCGCGTGTTGATACCCGACTGGATGTATCGACGTTCCGATCATTTCTTTTGATTTGATTTCATTTGAATGACCTGGGTAACGATCCGAGGAGCTTTCGAATGCGTACTCGAATCATGAAAACATGGGATATTCATATTCGTTAGTATTTTCGTCTGTATCTGATTTAAAATTCTCTCGCGTAGATTATGCGTTAACCTTACTCTTTTAATTGTAGTTGTGTCTCTATATATCCTTGAATTTGTGAAGGATTATGCGTTATTATTAGTCTTTTGAGAAATTCACATCTTATCAACGGTAATGAAACTGGAAAGTTGATAGTGCAAGTAGAATGGATTGATTGATTATGACATGACGACATTGTTTTAATTGATGGGAACTCGAGTAGAATTCCCCTAAAAGATAAGATGTTGATTATAAAAAGTGATCTAAATAATTCTTGATGGATGACCGTATCCTGCATTTAGACTTGAAATTATACCGTGAATGGTTGTGAATTAGTCATAGATATTATAATCCAGAAAGAACTTAAAGAAAATTTATTAAAAGATGTTTCTGTTATCCGAAACATTAGGAGGTATTTATTGGTGAATTACCTAGACTTTCGCCATTAAGGCAAGTTGAATTTGGTATTGATTATATTTCCGGTGCTGCACCTGTGGTATGTGCACTATGCGTCAGCACCATCTGAATCGAAAGAATTACCGTACAACTGAGAGCGTTGTCAGAGAAAGCTTTTATTCTACCCAGCTCGTCATTATGAAGAGCTATGGTGTTATCATTCCTTATGTTTATTGATTACCGTGAACTAAGTAAATTGACGATCGAAATCGATATCCATTACCCAAGATGATAGATTTGTTCGATCATTTACAAGGTTCTAGAGTATATTCAAAAATTTGATCCGCGGCATGGTTATCATCAACTTAGCGTCCGCGAAAAAGATTATCTATTCCAGTCACTACATTCAGAACTCGTAATGAACATTATGAGTTTCATGTTATGTTGTTTGGATTGACCAATGCACATGTGGCATCCATAAATTTGGTGAATCACGTGTGTAGGCTGTAATTTGATAAATTCATGCTTGTGATCATTAAGGACTAATTGTTTGTTTATAAGAATAAGAATGAGTTAATAATTATTTATAGGTTGCCCTGAATTGGCCGAGCAATCAAAACTTGTACCTTGAATAATTAACATGTGATGAAAGACTTAATCCTTTATATTATTTGACTGTGTTATTAATAGAAAATGGAATATATTAACTCTTCAAAAATTGGAACCATTAAGGCCTTGGGTTTTACCAAAAAGAAAATGGAAATATGTTTTGACTAATGTTTTAACAAAGGACTTTTAAGGGATTATTCCCTTATACACAAATCATTTAACTAAACTCCTGTTTAAGGGTAAATGTTTGTGTATACCTCAAGACAACCTAAGAGGGGTTGAGGAAACCATTTAAACCATGACTTGAAATTTGAAACGACAAACTTTGCTTTTCAGCTAAGAAAATTTTGACCAAAGTATAACCAAAGATTTTTCGAACATTTACGGATCTTACTAATTATTTCTGATAAATCAACAAAAATTGTGTTAATTAAATTCAAATTTATTTTGAACATTTTTATATAATTGGACAAACTGAGAAAATCTAAAAGCTTTTTGCGTTTACGTTTCATAAAAATAAAATATTTATTATTTAATTACTTGTAGTAATTATCGACGCTTTAAACGTCGGATTGAGAAAAACTGATAAAAATAACAGTTGAAACAAAACTAAAACTTAGAAAAAAAATATGAAGAAAGAATTTCTGAGTGAATTGTGGACATGATAATTATTTCATCAAGAAAAATGAATGTAGATACTGACACATTATATAGAAAGTATAAAGAATCAATTAGGATTGTGTTCCTTAAATAATGACGGTGCAAAGTTATTTGCCCGAACAATTTAGAAATAATTGATGCTTGTAAGAAGGATAATATAGATAATAAAAGGGGTTCGCGGCTAATGTGAACCATTAGAATTGAGAAGCCGATGGTGTTAAATGTTTTAAAGGCCACTTGTGGTTGCCTAAATATGGAGATTTGAGATTTAGTTATGTTGGAATCTCATAAGATTAAGTATTCTAATCATGTCATTTCTGACTAAATGTATCCTTATCTGAAGAAGTTGTACTGATGGCAAATTATGAAGGCAAACATCGCCTCATACAATAGTAAACGTCTAACTATTGCAAAGGTCATCATCTGAATTTGATTCGATTGGGTTATCGTCGACAGACTGACCAAATCTGCTAATATCATTCCTGTTAATGATAAATTCTTTATGAAGAAACTGACTCTTTTGTACTTAAAAGAGTTATGTAAAGATAGTGTGCCTGTATCGATCATCTCTATCAAGATCCTCGCTTCGCATCGAAATTCTAGAGATTTGCTCAGAAGTCATTGGGAACGAACCTTGATGAGAGTACTGTTTACCATCCCAATCGATGGGACGAGGTAAAGTAACGATACTAGAAGTGTTGTTTTATGCTTGAATGATTGACCTTTGGTAATAAACCGTATAATCGCTTTCCTTTGGAGAGATTATCATTGATAATTATCATGTTAGGATCGAGATCGAATCTTGTTAAGATTTAAATATAAGAGCATCTGTAAGCAGGAGTTGGGATGAAGACACCCGACATACACTCATTGTGAGTTAGACATGTCTTTTAGGTTTAAGGTTTCCTATGATGACAAACCTAACCTTGTAAAATACCCAACCCGCGAGACCTGAAATGATTGTTGAAATTAGGATTTGATTATTGACTGCCGGTAGTGGGCAGGAGGTTATGTAAATATGAAATGTAGATCTTGAAGTGCCGGATGGATAGCGAAGTGATGCCAAAAATTTTCACCTTGGAAAATTGAATAGATGATCTGAAAGATCTTGGGAAATAAGTCCCTGTTGAATGGGACCATTGAGACAATGTAGAAATTGGTTTGAAAGGCATATAAGCTGGATCTACCCTAGGACTTCAAGGGCTGCGTGAATTATGATTCGTATATCTAACTTGATAAAATGTCTATCAAGTGAAAATCTAACTATTCCTTAATGAAGTTTAGATCGGCGAAAAGTTGCATTCATCAAAAACCCGTGAACATCATGGATAGAGAAAGTAAGTCAACATTAAGCCTGATCTTATTCCCGTAGTTATGTTTGATGAAACTCACGTATTGTAATAAATTACACTTGTGAGAAAAGACCGAATGTGAAGGAAATACCCACATGGCTTTAACTCTATAAGAAGCGAGTAGTAAGATAAATTGATCTTTAAGGACAAAGATCCTGTTTAGGGGTAAATGATGTGACAATCCGTCAATTTATGGTTGATATTTTATTCTCAAGTATTATTTAAAAACATTATTTTAATGTTATATTATGAACTCACTTATTTTTGGAAAGAAATTTGGATTTACGTCTTGAAGTAGCATCGACTACGTCTAAACCGGAGGATTCTACGTTGCGTTCTTACGTTTACATACACCGTCTTTGGTGACAGTCCGACATTTCAGAAAATAAATTTTTGCCGTAAATATTATTTTGGGATTTTAATTTTGAGTTGTTTCATAAACTCACAAATTTACGAGAAGAGATTAGGACTTACGTGAATAATTTAACGTCCTTCACGACTAAACCGGAAACTCTAGGATTACGTATTTACGTTTTTGAACTCCGTTTTTGATGAGACAATTTTTATTAGATTCGTTTTGTGTCGTTGATTCATAATTTATAAAAACGTTTTTCGTAAAAAGACCTGAGGGAACGCAAATCGAGATAACTCTTGCCCCACCCCCTACATGTGGCATCCAAGAGTATACAACACACTTGAGGTGTGTCAACTTTACATGAGAAGACTAGGACACTTGTCCTAATCTTTACACCAAACCATATAACCTCAAAACAACTAGCATAAACCACTAACTCATAATTTCTACATGCAAACACACAACTCTCTCTTGTTCTCTCTCTATGAGCGTCCCATATACCCCCATAAACCACCATTTGATCCAAAATTCAACCATTATTCATGTGTTTAACTTGCACAAGTTGAATATCCTTTAAAGATATGAAGATTGGAGGTGATCCTAACCTATGAAAGGAGTTTTCATGGAGGTCTTTGGGCTGATTTTCAAGAAGGAATTTAGGGCTAATTTCATGGAGGTGATCATCTATTTGAAGGACTCAAGAAGTTGCCTTTCTAAAGTTGAAGGTTTGATAACAAGGAACCAAGTCTTGTTCATCAAAAACCTCATCTTTTCATCACTAATGGTGGTATAGAGATTGTTCTTCCTATCCTCTTGTTATTTTGATTATGTAATCTTGTATTTTCTTTATTTATGTATATGTATATGTATATGATGTTTAATGATGATTAAAAATATTATGTGGGGATTTGGTGTTGATAAACATGGGTAAAAATATGGAAAACCACATGTAAAATGGTTAAAATATTGCTTAATGTGATGGCTGTATAAAAAAAGTAAGTAATCAAATGTTAAACTGATAAAATGGTAAAGTGGACTCAATATACAGTAAGTATTAGATGTTATACACATGTGAGAGTTGGCCATGCAATGGAATCATCAAAATGAGTGAGATATGATCAAAACAAGTTTAGAGTGGAAATCTGCCTACACTGGTTTGGACGAATTTATTAAAATATTTAGAGGTTGATTCATCAGGAGCTATAATAGAATAAAATGAAGCACATATCATGTAGTTTCTGTGATAAAAATTTGAGGTCCTATCTCATTATAAAACTCTAGATATGGACATTTTAGTGAACTTAAAATTTAGGACTGATTTTGTGAAATTAAAGTTTAATATTATTATATAAGCACTCAAATAAATATAGTATAAAATGTGAATTAAAACCCACTAACTTATATATTTCATTTATATAAATATGCATAAGGATAAATAAATGGACATTCTATAAAATGGTAGTTTGGTAAGTTTTATAAGTTATAAAACTATATACTAAGTTTTACGTCTTTTCGGCTAAAACAGAAAGATTAACGTTTTTGTCAAATAAAACTTAGACGGTCGGACCCGTCTAATATAAACTTTTATAAACTCACATACTGATATATAAACTTATATAACAAGTAAAAACCAATAAAACCCGAGCTTTAAACATATAGACATTAACGGGCCAAAGTAGCCTTATTGGACTATAAACCCGACTAGTTAGTAAAACACTTATAAACTTACTTATTGGGCTTAACCCATTTGGGCCCAACATGTAAAGTATAATACTGATAATAAAAGTATATTTGGGCTAATGAAAATTATTGGGCTTGTAATGGGCCTATTGGGCCTCAAAATGTAAACAAGTTGAACTAGTGTAACTAATCTTGAAAGTTACCAATGCATAACACTAAAATGAGTAAATGAGAATGTATAAACCCACTTGATCATCATCTTATATATATAAAATCATCATATGTATACATAATTGTTATTTTCATAAAGTCACTGGACAAGAGTCTAAGAAAAGTATTATTTGTCTAGGTTTCCGTGATTGAAGCACGTACCGTACATCCGAATTGCCGATATCCCGCTTTCCCACATCAACGTGAGTTCATAGCCTCGCACTTTTTAAAATGTTTTTATGAGATGTTTTATGAACCCGCGAGGGAGATAACATGTTAGTTTTGATAAAATAGGACACCATTTGTCCCGATTATTTGTTTATTGATTTGGACCCGAATGATTGTATGACCCGATGAATGAATATATTACCCGATAAATGAAATGAAATGGATTATTAAAGTTAGGTTATGTCACTAAAAGTCCCATTAGCATGAATTGTGAACTACCGGGATTTGGTCGACGCTTATGCATATAATAGTACTATTTGGGGACGATCACCCCAGTTCGCGCCTTGACGGTTGATCCCCGTCGTGCCACATTGATTGGTTAGCGAATTTATGTATGAGAAGATTTATATAAGCGTGATTATTGTGACGACGCGCTGTTTTAGATGGGCAAATGAGTTTCGGGTTAGCTACCCTGTTTGTTATGGTAAGGTAGCAATGTCATGCGGCTTATAATAATCCAATTAACGAAATACTGCTATACGCACTGAATTACAATGAATTGCCTGACTAGCAATACGGGGTCTTATTATTGATTTTATGTTCGTGTTTTGGTTTTTCATAACCATATTCATATAACGGTTTTTATTTAACTCTATACAACGTTATAAAACGTATTGTATGATGTTTTTAACGACAATGGTTCGTATAATGATTTTGAAGGCAAAAGCCTATATTATAGTTTTTGATAAGGAATTGTATAAAATGACTTTAGCTATTTTAAGGCCTATAACAAAGATTGGTACAAAATGATTTTCGGTAATAATTTTATACCGATGTTATATTGATGGATTTCATTAAACTCTATTAATTCACTAGGCGTTTTTGCTGACGTTTTCTTATAACATGTTTTATCTCAGGTACTTGAAGGTAATTCTCGGGAAGACAACAAAGAATTCATGGCCCGTACTTAAATAATAATTTCCATTCAAATGCTTTGTAAAAATTGTATGAAATACTATGACTTGAGACCTATGTAAAATTTGATATTTATGAATATAAATGCTTTATTATTAAACGACGCGATTTTTAAGCGTTGTCTATGATGTGAGTAATGTGCTATCCCGTAACACCAACGAGTCTTCCGCTGTATTGAATTGTGTAAATTTGGGGGTGTTACATAAACCCTAATTAACATTACTAATTATCACCAATCTTTATCCTAATCATGTTAATTTTTATAAAACCCCTAATTACAGATCTATTAAGATCCCTAATACATCATATAAATTGATTACATAATACTTTAAGCCTTAATATTTCGGCCAAAAAGGGTGGAGGAGAGAAAAAAATGATATTTTTTATATTATGATTGGTTTTTAAAGGATTTAATAAAAAGGCATTCACAATTGGGCTCAATCTGGGCTTTTAACAACTTTCTCTTTTTTCTTTCTTCCTTGCGTCATCCAAACCGACCCCCTTTATTATTTTTTAAATTTTATTTTCTTTTTATTATTAATTATATAACACCCCCACAAATGCTATGCGCAGCGGAACTACAACATTTGGGTGCTACGTAGTTATCATCACACATAAGCTATATTAAACGACTCAAAGAGAGGTAAAAGTTTAAACATAAATTAAAGATTGATTAAATCATCAAAGTCTACAGTTTTCCAATTCCCAAGATGATACAAAACAGAGTTTGCGTTTAGGTCCCCACTGAATCTCATCCCAAAAGTACATTTTCGTTCACATGACATAATATAAAATATTTAAGTGCTAAAAGGGAAGAAAAACAAAGTAGACTGCCAAGCCACAACAACTTCCATCCTCGCATGCTCCACTGCTATCAATCTTGGTTACCTGAAACACATGCTTAAAACCGTCAACACAAAGGTTGAGCGAATCTATAGGTTTATCAAATCATAAGTTGAACATAAGTATTAAAACCAATCATGACCGTTCAATAGCATTGTCATACTCACAATCTATTATTCAAGGATATGACAATTGTGTTTAAGCTCATGACACTAATCCGTTAACTCAATCACCCGCGTAATAATTACCAGCGTGATTTAGATGAAACCAGTGCCCATACTAAAGGCATTAGTTGCAATTATACCTTATCTCTTATCACAAATTATCCGTCCGTATGGGGTATCAACGTACTAGCCCTCGTCTCGGATAGGGTAGTCAACCCCATAGTACTATCACTTTATATAAGCGGCTATTTCCCCCTTCGCAAGGGCAAGACAATAGTTAATAGTTCATGAATTTAGGGCCTTTTGCAACTAGGTACTCAACACAATTTCAAGGCAACATTCGGGTCCAACAATCATTCATGACTTATGTTCATTTTCATTTAAATAGCATGTATCCCCCTCGCGGGTAAAAACATTTGAAATAAATAAAGAGCGAGGCTATAGACTCACCTTAAGTAGCAGTGGTAGTATTAGTAACTACGGCGTAAACGAAATCGATCACCGACGATGAGGATGCCCCGGGAAATCAAATACAACACCTAACGAATAAACACGTAATGAATCAACACATTCAAGTACCTTCAAGTACTGTATGTACATAATTAAGACCACTCAAGGTTCATATAAACTCACGCCAAAAATACATACAAGTGATATTTACTATACACGTCAAGTTTTATACTTTATTAGAACTATTGCGCAATTTGCAATTCTGCCGGTACATACCGAATGTACGGGCTGTTTTACCCTACTTAGACCACTCCTAAAATTCTAAGAAAATTTGTAAAAATCACTTATAATCTGTAGAAACCCCTCACCAAATTTCATAAGAAGTTTTCACTTCTAAGACCCTCTGCTCAACACATCTCTATACCTTAAAATTTTGGACAGATTTGCACCTTCCGAGTGCAACTCGACTTTGACTTATTTACTCAACTCAACTTGAAACACCAACTCCTAAACTTGAAAATACACTCTTTTGTACAGGTCTAGGACCAAAGAACAACTTCCAAAAATTTTTAGAACTCTAGTTACAATCCTAGACATTCGACCTATATTTTGACAAAAACCCGTAACTTGTGATTTTCATCACCCGGTACGCCTCAAACTTTAAAATATCATAACTTTTGACTCGTTTTGAGTTAGGAGCTCTACCTTATACCAAATCGAAGCTAAAAAGAAGCTCTACCTCAATATCCTATCATCTCAACCTGGACTTAGACTTAAAACCACGAAAAATACCCCTAAAGTTTCTGCCCTAAAATGACCCTTTCAAAATCACCTCTACGCTTGTTTTCAATCAATTACACCTAATCCTATACCTATTATATCATCACTAAATCATTCTAAACCAATCCTCTTACACCTAATCACTTGTATGAATCATCTTCATAAAAACCCATTTCATAAATAAATCATTTCACATGTTTAATAATTTTTAAAATAACATAAACATCATCCTAAACATGTACCCATAACAAAAATAAATCAAAAGCAAGAATCAAACAAACACCTCCTTTGGCCGTGGGTTTTGAGAAGCAAGGACACCAAGAAAAACTTTGATTCTAGCTAATTTAATTGTTTCCCCATGTTTATAAACACTTTAATTAAACATTTATTCAAGAAAATTTAATCAAAACCCACTTGTTCATAAGATTTAATTTTTGGAAAAGAAAAAAAAATAAGTTGTTGCATGTTTGAATTAAATGGATTAAGAGACTTACAATGAAGAAATAGGAGGTGGTCTTTGATTAGATTCTTCAAAAACCCCCCAAAAAATGGTGGTGGTGGTGGTTTGTGGTGTTAGGCCGTCGGCCATGGGAGAGAAAGAGAGAGATGGTATATTTTTTTTTTGTAAAATGAAATGTGTGTGTTTAGTTTGTCCATTTTTAATTTTTGGGAGGTCCTTGGGTGCAATTTTGGTATTCTTTTGGCCTTAAGTGAAAACGACCTCAAATGTTTGCGGGAATGGCTCATTAGTCGTTTTGGAAAATTTTGCGGGAGTCGGGGATCACCCCGAACACTCGAAAATACTTTTAAATGGTTCAAACGCACACAAAACGTATATACACATGATTCCGACTCGACTTAACACGTAATAAAATAAAATCTCGAAAAACTCAAATATTGATCTATCGATAATAAAATGTATGTTTTGGGCATCCGTCGGTATCGTAGTCGTTATCGGTTCTTCTTAAATCGTCAAACGTTAAATTACGACCGTAAACGTTGGTTTCAACTTAAACCGTCAAATAAATCCACGATAAAAATTCTTATAAATTTCAAAAATATACGTAAAATAGGATTAAATAATGACGTTGGGCTCGGGATATCACATCCACAAGTGAGCCACAACTTAAGAGAGATGCTCATATTGAACAGCTCTTGAGACAATAACTTAGCATCTTACGGCACTTTCTCGGGTCTTACATCCTCCCCTCCTTAAGGGAGTGACGTCCCGGCGCTCTCCGGTTCTTATACTCGCATTTCGTATTACTAGAAAGATGGAGGTAGTTCTTACTAAAGAGGTATTCACATTCCAATGTGGACTTCGGTTCACGTCTCGGGTTCCATCACACCTTCACAATGAGTGTTATACTTTGCTTCAATCTCTTAACATCTCGGTGCATGGTCTCCACTTCAATTTCCCAATTTCTTCCTACGGTTATCAACACGTCTCTTCTCATAGCTCCTCGCGGTTAAAAAGTGATTCTTAATTTACACCATCTCTTACGTTGCCTCTCGAATCATTTCAAGTCCATTCAACTGACTTTTTCCTACTTCATTCTATCCAACTGGCGATCTATATTTTCATCAACATATTTCTTCAAATGTTGCATCTTCATTGTTAACTTGGTAAATGTCGTTGTACAAAGATACTACCAACGACAAGTATCGATCTCAACAATTATCAAAATCAATCACACACGTTCGGAGCATGTCTTCCAACTTTCGAATCGTCCTTTCACTTGGTTCATCGTCTCATAAAAACAACCACTCACAAAATAAAATCGCACGGGTCACACATAACCCCATCGAAAACGCTCAGAATATTTGATACGAAGTAATTAGTACTAGTCATACAAAATCACCTTAATCTCAATATTATGTACATACAAACCTATTTCGTCAAAAACGAATTCATCGATACGATAATCATTCGACGTATACATAACTCTCTCGAAGACATCACAATCCAATCAAACACAAAAGCCATTATGAAGCACATAAAGCCGTATCACGACATGTTTGCGAAATAGCCAAACCATGCCAAGTAAATAAGTTCAACCAAGTTAACTCATGCTTGCTAATCAGCCAAGCCATGATAAAATAAGAATAGTTGACATGATTCTCGGATGAGTCCAGTCAAAAGAAAATTGCAAGTTTAAGAAGGTTCACAGCTTGCCAGCTATGGATGCATATCCAAAAGAAATAAAATACAAACATATGCCATCGCAGAGCGCTCACCCATAGATTTATACACAAAAGATATTACAAGAACACCATCTCACTTTCGTCCCAACCGTGGTCAAAATCTCAATAGCATCACCGTTCACAGTTATAAGTATATTACATGGCACTTGTTCTCCATGATCAGACTTCATTGGACAATGTCGTCTCAAGTTCTCACAACTTACGATCATTCGACCAGATCACTTACCACATAAATACATGAAAGACAAGGGTTCACCATAAAAACATCAACTATGACTATCTATCATTTAACCATCGATAATCAAGGATGGTTGAGTTAAGCAAAGAGGATTCCTCACTTAAATAAACGAAGACGGCAATGGAATTGTCTTCCAACTACCGATGCACAGTTGGTAAACTGCAACAGTTTATCGCGTGTCGTTAAACATATCAAAAGAATGAGAAAAGAAATAAAAAAAATAAGGTACAATACGTTTGATGCAGGAGAAGTCTTATTTATTTCCCTCAGAGTTATTCGAACTCGGAGTTCCTCTACTTCGGCAGTCTTCTATTTTTGTTAAAAACTCTTCTTAGTGTCGATACGAGCCCCTTAGGTATTTAATCAACACCCTCATGATTTCGATGAAATTCGCTCGTTACACACACACATAAAAACATTTTCCAAAATTACTCGGTCACAGTGACTTACTAAGTCAACGCCAAACAAAAAGAAAAGATTTCAAAGAACACAAGAAAATTCAAAAATTTTCTTTAAGAATCAAAGAAATTACGACTACTTGCAAAAATGATCCACCATTTTAAAAAGAAACGTTCTCATCCAAACGTTTATCAAAACACTACAAGTCTCAAGATGACCAATTTGTTTGACACGATAGTGCCCTTCCTAAACTATGCATAATTAGCTAGCTCATGTATACTTAAGGATCAAGCAACAAAAACCAACAAAACAGGACTCTTCCCGAATTATGCATAGTTAGCTAAGCTGTGCATAATTGAGGATCGAGTGACGACACAAACATTATTAATTACATACCAAATATGACTATGAAAGTTTTTGACCTAATCTTCAAAACAATTAAATCATTTGAAATGGAATTTGAAATGGGAAAATATTGTTACTATTGTTTTAAGAAACACATCAAACATTTTTTTTTCGTCTACTTTGGAAACATACATTACTTTGCCTATTTATGAGAAAAATAAATAAATAATTAAGTAAATAAATCGACACCACTTACATTCGGTTAAACGAAACATTTCACACCCATACATATTTTCAAAATAGACTACTCACCAATCAATGGTAAGGTGGTTCAGGATTCAAGATCATTGCAAGCACAAAAAAATAATAAAATCCAAAAATCAATGAGATTGAACGAGGTAAACGAGCAAGATAATTGCCAACTAAAATTAACTACATTAGAAATGAAGATACTTTGAAGATATGACAAAAGTCTAAGGATAACGACAGCGATCTACGAATACATGGAGTAAAAATCGAATATCAACACAAGCGTAAAAAAATAAAAATAATACAACGATCATAATTCCCATCGTCTCGAGTTGCACACACATTTCACCAAGGGTATACGGGGAGAGGAACTTAATCACTTGGTCGAATAGAAACAATTTCACCAGGAAGATCGAGTTCTTTCACCTCTACAATTCGGTAAAGCGGCTTCGCCTCCTCGCTTTTCGTTCAATATAAATAAATAACCAATTTAATGAATATTTATAGCATCATTCAAGTAAATACATAATTTTAGGTTCCATTAACCGTAAGAAGAAAAGTCACAACGTCCATGAAGAGAACAAAAATACACCGGGTGACATACTCTCATTATCAAGTACTAGCGAAGTAGCAATCCAAAAATAGATATAATAATGGTTTCATACCATAGACAATATTAAAATAAACAATTACATGACTACTCAAGCTCAGATATAGACTCGCAAGGTCGAAGAAGAGATGTCGTACGATCGAACCATCGTGACTCAAAACATTATACATACATCTTTATAAAATATTATACAAGTAGGCGTGTGTTGTATAATCCAGTTGCGTATAATAATTAGTGTTACCTTGTACATTGTAAAACCGAACATTTACACATTTTTAATTTGTGTTACACCATTAAAGAATTTATACCTTTCATTTTCCAATCTTTACAACGTTTTCATTTCTGGAAAAATTTCAATCTCTCGGAAATTATTAACATTAGTAGATGCGGTGACTCGGTTATTATAACTGGTAAAATCATTAAATTTGAAAGTCTCGCTACTTTTGTCAAAATCTCGTTAATGTTCATATCTTAAGTACCAAAACGTATACAATAAGAATTTTCCAAGTTTTATGTTTTTACGACATATCTTATTACGTATATACAAATATCCAAAATAACTCAATCTAGTCCAATTAACTCTTAAAAATCAACCTTTGACTTTTTATTTTACACATGTGTTCCTTAAAACTGATTTGTATGCTATATTTTATTCACGCGACTCGAGCCAGGCGTCAAAGACGTTTCACGCAGTATTATCTCAGATAAATTACTGATTTTAGTCGACACTTGAATCTCGATGATAATAATAAAATAATAAATAATTAAGGTGCTTATTTCAATAATTCAAAGATATATAAAACTCAACTTTTAATCATTAGCCCATTATCAAGTGATTTTAAAATTAACACATCTCGCAGCAGAATAAAATAACGTTCCATCAATATTTAAAAATTTATTTCAAGCGTTAGAATTTCTCACTTATAGTGTATATTCCGATTTTATCCCAGTTTATTCACTACAACAAGTAACGTGTTCTAGTTTATACCAATGCACATAATCATGACCTTATGTTTAAGATAAAACCAGTTTTTAGCTCCAAAATACATGACCAATTCTTCTACTCATGTTTTATATTACAAGATACGCCTAAAGTTTGCTACATTGACCCGAAAATTAATTCATACTAAATCCAAGTTATATATACTCAACAGTCATATCCTAAATTTTATTATAAACTCCTTTTTCAAATTATATTAAACAAATTTTGACAGTTCCATCACAAGCTTTTAGTATCAAATTATTAATATATAAAAACAAGGATTTTGTACCTGAGGTGAGATGCCCATAAAAGCAAATTCTTCTGCTTCCTCGGTAGCATTCTGATGATCACTCCAGTTAACCATAGAGTCAACAGACACCAAAGCTTTCTTGTCATCCTTGAGCTCCTGAACTTTGAAGGCTAAATACCTGTTCTTCTCCTCGTCAGTTTTGTTAGGGCATTCCCTAGCAAAATGACCTTGTTGCTGGCAGTTATAGCATCTAACCTTGCTTCTATCAAACCTTGCTGGCTCTCTTGGGTTGTAGTTAAACTTTAGACCGGCTTTCTTTTCAAACTTGTGAACCCGGAAAGTGAGCATAGCCATCTGCCACTTGAGATCCATTTCATCCAGGTCAAGTTTATCAACCTGCTTGAAGTCATCAAACGCAAGCTGCTGTTGGGGATCAACATCAGCAACAAAAGAGTGAAGAACAACATCTACCATGCTACCAGTCTTGGCTTTTGGTTCAGGAATAGAAGTATGTTGAGAAGACACAGTATAGCTTGGGCTACTAGCATAAGACATGGGACTAGATCCCATGGAACTCACAAAAGCAGATTTAGCAAGAGTAGGAAAGGAATCACTTGAGTATCCTCTCACATGAGGCTCAAAGGTTTTGAGCTTATAAAACAGGTCATCAAAATTAAGATAGTCAAGCCCACCTTTTGCTTTGAGAGAGATTACTACCTGATTCCATGAGTGAGGTAAAGCTCTAAGAAACCTGGCATTGATATCTCCATTGTCAGGTTTATACCTGAGTTGATTCAACTGGCTAAGTATCTTTTAGAACCTATCATACCCTTGATGAATACCTTCACTTTTAGAGATATTGAATTCTGTAAATTCATCTCTCAACATGGATCTGTGCATTTTCTTTTATTACTCAGTCCCTCCAAACCTTGCTTTTATTCCATTCCAAATCTCTCTAACATCATCCAAGTGATAAAAATCACCCATGTTATCATCAGGAAGGGACTGAAGCAAAATAGTTTTTGCTTTGATCTCCTTCTGAACAGTTGTGATTTCTTCATGAGTTTTAGAATCGAGAAGGATGACATTACCATTCTTGTCTCTTCTAGTAAGCTTCTTACTGTTCCCATTCTGAACAATTTTTCAAAAATCTAGATCAGTGTTGGTGATCCAGCATACCATCATCGTTGCCCAGCTATCATACTCATCATTCTTCAAAAGAGGAAAATTTTCATTTGTATTGGAAACCATAGCAACGATCTTCTGAGGTTGTTGTGTTTTAGGAGTGCTTGCTTCTCCTGTTTCAGTATAACTAGAGCCAGACATGATTAAACAAAGATGTTAGTAATAACAAAAATTAATTCTTCTTGTGCAGAGACTCTCCTGGGCTCTAATACCACTTGTTGGGTCCACTAGATATGGATCTTGTAGCCTGTTAAGGATGGTGAACGACTTCTGTAATCACAAGTCTATTCACAGAGAGACTCTAGATAAATCACACAGTATAAGTGCGGAATACAAATACTATGAACAAGAAGAAATAGAATAACTATAATGACTTGATCCTTACTAAGGATTTCTAATATAAATATAAACTAGAATAATGTTTGATGAAGGTGTGTTTAACCCTTCTACCAATGGATCGTTTTATACTACAAGGAAACCTTAATACATCATTAAACCAAAATGTGTAATTCTGATATGCATATCCTTTCCTAACATATCTCATGCATATCCTAACAAACTACTCAAAATAATAAAGTTTGACTTTCTAAAGACCAGGAGCACGTGTTGCTCCTACTACTACTAGCACCAAGAGGAACTACATACCCCCTAGCGTACCTATTACAAATGACTATTCCAAAGGTCCTAACAAACATACACACACTTTGAGAGAGAAAGTTGTATTTTACACACTTTACTATGTGAAATATTATGTGAACCACCACCCTCTCCAACTAAGGAGAGGGTTTATATACCCAAGCCCATGAGATGGGCTTGTCCTTACAATGTGCCGTCGGCCTCACACAAGTTGTGGGCTTGGCTTGGCCTTGTTTGAATAATATAAATAGAGCTAAACTACGAGCTACGACTTAGACTATTGTTGGAGTGACCGATCCTTTCTAATACGTAAAACGTATTTCCAACAATCTCCCCCTAAGGGGGGTCACTCCAAACAAGGGCGTTACCCAAGTTACAATAATAAAATAAACCTAGCATACTATGCTTGTCCTAAGATCGTAGTCTTCGTCTTTCTTTTCCTTTTCTTTTCTGGTGAACATGTTGATGTGATCTTTGATATCAATCTTGAGCATTAATCTCTTGCCTTGATCTTGTGCATCCATCACTTGTGATATTCGCCTCTTTGTGACTTCATGTCCCACATACTTATACCTTTGTAACTCTTGAAAGCTTCCGAGTTTGATACAACGGAAGACTTAACTTTTAGGCTTTCTTGAATTAGATGAAGTATTAATTGCATAAAGTATAAGCATGCGGGGACAACTTCTTCTCGGATTCCGCAACGCCAACGTCTTCAAATGTAGTAACATAAGTAGACACGAATGAAATGGATTTGAACATTTCATTCCAATTCGATAGCATTTTACCTCCGGTCGGTGAAGACCGTTGGACGATAGATTTAATAAAAAAATCTCCTTGACAGGATTTCGCGGGTAAATCCGTTCTCTTTACTCGACCGTCCAAAGCTGTAAAGAGTGAATCGTTTGGATAAAATTATCCGCCTGATTGAAGCCGTCAATTCTGATTCCTGGAACAAGTTTGATTCATTAAAGAATCGCACCATCGTTACTTTCTAGTTGTCACGAGCTTGATTCATATTGAATCTTGCAAGTTTCCTACCAAGAGCTGTTTGACGTTAACATTAGAAGGATTTCCATTCATCACTGTAAATACTAAAAAGTATTACTTTGAATGTTCTGGCAAGATCACTAAGATAGTGCGTAGAGGCCTGGAACGTGTTTGAATTCAGTTAAGAATTAAACCACTGTTGCTTTCTAGTTATCACAAGTTTGATTCATATAGAATTGCACAAGTCACCTACCATGAGATTTTTAATGTTCGATCAAGAAGGATTTCCATCTTCATTGTAAATACTTTGGTATTACTCAGATGTTCAGGCAAAATCACAAAGATTTTGTGTAGGACTCTTAATATCTTTCTTACTTTTCAAAGTGTGTGAAGAAGGAAGGAAATATGGAAGTGTGTCCTAATGAGATACTTGATGATCTCAAATGGCTCTAGACTCGATCGTGCACTTTGGAATTTTGTGATCGGAGGCTGGAGAGGAGTGCCACCATTTCAATACCAATTTACTCGGAGTGAATAAATCGATTGATAATGCATTGTCTCCGTGTGAATAAAACAAATACCTTTTAATACATATCTGAGTTAGCTGGGGTGGGTTGTGCATTGCATCACTGGGTCCATGATGTCTATCTTCAATATCGTGAATCATTAAAATGATCTCAATAGCATATGTGTTGACCCGATTTCTACCTAAGTTGTAAGGAGGGCTTCTTTCTTTAGACCCTTTATCTTTACAATTCTTTTTCATTCTTCAACCCCTTTAATGCTTACCAATACGTCATAACTATCACCTTGTTGTGATTGTTCCAGGGCTAAGTTAAGTACTTGGTCGGCATTCAGCTACGTTCACAAACTTTGTCCATCTTTCCTTAGGACTACTATTTCTAGCTATGGAATGTCCTTGGGAAGATTTCTCCTGTTTTGGAAGAATCATTGGACTTAACCTATCCTACCATCCTTATGACACTACAATCTTCATCTCGTGAAATAGATGGGTTGAGGGTAAGTATAAATCACCATGAAGTCCATTTTGATATAGAAAATCCATTTTGCTCCCCCTTAACATATGCCACGATATTCGAAAACATTTCGCACATGTTGGGATGAGCAATCACGTTAAGTCAAACCATTTTTGATAAATCCTTTTCCATATTAAATCACATTTTCTCCCCCATATTAAAAATATTAACCCAATCGATGTTTTTAATATCAATGGATTTAATAAAATTTTAACATGAAGGTCTACGAAATTAATGGCCTATTCTAGATCATAGATTTGGTGGATTAGGTTGGTTGATAGATTGATTAATAAAGAAGAAATGAAGGAATTAGATGAGGGATTAGAGAGAGAAAGGAGAGAAGGGAGAGAATTGTAGAGAGAGAAAGAAAAGATGATAAATGATTAAGTGAAAATGGAATCAACAACCCCCTCCTAACATGCTAGGAGGGGTTATATATAGCCCACCCTACATGTGGGCTATATGGACCATACATAAAGTAAATAGATCACGAGCCCATTACATAATTATCGTTGGAGCGACCGATCCTTCATAAATACGTAAAACGTATTTCCAACAATCTCCCCCTAAGGGAGGTCGCTCCAAGTTACAACGTTCTAAATAGTCTATAACTCGTGATCTATGCTAACTAAGATGTGACCGAGACTTTATTGGGAAAAACGTATTTCCAACAATCTCCCCCTAAGGGAGGTCACATCTTTTTACAAAATCTTAAACCTAGCATCTATGCTTGAGTCTTCGATCTTGTTCTTGTGAATATGCTTGATGTGATCTTTGACTTTAGTCTTGAGCATGTTTCCTTGCCTTGACCTTGTGCATTCTTCACTTGTGATATTTGCCTCTTTTGTGACTTCATGTTCCACATACTTATACTTTTAAATTCTTGAAAGCTTCAGAGTTTGATACAGCGGAAGACTTGACCTTCAGGCTTTCTTGAATTTGTTGAAGTACTAATTGTATGTAGTATAAGCATGTGGTGACGACTTCTTCTGGATTGTACACCGCAATGCCACCTTTTTGTTACGCTGCATAAGACAGTTAGCAACAAACAATATACACGGATGAAATGGCCTTGAACATTTCATTCTAATTCGGTAGCATTTTACCTCCGGTCGGTGAAGACCGTTGGACGATATTAAAATCGTACTTGTGACAGGTAGTTTCAATAAAGAACCTCCTTGACAAGATTTCGCGGGTAAACCCGTTCTCTTTACTCGACCGTCCAAAGCTGACTGCGAACGTAAAGAGTGAATCATTTGGATAATATTATCCGCATGATTTGAAGCCGTCAATTCATGTTCCTGGAACAAGTGAAGTTCAATTAAGAACCGCACCATCGTTGCTTTCCAGTTGTCACTAGCTTGATTCATAAAGAATCTTGCAAGTTACCTACCAAGTGCTGTTTGATGTTAACACTAGAAGGATTTCCATTCGTCACTGTAAATACTTAATAGTATTACTCTGAATGTTCTGGCAAGATCATTAAGATATTGCGTAGAGGCCTGGAACGTGTTTAAATTCATTTAAGAATTAAACCACTGTTGCTTTCCAGTTATCACAAGTTTGATTCATAAAGAATCGCACAAGTCACCTACCATGAGCTTTTTGATATTTGCTCAAGAAGGATTTCCATCTTCATTGTAAATACTTTCGTATTACTCGGATGTTCAGGCAAGATCATGAAGATTTTGCGTAGGACTCTTAAGAACTTTCTTACTTTTCACAGTGTGTGAAGAAGCAAGGAATAATGAAAGTGTGTCCTAATGATATATTTGATGATCTCAAATGGCTCTAGACTCGATCGTGCATTTTGGATTTTTAGTGATCGGAGGCTGGAGAGGAGTGCCACCTTTTCAATACCAATTTATTCGGAGTGAATAAATCAATAGATAATGTGTTGATCTCCGTGTGATTAAAACAAATACCTTTTGAGAGATATTTGAGTTAGCTGGGAAGGGTTGTGCATTGCATCACTGGGTCCATGACGTCTTTCTTCAATATCGAGAATCATTAACAAAAATGACCTCAATAGCATATGTATTGACCCGGTTTCTGCCTAAAGTTGTAAGGAGGGCTTCTTTCTTTACACCCTTTATCTTTACAATTCTTTTTCATTCTTCAACCCCTTCAATGCTTACCAATACGTCATCACTAGCACCTTGTTGTGATTGTTCCAGTGCTAACTTAAGTACTTGGTCGGCATTCAGCTACGTTCACAATCTTTCTCCATCTTTCCTAAGGACTACTATTTCTAGCTATGGAATGTCCTTGGGAAGATTCCTCCGGTTCTAGAGAAATCATTGGACTTTAACCTATCCTACCATCCTTATGTCACCACAATCTTCACCGTCGTGAATAGAGATGTTTTGGGTAAGTGTATGTCACCATGAAATCCATTTTGAAGTGCAAATCCATTTTGCTCCCCCTTAACATATGCTACGATATTCGAAAACATTTCGCACATGTCGGGATGAGCTAACACGTTAAGTCAAACCATTTATGATTGATCATATCCCATATTAAATCACATTTTCTCCCCCATATTAAAAATATTAACCCAATCGATGTTTTTAATATCAATTGATTTAATAGCATTTTAAGAAAATTTGGGAAGAAAAATGCAAATCCAATTATCTTCATGAGTTTAACAAGCTCCCCCTCAAATTAATGAGGGTGTACTTGAAACGTAAATTAAATACCTTTTAAACACAAGTGTAAGGTATTTATTACGTGCAAAGATCATATAGAATAATGAATTCACAAGGTTAGCAATGTACGAGGTTGGACCTGAATAATGGAGAACAGCATATGAAAGAAGCACATGGTTCTTGTTCACGAATGTTGGTCACCTCGTCACGTCCCCGAGAAAATTAATTCTCGTTGTAGAGTCAAAGCTTTCCGGTGAAATGCTTGACTTAATTATGAAAAGCGGGTTGCTATCTGAAATAATAGCAAACCATTTTGAGCATGTTTTAAAAGTTTGAACTTCTGCTCGAACTTTATTTACAACCCCGTGTCATTATTGAATGACATTTCTAGGTTCGTAAATATTATCGATTCCAGAAGACATGCTCGTTTTATCAAAACGTTTTTGAACACACAATTTTGAAAGATTTAGAAAAAAACCTTTTGAGAAATTCTCGAAAAATAGTGTTCAAAGTTTTGAAAAACAATTACTTGAGCTTAAGATTTGGAATATCTTAGGAAAGCTCAAGTCCGAGAAGTTGTAAACTTCTCGTTGTTAAGGATAAGTTTATCATCGGCGATAAACTTTCCTTTTATCTGAAGAACGAGTCCTAAGCTGACATTTACTTAGAAGTCGTGTTCATGAGCTTGAAAACTTTGACTGTTTTAACGGAAAGCTCATGACCGAGAAAGGTTAATTTCTCGTTACGAGGAAAAGTTCTCTTATTTAAAAGATACACTTTCCTTTCTGAGCTTAAAACTTCGAATGTTTTAATACAAGCTCATGACCGAGAAAGGTGAATTTCTCGTTAAGAGGATAAGTTATCGTAAAAGATAAACTTTCCTTTATTTTAATTTCGAGTTACAGTCTGACATTTAACTGTAAGTCATTGTGCATGAGCTCAAAAACTTGGAATGTTTTCGATAGAAGCTCATGCCCGAGAAAAATTAATTTCTCGTTGTAAGGATACGTTTATCATCGGCGATAAACTTTCCTGCCTTTGAAGAACGGGTTACAGACTGTCATTTATCTATAAGCCTTATACACGAGCTTAAAACCTTTGAATGGTTTTAGGGTAAGCTCGTGTCCAAGAAAACTTAATTTCTTGTTAAGAGGGTAAGTTATCGTTGCGTAGATAAACTTCCCTGTCTCTGAAGTCCGGGTCGTCGTCTGTCATTTAACGAGGAGCCATTATGCATGAGCTTAAAAACATGGAATGTTTTTGATATAAGCTCATGCCCGAGAAAAATGAATTTCTCGTTTTTAGGATAAGTCATCATCGGGATGAACTTTCCTTTCTTTGAGGATCGAGTTACAGTCTGTTATGTGACTGTAAGTCCTTGTATTGCAGCTTAACCATGAATCCCCTGAGACATTTGTTTCTCTGATATCTGCTTCTTCAGCAACCAAACTCTAAGAGTGTCCTTAGTTGAACGGTACACAACGATTGGACCGCTTCGTTCTTTTGGAACATCAACTTTGGTACCTGCATTCTCATTAGGAGTTTGTATACTTTTTCATGGGTTAGAGATATCTATTTTTGAAGCACGTGGGGGTTCACAGTTGGCTTTACTTGTGTCAGAGGTGGCCTGAGGGGATGATTCACTTGTCTTAGTTGGCAAACGTTTCCTTTTATAGAAAACCTTAAGTTCAGGCTTAAGTGATGTATCATCCTTTGCAATTTCCTCCCTAGTAGTCTTCGTAGAATCAGAGGCTATCCTAGTTAAAGGGCACTCGTTTCCTACAAGAGTGAAAGTTCTACCAGTGGGGCGCCACATCTTACCAAAGGGTTTGATTTTAGCAACCCACTGAGATTTAAGTCTAGCACGGGAGTTCACCTCATTAAGCAATTTTTTGATACAAGCATCATGATTTGCCGTAAAGACACATTTTCTACATGTTTTACAAGTAGCATATTTAATGTCCGAGTAAGATCTAGAATCCTTAGATGATTGATTGATGCTCCTAGGATTGGACATGCTACGGTTAGCAGTGTTGGGTACACTAGAAGGCATCTGACTGGGTTTGGAATTCCTATCTCTTACATGTGTCTTTTGCTTAGCTTCCCTAAGATCAGGTTCATGGCAAACGTCATTTGAACTAGTTCTAGACGTGGTCTTGGTATTTTTAGGGAAACTAGAGGCAATCATATGATTTGGTCTTGCTAAAGCTGGAGTGATCACATTGGGCCTAGTAGCTGGAGTGACTGGTCTAATAAGATGAACCAAATCAACTTGGGAGGCAAACCGCGGTCTCGAGGATTGTGGTCGCTCGGATCTAAATGCAGTAGGTTGTCTGACAATCGGTTGTCTAACGAACTGATTTGTAGGCGGTTTCCCCAAGATTGATGGTTTTTCAAGCTTAGTGTCCACACTAGGTTCTCTAGTTTTCCTTAACTCGTTTTTCAACGCAGCTATAGCAAAAACCTTTTCCTGTAATTGGGCCTTTAATGTTTCATTTTCTTTGAGCACGTTATCTTGGGATGCCAACTTAGATTCAAGCAGTTGAATTTGTTTCAAAAGATTATCCTTTTCAGCTTTAGAATCTAGAACAGTTTGATCCAATTTTCTTTCAAGAACAACGTTTGACTTTTCAAGTTTTTCAAAGTATGTTTCAAATTTGTCCGTTTTCTTAGAAAATTCAAGTTTGGCATCCTCAAGGTCTTTAGATTGCCGAGCTACGATCGTTTCGAGCTCTTTAATCTTAGGATCAGAATCAGTTAACGAGGCAGTTATAAAGCATTTATCATGATGAACTATAGCATTTTGAACACTTTCTCCCCCATTATGACTCACATCGGATGAATCATAAGTGGTATTTCTATCACTCTTGTCCATCCCATGTTTGTCATAATTAGGTTCAGAATGCTCAATATGCGGCATATCATCAGCATATACATCATAAACCACATTACATTGTACCATGTTTGCAGGCTCTGCGTCATAAATGGGTAAGGTGTCATCAAGAGAAATCTCGTGAACATTCCCTGACGTGCCACTGGCATCATGTTGTCCTCCTGATTCTGTGCTCGTGCCATCGTTAGGCTCCAAATTGTCAACCGTATGACCATTATCCTCTTGCATCTGCGTCATTGATTCTTGCACTCCATTAACATACACTTGCTGAAGTTGTGATCTTTGATATATCGAAGACGAGACCGATGACATGAGTTTCAAAATCGTATCACGGAAAACTCGAAGCTCGGTATGTGTATCTCGAAGAAACGATTGGCAAATCATTGAACTTTCAGGCTTGATGATATTAAATTGGAGGAAAGGCGTGAGGTGTGTCACAAGAGCCTTATATGCAAGTACCGATGCAGAGTGATTAAAGTTTCCATGGTCGAGTTGCTCGGCGAGTTGGGTCAAAGCGGTAAAAATAGAGTCGATGAATATATGACGATCGTGTCCAAAGATTGTCACAAATTCGCTCCCTCCTTGAATGCGTGAAAGAGTGACTAGATGATATTGAAGCATTTGAAATGAATTGATACCACTTTCTTTAGCTTTGTCGTGCATTCGATGCAAGTCTCCCTTTTTAAGTGTCGAATTTAACGAGTCCATTGAAAATCGAGAAAATTCGATTTGACTCAAAAGATGTTGTCGGCTCAAACGATTATGAATTAAACCCGATCAAAAATCTGTAGTCGCTAAAAATAAAACCCGTCACGTTGACTCGTCACTTTGTCTTCAAAACCGGCCACAATAACGTTTAACCCGATAAATATTTTTCACGTTAAACTTTGAAAATACCCGCTTCACACGATTTGCCAAACAAAAAATAAATTAAAAAAATGACAAAAATACAAAAAATTAATTTAACTAACAATAAAAAGTGTGATATTTTAAAATGAAAAATAAAAATAAAAGTAGAGAAATAAGAAATAACTTTTATAACACATTTTATCCAACTTTGTAAAATAAAAGACTATTATACGAAAATATTAAAACATTTATTAGAAATATTAAAACTTTGTAAAGGATAAGTGACCCAATCAATTTACACGTCCACATTCAAAGTTGCCAAAACTTTCAAAACTTTGTTTACTCCGTCCACACACATGTTTATACACGTGGCCCAATCAACTTAACTCCACCGCCCCACTTTTTTCTTGTTTTCTCCGCCTGCTTATTTAATCTCTCTCTCACACCAACCGTCTTCTAAATCTCTCTCTCCTCACTTGAAAACACACACACAGAAAAAACCTAATCTCTTCTCTCAATTAAACAAAAACGCAGCCAAATAAAAGATTAGATCATCTTCTCCTTCAAGCCTCTGTCCCCATTCTTAAACTCCCAAACATAAATCTCATATAAGCCTCATCGCGAAAACTAGTAGCAAAACAAATACTCAGTTACACTTCTCCCAATCTGTTGATCAAATGAATCCCGTAACACAATGTTTTTATGGCTTCAAGATCCTAAAATGGGTCTCGGGTAGGTTTTCTTTTAACTTTTTGTTGAGTCTCTCTCTCCTACTGTTGAGTCGTTCTGTCTTGTGGGTCGAGAAAAATATGGTTTTGAGAGTTTGTGAGGTGAGGGGTCGAGTCAGGGACAATGGATCGAATCCTGTTGTTGCGGTTACAAGTTCTTGAGTCGAGTTGTTGAGTCAGGGACAATGGGAGGGTGTGTTGGGTTGGGTGGGGGGACGAGGTCTGATGGGGACGAGGGTGAGGTGTAGGGGTCTGGGTTAGAGTCGGGTCTTGTGACGTGGGAAGGTTTGTAGGGAGTCGAGGATGTAGAAGGGTGTGAGATTGAGTTTGATCTTGATTGTTTTGTAACAGTCGAGAGATTTGAGTGTGAGAGATTGAGATTGAGTCGAGAGAGGATTGGATTTTCGAGTCTGTTTGTAGGGATGAGTCGAGAGGGTTTGTCGAGGGTGTGTTGTTTGAGTCGGGAGGTGTGAGAAACTTGTGAGATTGGTGTTTGAGTCGGGAGGTGTTTGAGTCGGGAGGTGTTTGAGTCGGGAGGGAGTTTGAGTCGGGAGGGAGTCTGTGATGATAGTTTGTCGAGGGTCTGGTTGTTTGAGTCTGGTTGTTCGAGTCTAGTTGTCGATAGTCTGGTTGTTTGTCGAGGGTCTGGTTGTCTGATTAATATGTGGTGATAGATTGGGTTGTGATTTGTTTGGTGTGAGTGAGAGTTTGAATTTGGGTCGAGAGGGAATGAGGGAATGGTCGAGGGTGTGCTGGTAAGGATGGGTAAATGAGTCTTTTAAAATTGGAGTCGAGTCAAAAACAAAAGTTCCCGTTATGTTTGAATGATTGCTTCATTCGGAACTTTTCATTCATTCGGAAGAGTTCCGAATCGGAAGTGTTTTTAAAGATTGATTCGGAAGTTTTTTCAAAACAATTGATTCGGAAGTTTTTTCTTAAAAATTGATTCGGAAGTTGTTCATTCGGATGTTGTTCATTCGGATGTTGTTGATTCGGATGTTTTGTTCATTCGGAACAATTTGGTTCGGAAGATTTCTTGCTTGATTCGGAACTTAATTATTGAGAAATATTCAGTTCACCCGGAACAGGACAAAAACTACTGACAGACTGAGACTTGAGACCAAAAAAACCTTGATTATGAAAAACTTGGATAATGAAGGACTGTAGGACAACTGGACAAACTGGACAAAAAACTGAGACCCAATAGATTAAAAATAAAGAAAAAATATTGATTATATAATAAAAAATAAAGACGACTGGAGACTCGAAACTTAAAGTTATATATAAAAACTGATATATAAAAAATTTAAAATGAGTAACTGATTATAAAAACTTAAAAAAAAAACTAATAAAAAACAAAAATTAAAGTGGTAAACATTGATTAAAGAACTAAAAAAGGACAAAATTAAGGTTCAATTTAATCAATTTAGATAAAAAGGCAATCAAAATATAAGGATTTAAACAAAAAAATTACAAAATTAAAAAAGAGAAAAACATAAATTTTTATAAAAACACAAACTTTTTAACATTTGATAAAGAAATTTTTGATTTTTATATAAAAATTTGTGATTTTTATCTAAAAAGTAAAAAAATTTGAAGATTTGATATGATTTAACATATAAAAACACAAACTTTTTATAAAAAATACAAACTTTTTATGATTTAAGCATGATTAAATCAAAACCCACCAAAATCAAAAAGAGATAAAAGAAGAATAAACCAAACTAACCAAGGCTCTTGATACCAATTGAAGGTCTACGAAATTAATGGCCTATTCTAGATCATAGATTTGGTGGATTAGGTTGGTTGATAGATTGATTAATAAAGAAGAAATGAAGGAATTAGATGAGGGATTAGAGAGAGAAAGGAGAGAAGGGAGAGAATTGTAGAGAGAGAAAGAAAAGATGATAAATGATTAAGTGAAAATGGAATCAACAACCCCCTCCTAACATGCTAGGAGGGGTTATATATAGCCCACCCTACATGTGGGCTATATGGACCATACATAAAGTAAATAGATCACGAGCCCATTACATAATTATCGTTGGAGCGACCGATCCTTCATAAATACGTAAAACGTATTTCCAACATAACAAAGTTTTGGGAAGAAAAATGCAAGTCCGTTTTATCTTCATGATACCAAATGTTGAGATATGATACCGATTAGTAAAATGATCACGGATTCATCATATTAGAATAAATTGATAAGGTTGGACCTGATTGATGAGAACATCATATGATAAGATCACATGGTTCCTGTCAGCAAATGTTGGTCGCCTCGTCACATCTGAAGTCATCTCTTGACACCACATGTATGATCGGTATCGTTTTCATGACACCAATTTGTGAACTTCGCACTTTCGGCATCAAAGATTCTGAATGCTTGACAATTGCTCCCCCTCAATTTTTGACTTGTGTTCTATGGAAAGAGCTATGTTAAGACCTCTGGAATAGATATTTGTAATAGATAAGCTAGGAGGTATGTAGTTCCTCCTGGTCCTAGTTGTAGTAGGAGCAACACATGCTCCTGGTCTAGTAGAAAGTCAAAAATTATTATTTTAGTAGTTTGTTAGGATATGCATGAGATATGTTAGGAAAGGATTTGCATATGAGAAGTTACATGTTTTGGTTTAATGTAGTATTAGGGTTTCCTTGTAGTATAAAAGGAACCATTGGCAGAAGGGTTATAGACACCTTCATCAACATTATTCATTTCATATTAATAGTAGAAATCCTTAGTAAGGATCAAGTTATTTAGTTATTCTATTTCTTCTTGTTCATAGTATTTGTATTTCACACTTATACTATGTGTTTCATCTAGAGTCTCTCTGTGAATAGACTTGTGATTACAGAAGTCGTTCGCCATCCTTAACAGGCTGCAAGATCCATATCTAGTGGACCCAACAAGTGGTATCAGAGCCTGGGAGAGTCTCTGCTCAAGAAGAATCAATTTTTCTTTTTACTAACATCATTGTTTAATCATGTCCGCTTCTAGTTCTACTGAAACACGAGAAGCCAGCACCTCTAAAACACATCAACCAAAACAAATCATTGCTACTGTGTGACAATCCGTCAATTTATGGTTGGTATTTTATTCTCAAGTGTTATTTAAAAATATTATTTTAATGTTATATTATGAACTCACTTATTTTTGGGAAGTAATTTGGATTTACATCTTGAAGTAGCATCGACTACGTCTAAACCGGAGGGTTCTACGTTACGTGCTTACGTTTACATACACCGTCTTTGGTGACAGTCCGACATTTCAGAAAATAAATTATCCGTAAATATTATTTTGGGATTTTAATTTTGAGTTGGTTCATAAACTCACAAATTTACGAGAAGAGACTAGGACTTACGATTTTAATTTAACGTCCTTTACGACTAAACCGGAAACCTTAGGATTACGTATTTACGTTTTCGAACTCCGTTTTTGATGAGACGATTTTTATTAGATTCGTTTTGTGGCGTTGATTAATAATTTATAAAAACGTTTTTCGTAAAACGACCTGAGGGTACGCAAATCAAGGAAACTAGAATCGAGGAATACCCGTAAATTAGCGGGATGGGACAAAACTAGTTTATCCCACCCCACTAGCTAAGGACGGCCCAAAAAGGGATACCACATCTTTGATGTGGCACCCTTGTAAGCTATTAACTTACACTTGGAACATTAGCTTCATTTTTAAGCTTATTCACCCACCAAACTAGCTAAACCATCTAATTAAACCACTTCTTCCATTATTCAACATGCAAACCACACACATTTCTCTCATCCTCTCTCTATGGTGCCGTCCCACCATCATCATCAAACACCCCATTCATACAAAATTAACCACAAAATCTCATGTTATTCATACATAAGTTGAAGCCCTTTTGAAGCCCTATTGATTGGTGGTGATTATAACATCCAAGGAGGAGTTTCTATGGAGTCTTAGGGCTGATTTTCCACAAGGAGTTCTTGAATAATGGTGGTCTTGAAGATGGTCATGGTTTATCACAAGTTTCTCCATCAAAATCCATGTCTTGAACATAACTTACATCATCATGGTGGTATAAAGATTGTTCTCCCTATCCTTTTGTTAATTTTGATTATGTAATCATGTATTTTCTTCTTAAATGTATATATGTATGATGATATATGATGATAAAAATATTGTGTGGGGATTTGGTGTTGATAATCATGGGTAAAAAGATGAAAAACTATATGTAAAAAGGTTAAAATCATGCTTAAAATGATGGCTGTATAAAACATTAAAGAAACATGTGATGAACTGATAAAATGGCATAGATTAATGGATATACAGTAAGTAATATGTCTTGTACACATGTGAGAGTTGGCCATGCAATGGAATCATTAGGATGAGTGAGATATGATCAAAACAAGTTTAGAGTACAAATCTGAGTTCACTGTTTTGGACGATTTTTAGAAAATACTTAGAGGCTGATTCAACAGTATATATAGAAGAGTTAAATGGAGCACATATCATGTAGTTTATGCCATAAAAGTTTGAGCTTCTATCTCCATATAGAACTCTAGATATGGCTGTTTTGGTGAACTTGAAAGTAAAAGTCAGATTTTGGGAAAATTAAAGTATAATAGTATTATATAAGCACTCAAATAAAAATAGTATAAAATGTGAATTAAAACCCACTAACTTATATAATACATTTATATAAATATTTATAAGGATAAATAAATGGACATTTTAGAAAAATGGTATTTTGATAAGTTTTATAAGTTATAAAACTATAAACATGATTTTTACGACTTTTTCGGCTATTACCGTAAAAGTTAACGTTTTTGTTAAATAAAACTTAGACGGTTGGACCCGTCTAATGTAAACTTTTATAAACTCATATACTGATATATAAACATATATAACAAGTAAAAACCGATAAAACCCGAAATATAAAACATACGGACATTAACGGGCTAAGTTAACGTTATTGGACTAATAATACAACAAAATGGGCTAAAACACTTATAAACTTATTTATTGGGCTTAACCCATTTAGGCCCAACATGTAAAGTATAAATACTGATAATACAAGTATGAAATGGATTAATACAAGTTAATAAACTTATAATAGACTTATTGGACTTAAAACACGTAAATAGGTAAAACTAGTAAACTAGTAAGAAGCTACCAAAACATAAACACTAAAATGAGTAAAAGAGAATATGTAAACCCACTTGATCATCATATATATATAATCATCATATGTATACATAATTGTTATTTTTATAAAGTCATTGGACAAAAGTCTAAGACGAGTATTATTTGTCTAGGTTTCCGTGATTGAAGCACGTACCGTACATCCGAATCGCCGATAACCGCCTTCCCACATCAACGTGAGTTCATAGCCTCGCACTCTTTTAAATTTTTTTATGAAATGTTTTATAAACCCGCGAGGGAGATAACATGTTAGTTTTTATAAAATAGGACACTAGTTGTCCCGATTGTCTGTTTATTGATTTGGACCCGAATGATTGTATGACCCGATGAATGATTAAATGACCCGATAGATGAAATGAAATGGATTATTAAAGTTAGGTTATGTCACTAAAAGTCCCATTAGCATGAATTGTGAACTACCGAGATTTGGTAGACGCTTATGCATATAATAATACTATTTGGGGACGATCACCCCAGTTCGCGCCTTGACGGTTGATCCCCGTCCTGCCACATTGATTGGTAAGCGAATTTATGTATGAGAAGATTTACATAGCGTGACCTTTGTGACGACACGCTAATTTAGATGGGAAAATGAGTTTCGGGCTAGCTACCCATTGTTTGTTGTAGTAAGGTAACAATGTCATGCGGCTTAAAATAATCCAATTAACGAAATACTGCTATACGCATTGAAATACGACATATATTGCCTGACTAGCAATACGGGGTCATACTATTGATTTTATGTTCGTGTTTTGGTTTTTCATAACCATATTCATATAACGGTTTTTATTTAACTTTATACAACGTTATAAAATGTATTATATGATGTTTTTAACGACAATGGCTCGTATAATGATTTTGAAGACGAAAGCCTATATTATGATTTTGATAAGGATTTGTATAAAATGACTTTGGCTATTTTATGACCTATTACAAAGATTTGTACAAAATGATTTTCGGTAATAATTTTATACCGATGTTATACTGATGGATTTTATTAAAGTCTATGAATTCACTCGGCGTTATCGCTGACCTTTTCTTTTAACATGTTTTATCTCAGGTACTTGAAGGTAATTCTCGGGAAGACAACAAGAATTCATGGCCCGCACTTAAACAATAATTTCCAATCAAATGTTTTGTAAAACCTGTATGAACTACAATGACTTGGGACCTATGTAAATTTGATACTTATGAATAGAAATGCTTTATTATTAAACGACACGATTTTTATGCGTTGTCTAAGATGTGAGTAATGTGCTATCCCGTAACACCAACGAGTCTTCCGTTGTATTGAGTTGTATAAATTTGGGGGTGTTACAGTTTGGTATCAGAGCTGTCATTATAGAGAATGAAAGATTTTTAAATCCAAGGTTTTGAATAAAACATTTCAAAATCTTTTAACTATAAACATTTTTCTCAAAATGTCTAAAAATCTTTTGACTATAACGGTGCCGAAGAATTCCCGAGTTACCGACAAGGCCAGACTGAGAAGTGTTATTTTAATATATATATATATATATATATATATATATATATATATATATATATATAACTTGGATTATATATATGATGTAATTTTATTACATGATTGTTTGAAGATTATTTTGATATTTATACGAGGTATTTATACGACGTAGATTGTCACAAGGAACCCTAAATCCCCTAGTAAATTAATCGAAGCTATTCTCGTAGAAATTCTCGCTATCCTAGATCTAAACCAAGTTGTGGATATTTATGATCCCAACAAAATGGTTGATATTCGTAGAAGTGTAGATATTAGTTGATTGTGATATTGAGAAAGAATTGGCGAGATTAAAACTGATATCAATGTCATGATGATCTTTCCTTATAGAGTAGAGTTTGACAAAACATTACCACCTAGAAAGATGTCATCTGATTCGTTGTCACCCAATTCTTAAATTGAAATCGAAAGGGTGAATGTTGCACTTGAGGCTGTCATTGGAACCATTACCCAAAAGCCTCATGCCACTAGTACCTTTCCGAGAAATCTGATTGAATGTGTGAGTCATCTGTAACACTCTCAATTTTCGTATCGGTACAGCGGAAGGGTCTTTCAGAGTGTTACGGGATAGCATAATAACTCCAATCATAGACAACACATAAAAATGGTTGTTCAAGGTTTAACATACATTCATTCGATAAAAAGTTTTAAAAGTGTACAATAGGTCCCAAATTATACAGGTCATTAAGTTTACAAAACATAGATCAAATGAACATTTTTAATATTATGTGGGCCATAAGAGTCGATCTCCATCCGGATTACCTTCAAGCACCTGATATAAAAACATGCAAAAATCATATCAGCGAATGCCGAGTGAATTCATAGAGTTTAATAAAAACCGTTATATAAAACAATCATTTAAAATCAGAACACAAGTATAATATCGGAAGTAAGTCCTCATATTGCTAGTCAGGCAATATATAAATCAAGCATACATCTTAAACCGTCCATGAGACCGTAGTCTCTATATTAACATGATAGGTAATATATTCATCGTTATTAGCGTCGTATCATATCGGATATTTATATTATATAGGTTGTAGGATTATTATTAGCCGCATGACATTGTTACCTTACTATAAAAACAGCGGGCCGCGAACCCGACAAACAATTTGCCCATCTAAGTTAGTGTGTCGTCACAAAAATCACGCTATGGAATCTTCTCATACATAAATTCGCTTACCAATCAATGTGGTACGACGGGGATCAACCGTCAAGGCGCGAACTGGGGTGATCGTCCCCAAATAGTACTATCAAATGCATAAGCGTCTACCAAATCCCGGTAGTTCACAGTTCATGCTAATGGGACTTTAAGTGACATAACCTAACTACTAATAATCCTTTTAGTCTCGTTTATAGGGTCATAGCATCATTCGGGTCCATATCATTAAGCATACCATCGGGACTACTTGTGTTCTATTTTTATCAAAATCTAGCATGTTATCTCCCTCGTGGGTTTACAAATCATTTTATAAAACATTTAAAAGAGTGCGAGGCTATGAACTCACGTTGTTAATGAAAGGCGGATTATCGGCTACGGGCGTGCTTCGGTCACGGAAACCTATATAAATAATAATCGGTCTTAGACTTTGTCCAATGACTTTTATCAAAATAACAATATACATATGATTATTTTGTACATATGATGATGATCAAGTGGGTTTATACATCCTTGTTTACTCATTTTAGTGTTTACGTTTTGGTAACGTTTTACTAGTTTACTAGTCTTAACTATTTATCTATTTTAAGTCCAATAAGCCTATTATAAGTACTTTAACTTGTTTTAATCCCTTGTATACCTATATTATCAGTATATATACTTTCCATGTTGGGCCCAAATAGGTTAAGCCCAATAAGTTCTTTTTACAAGTATTTATCTTATTTAGTCCAATTATTAGTCCAATATGTTTAGTTAGCTCGTTAATGTCCGTATTTCTTATAGTTCGGGTTTTATCGGTTTTTACTTGTATTAGTTACTTATATATCATTATATGACTTTTATAAACTTTACATTAGACGGGTTTGATCGTCTAAGTTTTATTTGGCGAAAAACGTAAATTTTACGGTAATAGACGAAAAAGTCGTAAAAATCAAGTTTATAGTTTTTATTACTTATAAATATTATTTCACTACCATTTATATAATTTGTCCATTTAATTAACCTTTTACATATTTATATAAATAAGTTCTATAAGTTAGTCGGTTTTTATTTTACATTTTATACAATAAAATGTGAGTGCTTATATAATAATAATAAACATTAATTCTTAAAATCTGATTTTTATCTTCATGTTCACCATTTTTACCATATCTAGAGTTCTATAATGAATTAGAAGCTCATTTTTGGGTGACATGTTCTTCATATTACGTGCTATATTTAACTTAGTTATAGCTACTGCTCATTTTAAGTTCATCTTGCCTTAACAGTCCCTACAAAACTGCTTATTCAGATTAGAACACCTAACTTGTTTTGATCATATCTCACTCATTATATTGATTCCATTGCATGGCCAACTCTCACATGTGTATAACATCTTGTACTTACTGTAAATGGATCATACCATGCAATTTTATCAGTTCATGTTTTAGTTATATACTGTTTTTATACAGCCAACTAAATAATCAAGATTTTAGCCTCATTTCTTATAGTTATTAACCTTTTTAAGCATATCTATCAACACTTGATCCCCACACAACATTTTTATCATCATATATACATCATATACATATACAAAATGAATGAAAATACATTTGTTCTTTACAAAACAACAAGAGAAAAATGGAGAGGATGATCTTCTTTACCAACCAAGTGTATTTCCTGTTTTTGGAAGACAAGAACTTGATGAATACAACAAGTAACTCCAAGACCATCAAACACAAAGAACATAAGTTGGGAAATCAGCCCTAGGACACAAGCAAATCACCTCCAATGTTGTTAATATGGCCACCAAATGATCAAGGCTTCAAGATAACTCCATGATAGAGCTAGTAAACATGTATTTCATGGCTAGAAAAGATCAAAAGGGGTGTTTGTAGCTTCAAAGTGGATGGCAAAGGGGGGAGTATTTGAGAGGATTTGAGAGAGTTTGCATGTATGGAAATGGTGGTATGAGAGTTAGTTGCTAGTTTTGAGTTAGTGGAGAAGCTATGCTTACACTTGTAAGCATTGAGCTAACATGATGCCACATCTAAGGTGTGGTGTCATGTGTGTGCCGTCCAACATAGCTAGTGGGGTGGGACAATGTATTTTGTCCCATCTCACTAGTTTACGGGTATTTCTTGATTCTAGTTTTCTCGATTTGCGTGCCCTCGGGTCGTTTTACGAAAAACGTTTTTATAAATTATGAATCAACGTCACAAAACGAATCCAATAAAAATTGTCTCATAAAAAACGCAGTTCAAAAACGTAAATACGTAATCCTAAGGTTTCTGGTTTAGTCGTAAAAGACGCAAAATTATGCACGTAAGCCCAAATTTAAATCCGTAAATTGTGAGTTCGTCAACCAACACAAAAATAAGTTTCAAAATATTATACGAGAAAATATTTCACTACCTGAAAATGTTAGATTGTCACAACTTTTCCTCCTAAAAGGGATCAACGTCCTCGTGATCCATTTCATTTGGATGTCCGTTTCTTATTGAAATAGAAGAGGTACGGATATTTCTTCCACATTTCATCCTCTCGTTCCCAAGTATACTCCGGTCCATGCTTTGAATTCCATCGGATCTTGACAATAGGTATCCGACTTTGTTTCAGTTGCTTTACCTCACGGTCCATAACTTCTACGGGCTCTTCGATAAAATGCAACTTCCCATCTATTCGAACCTTACCTAATGGAATTTTCTCATCACTCACTGCTAGACATTTCTTCAGATTAGATACATGGAATGTGTTGTGAACACCATGAAGTTCTGGGGGTAACTCTAGTTTGTAAGCCATCGGACCTACTTTAGATAAAAGGGTCCAATATAACGGGGATTCAATTTCCCTCGTTTTCCAAATCTTATAACGCCTTTGCATGGCGATACCTTCAACATTACTCGGTCACCCACTTCAAACTCCATTGGCTTCCGCCACACATCCGCGTAACTTTTCTGTCTACTACGGGCAGTCAACAACCTATTCTTAATCTGAACTATCATCTCCGTAGTCTCCCGGATCAATTCCGGTCCCGTGAGCTGGGTATCCCCAACTTCACTCCAACATACAGGAGATCTACACTTCCGACAATACAAAGCTTCAAACGATGCAACCTTAATACTAGAATGGTAACTATTGTTATACGAAAACTCTGCTAACGACAAATGTTTATCCCAATTCTTACCAAAGTCTAACACACAAGCTCTCAACATATCTTCCAGTGTTTGTATCGTCCTTTCACTCTGCCCATCAGTCTGGGGGTGATAAGCAGTGCTCATGTCGAGATTCGTTCCCAAAGATCTTTGGAGAGATTTCCAAAAATTCGATGCGAATCTAGGATCTCGATCTGCAATGATCGATACAGGCACTCCATGCTTGCATACAACATTATCAAGGTATATACGAGTCAGCTTCTCCAGTGAGAACTGCTCTTTAACCGGAATGAAGTGTGATGATTTGGTCAGTCTATCGACAATAACCCAAATTGAGTTGTTTCCAGATGATGTTCTAGGAAGCTTGGTGATGAAGTCCATCGTAATTCGCTCCCACTTCCATTCAGGAATCTTTGGTTGTTGAAGTAGTCCTGATGGCTTTTGATGTTCAGCTTTGACTCTAGCACAAGTCAAGCATTGAAGAACATACATAGCTATGTCAGCTTTCATATTCGGACACCAGTACAACTTCTTCAAATCATGGTACATCTTATCAGATCTCGGATGAATGGAATAATTAGATTTATGGGATTCTAACATAATCAAATCTCTTAAGCCTCCAAACTTAGGTATCCATATACGACCTCTTAAGCATTTCACTCCATCAGCTCTAACCTCTAAAGGATCTCCTTCTCCTCGGAACCCTTCATTAACAAAATTCTCCTTCTTACAAGCTTCTATTTGCGCATTTCTAATTTGCTCATGCAAAATATTGTGCACTGTCAAGACTAGAGAACGTACCCTGATAGGCTCTCTATCTTTCCTGCTTAACGCATCGACAACAACATTGGCTTTTCCTGGGTGATATTTTATATCACAATCATAATCACTTAACAACTCTATCCATCTTCGTTGCCTCATGTTCAATTCCTTCTGGTCGAGAATATACTGTAGGCTTTTGTGATCGGTGAATACCGTACACTTGGTGTCATACAGATAATGTCTCCACAACCTAAGAGCAAAGACTACAGCTCCTAACTCAAGATCATGAGTAGTATAATTCTCCTCATTCTTCCATAATTGCCTAGAAGCATAAGCTATCACTTTCTCTCGTTGCATCAAAACAGCTCCATAACCTCTAAGAGATGCATCACAATACACTACAAAATCTTCACTCCCGTTGGTTAATGATAAGATTGGCGCACTACATAATTTTTTGCTTCAATGTCTGAAATGCTCCATCTTCATCACCTCCCCAAACGAAAGGTTTATTCTTCTGGGTAAGCTTAGTCAAGGGTTTAGCTATCAAAGAAAATTCTGTAATGAATCGCCTATAATAGCCAGCCAATCCTAAGAACTGTTGCACTTCCGTTGGCGTTGTCGGTGCAGACCAATTCTTAATAGCTTCAACCTTTGCAGGATCAACATGAATTCCATCTTTGTTAATCACATGACCAAGAAATTGCACAAAATCTAACCAGAAATCACATTTCGAAAACTTAGCATACAACTTTTCATCCTTCAACAAATTCAAAACAATCCTTAAATGTTCTCTATGTTCATCTTCATTCTTATAATAGATTAGAATATCGTCAATAAACACAATCACAAATTTATCTAAGTAGGACTTGCACACTCGATTCATTAAATCCATGAAAACCGCAGGTGCGTTAGTTAACCCAAATGGCATTACTTGAAATTCATAGTGTCCATAACGAGTTCTAAATGCAGTTATAGGAATATCTTCTTCACAGACGCAAAGTTGGTGATATCCTGACCGCAGATCTATCTTAGAATACACACTAGATTCTTGCAGTTGATCAAACAAATCATCAATCCTAGGTAAAGGATATCGATTTTTAATTTTCAACTTATTCAGTTCCCTATAATCAATGCACATACGGAAAGATCCATCCTTCTTCTTAACGAACAAGACTGGAGCTCCACAAGGCGACGAGCTCGGTCGAATAAAACCTTTATCAGACAACTCCTTAAGTTGCTCAGATAACTCCTTTAATTCAGAAGGGGCTAATCGGTAAGGCACATGTGCCACCGGTGCAGCACCAGGAATTAAATCGATTCGAAACTCTACTTGCCTTATCGGTGGAAGTCCGGGTAAATCTTTAGGAAATACCTCAGGAAATTCACAAATAATAGGTACATCTTCCAATCGTTTCTCCCTAGACTCATTCCCGGTCACTTGAGCTAAAAATAACTCACAACCGTTCCTGATGTACTTTTGGACTTTAATACATGAAACGATTTTCAAACGGGATTCACCTTGACTACCATCAATTACTAACGTCCTATTCCTAAGAGGAATCTTAACTTTCTTCTCTCCACATAAAATAGTAGCATTATTCAACGACAACCAATCCATACCAATAGTAATATCAAAACTACCTAATTCTATCAACATCAAATCAATCGGAAAGGAATGGTTTAAGAGATTTAGAGAGCATCCTTCTAATAGCTTATTAGTTTTCACTAATTTACCATCAGCCAATTCCACCTCGTAACTGGTACTTATCTCAACAAGTTCAATATCAATAAGGGCACTAAATTTAGTGGATACAAAGCTCCTATCAGCACCCGAATTAAATAAAGCAACAGCATAATGATTGTTGCGTAAGAACGTACCGGTAACGACATTTGGATCCTCTTTCTTCACCTCAATTGTTCCAAGTTGATAGATACCACCCTGGGGGTTTCTTCCAGGTACAATCGCTTTCAACTTGGGGCATTTCGATTTCCTATGACCTTCTTCATTACAGTTGAAGCAAATGGTTCCCTTCTTACACCTTTCAACCTTGTGTCCAAGCTTTCCGCAATTTCGGCACTTCCAGCAGTCGCCAGCATGCCTCTTGTTGCCACACTTAGGACATCCATCATCGTTGCGCGGTGTATTGTTGGTAAGAGCATTTGCATTCCCCTTTCTCTGGTTCTGACGGCGATTGAAGTTCTTCCTATTATCACCTCTATCTACACGATCACCGTCTCCTTTTCTTTTCTCACCAACACGAGCTTCATCTTCCCTATCCTGAATTATCTGTCCAATGAGTTGGTAAGCCATTCGAACAGCATCATCAATGGTCAGTGGTTTCGATGATGTCACGTCCCCCCGGATATTCCTGGTCAACCCTTTAACATATTGCTCAATTCGGATCTCTTCGGGTTCAACCAATCGAGGACATAGCAAGGCCAACTCATAGAATCGATTCGTGTAACTATCAATGTCCACACCTTTCGTTCTCAAATGAATCAACTCTTGTTCTAACCTAATGATCACACTACGAGGACAAAACTCCAAAGTCATCCACTTCTTAATTTCAGCCCAAGGAGTAGCATTAGCAGCATCAAGACCCATGAAAGCAATTCTCCCGTTCCACCAAGTCAACGCACGACCTTTAAGAGTAGCCATAGCAAAAGTCACCTTATCTTCCTCCTTACACTTACTAATCCGAAACACCGACTCAATCTTCTCAATCCACTGGCTTAGTCCTACAGCACCTTCAGTTCCATTAAAAGGTAGAGGTTCACACTTCATGAACGTCACATAAGTACAGCCACCAACTTCAGGTGCATTAGTTCCAAGTCCTCCTATGTTTCCTCCAGCATTAACATTCACATTATTAGCATTCACATTCACATTAGTACCGCCAATTCCACTACCGCCAGCTCCACTACCGCCAGCTCCACTACCGCCAGCTTCATTTCTAGCATTTGCCATAAATTCAGTCATAGATGCGGTAACTTGCTCTGTAATAATTCTACGTACATCATCCTCAGTCACAGCCTTCTTGGGCGGCATAGTTCTATAATTTCACAATTTCAAAGTATTAAGCATTCACCCAACAAGGGATTCATATAATATGCACTGAATTCATAATCAAGATACAAATAAGGCACAATATGGAATTCAAGATAAGATACATATTTCATTCGATTTGAAACAAAAGTATTGTCTTAGTACATCCCATATCAAAGTTCTAGCACTATATACACTCAAAATTCATGCCAAGTCTACTACTAACAAGTCGGTTCAGTCAAAGCTACAAAAGCACAAAAGATATAAAGGTCACTACTAAATACAGACTGGTCTACTGAGAACCGCCAGATGGTCCATCATCCATCGTCTTCTGAATCTTTGTCGGACGATCACTAGACACATCTTCAGCTGGGCGCTTACGGATTACTCCTCTTTCAACCATGTCAGCATAAAATCTACTGTTCCATCCCACAGATATATTCAACTCCTTCTCAGCTTTCTCACGCATCGCACGAGCTACACTCAACTGAATCTCCATAGAATTCACCTTTCTCTTCATTTCAGCAAACTCACCACTTTCCAACACCGATAACCTCCTAAAAGCCTCATTCAAACCACGCTCAACATCAGTCAAATCCAAACTAAGCAATTCCCGCTCTTTCTCGCCAACCTTAGTCTTCGACTCCAAATAAGCAACCTGAGTCTGAACAACACCTAATCCAACCTCTGTCATACAACTCTTAACACGGGAAGCATCTAGATCACCTCTCAAGGCCCATGGTGCAAGACCATCAATATGAGTAGCCTCTCGAGCACTAGAAGACTCTCATATCTCACGTCTACGAGTAGCAATACCATCCGTACCGTCAGGTGCATTATCATCCTCATCCTCCTCTGATTCAAAATCAGATTCAGACGATTCAGACATTTCATCCCTAGGTAACTCAACCTCAGAATCAGACAAATAAACTGGTGGGGGCAAAGGCTCGCCCTCTGGAACATCATAAGGATAAATAAGCTCAGCTTCCTCATCATCATCGACCTCAACATCTATACCTACATCCTCCTCGACATCCTCGTCGTCAATCTCATCATCTAAATTATCTAACCCAATCTCATCATCATTCTCAATATCAACATTCTCAATCTCATTCTCTACCAAGTCAACCTGAGGGGCAATCTGATCTCCTAGTCCTAACTCGGGCTCGGGATCCTCAAATGGTTCCTCCTCATCATCCATATCATAATCCACTAAGTCTAAATAAGGATCATCATCTACATTAGGTTCGGGAATAGCATGGTTTTCTAAAGGAATATCAGGGTCAGCCATGACAATCTGCATTTATATATATATATCTCGTATTAGGATAACATACTAGTTAAACAATTACATAATGAAACCACGATATATACATATATAAATTAAATTATATATATCAAAATATATATCTTCTCAATAGGGCTTGTTGGTAACGTCGGAGATCTCTGGCACCGTTATAGTCAAAAGATTTTTCAAATATTTTCTCAAATGTTCATTGTCAAAAGATTTTGAAAAGTTTTGTTCAAAACCTTGGTTTTTAAAATCTTTTGTTCTCTATAACGAGAGCTCTGGTACCAAACCGTAACACTTTCAATTTTTGTATCGGTACAGCGGAAGGGTCTTTCAGAGTGTTACGGGATAACACAATAACTCCAATCATAGACAACACATAAAAATGGTTGTTCAAGGTTTAACATACATTCATTCGATAAAAAGTTTTAAAAGCGTACAACAGGTCCCAAATTATACAGGTCATTAAGTTTACAAAACATAGATCGAATGAACATTTTTAATATTATGTGGGCCATCAGAGTCGATCTCCATCCGGATTACCTTCAAGCACCTGAGATAAAAACATGCAAAAATCATATCAACGAATGTCGAGTGAATTCATAGAGTTTAATAAAAACCGTTATATAAAACAATTGTTGGGAATAACATAAGGCCAGATCACTTGAGCGCTGACAAGAGTAAAACAAGCGTTGACAAGAACAAAACAAGCGCTGACAGATCAAGCGTTGACAAGATAAAGTCAAGCGTTGACACATTGAAGACAAGCACTGATAGGAAGATATACTCTACGCGTTTATTGTATTCTAGAATGGTTCTAGTAAAGATAGGAACAACAACGTATTTTCTATATTTATCTTTACCTAGAATAGTTGATACGTAGATTATTGTACAAGGCTTCTTATGTCTATAAAAGAAGACCTTTCAGTTAATGTTTCATATAAGTTTTCATTCGTAAACTACTTTCATTGTAAACAAGTTTGATATTGATAATCAAAGTGAAAGTTTGTTTATATCATTGTGTGTTCTTGTTTAAGTGTTAAATTCCGCATAACACTTAGATTCATAAGCATATACAAAGGTTTCTCTAAGTGTATTACTTGATCTAATCTAGTACATAAAGCTAAATCGATCTAAGTTTGGGATCAACAAGTGGTATCAGAGCTTGTTGAGGAACTTTTGATCTTAAAGAACACCAGAACCCTAAAAAATCACCAAAACCCTAATTTTCTCAGAAACCCTAACAACATCATGTCTGAAGCAATAACCTCCTCTTCCTCAGCTTTACCAAACATCAAGATTCCCATGCTTGATGCAACCAACTTTGACTTGTGGAAGTTCAACTTTGAACAATATTTGGGGCTCTATGACTACACACTCTGGGAGATTATTGAATATGGAAACACATTCAATAAGGATCAAAAGACTACTATTGCCATTGCTGCAAGAACAGCTGTTGGTGGATGTTCTGAAGAGGATAAGAGAGAAAAACCTGGAGATGGTAGAGCTGTGGCTGCTGATGACATAGCAAAGAGAAGGGTTGACATGAAAGCCCTAAATATTCTGAAAGTCTCTTTGGGACAAGAAAACCAGCATAAATATAGAGGCTATGAATCTGCTAGGGATCTTTGGGCAGCTCTTGGAGTTGCATATGGTGGCAATGCAGACACTAAGGAAGAAAAGAAAAAGAAACTCATGCATGATTATGCTGTCTTCAAAGCTCAACCCAATGAGAAACTGAGTAGTGTGAGAAGCAGATTGCTTGACATTACAAGCAAGTTGTCCTTCATGGGGACACAAGTTGGTGATGTTGACATTAATGCTACCTTTCCTAAAAGTCTTGGTGAGGCATGGAAGATTGAGGCAAGATCTATTCTTGCCAACAATACTTACAAGAGCTCCTCGTTTGATGACATCTATAACAAACTAAGGCTGTTGGAAGATGAAACTCTTTTAGAGCATGGAAGTAAGTCTACCAACAGTAACATGGCCTTCTTCTCTCATAGTGAAGGTCAATTCAATCAGAAGGACTCTTACACGCATCCAGTTACTGGATCATCATATGTCAGCGCTGGAACAAGTCCTATCAACGTCTCCTATTCAGACGCTGACACATACAAGAATGACTTCCCAAGAGTTAAACCTGCTGGTTTGGATTTAGATACTGTTTGTGCTTACATTGCTTCTTTGCCCAATGGTTCAGTGATTACATATGAGGAACTTGAGCAGATAAGTGATGAGCACTTGGAAGAGATGGACATTAAGTGGAACATGGCTCTTGCTAGTATAAGAGCAAATAGGTGGAATAGAAGGTTTAACAAGAAGATGACCTTCAATGCAAAAGACACAGCTGGATTTGATAAATCCAAAGTTGAATGCTACAACTGTCATCGTATGGGGCACTTCATGAGGGAATGCAGATCTCCTAGAAGATCTGATGCTGGTAAACCCTCAAGTCAGGTTATTAAAGCTCAGGATTCCAAAGCCATGGTTGTAGTTCAAGGAATTGATGGTATGGGATGGGATTGGAGCTATCTGGCTAAGAATGTTGAAGAGGATAGAGCTTTGGTTGCTCATATTGAAGAAGAAGAGCATGTTGAATATGCTCTCATAGCACACTCCTCCTCTTCATCTGACAATGAGGTATATGATGACGCTTTTTGTAGCAAAGGTTGTAGGTTAAATACTGAAAGACTTAACAAAGAGGTGTTAAGATTATTAGATGATATGAGTACTAAAAGATGTAAATTGTCTAATTACCAACTAGCTCTCACTGAAACTGAGAAAACCGTTTCTGAATACAAGAAAATGGAATTTGACTTAAAAGATAAAATTAATATCTTAAAACATGAGTTAGATGCTAGTATGGATATAATAAACATCATAGAAAGGGTTAATGGTGAATTACAGGCTAAGTTAGATGAGGCCATTAAGAATAAAGATAATGTTGGCCTTAAAATTCAAAGATTTGATAGAGCCACCCAAACCCTAGGAGACTGTGTGGCTAAACAAAGGGATCCTAAGGACATGACTGGGATTGGGATGAATGATTACTCTTTGGTTCCACCACCAGCTGGTGACTTCTATGATGTCCAACAAAAGGACCTATCTTGGACTGGTTTGCCAGAGCTCCAAGAGGAGGAATTCATTCTTCCACCAAGAGTTGTCACTCCAGTTGAAGAGTATCAACAAAAACTGACTGACCTGAATGAGTGGAAGAAGGCTAACCCTACTTTATTTGTCAAGGGTGGCTTGCTATGTGAAAGTCGTAATGAGTCAACACCCATTAAGGTTACTAACCCAATCACTATTAAAGCTGTTGACCTGGGCTCAAACACTGTTAGAAGACCTACCATTAAATATGCAGAGATGTATAGGAATACTAGGTCTCCCAAGAGCCAAGTTAGCAATCATGGAACAGGCTTCTTATCTTCTAGACCTAAGGTTGTGTCTAGAAAAGCTTGTTACACATGTGGTAGCTTTTCACACTTGGCATACAAGTGTGTCAACGCTCCCAAAGCCAGCGCTGACAAGAACAATTTCAGCGCTGACATGAACAAAGTTAACGTTGTTAGGAAGTCAAACGTTGTCAGACCCAAACCTTGTGTGCAACAAAGTCCACAAGTGATTAGACCTGCCCCATTCTTTACTAGAGGGTCTAACACTCATGGACAAAGACCATTTCAAAAGACAAACTGTAACACCCCCAAATTTATACAACTCAGTACATCGGAAGATTAGTTGGTGTTACGGGATAGCACATTACTCACATCATAGACAACGCATAAAAATTGCGTCGTTTTATAATAAAAGCATTTCCATTCATAAATATCAAAGTTACATCGGTCCCAAGTCATTACATTACATACAAAGTTTTACAAAGTATTTGAATGGAAAAATGTTATTTAGGTGCGGGCCATGAATTCTTGTCGTCTTCCCGAGAATTACCTTCAAGTACCTGAGATAAAACATGTTAAAAGAAAAGGTCAGCGATAACGCCGAGTGAACTCATAGAGTTTAATAAATTCCATCAATATAACTTTGGTATAAAATTAGTACCAAAAATCAATACGTACAAATCATTGTAATAGGCCGTAAAATAGCCAAAATAATTTTATACAAATCTTTGTAACAGGCCATAAAATAGCCAAAGTCATTTTTATACAAATCCTTATCGAAAATCATAATATAGGCATTTGCCTTGAAAGTCATTATACGAGCCAATGTCGTAAAAACATCATACAATACGTTTCGCAACGTTGTATAGATTAAATAAAAACCATTATAAGAATATGGTTATGAAAACCAAAACACGAACATAATATCAGTAGTATGACCCTGTATTGCTAGTCAGGCAATACATCGTAATTCGAAGTGTCTAATAGTATTTGGGTGATTTGGATTATTATAAGCCGCATGACATTGTTACCTTACTAACCAACAACGGGTAGCTAACCCGATACCAATTTTGCCCATCTAAAGTAGCGTGTCGTCACAAAGGTCACGCTATGGAAATCTTTTTCATGCATAAATTCGCTTACCAATCAATGTGGCACGACGGGGATCAACCGTCAAGGCGCGAACTAGGGTGATCGTCCCCAAATAGTACTATTAAATTCATAAGCGTCTACCAACTCCCGGTAGTTCACAATTCATGCTAATGGGACTTTTAGTGACATAACCTAACTTTAATAATCCATTTTATTTCATCTATCGGGTCCAATGATCATTTATCGGGTCATACAATCGGGTCATTCAATCATTCGGGTTCAAAATCAATAAACAAACAATAGGGACAAATGGTGTCCTATTTTTATAAAACTAACATGTTATCTCCCTCGTGGGTTTATAAAACATTTATAAAAACATTTAAAAGAGTGTGAGGCTATGAACTCACGTTGATGTGGGAAGGCGGGTTATCGGCAATTCGGACGTACGGTACGTGCTTCAATCACGGAAACCTATATAAATAATAATCGGTCTTAGACGTTTGTCCAATGACTTTATAAAAATATCAATTATGTATACATATGATGATTATATACATATGATGATCAAGTGGGTTTACATATTCTCGTTTACTCATTTTAGTGTTATATGTCGATAACTTTTATACTAGTTTACTAGTTTTACCTATTTTCGTGTTTTAAGTCCAATAAACTTATTATAAGTTCTTTAACTTGTTTTAATTCATGTTATACTTATATTATCAGTATATATACTTTCCATGTTGGGCCCAAATGGGTTAAGCCCAATAATAAGTTTATAAGTGTTTTAGTCCATTTTTGTTGTATTGTTAGTCCAATGACGTTAATTTAGTCCGTTAACGTCCGTATGTCCTATAGTTCGGTTTTTACTTGTTATACATGTTTATATATCAGTATATAAGTTTTATAAATTTTTCATTAGACGGATCCAACCATCTAAGTTTTATTTAACAAAAACGTTAATTTTACGGTATTAGCCGAAAAAGTCGTAAAAATCATGTTTATAGTTTTATAACTTATAAGTATTATTTCACTACCATTTATATAAGTTATTCATTCATTTACCCTTTTACATATGTATATAAATAAGTTTTATAAGTTAGTGGGTTTTAATTTATATTTTATACTATTTAAATTTTGAGTGCTTATATAATAGTATTATTCTTTAATTTCCAAAAATCTGATTTTTATCTTCACTTTCACCAAAACTGCCATATCTTGAGTTCTATATGGAGATAGAAGCTCAAATTTTTATCACATAAACTACATGATATGTGCTACATTTAACTCTTTTATAGCTACTGTTGAATCATCTTCTAAACATTTTCTAAAAATCGTCCAAAACAGTAACCTCAGATTTATACCCTAAACTTGTTTTGATCATATCTCACTCATTATTTTGATTCCATTGCATGGCCAACTCTCACATGTGTACAAGACCCATGGCTTACCTTAAATCCATCCTACTTCATCATTTTATCAGTTCATAACAAGTTTCTTTACTGTTTTATACAGCCATGTAAATTAACCAAGATTTTAACCTTGTTTCTTATAGTTTTTCACCTTTTTAATCATATTTATCAACACCAAATCCCCACACAATATTTTTAATCATCATTAATCATCATATACATATACATAAGTAAAAGAAATACAAGTTTACATAATCAAAAATAACAAGAGGATGAGGAGGACAATCTTTATACCACCAAAGTGATGAAATGATGAGTTTTTGGATGAACAAGACATGGTTTTGGGTAACCAATCTTATGAGATATCAACACCACTTCTAGGATCACCAAGTATTTGTAGATTCCTCCAAAAATCAGCCCTTGTTCTTCATGAAAACTCCTTGAGAAATCAGCCCCAAACTCCCTTGAAAACTCCTTTTTACATGTTAAGATCACCTCCAATCTTCATAACTTCAATGGGTTTTCATCATATGTAAATTATACATATGATTTATGGTTGAATCAAGATCAAATGGGGGTTGTTTATGGTGGATATGGGACGAAATATAGAGAGAGGAAGAGAGAAAATGGAAGCTTTTGCATGTGTTGAATGAGTTAGCTAGTTTGAAGACTAGTGGTTTTGGTGGTAGAAATGGTTTGGTGTAAGGATTAGGACAAGTGTCCTAGTCCTTTCATGCAAGGTTGACACACATCATGTGTGTTGTAGCATATGTTGGACACCTTATGTGAGGGTGGGGCAAGTTTATTCTTGTCTCATCCTCATTTAATTACGGGTACTCCTCGATTCTGGTTTCCTCGATTTGCGTGCCCTCGGGTCATTTTACGAAAAACGTTTTTATAAATTATGAATCAACGGCACAAAACGAATCTAATAAAAATTGTCTCATCAAAAACGGAGTTCGAAAACGTAAATACGTAATCCTAAGGTTTCTGGTTTAATCGTAAAGGACGTTAAATTAAAATCGTAAGTCCTAATCTCTTCTCGTAAATTTGTGAGTTTATGAACCAACACAAATTTAAATCTCAAAATAATATTCACGGATAAATTTATTTTCTGAAATGTCGGACTGTCACCAAAACGGTGTATGTAAACGTAAGCACGTAACGTTGAATCCTCCGGTTTAGACGTAGCCGACACTACTTCAAGACGTAAATCCAAATTACTTCCCAAAAATATGTGAGTTCTTATTGTAACATTAAAATAATGTTTTCAAATAAATATTTAGAATAAAATATCAATCATAAATTGACGGATTGTCACAGCATTTACCCCTAAACAGGATCTTTGTCCTCAAAGATCATCTTACCTTACTACTCGCTTCTTATAGAGTTAAAGCCGTGTGGGTATTTCTTCCACATTCGGTCTTTTCTCACAAGTGCACTTCATTACAATACGCGAGTTTCATCAAACATAACTACGGAAATAAGATCAGGCTTAATGTTGACTTACTTTCTCTATCCATGATGTTCACGGGTTTTTGATGAATGCAACTTTTCGCCGATCTAAGCTCTACTAAGAATAATCAGATTCTCACTTGATAGATATTCCATCAAGTTCGATTTACGAAACATAATTCACGCAGTCTTTGAAGTCCTAGGGTAGATCCAACTTATATGCCTTTCAATCCTAACTTTTACATCATCTCAATGGTCCCAAACAACGGGGACTTATATCTCATGATTTGTCAGATCATGAATTCATTTTCCCAAGTTTAAAAATTGTGGCATAACTTCGCTACCCATTTGGCACTTCAAGATCTACATTTCACTTTCACATAACCTCTTGCCCACTACCGGCTGTCAATAATCAGATCCTAATTTCAACAATCATTTCAGATCTCGCGGGTCGGGTATTTTGCAAGGATAGGTTCGCCATCATAGGAAACCTTAAACCTAAAAGACATGTCCAACTTACAGTGGGTGTATGTCGGGTGTCTTTATCTCAACTCTTGCTCACAGATGCTCTAATATTTAGATCCTAACAAGATTCAATCTCAATCCTAATACGATAATTATCGATGATAACCTCTCCAAAGGAAAACGATTTTTACGGTCTATTTCTAAAGGCCAATCATTCAAACATAAAACAGCACTTATATTACTTTGTATCGTTACTTTACCTCGTCCCTTCGATTTGGGGTGGTACATAATACTCTCATCAAGGTTCGTTCTCAATGATTTCTGAGCAAATCTCTAGAAATTCGATGCGAAGCGAGGATCTTGATATAGATGATCGATACAGGCATGCTATGTTTACATAACTCTTTTGCATTTATCATTAACGAGAATGATATTAGCAGATTTGGTCAGTCTGTCGACGATGACCCAAATCGAATCAAATTCAGATGATGACCTTTGCAATAGCTAAACGTTTACTAATGTATAAGGCGATGTCTGCCTTCATAATTTCCATCAGTACAATTTCTTTAGACAAAGATACTTTTTGTCATATATGACATAAATAGAATAATTATACTTACAAATTCCAACATAACTATATCTCACAATTTTTCCATATTTAGGCAACCACAAGTGGCCTTTAAAATATTTAATGCTATCAGCTTCTCTATTCTAATGGTTCACTTCAGCCGCGAACCACTTTTTATTATTTATATTATCCTTCTTACAAACATCGTTTATTTTTATATCGTTCGGCAATTTATTTCACACAATCATTATTAAGGAACATGTCCTAATTGTTTCTTTATCCTTTATACATAATGCGTCGGTATCTATATTCACTTCTCATGGTGATATAATCATCATGTCCACAATTCACTCAGATATTCTTTCTATATTATGAGTCAGTAATTACATTCACCTTCCTGATGAAATAAAGATCACAACCGTATTTATTCAAAATTCTTTCTTCATATCTTTTATGTTTCAGTTTCATCTCAACTATCATTTTTATCAGTTTTTCTCAATCCGGCGTCTAAAGCGTCGATAATTATTATATTTAAATTAACAATAATTATTTAATTTTTATGAAACGTAAACGTTAAAAGTTTAAATTTCTTAGTTCGACCAATTATATAAAATGTTCAAAAATAAATTTGAATTTAATTAACACGATTTTTGTTGATTTATCGAAAATAATTAAAATAATTAATAAGATGCGTAAATGTTCGAAAAATCTTTGGTTATACCGTGGTCAAAATTTTCTTAGTTTGAAAAGCAAAATGTGTCGTTTCGAATTTCAAGTCATGATTTAAAAGGTTTCCTCAATTCCTCTTAAGTTATCTTGAGGTATACACAAACATTTACCCCTAAACAGAAGTTTAGTTAAATGGTTTGTGTATAAGGGAATAATCCCTTAAAAACCTTTGTTGAAACATTTGTCAAAACATATTTCCATTTCTTTTTGGTAAAATCCAAAGTCTTAAAAGGGCTCTTAATTTTTGAAGAGTCAATTTATATTCCATTATCCTTTTAATCACATAGTCAAATCATGTAAAGGTTCCAGTCTTTAATCACGTGTTAATTATTTGAGGTTCAGGTTTACATTGTTTGGCCAATTCGGGGCAGTCTATAAATAGTTATTAACTCATTCTTATTCCGATAAACAAACATATAGTCCTTAATGATCACGAGCATGAATTTATCAAATTACAGCCTACACACGTGATTCACCAAATTTATGAATGCTACATGTGCATTGGTCAATCCAAATGACATCACGTGGAACTCATAATGTTCATTACAAGGACCGGATGTAGTGATTGGAATAGATAATCTCTTTCGCAGATGCGAAGTTGATGATAACCATGCTATGGATCAAATTTGCTAGAACCTTGTAAATGATCGAACAAATCTTCCATTTCGAGTTATGGATATCGTTTTCGATTGTCAATTTACTCAGTTCACAGTAATCTATAAATATAAGGAATGATAACACCATAGCTCTTCATGATGACAGGCTTGGTAGAATAAAATCTTTCTCCGATAACTTTCTCAGTTGTACGGTAATTCTTTTAATTTAGATGGTGCTGACGTACAGTGCACAAGCCACAAGTGCAGCACCGGAAATATAATCAATACCAATTTCTACTTGCCTTAATGGCGAAAGTCTAGGTAATTCATCAACAAATACTTCCTAAAGTTTCAGATAACCGAAACATCTTTTAACAAATTCATATTAGGTTCTTCTAGATTACAATATCTATAACTAGTTCATAACCATTCACGGTATACTTTCAGGTCTAAATGCAGGATAAAATCATCCATCAAGAATCATTTAGATCACTTTCGATAATCAACATCTCATCATTTAGGGGAATTCTATTCAAGTTCCCATCAATTAAGACAATGTCGTCATGTCATAATCAATCAATCCATTCTACTGGCACTATCAACTTTCCAGTTGCATTGTCGTCGATAAGATGTGAAGTTCTCAAAAGACTAATAATAATTCATAATCCTTCACAAATTCAAGGATATATGGAGACACCACTATCATTAAAAGAGTAAGGTCAACGCATAATCTATGCGAGAGAATTTCAAATCAGATACAGACGAAAACATTTAACGAATATGAATATATCCCATGTTTTCATAATTTGAGTACGCATTCGAAAGCTCCTCGGATCGTTACCCAGGTCATTCAAATGAAATCAAATCATAAGAAATGATAGGATCGTCGATACATCCAGTCGGGTATCAACACTCGGTAATCGGATACTTTTACTAAGAATCTCACTACGGGAGAATTAGACAAGCAAGAATTGTCAATTGTCAAATAAGACAATTTCCACAGATGAGTAAATTCAACTTAGAAGAATAGGTGTTACATGCACATATGTAGGTGTCCCTAACATTATGTCCTTATTTTTCACTTCTTGCAGATCTCATAAAATTTAATCTTTCACAATCTTCAAAGAAAATGTAGCGTTTATTAATCAGGTTTATGGTGACTACTAATCAGTCTTGCATAGTTCATTCCAAATTGTATGTAGGCGCGCAACTATATACAATTTCAAGATTAACGATGCAATACTCAGTTCGTCAAGATTTTATCATCATATTTGTAAAAACATTTTCATGCCTAATTCTTTAAATAAGAATCAAAAATATATTTACAATGATTTTCCTTGTTATGAAAAAATTAAGTTTTCCAAGGTATTTTATAAACAACCTCATTTTGATAACAATCACTTATAAATCTTATTTTGAATAATCCTTATAGTGATGAAAATTCAATTTCCTCTATTGATAATGTTTTATCTTATAAAAAGAATGAGTGATCTGCAAAAGAGTGATGAAGAGTTGTTCACCGAGAACTAACTACAATATGATAAGAAATGAGCTTAGCCAAATAATCATGAGGTTCATGACCTTGATGGCATTTACGAAGAATAATTCACAACGTAACTCAAATCAAGATGAGTACTTGTTCAATGGTTGCATCACTAATGCGAACATTAGGATGAAGCAATAAAGGATAGATAACATCGATACATGTAGAATTTAGCAATCAAAGGTAGTCTTTTCATTAATCACAAACAAGTCAAAATTGTACCGTAACACATTACATGTCACTATGTCATACAATTCCCAAAACTCATCATACCAACAGATATCTCAGTTAAGTTAGGGATTTTTTTTAAAAGATACCACAATGAATACTAATCTACAAGAGTCATTAGGTTTCCCACCTGTCCCGGAAGATCCATCGGTCCCAATTTTGAAGAAGATTTCTTCAATTTATTTCTTGGACACGGGGCATCCTCATTAGTGGACAATGGCCTAGGAACAACACTTAACACAAACTAACAATCAATTAAAACCTTATAATTCAATCACAGGACTTAACGACTTCCTCTTATCAATATCATATTTCATACGAGTTAAATTTTACTTTATTCAAGTTTTAACCAATTTTATACTTAAGTCGATATCCTACTTCATTCTCCAATACTTTCAATCTTATTCTTCGGCCTTGTGAAGGCAATACAATCTCAATCTAAATCAACACTTAATTTCCAATCCTATTGGCTCTTACAACAACAATTATCAAATGAGTCACTAGCATGAGATGACTCATACATTCAATTAGAATTATCGGAAAGGTATTAGTGGCATGAGGCTTTTGGGTAATGGTTCCAATGACAACCTCAAGTGCAACATTCACCCTTTCGATTTCAAATTTAAGAATTGGATGACAACGAGTCAGATGACATCTTTCTAGGTGGTAACGTTTTGTCAAACTCCACTCTATAAGAAAAGATCGTCATGACATCGATATCAGATTTAATCTCGCCAATTTTTTTTTGAATATCACAATCAACTAATATCTACATTTCTACAAATATCAACCATTTGTTGGGATCATAAATATCCACAACTTGGTTTAGATCTAGGATAGCTAGAATTCCTACGAGAATAGCTTCGATTAATTTACTAGGGGATTTAGGGTTCCTGTGACAATCTACGTCGTATAAATACCGCGTATAAATATCAAAATAATCATCAAACAATCATGTAATAAAATTACATCATATATATATATATATATATATATATAATCCAAGTTATATATATATTAAAATAACACTTCTCAGTCTGGCCTTGTCGGTAACTCGGGAAATCTTCGGCACCGTTATAGTCAAAAGATTTTTAGACATTTTTAGAAAAATGTTTATAGTTAAAAGATTTTGAAATGTTTTATTCAAAACCTTAGTATTAAAAATCTTTCGTTCTCTATAACGAGAGCTCTGGTACCAAACTGTAACACCCCCAAATTTATACAACTCAGTACAACGGAAGACTAGTTGGTGTTACGGGATAGCACATTACTCACATCATAGACAACGCATAAAAATCGCGTCGTTTTATAATAAAAGCATTTCCATTCATAAATATCAAAGTTACATCGGTCCCATGTCATTACATTACATACAAAGTTTTACAAAGTATTTGAATGGAAAAATGTTATTTAGGTGCGGGCCATGAATTCTTGTCGTCTTCCCGAGAATTACCTTCAAGTACCCGAGATAAAACATGTTAAAAGAAAAGGTCAGCGATAACACCGAGTGAATTCATAGAGTTTAATAAATTCCATCAATATAACTTTGGTATAAAATTAGTACCAAAAATCAATACGTACAAATCATTGTAATAGGCCGTAAAATAGCCAAAATCATTTTATACAAATCTTTGTAACAGGCCATAAAATAGCCAAAGTCATTTTTATACAAATCCTTATCGAAAATCATAATATAGGCATTTGCCTTGAAAGTCATTATATGAGCCAATGTCGTAAAAACATCATACAATACATTTCACAACGTTGTATAGATTAAATAAAAACCGTTATAAGAATATGGTTATGAAAACCAAAACACGAACATAATATCAGTAGTATGACCCTGTATTGCTAGTCAGGCAATACATCGTAATTCGAAGTGTCTAATAGTATTTCGGTGATTTGGATTATTATAAGCCGCATGACATTGTTACCTTACTAACCAACAACGGGTAGCTAACCCGATACCAATTTTGCCCATCTAAAGTAGCATGTCGTCACAAAGGTCACACTATGGAAATCTTCTCATACATAAATTCGCTTACCAATCAATGTGGCACGACGGGGATCAACCGTCAAGGTGCGAACTGGGGTGATCGTCCCCAAATAGTACTATTAAATGCATAAGCGTCTACCAACTCCCGGTAGTTCACAATTCATGCTAATGGGAATTTTAGTGACATAACCTAACTTTAATAATCCATTTTATTTCATCTATCGGGTCCATTAATCATTTATCGGGTCATACAATCGGGTCATTCAATCATTCGGGTCCAAAATCAATAAACAAACAATAGGGACAAATGGTGTCCTATTTTTATAAAACTAACATGTTATCTCCCTCGTGGGTTTATAAAACATTTATAAAAACATTTAAAAGAGTGCGAGGCTATGAACTCACGTTGATGTGGGAAGGCGGGTTATCGGCAATTCGGACGTACGGTACGTGCTTCAATCACGGAAACCTATATAAATAATAATCGGTCTTAGACGTTTGTCCAATGACTTTATGAAAATATCAATTATCTATACATATGATGATTATATACATATGATGATCAAGTGGGTTTACATATTCTCGTTTACTCATTTTAGTGTTATATGTCGATAACTTTTATACTAGTTTACTAGTTTTACGTATTTTCGTGTTTTAAGTCCAATAAACTTATTATAAGTTCTTTAACTTGTTTTAATTCATGTTATACTTATATTATCAGTATATATACTTTACATGTTGGGCCTAAATGGGTTAAGCCCAATAATAAGTTTATAAGTGTTTTAGTCCATTTTTGTTGCATTGTTAGTCCAATAACGTTAATTTAGTCCGTTAACGTCCGTATGTCCTATAGTTCGGTTTTTACTTGTTATACATGTTTATATATCAGTATATAAGTTTTATAAATTTTTCATTAGACGGGTCCAACCATCTAAGTTTTATTTAACAAAAACGTTAATTTTACGGTATTAGCCGAAAAAGTCGTAAAAATCATGTTTATAGTTTTATAACTTATAAGTATTATTTCACTACCATTTATATAAGTTATTCATTCATTTACCCTTTTACATATGTATATAAATAAGTTTTATAAGTTAGTGGGTTTTAATTTATATTTTATACTATTTAAATTTTGAGTGCTTATATAATAGTATTATTCTTTAATTTCCAAAAATCTGATTTTTATCTTCACTTTCACCAAAACTGCCATATCTTGAGTTCTATATGGAGATAGAAGCTCAAATTTTTATCACATAAACTAAATGATATGTGCTACATTTAACTCTCCTATAGCTACTGTTGAATCATCTTCTAAATATTTTATAAAAATCGTCCAAAACAGTAACCTCAGATTTATACCCTAAACTTGTTTTGATCATATCTCACTCATTATTTTGATTCCATTGCATGGCCAACTCTCACATGTGTACAATACCCATAGCTTACTGTAAATCCATTATACTTCATCATTTTATCAGTTCATAACAAGTTTCTTTACTGTTTTATACAGCCATGTAAATTAATCAAGATTTTAACCTTGTTTCTTATAGTTTTTCACCTTTTTAATCATATTTATCAACACCAAATCCCCACACAATATTTTTAATCATCATTAATCATCATATACATATACATAAGTAAAAGAAATACAAGTTTACATAATCAAAAATAACAAGAGGATGAGGAGGACAATCTTTATACCACCAAAGTGATGAAATGATGAGTTTTTGGATGAACAAGACATGGTTTTGGGTAACCAATCTTATGAGATATCAACACCACTTCTAGGATCACCAAGTATTTGTAGATTCCTCCAAAAATCAGCCCTTGTTCTTCATGAAAACTCCTTGAGAAATCAGCCCCAAACTCCCTTGAAAACTCCTTTTTACATGGTAAGATCACCTCCAATCTTCATAACTTCAATGGGTTTTCATCATATGTAAATTATACATATGATTTATGGTTGAATCAAGATCAAATGGGGGTTGTTTATGGTGGATATGGGACGAAATACAGAGAGAGGAAGAGAGAAAATGGAAGCTTTTGCATGTGTTGAATGAGTTAGCTAGTTTGAAGACTAGTGGTTTTGGTGGTAGCAATGGTTTGGTGTAAGGATTAGGACAAGTGTCCTAGTCCTTTCATGCAAGGTTGACACACATCATGTGTGTTGTAGCTTATGTTGGACACCTTATGTGAGGGTGGGGCAAGTTTATTCTTGTCTCATCCTCATTTAATTACGGGTACTCCTCGATTCTAGTTTCCTCGATTTGCGTGCCCTCAGGTCGTTTTACGAAAAACGTTTTTATAAATTATGAATCAACGGCACAAAACGAATCTAATAAAAACTGTCTCATCAAAAACGGAGTTCGAAAACGTAAATACGTAATCCTAAGGTTTCTGGTTTAATCGTAAAGGACGTTAAATTAAAATCGTAAGTCCTAATCTCTTCTCGTAAATTTGTGAGTTTATGAACCAACACAAATTTAAATCTCAAAATAATATTCACGGATAAATTTATTTTCTGAAATGTCGGACTGTCACTAAAACGGTGTATGTAAACGTAAGCACGTAACGTTGAATCCTCCGGTTTAGACGTAGCCGACACTACTTCAAGACGTAAATCCAAATTCCTTCCCAAAAATATGTGAGTTCTTATTGTAACATTAAAATAATGTTTTCAAATAAATATTTAGAATAAAATATCAATCATAAATTGACGGATTGTCACACAAACACCTGGTCAAATAGGCAATGGGTTTCTGTAGCAAACCCTAGGTTCAACGCTGACAAGGGTAATTTCAGCGTTGACAGGACAAATTCTAACGCTGACAGAAACGTGACCAGACCTAAATATTTGCAACCACAAGGTAAGGGGTCTAAAGCTTCTTCAAGCTTAACATGGAGACCCAAGAAAGATCAAAACCCTAATGATAATGGGATTTCAATGACCTGTAACAGATTTAATTACATTTCAAAGGTCATAACAAAACCTGTTGGGGTTAACTGGGTATTTCATCCTAAGAAGGATGATAATGGGGTTGTTGTGAGAACTAAGTCTGTTCTTATTGAACAACCAGATGAATCCAAGTCTTTTATGACTTGGGTTCCCAAAGAAAACTAATTTGTTTTCTTTATGTGTAGGGCATTCAAAGACAGGTCAATGATTATGGATATTGGGATAGTGGATGCTCAAGGCACATGACAGGGAAGGAAGACTACTTAACGAACTTCACTCCCATTAAGGATGGTGATACGGTATACTTTGGAGGCGGATATGGTACTATCACAGGCAAAGGAACCCTTCTCACCAAGAATCTGCGTTTTGAGAACGTCTTCCTGGTAAAAGAACTTGATTACAACCTGTTTAGTGTATCACAAGTTTGTGATAACAAAAATAAAGTTCTTTTTACCGATACTGAGTGTTTGGTGTTAAGCAAGGATTTTAAGATCCCTGATGAAAAATATATTGAGTATAGAACACCTAGGCATAAGGACATATATAATGTTAATTTGAATGGGATTAAAATGAATAATAATATGTCTTGTTTTTATGCTAAGGCCTCAGTAGATGAGAGTAATTTGTGGCACATGAGACTAGGGCACATAAATTTTAAAAATATAAATAGACTTGTGAGGCTTGGTTTAGTTGATGGTTTGCCTGAGAAGGCCTTCCACAATGACCACTCTTGTGTTGCATGTCTTAAAGGCAAGCAGCATAAGGTCTCATTCAAGTCCAAATAGGTGCACACGAGTTCTAGACCTCTTCATATGCTACACATGGACCTCTTTGGTCCAACCAATATAGTAAGTTTGAATGGTAAGTCATATTGCTTTGTTATCACAGATGACTTTTCTAGGTTTACTTGGACATTCTTTCTAGCTATGAAGAGTGACACAGCTGATATTCTAATTTATTTTATCACTCGGATTGAGAAGAGGTCTGGCAATGAGGTTAAAATGCTTAGGAGTGATAATGGTGGAGAATTTAGGAATAAGAAGCTAGATGATTTCTGTGCCAGGAAAGGAATTACAAGGCAATTTAGTATTGCTAGAACCCCACAACAAAATGGGGTTGTTGAGAGGAAAAATAGAACCCTAATTGAAGCAGCCAGAACAATGTTGGCTGATGCTCATTTTCCTATAGCCTTTTGGGCTGAGGCTGTTAATACAGCTTGTTATGTGCAAAATAGAGCATTGGTTAACAAAATTCAGAACAAAACACCTTATGAGTTACTTTGGGGTAGAAAACCTAATATTGGTTTTCTCGGACCTTTTGGTTGTCATGTAGTAGTGTTAGACACTTGTGATGCCTTAGGGAAATTTAGTGCAAAACGTGATGAGGGTTACTTCATGGGGTATTCAGTGCAGAGCAAGGGATATAGGGTTTATCTTAAAGAAGAAAAACGTATACTTGAAAGAGTACATGTTAGGTTTTTAGAAAATAAACCTAGTGATCCTGAAAGTGGTCCTAATTGGTTGTTTGACTTGGAACCTTTATCTAGAACTTTAAATTATATGCCTGTCACTAATCCAGACATTGTGAAGGTAACTTCAAATGTTATGGAGGAACAAGTTGGTGATGTTTCAGGAACTCAGGTTCATGAAAAGGTTGGATCACAAGCAGAAAAGACATCTCCTATTCAAGAATATGTTACAATTCCCATTTGGACAGATGCTTTTGCTGCTGCTGTTGCTGCTGGACAAGATAATGGTGGTTTCCAAGCACCACCAGATAAAAACATGCATGGTCCTTCAGGCGCTGACAAAGGCAAATCTAGCACTGACAAGACCAATTCAGACGTTGATGGCTCAGACGTTGACAACAACAGTTCAAGCGTTGTTAGCCCAAGCGCTGACAAACAAGGTTCAGACGTTGACAACACTTTTGCACATCTTTTCTCTTCCACTTTTGAACAAGGTGAACCTTCCAATTCTTATGAAGAAGGTCATCCCTACGTTGATATAAGAGAGTCTGATGAAGAAGATATTGGCAACATGGAGAATGAGGTTGAGGACACTAGACTTTTTGAAGGAGGAGTTCTCACTTCCACTATGAAGAATCATCCTCCTTCTCAAATCATTGGTAATGTTGATACTCCAGTTCAGACTAGAAGATCTCATCAAGGTCTTGGTGGGTTTATTGCCAATATACACAAGAAGGTTGATACCCCTCTTGTGCAAGCATGTTTGTTTGCCTGTTTTCTGTCACAACAGGAACCCAAGAAAATATTTGATGCTCTCAAAGAACCAAGTTGGGTGGAAGCAATGCAGGATGAGCTTCACCAATTTGCAATTCAGGATGTTTGGGAGCTGGTTGATTGTCCCAGATATGTCAGACCTATAGGGACAAGATGGGTTCTAAGGAACAAGAGAGATGAAAGAGGCATTGTGGTCAGAAACAAGGCAAGGTTAGTGGCTCAAGGTTATACACAAGAGGAGGGAATAGACTATGAGGAGGTCCTTGCACCAGTTGCAAGGATTGAAGCTATTAGGATTTTTCTAGCCTATGCATCCTGCATGGGCTTTACAGTCTATCAAATGGATGTCAAGAGTACTTTCCTCTATGGAACTATTGTTGAGGAAGTATATGTAATGCAACCTCCTGGTTTTGAGGATCCAGAGCATCCAAATAAAGTGTATAGAGTCAAAAAGGCTATGTATGGCCTTCATCAAGCCCCTAGAGCATGGTATGGTACTTTTTCTACCTATTTGGTGGACAATGGATTGAAGAGGGGCACCATAGATCAGACACTATTTACAAAGAAGAAAGGCAAGGATGTGTTGCTTGTACAGGTCTATGTTGATGATATCATTTTTGGGTCTACTGATCCAACGATGAGTGAGGATTTCTCCAAGCTTATGACAGACAAATTCAAGATGAGTGCTATGGGGGAGATGAACTTCTTTCTTGGTTTACAAGTTCAGCAGAAAGAGGATGGTATCTTCATCTCCCAGGACAAATATGTGGTTGAAATCTTGAAGAAGTTTGGCTTTTCTCCACATGAAAAGAGGGCTACTACTCCTATGGATAGAGAACACCCTTGGGGAAAGATTGGAGATGGGAAAGATGTTGATGTCAGGCACTATAGATCCATGATTGGATCATTGATGTATCTTATTGCCTCCAGACCTGACATCATGTTTGTTGTGTGTGCTTGTGCACGCCATCAAGTGAATCCTAAAGAATGTCCCCTTTATGCTGTGAAGAGGATCTTTAGGTACCTAAGATGCTATCCTGGTCTTGGTTTGTGGTACCCAAAGGATTCACCATTGGAGCTGATTGCATATTCAGATAGTGATTATGGAGGTGATAAATTTGATAGGAAATCCACAACTGGTGGATGTCAGTTTCTTGGGAGCAGGTTGATATCTTGGCAATGCAAGAAACGAACAGTGGTGGCTAATTCTACAACTGAAGCTGAGTATGTGGCTGCAGCTGCTTGTTGTGGCCAAGTGTTGTGGGTTCAAAACCAGCTGTTGGACTATGGGTATAATTTCATGCATACTAAGATATTTGTTGACAATAATAGTACTTTATGCATCATTAAGAATCCTGTACATCATTCTAAAACTAAACACATAGAAATTAGACACCATTTTATAAGAGATTGCTTTGAAAAAGGTTTAATAGAACCAGATAGGGTTGACACTGAGGAAAATGTGTCAGATTTATTAACTAAACCTTTTGATGCTGGGAGATTTTAATACTTGGTAACAAGTATTGGAATGGTCAATCTCACATAATATGTGTTTTGGAGTCTTTTTTGTAAAAGTATGTACAGGATGATGCATTATTATTGGTCTTATTGATGATTTAGATTTTCCACTATATTTTTCTTACACTGACAAAGGTTACTTGAACACTGATAAGTGTTTTTCTAATGTTGTCAGCAATATAATTGTATAACGCTGACAAAGCTTCCCTCAACGCTGTCATGTGTTATCAGGGCGTTGTCAGCAACAATGTTAGTTTTGTGGTTTTCAATCTAAATGTGCAGATGGTGTTAGCAGTATACCATTGGATACAGAGTTGCATATGGATCAATGGAGAAGCATTTGGACAAGTTTTTATTTATGGATCATGGTTGGAATGTTTCATTCCTATCTTGACATAAATTTTTTTATGTTCATGCATGATTTTAGCAAACTTTTGTATCATAGTTTAAGGGGAGGTTTTAGGAACCTTTAGGATGTTTGGGTATCCATATGATACTCTTATCACAATTCTAGATTGTGTCCACAAGTAAGTATGTGTTAGTTTTACTAAATCATGAGGCACTATAGCATGCAAAGTTGATATACTATGCATGCTGCCAAGACATTTTTGGCCTAGAATTGGTTGTGGTCTGTTGGGAGACGTGGGAATAACTTTCTTATGGGATTTACCTGGGAGTAACAAGGAATTTTGTAAGATAACTGGTTGTTAAGAGTTTTGGTTAGCAAGGGACACTAGAGGACTATTATGTCTATCTTGCTTATGCAAGTGTGCATAACTGGACAGTGCTTGCCGCCCTATAATAATTATCAGCTTTTGGTTATCTTCTCTAGGATAAATTACTTGTTAAGGTCATTTTTCATTTTTAAAATATTTTTATTTTTGGACGCTGACAAGAATTTTCCAAGCATTGTTGTGACCAAATTAGACGCTGACATGGCTATAGGCAAACGTTGACAAGATTATAGCCGTTGGGCGTTGATAGGTTATTTTTTACCGTTGACACTCAATGGGACCTACCCAGTTGTTACTTTTTGACATATTTTTAGGCCGTAATTTTGGGAGTTGTTACTTTACATTTAATGCATGAGATAAACTTATAATTTTTCAATATTTTCATGATTGATTTTTGAAAATACTTGCCTCTTTTTGGGCCTATCACATGCATTTTCTTCTCCTATAAATTTGGCTCCTATTTTAAACAGGGTATCTATATTTCTTGTCTAACTCAATTTTCTCTTATCAACTTCATCTTCTTCACTCAAAATTAACAGCTTTCATCAATGGCACCAAAGTTTAGACCATCAGAATTGGAATTGGGGTTCAGAAGTCAACATAACATGATCGCGTATCTTGAAGCTGATGATGCTCTATTTCCCCAATACACACAAATGGTGGCGTATTTAAACGCATCCCCTTTAAGGTATGCTCTTTCTCATGCACCACTCATTCCAGTCACACATATTAAACAGTTTTGGAACACTGTCAGTTCCTCAACAGTTAATAGAGTGACTACATTGACTTCTATTGTTCATGGGAGACCTTGTGTGGTTACTGAGGCTTTGGTACGCCAAGCCTTGCATCTTGATGATGCTGATGGTATAGCCACCCTTCCCATAAATGAAATAGAACAAGGGCTTAGGGCTTTGGGATATCCTTTTCCTGATGAAGGTACTCTAAACAAGTATCATAAGCAGGAATTTCCCCTAGCCTGGAAGTACCTCATACATGTCCTCCTTCAATTTTTGAGTCCCAAATGCACTGCACACAATGAGATCAATAGATCCATTGCAAGCGCTATTGTGTGTATTGAAACAGGGCAAAAATTTAATTATTCTAAAATGATTTTTGAGGGCATGTGTAAAAACAAGGGGAACAAAATGACTTTAGCTTATCCCCGTTTTCTACAAATGGTTTTTGATATCCAAGGTTACTGCTCAAGGGATCATAATGATTTTTATAAGATTCCTGAGCAAAAGAAAGCTATCTTTATGAAGATGAATTCACCACCCCATCGTGACCTACCTTTAACCCAAGCTATGCTTGCTGTTATTGCAGCAGCACAACCCCAACCTGACCCCCAACCACAACTTGAACCAATCCCTAAACCTTTACCTTCACCTGAACACATGCAAATTGACTCAGAATCCTTCAACGCTGATACATTAAATGTTGTCGTTGATGTGCCTATTTCTAACGCTGACACACAACCTTCACAAACCCAAACACCCCTTAACCAACCCACGTCCACTCATTCTTCTTCACCATCTTCCACACCCCCTGAATATAGCTTGATGAAACGCCAAAGGACTACTGGAGTGTTCTCCTCTGGTGGTCCTAGCCATGTAGCAGAGAGAACCACCACCACAAGTATGGCTGGTGACCTGGATGAGGCTGGGACTATTGGTTCTGGCTTAGATGCTGGCCAAGGCAGTCCCACCATCATTAAGTCCTCATCCTTGCCCAATGAATCTGACTTGGGAGGTCAAATCCCCATTTTAGAAGAGGGTAGACTGGAACCAATGAATCTTATGGAATTGACGGCAGTCTGCATAAGCTTGCAAAAGCAAAATGCAGACTTAGTACAAGTTGTCAGCTCACAAGGCCTTGAACTCAAGCAATTGAGGGAGAGGATTGTTGTTTTGGAGAGTACTAGTGCAAGGAGGGGTATGGAGGAATCTTCCAAAGGGGAGGAAGATCCAATAAATCTAAGTGATAAGGGCAGTCATGATGGTCAATCAATGGATGTTGCTGAGGCCCTTACAACTTTGAAGAAACAAACAGGTTTTGATACATCCTTAGTCTCTCCTACCAACTTAAATTTATCATTTACAGCTATGTTGAGAGAGGTTACAAAAGGCGCTGAGGGAGGATATTTGGGCGTTGACAAGGAGAATTTGGACACTGACAGAAATATTTTGGGCGCTGATAGGACAAAATTGGGCGTTGATAGACCTGCACATGAAGGTGATGTATCCCAGTTATCATCTATCATCAAGGAGGTTTCTACACAGGTATCACCATCTACCTTACCAACCATTGCACCATCAGATAAGGGTAAGGGTATTATGGTAGAAGAGATTGTTCCAAAGGATGCAGCTCAAGTTGAGTTTGATAGAAGATTAGCTGCACAAATCATGGAACAAGATAAAAAGGGGTCACCATTTGTTGTGACTTCAGAAGAAGAAAGTGATGGAGCTAGCTCAGACTCAAGTGTGATGATTATAGAACCAGAAAGACTTGAGTATGGTGATGAGTTGGCTGAGGATAAGTTGAGAGAGTTGAAATTGCAGGTTGACTTTGACATGCCAGAGGTGGTTCAAATGTACAATGCTTGGGAAGAAAGATGTATGGAGAATCCAGACTTGACCATTTCAGATCAAATATGGGGTTTGGATATTCTTCTTAGAGTTCAGAAGGATTGCCAGGTAATTTTGAAACACAAGGCAAGTAATATTCTCTCAGAGTTGAAAATAGATAGAAGGGAGCTATACTTTATGTTGCTAAGATGTCATGGAGTTGGATGGACTTATCAGAAGTTGAGGGCTTTGACATTTGATGAGTTGGAAATCAGGGCTTATCCCATTTGGGTGAGAGTGCAGGAAGCAAACACTCTCAGACTTCTTTCTGATGAAAGAAAGGAAGAACTTGCAGAAGAAATGGAACTCAAGAAACCTATGTTTGTTCCCAGGCCAATGAAGAAGGGAATTTCATTTGAGTTTCCCAAAGATATGGATCCACTATATCCAAGTGAAGCTGTCATAAGAAAGAGCCTCAAGCTCTCACCTTTAGAAGCTTCAGATATGGTGCAAGTGTTACCATTAGATTCCAGGAACCCAATTATGAGCTATGAAGAAGATGAATGTGGGTTTTGGAAGATTGGAAGATATGGCAAAGAGGTACACACTTTTACCACTCTCATATCTTTGTTTGCAAGTTGTGATAGAGAAGACTTGGTGGACCTTTGGAGGTTGCTGGAGACCAAGTATGAGGCTGAAGCACCAACTTCAGCTAATGGAATAAAACTTTGGTCCACATTCAAAAGAATGTGTGGACCAAAAGATGAGGATCCTGCAATTTGGAAGGATCTTGAAGATGACCTCAGTGGTCTTCAATGGAGGTTATATTCAGCTGCTGGTGTTTACCATTTGAGTTCTACAAAGTTTGCTGAGTATCTACTTGTGGATGGTCAGTATTTCATATCCAAGGCTATTTTGGAGAAGATGAAGGACACTCAACTGGAAATAGATTATTCAAGTGACGTGGGAAAAGATTTGATTAGATTTATTCATTATCAATATGAGAAGGTTTGTAAGGTTCCTCCTAGTCCTTAATGATTATTCAGAAACTTGATCATAAGAGTGGATATCAAGTTTAGGGGAGGATTGTTGGGAATAAATTAAGGCCAGATCACTTGAGCGCTGACAAGAGTAAAACAAGCGTTGACAAGAACAAAACAAGCGCTGTCAGATCAAGCGTTGACAAGATAAAGTCAAGCGTTGACACATTGAAGACAAGCACTGATAGGAAGATATACTCTACGCGTTTATTGTATTCTAGAATGGTTCTAGTAAAGATAGGAACAACAATGTATTTTCTATATTTATCTTTACCTAGAATAATTGATACGTAGATTATTGTACAAGACTTCTTATGTCTATAAAAGAAGACCTTTAGGTTAATGTTTCATATAAGTTTTCATTCGTAAACTACTTTCATTGTAACCAAGTTTGATATTGATAATCAAAGTGAAATTTTGTTTATATCATTGTGTGTTCTTGTTTAAGTGTTAAATTCCGCATAACACTTAGATTCATAAGCATATACAAAGGTTTCTCTAAGTGTATTACTTGATCTAATCTCGTATACATAAAGCTAAATCGATCTAAGTTTGGGATCAACAACATTCATTTAAAATCAGAACACAAGTATAATATCGGAAGTAAGTCCTCATATTGCTAGTCAGGCAATATATAAATCAAGCATACATCTTAAACCATCCATGAGACCGTAGTCTCTATATTACCATGATAGGTAATATATTCATCGTTATTAGCGTCGTATCATATCGGATATTTAGATTATATAGGTTGTAGGATTATTATTAGCCGCATGACATTGTTACCTTACTATGAAAACAGCAGGCCGCGAACCCGACAAACAATTTGCCCATCTAAGTTAGCGTGTCGTCACAAAAATCACGCTATGGAATCTTCTCATACATAAATTCGCTTACCAATCAATGTGGTACGACGGGGATCAACCGTCAAGGCGCGAACTGGGGTGATCGTCCCCAAATAGTACTATCAAATGCATAAGCGTCTACCAAATCCCGGTAGTTCACAATTCATGCTAATGGGACTTTAAGTGACATAACCTAACTACTAATAATCCTTTTAGTCTCGTTTATAGGGTCATAGCATCATTCGGGTCCATATCATTAAGCATACCATCGGGACTACTTGTGTTCTATTTTATCAAAATCTAGCATGTTATCTCCCTCGCGGGTTGACAAATCATTTTATAAAACATTTAAAAGAGTGCGAGGCTATGAACTCACGTTGTTAATGAAAGGCGGATTATCGGCTACGGGCGTGCTTCGGTCACGGAAACCTATATAAATAATAATCGGTCTTGGACTTTGTCCAATGACTTTTATCAAAATAACAATATACATATGACGATTTTGTACATATGATCTTGATCAAGTGGGTTTATACATCCTTGTTTACTCATTTTAGTGTTTACGTTTTGGTACCGTTTTACTAGTTTACTAGTCTTAACTATTTATCTATTTTAAGTCCAATAAGCCTATTATAAGTATTTTAACTTGTTTTAATCCCTTTTATACCTATATTATCAGTATATATACTTTCCATGTTGGGCCCAAATGGGTTAAGCCCAATAAGTTCTTTTTACAAGTATTTATTTTATTTAGTCCAATTATTAGTCCAATATGTTTAGTTAGCTCGTTAATGTCCGTATTTCTTATAGTTCGGGTTTTATCGGTTTTTACTTGTATTAGTTACTTATATATCAGTATATGACTTTTATAAACTTTACATTAGACGGGTTTGATCGTCTAAGTTTTATTTGGCGAAAAACGTAAATTTTACGGTAATAGCCGAAAAAGTCGTAAAAATCAAGTTTATAGTTTTTATTACTTATAAATATTATGTCACTACCATTTATATAATTTGTCCATTTAATTAACCTTTTACATATTTATATAAATAAGTTCTATAAGTTAGTGGGTTTTTATTTTACATTTTATACAATAAAATGTGAGTGCTTATATAATAATAATAAACATTAATTCTTAAAATCTGATTTTTATCTTCATGTTCACCATTTTTACCATATCTAGAGTTGTATAATGAATAAGAAGCTCATTTTTGGGTGACATGTTCTTCATATTATGTGCTACATTTAACTTAGTTATAGCTACTGCTCATTTTAAGTTCATCTTGCCTTAACAGTCCCTACAAAACTGCTTATTCATATTAGAACACCTAACTTGTTTTGATCATATGTCACTCATTATATTGATTCCATTGCATGGCCAACTCTCACATGTGTATAACATCTTGTACTTACTGTAAATGGATCATACCATGCAATTTTATCAGTTCATGTTTTAGTTATATACTGTTTTTATACAACCAACTAAATAATCAAGATTTTAGCCTCATTTCTTATAGTTATTAACCTTTTTAAGCATATCTATCAACACTTGATCCCCACAAAACATTTTTATCATCATATATACATCATATACATATACACAAACATTTACCCCTAAACAGGAGTTTAGTTAAATGATTTGTGTATAAGGGAATAATCCCTTAAAAATCCTTTTGTTAAAACATTAGTCAAAACGTATTTGCACTTTCTTTTTAGTGTGACTCAAAGTTTTAAATGGATCTAATTTGAAGAGTCAGTATAGATTCCATTATCTATTAATCACATAGTCAAATAATGTAAAGGATTTAGTCTTTAATCACATGTTAAATACTCAAGGTACAGGTTTTTACTGTTCGGCCAATTCAGGGTAATCTATAAATAATTATTAACTCATTCTTATTCTTATAAACAAATAAATGGTCCTTAATGACCACAAGCTTGAATTTATCAAATTACAGCCTTCACACGTGATTCACCAAATTTATGAATGCTACATGTGTATTAGTCCATCCAAACGACATCACGTGAAACTCATAATGTTCATTACAATCACCGGATGTAGTGATTGGAATAGATAATTTTTTTCGCGGACGCGAAATTGATGATAACCATGTCGTGGATCAAATATTTAGAACATACGCTAGAACCTTGTAAATGATCGAACAATCTATCATCTTGGGTAGTGGATATAGATTTTAATCGTCAATTTACTTAGTTCACGGTAATTCAACAAATAAATATAAGGAAAAATAACACCATAGCTCTTCATGATGACGAGCTTGGTAGAATATAAGCTTTCTCCGACAACTCTCTCAGTTGTACGGTAATTCCATTAATTCAGATGGTGCTGATGTATAGTGCACACGTCACAGGTGCAGCACCGGGAATATAATCAATACCAATTTCAACTTGCCTTAATGGCAAAAGTCTAGGTAATTAACCAATAAATAACTCCTAAAGTTTCAGATAACATAAACATCTTTTAATACATTTATTTTAAGTTCTTTCTAGATTATTATATCTATGACTAATTCACAACCATTCACGGTATAATTTCAAGTCTAAATACAGGATATGGTCGTTCATCAAGAATTATTTAGATCACTTTGATAATCAACATCTTATCATTTAGGGGAATTCTATTCGAGTTCCCATCAATTAAGACAATGTCGTCATGTCATAATCAATCAATCCATTCTACTGGCATTACCAACTTTTCAGTTTTATTGTCGTCAATAAGATGTGAACTTCTCAAAAGTCTAATAATAACTCATAATCCTTCACAAATTCAGGGATATACGGAGACACAACTACTATTAAAAGAGTAAGGTCAACGCATAATCTATGCGAGAGAATTTCAAATCACATACAGACGAAAACATTAACGAATATGAGTATATCCCATGTTTTCATAATTCGAGTACGCATTCAAAGCTCCTCAGATCGTTACCTAGGTCATTCAAATGAAATCAATTCAAAAGAAATGATAGGAACGTCGATACATCCAGTCGGGTATCAACACTCGGTAATCATATACTTTTCCTAAGAATCTCACTACGAAAGAATTGGACAGGAAAGAGTTGTCAATTGTAAAATAAGGCAATATCCACAGATGAGTAAATTCGACTCAGAAGAATAAATAGTATGGGCACATATGTAGGTGTCCCTAAAACTATGTCCTTATTTTTCACTTCTTGCAGATCTCATAAAATTTAATCTTTCACAATCTTTAAAGAAAATGTAGTATTTATTAATCAGCTTTATGGTGACTACTAATCAGCCTTGCATGGTCCATTCCAAATTGCATGTAGGCGCGCAACTATATACAATTTTAAGATTAACGATGCAATACTCAGTTCGTCAAAATTTTATCATCATGTTTATAATAAAACATTTTCATGCTTAATTCTTAAATAAGAATCAAAAATAAATTTACAAAGATTTTATTTATTATGAAAACAATTAAGTTTTCTAAGGTGTTTTATAAACAACCTCATTTCGATAATGATTATTTATAAATCTCACTTTAAATAATTTATATGGTGATAAAAATTCAATTTTTCCCAAGGGATACTATTGTATCTTATAAAAAAATGAGTGATCTGCAAAAGAGTGATGAGGAGTGGTTCACCAAGAACTAACTACAATATATCAGGAATTGAGTTTAGCCAATAATCATGAGGTTCAGGACCCCGATGGCACTCAAAAAGAATAATCCACAACGTAACTCAAATCAAGATGAGTACTTGTTCAATGGTTGCATCACTAATGCGAACATTAGGATGAAGCACTAAAAGATAGATAACATCGATACATGTAAGATTTAGCAATCAAAGGTAGTCTTTTTTTCATTAATCACAAACAAGTCTAAATTGTACCGTAACACATTACGTGTCACTATGTCATACAATTCTCAGAACTCAACCTACCAACTGATGTCTCAGTTAAGTTAGGGATTTTTAAAAGATACCACAATGAATACTAATCTACAAGAGTCATGGGGGTTCCACCTGTCCCGGAAGATCCATCGGTCCCTATTTAGAAGAAGATTTCTTCAATTTATTTCCTGGACACTGGGCATCCTCGTTAGTGGACAATGGCCTAGGAACAACCCTTAACACGAATCAACAATCAATTAAAACCTTATAATTCAATCACAAAACTTAACAACTTCCTCTTAACAATTTCTTATTCCATACAAGTTTAATTTTACTTTATTCAAGTTTTCAATCAACTTATACTCAATTCAATATCCTACTTCATTCTCCAATATGTTTCAACCTTATTCTTAGACCTTAATAGGGCAATAAAAGCTCGATATGATCAACACTTAATTCCAATCCTATGGCTCTTACAACAAAAATTATCAAATGAGTCACTAGCATGAGATGATGTGACAATCTAACATTTTCAGGTAGTGAAATATTTTCTCGTATAGTATTTTGAAACTTATTTTTTTGTTGGTTGACGAACTCACAATTTACGGATTTAAATTTGGGCTTACGTGCATAATTTAGCGTCTTTTACGACTAAACCGGAAACCTTAGGATTACGTATTTACTTTTTTGAACTCCGTTTTTGATGAGACATATTTTATTGGATTCGTTTTGTGACGTTGATTCATAATTTATAAAAACGTTTTTCGTAAAACGACCCGAGGGCACGCAAATCGAGAAAACTAGAATCGAGAAATACCCGTAAACTAGTGAGATGGGACAAAATACATTGTCCCACCCTACTAGCTATGTTGGACGGCACACACATGACACCACACCTTAGATGTGGCATCATGTTAGCTCAATGCTTACAAGTGTAAGCATAGCTTACACCTTAAGCTTACTTCCACTTCCACTAACTCAAAACTAGCAACTAACTCTCATACCACCATTTCCTTACATGCAAACTCTCTCAAATCCTCTCAAATACTCCCCCCTTTGCCGTCCACTTTGAAGCTACAAACACCCCTTTTGATCTTTTCTAGCCATGAAATACATGTTTACTAGCTCTATCATGGAGTTATCTTGAAGCCTTGATCATTTGGTGGCCATATTAACAACATTGGAGGTGATTTGCTTGTGTCCTAGGGCTGATTTCCCAACTTATGTTCTTGGTCTTTGATGGTTTCGGAGTTACTTGTTGTATTCATCAAGTTCTTGTCTTCCAAAAACAAGAAATACACTTGGTTGGTAAAGAAGATCATCTTCTCCATTTTTCTCTTGTTGTTTTGTAAAGAACAAATGTATTTTCTTTCATTTTGTATACCTCAAGACAACCTAAGAGAGATTGAGGAAACCGTTTAAACCATGACTTGAAATTTGAAACAACAATTTCTGCTTTTTAACTAAGAAATTTTTGATCAAAATATAAACAAAGAATTTTCGAACATTTACGAATCTTATTAATTATTTTCGATAAATCAACAAAAATCGTGTTAATTAAATTAAAAATTATTTTGAACATTTTCATATAATTGGACGGACTAAGAAATTTAAAATCTTTACGTTTACGTTTCATAAAAATTGAATATTTATTATTTAATTAGTTATAATAATTATCGATGCTTTAGACGTCGGATTGAGTAAAACGGATAAAAATGATAGTTGAGAAGAAACTAAAACTTAGGAAATATGAAGAAAGAAATTTTGAATGAATACGGTCATGATATTTATTTCATCAGGGAAGGTGAATGTAGATACTGACACATAATATAGAAAAGATTAAGAACCAATAAGGATGTATTCCTTAGTAATGATGGTACAAAATAAATTGCCAAACGATATAAAAATAAACAATGTTTCTAAAAAGGATAATATAGATAATAAAAGGGGTTCGCGGCTAATGTGAACCATTAGAATTGAGAAGCCGATAGCATTAAATGTATAAAAGGCCACTTGTGATTGTCTAAATATGGAGGATTGTGAGATACAGTTATGTTGAAATCTTGTAAGTATAAGTATTTTATTCATGACATTTCTGATTTAATGTATCATTATCAAAAGAAGTTGTACTAATGGCAAATTATGAAGGCATACACCGCCTCATACATTAGTAAACGTCTAGCTATTACAAAGGTCATCATCTGAATTTGATTCGATTTGGGTCATTGTCGACAGACTGACCAAATCTGCTAATATCATTCCTGTTAATGATAGATTCTTGATGAAGAAATTGACTCTTTTGAATTTAAAGGAGTTGTGTAAACATGGTGTGCCTGTATCGATCATCTCTAACAAGATCCTCGCTTCGCATCGAATTTCTTGAGATTTGCTCAGAAGTCATTGAGAACGAATCTTGATGAGAATACTGTGTACCACCCCAATCGAAGGGACGAGGTAAAGTAACGATACAAAATACTATAAGTGTTGTTTTATGTTTGAATGATTGACCATTGGTAATAGACTGTAAAATCGTTTTCCTTTGGAGAGATTGTCATTGATAATCATCTTATTAGGATCGAGATCGAATCTTATTAAGATTTAAATATTAGAGCATCTGTAAGCAGGAGTTGGGATGAAGAAATCCGACATACACCCATTGTGAGTTGGACATGTCTTTTAGGTTTAAGGTTTCCTATGATGGCGAACCTAACCTTACAAAATACTCGACCTGCGAGACTTGAAATGATTGTTGAAATTAGGATTTGATTATTGACTGCCAGTGGTGGGCAGGAGGTTATGTGAATATGAAGTGTAGATCTTGAAGTGCAGGATGGGTAGCGAAGTTATGTGATACTAGTTAATTTCAATGGGTTCAGATTTTTGTCTCGATATCCTCTCGAATTGATCTCGGCCTTAAGTGGAATGATTGTTCTTGGTTACTAAAAAAGAGGGTTTGGTTTTCTAATCTACTAAAAGGTTAAATGTATTAAAATGAAATCTTAAATCTAAAAGCAATTGTATTAATAGCAATTAATTAAACTTGAATTAAAATTAAGATTAAAATTAAAATTAAAATTAAAGGTTTGAACTGATGAAACAGTAAGGAACAGTAACACTTAAAAGTACACAAAGAAATTTGATTCGGAAGTTTTAACCTTGATTCCGAACTATTGATCCGGAACTTTTCACCCGGAAGTCTTCATTTGGAACTTTTAGAAATCCTTCACTCGGAACTTTGATTCGGAAGTTAGTTCGGAAGTTGGGTCGGAACTTTCATGCGGAACTTTATTCGGAAAATTGGTTCATCCGGAACTTGTACTCATTCGGAAGTTTTTGTAAAAGAAACTCATTCGGAACTTAAAACTCATCCGGAACTTCAGTTCATTCGGAAGATTTTGGAAAAGAAACTAATTCGGAACTTAAAACTCATCCGGAACTTCAGTTCATTCGGAAGATTGGATTCATCCGGAACTTTCTGTTCGTTCGGAACTTTCTAAAAGGAAACTCATTCGGAACTATAAACTGACTCAGAACTTTTTTAGAAAACACTTTCATCCGGAACTTTTTGGTTCATTCGGAAGATTATGCTCATCCGGAACTTTTTAGTTCACCCGGAACTTTTTGGTTCACTCGAAACCTGGGGAATGCACAAGATCAGTATCTTTACCCGAAGAACAAGGAAAAATGTTTTAATCCAAAATCAAACTAAATAATCAAAAAGGTTTTACCAAATTAACCACAAATCATCTAATAACCATAAGCAACAAATCCCAACAATAAAAACACAAATTCAACAACTTTTTAAAGATCAAATCAATCAAATAAAAACTTGAAAACTTGAATAAAAAGATGATGATGAACAAGATGAAATGGAAAGATTAAGCAAGAACTTGTATTGATGATTAATGTTTTAACAATAACAAAACAAGGATTAAAATTACAAGATTAAAAAAACAAAGATCAAGATCACCAAACACCCTAGTGGTGTTGGTGATGATACGAACTAAAAAGGAGGAAAAGAAGGAGAACGAAAAACTAAAACTCACTCCCTGAAAAGTGTGAGGGGTGGCCTTTTTATAGGTCTTCCTTTTGGTTGGTGAGTGGGCTTTCTCCCATTCTTCTTGTCTTCTCGTCTTTTCAGAAAAGTTGACGTTTTCGATTCTGATTCGGGATTTGTCGTCGATTAAATTCAACTGGTCTTTTAATTTCTTCGTTAAATAGACTTGAGTTTCTTCGACTTATGTAAATCTTCCATCTTTGGTCCTTTTCTTCGATAGATCTTTGAATAGGCCCAGTGACTTCAAATCTTTTTCATCTCTTGGACAATAGACTTTATCTTGAGTCTTTTTCTTCGATAAAACCCGTGCAGTCCCATGTTTTCTTTAATATTCATCCGGTTAGCTCTGAAAACACAATAAACACAAAAACCACGCATAATTCCAAACAAATGATATTAAATACGTGTTTTGGTCTTGTTTTAGCCAGAATTAAGTGGTAAAAGGATGGGTGTTTACACACCTATCAAATCCCCTACACTTAACCATTGCCATGCCCTCATGCAATGCTTAGTGATAAAGCAATTTTACACTTTTCTCATAATTAATCAACCTTGGCCTTATTAAAATACTACTTAAACAAAAATCAAAATACTAAGAGAAATTAAAACTTTAAGGTAGACAAAAGGATGGAAATAACTTGTAAAGAAATCAAGGACTTACATTAGGGCTTTGGTGCTGCGAAGATTTATCACCCTCAAGTTTCACGTTCCCCAAACTAAGCTTTAAAACGAGATCATTGTTATTATAAGTTAGCAATTCAAACACTTGAACACATGGCTTAATTATATGCTTAAACTCCCTTATTCCTAGGTGTATCTCTTATATTTTATTTTTGTCTTAGAATGATCATGAAGATGCATTTTTGGACTTATTTCGATAGTTTATTTAGGCTGAAAGCAAAGTAGGACGATTTGATCAATAGTTAGCTAAAGGACAAAATCTCTTAAAACTGCTTCTCGGGATATCAAAAAGTTCATATCTTGGCATAACTCGGTTCACGATTTGAGACCTTTCTCGGGCCGATATTTGGCATGTACTTCATACTTCATATCTTGAGAGACGTGCTTGAGATAATGGTCTTCTCATCGTTCATAGAGTTTCTTCACTTGGAGACTTTTGAGAGGTACTCCAACTTTGTTGACCACGACTTCATGATTATTTTTTCAATCTCTATTTGGGGATTTCGAGATACAACGATCCGCCTCCTTTTCGGACTTGGATCTATTTATCCTCATACCTTGTTAGGGTCTTTTCGGATAGACTTCTCCATCATCTTTATGGGAGTTGATTGCTTTTTGTCGTGAGTCTTGATCCTTCATATTGACTTTAGGAATAATGCTTTTCACATCACCTTGGATCTTTAGCAATAAAATGGAATCCTCATGCCTTGTTAGGGCCTTTTCGGACACGCCAATCTTCGCGCCCCGCTTCATAAGTTATGCCTTGGCTATGAACTCTTATCATTACCGAGCAACTTTTAAACGATCTTGGGCTAGAAGCTAAGTAACTTTTCAAATCGTACGACCTTACTTATTGCAGATAAATTATTAGCAAGTGATGGGAGAATAGGCAAATAATTACACCAAGTGAGCATGTGCAAGAATACCGACTTATAATTGACTCTATCATTTCTCGTCCTCCACAATTTAAAATCTCAAGTAATGAGATTCGTGGATACTTAGCCTAATAAACCAATTAAGGTCTACATGGTTAAGGATACTAGCTAGAATAAACTTGGATAAGTCTATTCGGGTTGAGTCAAAATAAACGCAACGGGCCTAATATGTCAAAGACTTCTAAACTAGCTACACCACTTTATTAATATTTTTTAACTTTATTGCGGGATATATACATATGAAATCAATGATAAAAATTTAAAAATTACAACTAAATGGCAAACGTTAATAAAAAATTTGAAAAATGTTGAAAAATAGGATTTTCCGGTTAAATGGAGGCATTTTCATGGAAAAGTCCACTTAAAACTTCGATAGAAGTCCCCCCTACACTTAAGATAAACATTGTCCTCAATGTTTAAGCATGTGGGAAAAGTCTCCCCTACACTTATGACATTGTGCACGTTGGTTAAATCAAGCTAAGTAAGAGACGACTAAAGTGATCAATTTCAAATGTGAGTAAGAAGAAAATTGAATCACGATAGTTGAGAGATAGAACCGGATTTCGGATAACACGGGAGCACGGTTCTTCAAAAATTCCAAGAGTGCATTCATCCCTGTAATCACATCACCACACAAATACAAACACGATAGAGGTCCCCCTACACTTAGGAGGTTAAAACATAAAAGGATAGATACTCGGGCTGCCTCCCGAGGAGTGCTTGTTTTTGATAACCGAGTCACGAGCCTAACTCGACCCAAAATTAGTTCATGGGGAACGTGGTGAGGGATGGAATCACCTCCTGAGAGGTGTCCTCACCAAAGTACAACTTCACTCGTTGGCCATTCACCTTAAAATTAGGTCTATTAGTTTGAGCGAGCTCGAGAATACCATATGGAAAAATTTGGGCAATGGTGAATGGGTCAGACCAACGAGATTTCAGCTTGCCCGAAAAGATTTTCAACCGAGAGTTAAAAAGTAAGACTTTGTCTCCAACATGGAACTCTCGGTTCTTAGTCTTAGAGTCGTGAATGAGCTTAGTCCTTTTCTTATAGATCAAAGAATTTTCATAAGCCTCATGACGGAGTTCATTCAGCTCATTGAGTTGGAGCTTGCGTAGGTCACCGGCTTTGTTAATATCAAAATTAGCCCACTTCAAGGCCCAATAAGCCTTGTGCTCCAACTCAATGGGGAGGTGGCACGCTTTCCCGTACACGAGACGATATGATGTACAACCAATCGGGGTCTTGTATGCAGTACGGAAAGCCCACAAAGCATCATCAAGTTTATCAGCCCATGAGGCACGATGCTCTCCCACGGTCCTTTCAAGAATTCGCTTTAGTCCTCGGTTGGATATTTCAGCCTGGCCATTAGTTTGTGGGTGGTAGGCTGTGGAAAGACGATGATTTACACCATACTTAGCCATGACTCTAGCAAATTGGTCATTGCAAAAATGAGTCCCACGATCACTAATAATGGCACGAGGCACACCGAATCTAGCGAAAAGAGCTTTTAAAAAGTTACAAACCACCCTTGCGTCATTAGTGGGTAAAGCTTTGGCTTCAACCCACTTTGAAACGTAGTCAACGGCTACAAGGATGTATTTGTTTCCTTTAGAAGAAGGGAATGGCCCCATAAAGTCGATACCCCAAACATCAAAGATTTCACACTCTTGAATGAAATTCTGAGGCATCTCGTCTTTATGTGTGATCGTGCCTTGTTTTTGGCAAACATCACATCGTTTAACCATATTGTGAGCGTCACGATATATGGAGGGCCAATAAAATCCCGAATCAAACACTTTTTTGGCGGTGTAGTTGGGACCAAAGTGACCACTGATGGGTCCTTTGTGGCAAGCATCAAGGATTTCTGAAGTTGCCGGTCCATCAACACATTGGCGAATAATCAAGTCGGCACATTGTTTGAATAGGTAAGGGTCATCCCAAAAGTAAGTCTTGATGTCGGTGAATAACTTTTTCTTTTGTTGGGACGTCAACCCTTCCTTGAGAATTCCACCCGCCAAGTAGTTTGCAAAGTCCGCAAACCACGGGGTTTCATCAGAATTCGAATTTATAGACATTAAGGTCTCCAAGGGAAAAGAATCATTGATTTCTTTGTTCGGATGATCCCCTTGGTAAGGATCCTCAAGTCTGCTTAGATGATCCGCGACTAGGTTTTCTGCTCCTTTTTTATCGCGAATTTCGATTTTAAATTCCTGGAGCAGCAAAACCCAGCGAAGAAGTCTTGGTTTGGAATCTTGCTTTGTCAACAAGTACTTCAACGCGGAATGATCGGTGTAAACGATTGTGGTGGAAAGGACAAGATAGGGGTGGAATTTTTCAAAGGCATTGACAACAGCTAAAAGCTCTTTCTCTGTTGTCGTATAATGCAATTGTGCCCCCGTCATTGTCTTCCTAGCGTAATGGATCGGTTGGAAGTGTTTGTTTACTCTTTGTCCCAGAACCGCTCCAATAGCAAAATCACTAGCATCGCACATCAACTCGAAAGGCAGCTCCCAATTAGGGGTAACCAAGACAGGTGCCTTAGTTAGCTTATCCTTAAGCGAGTTGAAGGCTTCAAGACACTCTTTGGAAAAGATAAAAGGAGTATCTTTTTCCAAGAGGTGGGTCATCGGGCGAGCGATTTGAGAAAAATCTTTGATGAATCGACGGTAGAAACCCGCATGACCCAGAAAACTTCTCACACCCTTCACGGTTGAAGGTGGAGGCAACTTGGCGATAACATCGACTTTAGCACGGTCTACTTCAAGACCGGCTTTCGAGATCTTGTGTCCCAGCACGATGCCTTCTTTTACCATAAAATGGCATTTTTCCCAATTCAGAACAAGGCGAGTGTCTTCGCACCGCTTAAGCATACGTTCCAAATTGGCAAGGCAAGAAGAGAAGGAATCCCCGAAGACCGAGAAATCATCCATGAAGACTTCCATGGTTTGTTCAACCATGTCATGGAAGATAGCTAACATGCACCTTTGGAAAGTCCCGGGCGCATTACATAAGCCAAAACGCATTCTTTTGTAAGCAAAAGTGCCATAGGGACAAGTGAATGTTGTCTTCTCTTGATCTTGGCGATCGATGGGTATTTGGAAATAACCCGAGAAACCATCAAGAAAGCAGTAATATTCATTACCCGCTAAACGTTCAAGCATTTGGTCCATAAACGGTAGAGGGAAATGATCCTTTCTCGTGGCATCATTGAGTTTGCGGTAGTCTATACAAACTCTCCACCCAGTAACGAGACGAGTGGAAATTAACTCGTTGTGTTCATTGGGAACAACGGTTATTCCGCCCTTCTTGGGCACACAATGGATTGGACTAACCCATGGTGAATCCGAAATAGGGTAAATCATACCCGCATCAAGAAGTTTGATAACCTCTGTTTTGATGACTTCATGTATTTTTGGATTCACCCTTCGTTGGCTTTAAATAGTGGGCTTAAAGTCGTCCTCCATGAGAATTTTGTGTGTGCAGAAGTGAGGATCAATTCCACGAATATCAGAAATTTTCCAAGCAATAGCCTTCTTATGATCTTTCAACACGGTGATAAGTCGGGCTTTTTCTTCTTCCTTTAGGTCCTTAGCAATGATGACTGGCGACTTCTTCTCTTCTTCAAGGAATACATACTCAAGATGGGGCGGCAACTCCTTAAGTTCTAAATCCGGAGGATTTTCGACGGGATGCGTATTCAAAGTCGGAGTATCGATAGCAATAACCGTGGGAGATGGAGGAGAAGGATTGTCTTCGTTGAGAAGGTTGTCAAAGAAATGCATGTCTTCATCCCCATCGGTGGGAGAATCATCAGTAGCTAAATACACATCTCCCATGGTGTCTTCAAGATTGTTCCAAAACAAATCACTTTCTCTAAATAGAGACAGTGATGAATCAATAGAGGCAACGGTGTCAACATTGGGAAGAGAGGTAGGAATACTTTTGCAAGCATCTTTGAAGTGTTCTTCACAAGCCTCATCCAGAACGTCAATACAATTAACACTCTCGTTGGAATAAGGTTGTTTAGATAACTTTCCCATGTTGAAGACGATTTTATCGTCACCCACTCTCATGATAAGCTCACCGGCTTCAGCATCGATGAGAGTTCGATCGGTCCTCAGGAATGGACGTCCCACGATAAAGGGAACACGAGGGTCCATCTCGTAGTCGACGACGACGAAATCAGCAGGAAAAGTGAATTTGTCGACTCCTACAAAGACATCTTCGGCTATCCCCACTGGATAAGCAACCGTACGGTTAGCTAATTCCAAAGTCATTTTGGTGGGGACTAGCTCAGGGAGAGATAATTGCTTCCAAACGCTTAGTGGCATAAGATTAATACTGGCACCTAGATCGGCTAGGGCCATACAATTCTCTACGCCTGGGAAATTGCAAGGAATTAAGAAACGACCCGGATCACAAAGCTTGGTTGGCAATTTCCTTAAGAGCACTACAGAGCAATTCTCATTAAGTTGGGTGTTGGAAATATCGAGGAGCTTTTCCTTGTCGCTCAGAAGATCTTTAAACATTTTCGCATATTTAGGCATGTGAGCGAGAGCCTCAGCGAAGGAGATATTGAAATTCAGTTGTTTAAACATTTTAAGAAAGTTCGAAACCTGAATATCGTCCTTGCTTTTGAGCTTCTCTTTCCTCAACCTAGATGGATAAGGTATATTGGAAGAAGAGGAAGGCTTTGGGAGAATAGGATCACTCACATCCTTGGGTGGAGGAGGGGTAGAAGGAAGAGGTGGAGAAATTGGGGAAGGAGAAGGATGAGGAATAGGGGCAGGTGACTCGTTCTCCTTAGTCACAACCACCGGTGGAGGTATAGGAAGCTCGGGTTCCTTGGTACCTTTGCCACTTCGAGTGGTGATTGCTTTCATCTCCCCTCTTGGATTCGCAACGGTGTTACTCGGAAGAGTAACCGAAGAAGAGGGTTGATTACCTTGGAAGAAACTAGCCATCATGTTCTTCAAGTCATTTGTTTGGCTATCCAACGTATTTCTCATGTCGGCTCTCAAATCGTTCCCTTGTTTGACCAAGTCTGCTTTCAGGTTGAGCACTTCTCTCTGAAGATTTCCCACTATCACATCGTTAGTCCTCATGTAAGTTTCCACTTCTTGGTGAAGAGCGGTGGGTTGGTTGGGAGGAGCATTGTATGCGGGTGGTTGATAAGCAGGTTGTTGGTAGACTTGGTTGTTTCGTTGAGGTGGTTGTTGCTGCTTGTGAGGAGGGATGTATGGTGTACGAGGTTGTTGTTGTTGTGGAGGGCGGTTGAGGTTTTGTTGTTGGTTTGGGTTTGTAGGAGGAAAACCGGGTGGGGAAAGATAATTGTTAGAGCGGTAGCTAAGCAAATTACGGTCACCTTGAGGTCTAGCTTGATAAGCGGGTTGAGGATAGGTGCCATAAGCTGCATTAACATTCTCAGCAGGGTATTCTTGGGTAGCGGTACAAGTGGTGTAAGAATGAGGACCACCGCATATCTCACAAGGTTGGCTGACAGCGTTAAATTGAGCGTTCTTAGCGTTGTTGCTGTTATTGTTGTTAACGGTGTGGGTGACAAGCGATTCAAGAAGCGTAGTGATTTTGTCCAGTCGCTTGTCGCTGTCACTAGTGCTAGCACTAGCGACATTGGTCCAAACACTCTTGGTTTGCACACGAGACTTATTCTCAATGATATCACAAGCAGCATTGGAAGTCTTAGCCAAAAGATTACCCCCCGAGGCACTGTTTAGTGAATCTTGGTCACTCATGCTTAAACCATTATAAAAAGTATTAATTTGATGTACTTTGGTAAAACCATGTTGTGGGCATTTTCTTAAAAGATCTTTAAAACGATCCCAAGATTCACTGAACGACTCATCGTACTTTTGTTCAAAATTTATGATTTCATTCCGCAAAGCGGTAGTACGAGAGGGTGGGAAAAAGTAATTGATAAACTTTGTTTCCAAATCCGTCCACGAGAGAATACCCTGTGGCGGTTTCTTAGCAAGCCAATGCCGGGCTTGTCCCTCTAAAGAAAAGGGAAAAAGTTGTAACCTGATTACTTCTTGTGCAACACCATTGAATTTGACCGTGTTGGTGAGTTGCAAGAATCTCTTGATATGGTCATGTGGGTCATCAATGGTACGTCCCAAGAATGGTTAAGCGGAGACCATCTGGATAAAGCCTGATTTTAGCTCAAAGTTGTTGACGGCAATTAGAGGTATGACAATTGGATCAGTGTTGCCATCTACATGAGCTTGCAGCAGTTCAATCATCGGGCGATTATCTGGAAGGGGCTCATTGTTGTTGTTATTATTCATGTTGTTGAAAGGTGGGTTGTTGTTGTTATTATTGTTGTTTGGAGGTGGTATGTTGTTGTTGTTTTGTACACCGGCCATGTCTAAGTGATCGAGAGGCTCGGGCTCTTGATAAGACGTGGATCGAGTGCGCATACACCTGCAAAAGAACGAACAAAGAAAAACAAAGCAAAAATATTTTTGGTTTTTATGTTTTTTAATTTTTTTTTTGTATTTTTGAAAATTTTATATTTTTTAGTGTTTTTGAATTTTTTTATGAAAAAGTAACGTTCACGGGGAACGAATCCCAAAATCCAAGTTCTCACAAAAAACTTTTGATCTTACGAGAAGAGCCGGCAGCGGCGCCATTTGATACTCGTTATTTTCAACGGGTTCAGATTTTTGTCTCGATATCCTCTCGAATTGATCTCGGCCTTAAGTGGAATGATTGTTCTTGGTTATTAAAAAAGAGGGTTTGGTTTTCTAATCTACTAAAAGGTTAAATGTATTAAAATGAAATCTTAAATCTAAAAGCAATTGTATTAATAGCAATTAATTAAACTTGAATTAAAATTAAGATTAAAATTAAAATTTAAATTAAAGGTTGGAACTGATGAAACAGTAAGGAACAGTAACACTTAAAAGTACACAAAGAAATTTGATTCGGAAGTTTTAACCTTGATTCGGAAGTATTGATCCGAAACTTTTCACCCGGAAGTCTTCATTCGGAACTTTTAGAAATCCTTCACTCGGAACTTTGATTCGGAAGTTAGTTCGGAAGTTGGGTCGGAACTTTCATGCGGAACTTTATTCGGAAAATTGGTTCATCCGGAACTTGTACTCATTCGGAAGTTTTTGGAAAAGAAACTCATTCGGAACTTAAAACTCATCCGGAACTTCAGTTCATTCGGAAGATTTTGGAAAAGAAACTCATTCGGAACTTAAAACTCATCTGCAACTTCAGTTCATTCGGAAGATTGGATTCATCCGGAACTTTCTGTTCGTTCGGAACTTTCTAAAAGGAAACTCATTCGGAACTATAAACTGACTCGGAACTTTTTTAGAAAACACTTTCATCCGGAACTTTTTGGTTCATTCGGAAGATTATGCTCATCCGGAACTTTTTAGTTCACCCGGAACTTTTTGGTTCACTCGGAACCTGGGGAATGCACAAGATCAGTATCTTTACCCGAAGAACAAGGAAAAACATTTTAATCCAAAATCAAACTAAATAATCAAAAAGGTTTTACCAAATTAACCACAAATCATCTAATAACCATAAGCAACAAATCCCAACAATAAAAACACAAATTCAACAACTTTTTAAAGATCAAATCAATCAAATAAAAACTTGAAAACTTGAATAAAAAGATGATGATGAACAAGATGAAATGGAAAGATTAAGCAAGAACTTGTATTAATGATTAATGTTTTAACAATAACAAAACAAGGATTAAAATTACAAGATTAAAAAAAAACAAAGATCAAGATCACCAAACACCCTAGTGGTGTTGGTGATGATACGAACTAAAAAGGAGGAAAAGAAGGAGAAAGAAAAACTAAAACTCACTCCCTGAAAAGTGTGAGGGGTGGCCTTTATATAGGTCTTCCTTTTGGTTGGTGAGTGGGCTTTCTCCCGTTCTTCTTGTCTTCTCGTCTTTTCAGAAAAGTTGACGTTTTCGATTCTGATTCGGGATTTGTTGTCGATTAAATTCAACTCGTCTTTTAATTTCTTCGTTAAATAGACTTGAGTTTCTTCGACTTATGTTAATCTTCCATCTTTGGTCCTTTTCTTCGATAGATCTTTGAATAGGCCCAATGACTTCAAATCTTTTGCATCTCTTTGACAATAGACTTTATCTTGAGTCTTTTTCTTCGATAAAACCCGTGCAGTCCCATGTTTTCTTTAATATTCATCCGATTAGCTCTGAAAACACAATAAACACAAAAACCACGCATAATTCCAAACAAATGATATTAAATACGTGTTTTGGTCTTGTTTTAGCCAGAATTAAGTGGTAAAAGGATGGGTGTTTACACACCTATCATTATGCCAATAACTTTAACTATGGAAAAATGAATTGATGATCTGGAAGATCATGGGATATAAGTCCCCGTTGTGTGGGACCATTGAGATGATGTAAAAGATTGGTTTGAAAGGCATATAAGTTGGATCTACCCTAGGACTTCAAGAGCTGCGTGAATTATGTTTCGTAAATCGAACTTGATGAAATGTCTATCAAGTGAGAATCTGATTATTTCTTAGTAAAGTTTAGATCGGCGAAAAGTTGCATTCATCAAAAACCCGTGAACATCATGGATAGAGAAAGTAAGTCAACATTTAGCCTGATCTTATTCCCGTAGTTATGTTTGATGAAACTCGCGTATTGTAAAGAATTACACTTGTGAGAAAAGACCGAATGTGGAGGAAATACCCACATGGCTTTAACTCTATAAGAAGCGAGTAGTAAGATGATCTTTGAGGACAAAGATCCTGTTTAGGGGTAAATGCTGTGACAATCCGTCAATTTATGGTTGATATTTTATTCTCAAGTGTTATTTAAAAATATTATTTTAATGTTATATTATGAACTCACTTATTTTTGGGAAGTAATTTGGATTTACATCTTGAAGTAGCATCGACTACGTCTAAACCGGAGGGTTCTACGTTACGTGCTTACGTTTACATACACCGTCTTTGGTGACAGTCCGACATTTCAGAAAATAAATTATCCGTAAATATTATTTTAGGATTTGAATTTTGAGTTGGTTCATAAACTCACAAATTTACGAGAAGAGACTAGGACTTACAATTTTAATTTAACGTCCTTTACGACTAAACCGGAAACCTTAGGATTACGTATTTACATTTTCGAACTCCGTTTTTGATGAGACAATTTTTATTAGATTCGTTTTGTGTCGTTGATTCATAATTTATAAAAACGTTTTTCGTAAAACGACCCGAGGGCACACAAATCGAGGAAACTAGAATCGAGGAATACCCGTAAATTAGCGGGATGGGACAAAACTAGTTTATCCCACCCAACTAGCTAAGGACGGCCCAAAAAGGGACACCACATCTTTGATGTGGCACCCTTGTAAGCTATTAGCTTACACTTGGAACATTAGCTTCATTTTGAAGCTTATTCACCCAGCAAACTAGCTAAACCATCTAACTAAACCACTTCTTCCATTATTCAACATGCAAACCACACACATTTCTCTCATCCTCTCTTTATGGTGCCATCCCACCATCATCATCAAACACCACATTCATACAAAATTAACCACAAAATCTCATGTTATTCATACATAAGTTGAAGCCCTTTTGAAGCCCTATTGATTGGTGGTGATTATAACATCCAAGGAGGAGTTTGTATGGAGTCTTAGGGCTGATTTTCCACAAGGATTTCTTGAAGAATGGTGGTCTTGAAGATGGTCATGGTTTATCACACGTTTCTCCATCAAAATCCATGTCTTGATCATAACCTACATCATCATGGTGGTATAAAGATTGTTCTCCCCATCCTTTTGTTAATTTTGATTATGTAATCATGTATTTTCTTCTTAAATGTATATATGTATGATGATATATGATGATAAAAATATTGTGTGGGGATTTGGTGTTGATAATCATGGGTAAAAAGATGAAAAACTATATGTAAAAAGGTTAAAATCATGCTTAAAATGATGGCTGTATAAAACAGTAAAGAACCATGTGATGAACTGATAAAATGGCATAGATTAATGGATATACAGTAAGTAATATGTCTTGTACACATGTGAGAGTTGGCCATGCAATGGAATCATTAGGATGAGTGAGATATGATCAAAACAAGTTTAGAGTACAAATCTGAGTTCACTGTTTTAGACGATTTTTAGAAAAAACTTAGAGACTGATTCAACAGTAGCTATAGGAGAGTTAAATGGAGCACATATCATGTAGTTTATGCCATAAAAATTTGAGCTTCTATCTCCATATAGAACTCTAGATATGGCTATTTTGGTGAACATGAAAGTAAAAATCATATTTTGGGAAAATTAAAGTATAATAGTATTATATAAGCACTCAAATAAAAATAGTATAAAATGTGAATTAAAACACACTAACTTATATAATACATTTATATAAATATGTATAAGGATAAATAAATGGACATTTTATAAAAATGGTAGTTTGATAAGTTTTATAAGTTATAAAACTGTAAACATGATTTTTACGACTTTTTCGGCTATTACCGTAAAAATTAACGTTTTTGTTAAATAAAATTTAGACGGTTGGAACCGTCTAATGTAAACTTTTATAAACTCATATACTGATATATAAACATATGTAACAAGTAAAAACCGATAAAACCCGAACTATAAAACATACGGACATTAACAGGCTAAGTTAATGTTATTGGACTAATAATACAACAAAATGGGCTAAAACACTTATAAACTTATTTATTGGGCTTAACCCATTTAGGCCCAACATGTAAAGTATAAATACTGATAATACAAGTATGAAATGGATTAATACAAGTTAATAAACTTATAGTAGGCTTATTGGACTTAAAACACGTAAATAGGTAAAACTAGTAAACTAGTAAGAAGCTACTAAAACATAAACACTAAAATGAGTAAAAGAGAATATGTAAACTCACTTGATCATCATATATATAATCATCATATGTATACATAATTGTTATTTTTATAAAGTCATTGGACAAAAGTCTAAGACGAGTATTATTTGTCTAGGTTTCCGTGATTGAAGCACGTACCGTACATCCGAATCGCCGATAACCGCCTTCCCACATCAACGTGAGTTCATAGCCTCGCACTCTTTTAAATGTTTTTATGAAATGTTTTATAAACCCGCGAGGGAGATAACATGTTAGTTTTTATAAAATAGGACACTAGTTGTCCTGATTGTCTGTTTATTGATTTGGACCCGAATGATTGTATGACCCGATGAATGATTAAATGACCCGATAGATGAAATGAAATGGATTATTAAAGTTAGGTTATGTCACTAAAAGTCCCATTAGCATGAATTGTGAACTACCGGGATTTGGTAGACGCTTATGCATATAATAGTACTATTTGGGGACGATCACCCTAGTTCGCGCCTTGACGGTTGATCCCCGTCGTGCCACATTGATTGGTAAGCGAATTTATGTATGAGAAGATTTACATAGCGTGATCTTTGTGACGACACGCTAATTTAGATGGGCAAATGAGTTTCGGGCTAGCTACCCGTTGTTTGTTGTAGTAAGGTAACAATTTCATGCGGCTTATAATAATCCAATTAACGAAATACTGCTATACGCATTGAAATACGATATATATTGCCTGACTAGCAATACGGGGTCATACTATTGATTTTATGTTCGTGTTTTGGTTTTTCATAACCATATTCATATAATGTTTTTTATTTAATGTGACAATCCGTCAATTTATGATTAATATTTTTATTCTCAATATTTAATTGAAAACATTATTTTAATGTTATAATATGAACTCACTTATTTTTGGGAAGTAATTTGGATTTACGTCTTGAAGTAGCGTCGACTACGTCTAAACCGGAGGATTCTACGTTACGTGCTTACGTTTACACACACCGTCTTTGGTGACAGTCCGACATTTCAGAAAATAAATTTGTCCATGAATATTATTTTGGAGTTTTAAATTTGAGTTGGTTCATAAACTCACAAATTTACGAGAAGAGATTAGGACTTACGATTTTAATTTAACGTCCTTTACGACTAAACCGGAAACCTTAGGATTACGTATTTACGTTTTCGAACTCCGTTTTTGATGAAACAATTTTTATTGGATTCGTTTTGTGACGTTGATTCATAATTTATAAAAACGTTTTTCGTAAAACGACCCGAGGGAACGCAAATCGAGGAAACTAGAATCGAGGAGTACCCGTAAATCAATGGGGATGAGACAAGTGGGACACTTGTCCCACCCCCAGTCAAACCGGCCAAAACTAGCAACTTAACACCCATGAGGTGTCAAGTTTATTTAACAAATCTTACACTTGTCCTTGTAAGCTTACAATGTAAGCCACTTTCCATCAAAACTAGCTAAACCACTAGCCAAAACCACACACTCATTTTCCACTCATGCAAACACTCCAATGTCTCTCTCTTGGCTGTCATCTTGCCGTCCCATATCATCAACCAAAACACCACCATCATACAAATTTTAACCACAAACATATGTTATAACTTACATATGTTAATCTCCATTCAAAAAGAGAAAGATTGATGCAAGCTTTAACATCCAAGGAGGAGTTCCCATGGAGTATTAGGGATGATTTTCCCCAAGGTGTTCATGAAGAATGGTGGTCTTGAAGATGGTCTTGGTTATGCACAAGTTTCTCCATCAAAATCCATGTCCAAATCACAACCTACATCAACTTGGTGGTATAAAGATTGTCCTCCTCATCCTCTTGTTATTTTTGATTATGTAATCTTGTATTTCTTTCACTTATGTATATGTATATGATGATGAATGATGATTAAAAATATTGTGTGGGGATTTGGTGTTGATAAACATGCTTAAAAAGATGAAAAACTATAAGAAACAAGGTTAAAATCTTGCTTAATTTAGATGGCTGTATAAAACAGTAAAGAATCATATGGTAAACTGGTAAAATGACTTGAAGAAATTGATATATAGTAAGCTATGGGTCTTGTACACATGTGAGAGTTGGCCATGCAATGGAATCATTGTAATGAGTGAGATATGATCAAAACAAGTTTAGAGTACAAATCTGAGTTTACTGTTTTGTACGAGTTTTAGAAAATACTTAGAGGATAATTCAACAGTAGCTATAGAAGCGTTAAATGGAGAAAATATCATGTAGTTTATGTGATAAAAATTTGAGCTTCTATCTCCATATAGAAGTCTAAATATGGCAGTTTTGGTGAAGATGAAAATAAAAATCAGATTTTTGGAAATTAAAATATAATAATATTATATAAGCACTCAAATAAAAATAGTATAAAATATGAATTAAAACTCACTAACTTATATAAGACATTTATATAAATATGTACAATGATAAATAAGTGGACATTTTATAAAAATGGTAACTTGTTAAGTTTTATAAGTTATAAAACTATAAACATGATTTTTACGACTTTTTCGGCTATTACCGTAAAATTAACGTTTTTGCTAAATAAAACTTAGACGGTTGGACCCGTCTAATATGAACTTTATAAAACTCATATACTGATATATAAGCATATATAACAAGTAAAAACCGATAAAACCCGAACTATATAACATACGGACATTAACGGACTAAGTTAACATATTGGACTAATAATTAGACTAAATAAGTTAAACACTTATAAAAAGAACTTATTGGACTTAACCCATTTGGGCACAACTTGTAAAGTATAGATACTGATAATATAAGTATAACATGGATTAATACAAGTTAAAGAACTTATACTAAGTTTATTGGACTTAAAACACGTAAATAGGTAAAACTAGTAAACTAGTAAGAAGATACCAATACGTAAACACAAAAATAAGTAAATGAGAATATATAAATCCTGTTAGAAATACGTTTTAACGTATATTAGAAGTATCGGTCACTCCACAATATGATTTATGTTGTAATAGCTCGTAGTTGACAAATAGTTAATTGTTACTTATTAAGTTAAGTAAGAACCGGTCCATGGGCTTGTCATGGACCGGCCCAAGCCCAATGTTTGCTTGGAGTATAAATACCCCTTTCCACCATGGAAAGGGGTTGGTTGTTGTTCATGTTTTCATATTAATAAAAGACACATTTTCTCTCACTTTCTCTCTCTAGTTTCTCTCACTAGAAAACATCAACCCACTTCATAGATTCTTAGGTTATCAATATTCTACATTTGGTATCAAGAGATATGGGGTGATTTAAGGTAAGGATTGTGTTGCTTTTTTAGTTTTTGAATCAATTAGTGATCTTTAGAAAAATCAATCTTGAATCTTGTTGTTTTTGGTGTTTTTGTTATTGGGATTGATTGATAAGGATTGGGTTTAGCTTATTTTGGTAAAAATCATAAAACTTTTTGTGGTTTTGGATCAAAAAATCGGATTTAAAGTTGTTTTCAAAGTCTCGAACTCATATTTCCAGTTTATTCCGAATAGAGATTCCGAATAGGAAGGTTTTCAGAATAGCAGGATTTTTTCCGAATAGACATTCCGAATAGCAGTATTTTTCCGAATAGCAATTCTTTCCGAATAGCCAATTTTTTCCGAATAGCCAAAAACTTTCCGAATAGCCAATATTTTTTCCGAATAGCCAAAAACTTTCCGAATAGCCAATATTTTTCCGAATAGCCAAATTTTCCGAATAGCTTTCCGAATAGCCGATCATTCTGAATAGCAAGTTTTCCGAATAGCCAATAGCCAAATATTCCGAATTGAAGAATTATTCCGCATAAGGGTTTTTCCGCATAAGGGTTATTCAGCATAGGGTTTATTGCGAATAGGGCATTTTCAGAATAGGGTTATTCCGCATAGGGTTATTCAGTATAAGGGTTTTTTCAGCATAGGGTTATTCCGAATAGAAATTATTCCGAATAGGGTTTATTCTGAGTTAGGGTTATTCCGTATAAGCAAGTTCAAGGGGTATTTGAGTTTTTTCGACGATCTTTAGTGGATTTAATCTTGATTTTAACAACACAACACAAATTCTCAACCTTTCTTCACTGCTCGATCAACCGATAATCTTTGAGTCTTTTAAGTGATCACAATGAATCCGAGTTCATTAATGCCTCAGATGACATCTCTTACGGATATCTCAATCATAACGGGAACTGATAGTCGTCCACCGATGCTTATTAAAGAGGTGTTTGAGGCATGGCAGGGCCGTATGATGCAATACTTGAAGGGCAAACCAACATACGGAAGGCTTATGGTCAAATCGATTTTGAATGGTCCACTCGACTATGGTACCATTGTGGCAAATAACGTGTCTCGACCAAGAGAATATGAAGAACTCACACCGGCACAACAACTCATTGCTGATGCTGATGAAAAGGCTCTACAGACTCTTCTCCAAGCTCTTCCGCATGATATTTATCACATGGTTAGTCAATATACGGTTGCCAAAGATTTATGGGAACGTCTAAAGGTGTTTCTACAAGGTACGTCTCTTACCAAACAGGAAAGGGAATGTCAGTTGTATGATCTGTTTGATAGATTCACGTACAGCCCAGGGGAAACACTACACGCCTATTACTTCAGATTCACTACTCTAATGAATGATCTGAATGTATACAATCTCGTGATTGCTCCATTCCAAGTTAACACCAAGTTCTTGAATACTTTACCTCAAGCTAAATGGGGTGAGTATATTACCGATGTTAAGTTAACCCGGGATTTGCATAAGTGCAATTTAGATCAAATCTATGCTTTTCTTCAGCAGCATGAGAAACATGTGATTATGCACCGTTCTCCTCGAGGTATGTACCCTGATTCCTTAGCTTTGATGGCGAATCAACCAAGCTTGTCACACAACAACACACCTTATATCTTGGGACATCAAGCCTATCATCCATCACCTTACATGACACCAACCTTCCCCCAATACTCTATTCTACCGCAACCACCCACCTCACATCAGCAACAATATCGGTTCAATGCACCTTCACCACAGTATGCTTCACAACTTCATCCAGCAAATATTGCACCTTATGCTCAGCCTTCATATTCTTCTTATCAAGAGAATGCAGCATATCCAACAAGCTACCCTGATCAAATGAGTATTCCTTCTAGTGATTATGCAGCTCATCAAGACCAAGCAATGTATTGTGATGATGAGGAAGTCCCCATTCCTGTATTCCAACAAGGAGCTGACCCAGTTGAAGTGCTAACCACTATGTCTGCTTATCTCACAAGGACTTTAAGCAAACGAGGATACAGAGGATCAGCTCCAACCAACAATCAGTTGAGGAATTCATCCATTCTCGTCAACAAGCTACTATTGAGAATGGCAGGGTAATGGTTCAGCCTATTCAACCATATCAGGGGAGACCTACCACATCAACTACCAATGCTCGCACGGTCAATCAGGCACCAATGGTCAATCCTGCTCCACGGGCTAATTCCACGGGCAAGTTGAGAATGATTACATGCTACAACTGCAAGGAAGAGGGTCACATGTCCAGGGATTGTAAGAAACCCAAGAGGAGAAGGGATGGACAATGGTTTGCAGAAAAGATCTATCTGGTAAATGCTCAGGCACAAGGAAGGGAACTTGATGAAGAGGAGCTTGCATTTCTTGCTGATCCAGGGATTGCTGAACAAGACGTTGTCACCACACAGAATGCAGCATACCAAGCCGATGATCTTGATGCGTATGACTCAGACTGTGATGACTTTCAATCTGCAAAGGCTGCTCTTATGGCAACTATCTCCAGCTTAGGGCAAGAAAAGAGATATGAGGTACTTATTAATACCACCGATAATACCACTGATGCTAGTATTCAACCACATCAAGTTGTGCAAGAGAGTGCTGATTCGAATGACTCTTCGGTGGTGAGTATTTCAAATGAGGAGACAAACAATGATAGCAATATCAATGTGAGTCCCCAGACTTTGAGTGAATGACAACCGGGACCTATTTCGAATACGCCTACTCCTGCTCAACAAGATTTGGTCATGGTTCCTGCTACATTACTTAGCCAAATGAATGCTGCACTCTTAGAAACCTTAGCTAAGAATAAGAATTTGTCTGATGAGCTTACCTTAAGCAACGAGAAAGTTCAAACCTTGGAATTAGTGCCTTCGTCTAGTGTTCTAACTAATCCCGAATATGATCATTTTAGAAACAAACAAATGGGTCACTTGCAAGAAATCGAAACCTTAAGAGCAAATCTTTCTAAAGAACTTACCGAAAAGGAGTTAGTGGTCACTAATTTTCAAAAACTTCAAACAGATTTTGAGTCACTCGAGTCTAAGAAGAATGAAATGGAGATTAATGCTGCTAATAAGATTAGAAGTCTAGATTACTTGCTTTTAAGACAATACTCTGCTTCTCAACAAGTGCACTTATTTGATGATTCATTTAGAGAATTTAACTTATCACGTCAAAAAGGCCTTCCCCCTAATCCACGGTATGCAAAACAAGCTTTAAGACATAGTCCTAGACTTTATAATGCAACTTAATTAGGATTGGCCTTAGACCCGATTGTTTTTCCCGATGATCGAACAAGTAAGGATCTAGTTGATGAGGATCGGTCATACAATTCTGCAAAATATCCCAAGTGTGATTATTTTAAAATGAATAAGGAGCTTGCTAAAACGGATTTTAGAATTCGCTTCCATATGGACAAAGATCTCATTACAGCACCAACCTACATGTTGAATGAAGAAAACCCTAGTACATTTCCTACACTTGTCAACATGGAAGGTCCTAAGGAAATTCCAAAGTATCTTCCACCGGTTAGCACTGTATGGTTAAACTTGCAAGAGATTAATCAATACTTTACTAATTTTGACAAGGTCATTTTGGAATGTACGACTTCAAATGGCCTAAACGCCGGAGAATGGGCTTTCAAACACATGAACGAGGTGTTTAAAACTGAGATCAATCCGTTTGTCGAAAGTCTAAAAGGAAGTTTTGCATCTCTTAAGGAAAATCTTGTGTTTGAAATTGGTGAAATTCAAAAAGTGTTTTATGAAATGGACACCGCTTACGAACTACAACTAATTGAAAAAGAAAAGATTTTAACCGAATATGACCGATTCTTGTCTGCAGTAATCTCGTGTGATGTGCTTACTACTGTAAATGTTAATTATTCGAATGAGCTTACATCCACTATGATTAATTGTGATGCTGTGAATATTTGTGATGATATTTGTGATGGTGTTTGTGATCTCTCTGTAAATGTTGCTGATACTGTAAATGAGGTAGATAATCATTCTTGTCACGAATCTAACGCTGAGTTTTTAAAGCTACAAGATTCTTACAATTTATTTTCAAAACGCTTTAACCAACTAGAACAACATTGTATATCTTTAGAATTAAAACAACAAACTCAAAATGAGAATCTTTTGATATCAAATGGTTGTGAAAACGGTGTTGAGACGAGTGACAAGATGATTGCAATTGTTAAGGCATTAGAGGAAGAGATTATGAGATTGAAGAGAGATGTGTCATCAAATGAAACACTCAAATTGGAACTAGAGGCTGCAGAGTCTAAAAACTAGGTCTTAGAAATTAGACTTTCGTCTGTTCTAGGGGAGATGGATCGGACAAGACAGGGACTATCTGCTCTTTATGGTTCACTAGAAGAACGCTTCGCTTTTAATGCGGCACAGCAACAATCTTATGTTGAACAACTGAACCAAAAGTGCGAGGAAATCTCTGATTTGAACATCCTGCTCATTGACAAAAATATGGTTTTGGCTGAGTTAAAGGAGACACTTCTTCTCACCCGACAAGAAGTTGTTGATAACTTAGCTACCGACTCTGCACCGTCCACTAGTGCTCCAACAACCAAGTCAGTAGTGCTTTATAAGAACCCGCTTCATAAGAGAAACCCGGTTACCTACGATGATTATATGAGGAATGCCATTAAGCATGTCGATCTTCTTAGGGATATTTTAGACGATCTTTATGCCTTAGATCCCTCAAGTAGCGACTATTATTCGGCTCATGAATATATTAAGCGAGTTCAATATTGCTTAGCATATATGCAATACATAGGTAAACCAGGCTCTGCACTACTTACTAATAGGCCCATTGCTGTAACTCCGTTCAATAAGACTCCAGGAGCAAAACCGTCATTGGCACAATCAAGTAAGGCACCTTTAAAATCTGTTGCTAATATTCCCACTTTGCCTTCTACAGGATTAAAAGAGACTACTAAGGCTAAAGGATCGCCACTCAAGAAAGATAAGATCAAGCCCTCCACTAGTAGTGCCAAAAAGAAGAAAGTAGAAGATCACCATAGGAATGTTAGTTCAGTTTTAAATAAAAAGAATCATGTTAAGACTAAAAGCTCTGCGCCTGTGCAGAAGCCTAAACCATTCGTGAATTCTAATTTGAATTGTTGGAATTGTAATGAATGTATGTTTTCCCAACGTCATGATTTGTGTCTTATTGATCATGTGAATGAAATGAATGCAATTAAGAATGGTCTTGAATGGAAGCCAACGGGTAGAACTCGTGCCCAGGTTGGCTGGCAATGGCGTCCCACTGGTACGACCTTTACATTAGATGGAACAATGTGCCCTTTAACTAGGAATGCATCGATTGAGGTTAGGTCTGAGCGTCCTTTAGTTAGGAACACTCGCACTCAAGTATGGAAACAGCGCCCTTTAATTAGGTCAGCCCCCACTATAGTGCCTATCAGTGAAGAAATACCACGGGATTTAAGCCAACTAGAATCTACACCACCAATTAGGAAGAAGAAGGCTAGGAAATCTAAGAAACCTAGAGTTAGCAAATCTAAGATTATTAAATCTGTACCTGCTAATTACAAGGAACACTCAGATTCCGATACCTCAACATTGTCTTCGTGTGGTGATATTTTCAGGTGGTCCAAATCATCCTCTGGTATTTGGACTCCGGTTGTTCAAAACATATGACCGGAAATCGCTCGATGCTCCGAAATTTCGTCAGCAAGTTTCTTGGTACGGTTAAATTCGGGAATGATCATATAGCAAAGATAATGGGGTATGGTGAATATCAGATTGGTAATGTTACGATTTCAAGGGTATACTATGTAGAAGGTCTTGGTCATAACTTATTCTCAGTAGGACAGTTTTGTGATTCCAACCTTGAGGTTGCTTTTCGACAACATACTTGTTTCATCCGCAACTTGGAAGGAAAAGATTTGTTGAAGGGTTCTCGTGGTGCAAATCTTTATACGTTGTCTCTACAAGACATGATGGCCGCCTCTCCAGTATGTCTTCACTCTAAAGCATCTAAGACCAAGTCATGGTTATGGCATCGCAGATTATCTCATCTTAACTTTGATGCTATTAATCATCTGGCTAAAAACGAATTAGTTCCTGGTCTTCCAAAGCTCAAATTTCACAAGGACCATTTATGTTCTGCATGTTCAAGGGGGAAAAGTACCAAGAAATCATACAGGCCCAAAGCTGAAGACACCAATCAAGAAAAACTTCATCTTTTGCATATGGATCTTTGTGGGCCAATGAGAACTGAAAGTGTGAGCGATAAGAAATTCATTCTGGTTATTGTGGATGATTTCTCCAGGTTTACATGGGTTAGATTTCTACGTACAAAGGATGAAGCACCGAAGGCTATCATCACTTTTCTGAAATTTATTCAGGTACGTTTGAATACTACTGTCCGCCGTATTCGTACAGACAATGGAACAGAGTTCGTAAACCAGACTCTTCGTGATTACTATGAAGGAGTTGGTATTTCACATGAAACATCCGCTGCACGTACTCCACAACAAAACGGTGTCGTTGAAAGACGGAATCGTACGCTTATGGAAGTTGCTAGGACTATGCTTATTTATGCGAACGCTCCATTGTTCTTGTGGGCAGAAGCTATATCTACTGCATGTTTCACCCAAAACCGTTCTATCATTCGGAAACGCCATGGAAAAACACCTTATGAGCTTCTACATGACCGTAAACCCGATGTTTCATTTTTTCATGTGTTTGGTGCTCTTTGTTATCCAAACATTAATAGTGAGAACTTGGGTAAGCTTCAACCGAAAGCAGATATAGGTATTTTCATTGGTTACTCACCGTCCAAGAAAGCATACCGAATTTACAACCGTCGTCTTGGCAAGATTGTAGAAACTATGGACGCAGATTTCGATGAGCTGACAGCGACGGCTTCTGAGCAACATAGCTCTGAACCCGCGCTTCATGAGATGGGAACCGGTGCTATTAGTTCCGGATTAGTTCCCAATAATCCTACTTCTACATCATTTTTACCACCAACAAGGCCCGAGTGGGATAAACTGTTTCAATCGTTGTTTGACGAATTCTTTGATCCCCCGAATGATGAAGTTCCAGCACCTGTAGTGATAGCTCCAATCCCTGAAGTTATTGCTCCTGCAAATGAAGCTTTATCTAATGCATCTTCAATTCACATTGAACCGGATGCACCTTCACCAAGTGATTCTCAAACTACACCTGAATCGTCACCCCTACTTGTGCCTAATGATGTGGAAGAGGATTCTATTGATCACGACTTGGAATATGCTCACCTGCAAGAGCTTCCTTTCTTTGGTGTAGCGATACCTGAAAACCCTTCAGCCGCGTCTACCTCAGAAGAAGCTCCTTTTATTGTTCACTCCAGACCACCTAGGATTGAAAACCATAGCACTAAATGGACAAAAGATCACCCAATTAGGAATGTCATTGGAGATCTAGACCGACCAGTCTCTACACGCCATCAATTACAAGAGAGTGCACTTTATTGCTACTTTGATGCATTTCTCTCTGAAGTTGAACCTAAAAATTGGCAGCAGGCTATGACTCAATCATCTTGGATTGAAGCTATGCAAGAGGAACTAAATGAATTTCAAAGACTTGAAGTATGGGAATTAGTTCCTCTCCCTGACAAGGCCAACATCCTTACTTTGTTGTGGGTTTTTAAGGTTAAACTTGATGAGATGGGTGCAGTATTAAAGAATAAGGCTAGATTGGTTGCTAGAGGATATAACAAAGCCTTGGGTATAGACTTTGAAGAATCTTTTGCTCCTGTGGCAAGATTGGAGGCAATTAGACTATTCCTTGCGTATGTTGCTCATATGAACATGATCGTCTATCAAATGGATGTGAAGACGGCATTTTTGAACGGTGAACTAAGGGAAGAAGTCTATGTTAGTCAGCCGGATGGGTTCGTTAGCACGGAGTTTCCTAATCATGTGTACAAGCTTAAGAAGGCTCTCTACGGGTTGAAACAAGCTCCACGCGCGTGGTATGATCTCCTCTCAACATATCTCATTGCGGAAGGCTTCTCCAAAGGCAAAGTGGACCCCACTCTATTCACTCTCAAGGAAGGCAACGACATGATTCTGGTACAAATTTATGTTGATATAATATTTGCTGCCACTAACATAGAAATGTCAAATCACTTTGAGAAGATAATGTCCACACGCTTTCAGATGTCGATGATGGGAAAAATTTCATTTTTCTTAGGATTACAGATTTCTCAGAATCCCAGGGGCATCTTTATTAATCAATCCAAATATGCTCTAGAATCTCTTAAGAAATATAACTTTGAAAATTGTGACCCCGTGGACACTCCAATGGTGGAGAAATCCAAGTTAGATGCAGATAGGAATGGGACTATTGTCGATCCAAAACTTTACCGTGGGATGATCGGCACCCTTCTATATCTGACTGCTAGCAGGCCTGATTTGCAATTTGTTGTATGCATGTGTGCCCGGTATCAGGCTCGGCCTACCGAAAAGCACCTACATGTTGTGAAAAGGATCTTTCGGTATCTAAAAGGAACACTTCATCGTGGTCTGTGGTATCCGAAAGATTCCTCGATTGCTTTAATATCATGCGCAGATGCCGATCATGCTGGGTGTCAAGACACGAGGCGTAGCACTTCTGGATCTGTGCAACTCCTTGGAGATAGATTGATCAGTTGGTCTTCAAAAAGGCAGAAAAGCGCTGCAATTTCTAGCACGGAGGCTGAATACATCGCCATGTCCGGTTGTTGTGCTCAAGTCCTTTGGATGAGATCACAATTAACTGACTACGGTTTGGGATTTAACAAAATCCCGATGTATTGTGACAACAAGAGCGCCATTGACCTTTGCTGCAACTATGTTCAACACTCCCGGGCCAAGCACATAGACATTTGCTACCATTTCATTAAGGAGCAGGTGGAGAACGGAGTGATCGAGTTGTATTTTGTCACTTTTGAGTACCAGCTGGCGGATATGTTCACCAAAGCCTTAGATCGAGGACGAATCGAGTTTTTGATCGACAAGCTTGGCATGAAATCATTCACTCCAGCGACTCTCAAAGAGTTGGCAGATGAATCAGCTGAATAGTCGTGGTAAACTATTCAGAGTATCCTTTGTTCGTGATCATGTATATTATAGTAAATATATAAACCACAAAAGAAAAATACAAAAATATAAAACCAAGAAAAACCATAAAAAATATAAAACCAAGAAAAACCATAAAAAATATAAAACATAGAAAAACCATAAAAATTATAAAATCAAGAAAAACCAAAAATATTTTTCGTTTAAAACGGGCATGTCTTTTAGTACGGTAATATTTACGGCCTTAGAAATGTCGATCAATATTGACACGGTGCCATAAATAGAGTCCGTATAAAAGTTGTACATTTTTAAAACATGCCCATTATGGCTTGTAGTTATTTCTGACTGCAACCCGGTTTTCATATTAAAGTCACGTATTTCCTTCGAAAACGTTGGCTCACAACGGGAATTAATTTTCTCGGGCGTGATTTACAAGCCAAATCATGCAAAGGGATCAAGTTTACTTTACAACTTGATCTTACACGAATTAGTGTACGTCTCAGTGCATTATTTTGTCAAGATAAGAGAAATCTTGTCGACACCATGAATCGATCTTTTCAAAACATCAATTGGAAAATGTTTTTCATCATCATGTGCCTCGTTAAACAATGTCTACAACTCTTTAAATAGAAAACGAGTCATCGTTTAAGGAGGAGAAAATGTTACATCATCTTTCACATCAAAAAGATCTTCAAAAGTTTTCAAGGAAACTCAAAACGCTCAATGGTTAATGGTTGGATTGCTTTGGCATTTGTCTTGTTGTTGCTTATAAGTTTGTCATGAATAGATTTGTGCGTGTGTTAAGATAGGTTAATCACTAAGGCTCGGGAATTTAACATAAGATAGGGTCAAAATGACAAGTATTAAAACTTGGAAAAACAAAAGAATTTTGATTAAAGAAAGAGGAAAAGTTGAGGGGGTAAAGTTGACAATATGTCAAACTTGTGAAAATTTGACCTAGTCAAAATCATCCCCCCCGTCTCTTCTCTCTTTCACCTTTTCTGATTGTTTATCTCTTTGCCGCCATTAACATACTAGAACACATACACACGAAATCAAACTATACATCTCAAAATCATTCATTCTTTCAGATCAAGATCTTCTAAAGGTATTAAATCGGCTTAATCATTCATGCAAATCAATTTAATTAACTCTTTTTAATTGAAAACAATCGAATTCAGTTACTGCGTTAATTAGGGTTTAATTAAATTGGGGGTTTTGCCTGGGCTTTATTCGGAATAGGACAAATGAACTACTATGGCCTTTAGAACTCTTGAATTAAACAAATTAGTGCCTAAATTAGAAAAATCGTAACTGTTTGAACTTTCAGAGTAGTATGATCTTTCCGAATAAGGCATTTTTTTCCGAATAGAAAGAACATTCCGCATAGGAGTACTTATTTCGAATAGAAAGAACTTTCCGAATAGGAGCATTTATTCAGAATAGAAAGAACTTTCCGAATAGGAGGATTATTCCGCATAGGATAGTCTTTCCGAATAGCAGCTTTATTCCGCATAGGATAGTCTTTCCGCATAGACAAGTTCTTTCCGAATAGGAATGTTATTCCGCATAGACAAGTTCTTTCCGTATAGGAATTTTATTCCGCATAGACAGGTCTTTCCGAATAGGAATTTTATTCCGCATAGACAAGTCTTTCCGAATAGAAAGTTCTTTCCGAATAGACAAGTCTTTCCGAATAGAAAGTTCTTTCCGAATAGAAAGTTTATTCCGCATAGACAGTTCTTTCCGAATATAACTTTTATTCCGCATAGGCCTATACTTTCCGAATAAAACAATTTTTCCGCATAAGTCTGATCTTTCCGAATAGAACATTATTCCGCATAGTATGTTTACCATGTTATGTTTATTCCGGATAGTGTTTTATGCTCAGTTAAATGCTTATTTTGAATGAAGGATGTTTGAGTGATTCTTGCAAGCTTAAGGGATTAGGTCATATGTCCAATGCTTAGGTTTAAAGTCATAATGATATTCATATTTGTATGTATCAACCTTTGTGTTTTATCTTAAGCAGAGACGATGACTAACCCTACAGTACAACAAATACAAGACACCAGAGCCGCCGCCATTGCTGAAGCCAAAACTCTAAAGTTTCTTCCAAAGAACTTCCGTTTGAAGGAGGTATCTCATTCTACCCATAATGGATTTAAGGTAGGTACATCCATACTTGATAAATCTCATCTCAAGCATGCGCTAAGGAGAAGTGCTTCAGTGCCCTATGACTACCTTTACGAGTTCTGGGCTACCAAAGAGAGGACGTCGAACAAAATCACTTTTTCCTTGGACAACAAGCAGCAGACGCTTACTGTGTCAGACTTCAGGAAGATCTTTGGATTTCGGCCGACACTCAAAGGTCTATCATACTCAGCCAACCCGACTAAGGACCAGATCATGGAAATGTTCACTGCCATTGGATGTCTTGACATACGAACCGTGTCTGAGTTCACTACTGCCAAAGTTGGTCAACCATGGAAAGCTATTTTTGGGATTCTAAGCCGATGTTTCACACCCAAAACAACTGGGTTTGATGCTGTTCGTCCGCCAATCATCAAGATGTTTTACGGTATGTTCAAAGGTATGGGTATTGATTATGCATCATTGCTATGGGAGGAGTTTACTTTTCAACTCTTCACAAACACGAAGGGTAAGGTTAAAAGTTACCAGTACCCTAGGTTTATTAAGCTGATCATACATTACTTTATGGAAAACGATGCATCCATTGATAAGCGTGCAGGTAGTCGTCACCACACGATAGATGATGATGATTTGGTAGACTTAAGGCATGAGACTCATTCGAATACGGTTATTCCTGGTCCCATTCCCAGTCATCTTCTGACCGATGAGATTATTGCATCTGATGATTACAAGAACTTGCTACAAGAAATTGAGAATCAACGAGCAAGCCTACTAGCAGGTGAAGACTCATCTACCATGGTTAAGAGCAAGGGTAAACGGAAGCAAACAGCTTTACCTGAACCCAAAGCCAAAAAGAAGAAGACTGCAGTTAAGAAGGGAAAGGGTATGGCTGACGAGTTAGTTCTCCACGATGAAGAAGATATTGATGATCCTACTCTTAACAAGGCTGAGAGAAAAGCGATGAAGATAGCTATGGAAAGGAGTAGGAAAGACACGGGAGGTAGTGGTTCGGGTGCACGGGTAAATATTGAAGAAGAGTACGTGGAACCAGATGATGTGTTTGAGTTTGGATCACCTGAAAAGTATTCTACTTCGAAGGAGACATCCACCCCCCCTGTTTCAGCAAGTGTTGACAAAGAGTCTACTTAACCTTTAGCAACTCAACTTCAACCAATACAACCCTTACCAACCAGACCGGTTTCAACACCATTTCTTCCACCACCAATAACTCCCATCCTTAGTACTGTAGTCACAACCGAGCCTATTCCATCAACCCAGAGCAGCTCTGCAACGTCTATAATGGTTGCATTGGTAATGGCCGAAATGTTGGATAAACATACGGATAATCACAAACGAGAGATGGATGAACTTCGCCAAGAGCTACATAGACGAGTTCAAAGTGAAGAAGCATCTAGGAAAGCTCAAGAAGAGTTGATTGCTAAGTTCGCTGCAGATATGGAATTTACACGTAAAGCTCATGCAGAAGAACTTGCTCGGGTTAAAAAGGCTGAAGCTGATAGGCATGCAGCACGAATTAAGAGACTTCGAGAAATTAAGGATAACTATAAAGAGCAGAAAGAAGCTCTTGAAACTTCTATTGAGCAGAGAGTGAATGAATCCGTTGAATCTCTTATGCCTAAACTGCGTGATGAGTTGAAGACACTCGCTGCTGATAACTTAATAATCAAATCATCCAATCCTTCAGAAGCCGCCTACAAGATTGCTTATGACTTGACGGATTTTGAATTAAAGAAGATCCTCAAAGCTCGTATGAGGGAACTTGGATCGTTTGATAAATCTAGGATTCAACGGTCTCTCTTCAAATCCCTGAATGACGCTATCATGGAGGATGATAGGTTGTTCAAGACGTTTGGAAGTGTGGTACCCTACCACATTCTCCCTGAGGAAGAAAGGGAAGAGAGTGAAGAAGAAGAGGGTACTGGTGAAGAAGAGGAAGAAGAAGAAGAAGAAGATAAGGATGATGATGACGATGAGGATGATGATGATAATAATGATGATGATGATGAGGATGATGAGGATAAGAATGATGATGATGATGAGGATGATGATGATGAAGATGATGATGATGATGGTAATAATGGTGGTGATGGTAATGAGGAGAGTGCTAAAGGGAGCAACGAGGATAACGATAAGGATGATGATGGGGGTAAACATCCTGAAAAGGGGGATAAGGTGGCCAGCTCAAAGAAACCTGCTAAGTCTGGAACCAAGTCTAAGAAAGATGCAGCAGCAAAGGAAAAATCTACTTCCACGGAATCCAGACGATCCAAGTGGCGCCACGATGTGAATGCTACTACAGCCTCATCTATTCCTGGTACATATATCGCTGTATCTATACCTGTTACCACTAACCCTGTTAGTTCTATTGTTGTTGCTCCTGTGATTGCAGAAACGGTAACTGAACCTGAAGCTGCACAACACTCACCCGTCCATGACACTGCCGAGATGCCTGAATCAGAACAAGCAGATGTTCACGTCTCCACTGCTCTACAACAAAACCCACAAACTACAGTTCCAAGCACAAGGGACTGGGCAGACACGTTGGAGATTGACGAGACTGCACCACCACAGGCTTGGATCACGGCAGCGGCGTAATATGATCCGATCACAGACGCTGACAAAGATGTCTTGTATCTCCGTATCCGCAGTCCGATTGACTTATGTGCATTTCTTGCTCATGAGTATAAGACTTCGGTTACTCCATCTTTGGTGAAGAAAGCACTGAAGGATAAGAGACTTCGCGCCAAAACCCGGTTAACCCAAATGGAGTTCGAGTATTACGCCGATGAGATCTTGAAAGCTCTGAACACCGTTCAACCGCCAGGTCTTCATGAATCAGAAAGAGCCCCACCTCCACTTGATCCTACTCAAGATAATCAGATTGCTCTCGACTTCTTCGTCACCAATGATCTTGTGTATCTTCTGAAGGGGTCATCAAAGTACGCAACCTCCCTGACCTTGCTGAAAGCTGCCAACTGGGGGACAATACCCTTTATCGAGGAAAAGGTAAACCGACTCTGGGTCCCAAAGGTAAATCGTGATTATGATATGTATGCTGTCATAGGTGCATCACACTGGGATGAACGAGTTCGAAGGGCGTACAGGGGCTGCTGTCTAGTCAATTCACGGAGTAACGTTAGATCCGATATCCGCATCTCCAGCATCTTAGGGTTGAAAACTGAAGCCAAGAATGGCTACTATCATGTGACGGAGATTCGTTTGAAAAGGGAGGATGATAGAGAATACAAAATCCAGCAGTGAGATTTCTCTATCATTCGCCTTGAGGATATTGAAGATATGTTGCTTCTGATGACCCGAGATCAACTCACACATATTCCTCGTGAAGACCTCATTGCCTTGAATACAGCACTTCATATGTTCACACGAAGCGTTGTTATCAAGAAACGAGTTGAAGATCTTCAGTTGGGAGTCGAGAGCTATCAAAGGAAGCTCAACTTAACACGTCCAGTGAATCAAGTTCTACCTCAACATGTAGATAGATGTCCTTATACCGGCATTTCTGTTCCGAATTGCGGCATTTTCTACTTGAACAGGCGAGGTTTAATGAAGTTTATGAGGGTGGGTGAGCTTTATAAGTACAGTGATGGGACTCTTCTACAACTCAGGGGAAAGTTGGAGCATCTGAACTCGGGTGGGACTTTGCCAGAGATGACGGAGGATTGGCATAAGGGTTATCGGCAGATGGCGAATTATGTGATCAAGAAGATTGATCAAAAGCTCCGTGAACGTAGATTGATGAGGAGTTTAGAAAGATTCGTTGGTGGTAGACCATATCTAGTGCACCACAAGTTACTGCAACGATCCATCTAATGGGTCGTACATTTCAGGTCCACTTTATATTGGTTTTCAATTGTGAATATGTATATTTGTGAATATTGTGCTTTAATGGCTTGATGTATTGTTAAGGTATGATAAATTTTCAAGAATTTCTCACGAGATTCTAAATCTTTCAAAATATATCATACTAAAGCACTACAACTAACCCTTATTAACTTAAGGGGGAGCATGAACATGTTCTATGGCCAAACATCGATTTCATTTTTACCCAAAGACCGGTTAATCCATCCAATATCCCAAATATTAATGGTTAACATTTTCGATAAGGGGGGAAAATGGGATTAAGGAGATTTAAATCATACTTGGCTAAAAGATGAAAAAGACTTAACGATTATCCAACTTAATATGTGTAAAGCACGTGTTAAGGGGGAGTGTTTTTGATGAACAAAAACACCTAAGGTACAAAACTTTTGATTTCAATATCACAAGTACCTTAAGTGATTTTCAATGATTTTTCATGGTGGCAATTCCTTCCCAAAACACACTTAATTCACGACGAATGTGGTGACAAAAGGGTGGTAGGAATAGGTTTAGTCCAATGATTCATCAGAGCCGATGGAATCTTCCCAAGGACAATTCCCTTGATAGAATTAGAAGTCCTAGGAAAGATGGACAAAGAATGTGAACGTAGCTGAATGCCGACCAAGTACTTAAGCTAGCACTGGAACAATCACAACAAGGTGCTAGTGATGACGTATTGGTAAGCATTTAAGGGGTTGAAGAATGAAAAAGAATTGTAAAGATAAAGGGTGTAAAGAAAGAAGCCCTCCTTACAACTTTAGGCAGAAACCGGGTCAATACATATGCTATTGAGGTCATTTTTGCTAATGATTCTCGGTATTAAAGAAAGACATCATGGACCCAGTGATGCAATGCACAACCCTTCCCAGCTAACTCAAATATCTCTCAAAAGGTATTTGTTTTAATCACACGGAGGTCAACACGTTATCTATTGGTTTATTCACTCCGAATAGACTGGTATTGAAAAGGTGGCACTCCTCTCCAGCCATCGCTCACTAAATCAAAAAGCACAATCGAGTCTAGAGCCAAGAGATCATCAAAAGTGTCATTAGGACACTTTCCATTTATTCCTTGCTTTCTCACACACTGTGAAAAGTAAGAGATTTTCATGAGTCCTACGCAGTATTCCTGTAATATTGCCAGAACATCCGAGTAATATGCAAGTATTACAATGAAGATGGAAATCCTGTTTGAGCCAACATCAAACAAGCTCATGGTAGGTTACACGTGCGGTTCTTTTAGAACCAATCTTGTGAAAAACTGGAAAGAAACAGTGGTTTAATTCTTAATTGAACTTAAACTCGTTCCAGGCCTCTACGCATTATCATATGATCCTGCCAGAACACTCAGAGTGACTCTTTATTGATCACAGTGACGAGTGGAAATCCTTCTAGTGTTAACATCAAACAGCACTTGGTAGGTGACGTGCAAGATTCTTTATGAATTGAGCTCGTGACAACTGGAAAGCTACGATGGTGAAAATCTTAATTGAAATTCACTTGTTCCGGGTTTCATGAATTGAAGGCTTCAAATCACAAGGATAAATTATCCAAGTGATTCACTCTTTATGTTCGCAGTCAGCTTTGGACGGTCGAATAAAGAGAACGGGTTTACCCGCGAAATCCTGTCAGGAAGTTACTTAATTGAAACTATCCGTCACGGGTACGATATCTAATATCGTCCAACGGTCTTCACCGACCGGAGGTAAAATGCTACCGAATTAGAATAAAATGTTCAAAGCCATTTTATTCGTGTCGTTGCTGTGTACCTGTTAAAGACGGTGGCGTTGCTGTGTACCTGTTGAAGATGGTGGCGTTGCTGTGTACCAGTTAAAGACGGTGGTGTTGCGGTGTACCTGATGAAGTCATTTCCACATGCTTATGTTTTTATGCAACAAAGTTCAAAAAAAATTCAAGAAAGTACAAGATGAAGTCTTCCACTGTACCAAACTCTGAAGCTTTCGAGAATTCAACAAAAAGACATAAGTGTGTGGAACATGAAGTCACGAGGAGGCAAAATTCACAAGAAAGGAAAAGATCGCACGTGAAAGGCCAAAGAACAATGCTCACAAGCCAAAGCCAAAAAGATCAAACCAACATATTCACAACAAAAGAATGAAAAGAAGAAAAGACTACGAGCTAAAGAACGAAGACTTAGTATAGTATGCTAGGTTTAGAACTTTGTAACGTGGAGTGACCTCCCTTAGGGGGAGATTGTTAGAAATACGTTTTAACGTATATTAGAAGTATCGGTCACTCCACAATATGATTTATGTTGTAATAGCTCGTAGTTAACAAATAGTTGATCGTTACTTATTAAGTTAAGTAAGAACCGGTCCATGGGCTTGTCATGGACCAGCCCAAGCCCAATGTTTGCTTGGAGTATAAATACCCCTTTCCACCATGGAAAGGGGTTGGTTGTTGTTCATGTTTTCATATTAATAAAAGACACATTTTCTCTCACTTTCTCTCTCTAGTTTCTCTCACTAGAAAACATCAACCCACTTCATAGATTCTTAGGTTATCAATATTCTACAAACCCACTTGATCATCACATATATAAAATCATCATATGTATACATAATTGTTATTTTTATAAAGTCATTGGACAAGAGTCTAAGACGAGTATTATTTGTCTAGGTTTTCGTGATTGAAGCACGTACCGTACGTCCGAATTGCCGATAACCCGCCTTCCCATATCAATGTGAGTTCATAGCCTCGCACTCTTTTAAAAGTTTTTATAAATGTTTTATAAACCCGCGAGGGAGATAACATGTTAGTTTTTATAAAATAGGACACCATTTGTCCCGATTGGTTGTTTATTGGTTTGGACCCGAATAATTGTATGACCCGATTGTATGACCCGATAAATGATTAAAGGACCCGTTAGATGAAATTAAATGGATTATTAAAGTTAGGTTATGTCACTAAAAGTCCCATTAGCATGAATTGTGAACTACCGGGATTTGGTAGACGCTTGTGCATATAATAGTACTATTTGGGGACGATCACCCCAGTTCGCGCCTTGACGGTTGATCCCCGTCGTGCCACATTGATTGGTAAGTGAATTTATGTATGAGAAGATTTCCATAGCGTGACCTTTGTGACGACACGCTAATTTAGATGGGCAAATTGAGTATCGGGTTAGCTACCCGTTGTTTGTTTTAGTAAGGTAACAATGTCATGCGGCTTATAATAATCCAACTAACGAAATACTACTAGACGCACCGAATTACGATGTATTGCCTGACTAGCAATACAGGGTCATACTATTAATATTATGTTCGTGTTTTGGTTTTCATAACCATATTCACATAACGGTTTTTATTTTCATACAACGTCATAAGACGTATTGTATGATGTTTTTACGACATTGACTCGTATAATGATTTTTAAGGCAAACGCCTATATTATGATTTTGATGAAGATTTGTATAAAATGACTTTGGCTATTTTATGGCCTATTAAAATGATTTGTACAAAATGATTTTCGGTAATAATTTTATACCGATATTATATTGATGGTTTATTAAACTCTATGAATTCACTCGGCGTTATCGCTGACCTTTTCTTTTAACATGTTTTATCTCAGGTACTTGAAGGTAATTCTCGGGAAGACGACAAGAATTCATGGCCCGCACTTAAACAATATTTTCCATTCAAATCTTTTGTAAATTTGTATGAAATGATTATGACTTGGGACCTATGTAACTTTGATATTTATGAATGGAAATGCTTTATTATTAAACGACGCGATTTTTATGCGTTGTCTATGATGTGAGTAATGTGCTATCCCGTAACACCAACGAGTCTTCCGCTGTATTGAGTTGTATAAATTTGGGGGTGTTACAGTTTGGTACCAGAGCTCTCGTTATAGAGAACGAAAGACTTTTAAAACCAAGGTTTTGAATAAAACATTTCAAAATCTTTTAACTATAAACATTTTTCACAAAATGTCTAAAAATCTTTTGACTATAACGGTGCCGAAGAATTCCCGAGTTACCGACAAGGCCAGACTGAGAAGTGTTATTTTAATATATATATATATAACTTTGATTATATATATATGATGTAATTGTATTACATAATTGTTTGATGATTATTTTGATATCTATACGAGGTATTTATACGACGTCGATTGTCACAAGAAACCCTAAATCCCCTAGCAAATGAATCGAAGCTATTCTCGTAGGAATTCTAGCTATCCTAGATCTAAACCAAGTTGTGGATATTTATGATCCCAACAAATGGTTGATATTCGTAGAAATGTAGGTATTAGTTGATTGTGATATTGAAGAAGAATTGGCGAGATTAAATCTGATATCGATGTCATGACGATCTTTCCTTATAGAGTGGAGTTTGACAAAACATTACCACCTAGAAAGATGTCATATGATTCGTTGTCATCCAATTCTTAAATTGAAATCGAAAGGATGAATGTTGCACTTGATGCTATCATTGGAACCATTACCCAAAAGCCTCATGCCACTAATACCTTTCCGAGAAGTCTAATTGAATGTAAGAGTCATCTCATACTAGTGACTCATTTGATAATTGTTGTTGTAAGAGCTATAGGATTGGAAATTAAGTATTGATTCATATCGAGCTTTTATTGCCCTTTTAAGGCCTAAGAATAAAGATTGAAAGTATTGGAGAATGAAGTAGGATATCGAATTGAGTATAAAATTGGTTGAAACTTGGATAAAGTAAAATTTAACCCATATGGAATATGAGATTATTAATAGAAGTCGTTAAGTTTTGTGATTGAATTATAAGGTTTTAATTGATTGTAGGTTTGTGTTAAGGGTTGTTCCTAGACCATTGTCCAATAATGAGGATGCCTAGTGTCCAAGAAATAAATTGAAGAAATCTTCTTCTGAATTGAGACCGATGGATCTTTCGGGACAGGTGGGACACCTAATGACTCTTGTAGATTAGTATTCATTGTGGTATCTTTTAAAAATAATCCCTAACTTAACTGAGACATCAGTTGGTAGGATGAGTTCATGGAATTGTATGACATAGTGACACATAAGGTGTTACGGTACAATTTTGACTTGTTTGTGATTAATGAAAAGACTACCTTTGATTGCTAAATTCTACATGTATCGATGTTATCTATCTTTTCTTTCTTGTCTCTAATGTTCTCATTAGTGATGCAATCATTGAACAAGTACTCATATCAAATTTAGTTACGTTGTGGATCATTCTTTTTTAGTGCCATCGAGGTCATGAACCTTATGATTATTTGGCTAAGCTCATTTCATATCATATCGTAGTTAGTTCTTGGTGAACCACTCTTCATCACTCCTTTGCAGATCACACATTGTTTTTATAAAGTTAAAACCGTATCCTTTGAGAAAATTTAATTTTCATCACTATAAGGATTATTCAAAGTGAGATTTATAAGTGATTGTTATCGAAATAAAGTTGTTTATAAAACACCTTGGAAAACTTAATTGTTTTCATAACAAGGAAAATCTTTGTAAATTTATTTTGATTCTTATTTAAGAATTAAGCATGTAAATGTTTTTAGTATAAACATGATGATAAAGTTTTGACGAACTGAGTATTGCATCGTTAATCTTGAAATTGTATATAGTTGCGCGCCTACATATAATTTGGAATGGACCATGCAAGGCTGATTAGTAGTCACTATAAAACTAATGAATAAACACTACATTTTCTTTAAAGATTGTGCAAGATTAAATTTTATGAGATCTGCAAGAAGTGAAAAATAAGGACATAATGTTAGGGACACCTACATATGTGCCTGTAGCATCTATTCTTCTGATTCGAATTTACTCATCTGTGGAAATTGTCTTATTTGACAATTGACAATTCTTTCTTGTCCAATTCTCCCATGGTGAGATTCTTTGGAAAAGTATCTGATTACCGAGTGTTGATACCCGATTGGATGTGATAGCCCTATATTTTATATAGTCGAACAAGAATGTAATAGGTCATCTCAGTCGTTAAATGGTCTTGTATTGTAATAGGTTAGTCGGGAAAACCGGGCTTGGACTTTAAGCTAATATTGTTTAAGTTAGGGGCGTAAGCCCAAAACAAAGCCAAGCCCGGCCCAAGATGAAGCCCACAAAGGCCTTAGGCCGTGGCATATATAACCCTCTTCCACATGTGGAAGAGGGTGTTGGTTCATTTTACTTTCTCTCTCTAGTAAACATTAACCTTCCAAATTCTCTCTTGGTTCTCTCTCTACTTTCTTCTCTTTCTCTCTCTAAATATCTCTTTTAAATCTTGTGTTATGGATTATATGGGATTAACATTTGGTATCAAGAGCCTATAGTGGATAGGTGATTGAAGATTCGTGTGGTGTGTTCTTGATTTTTCGTGGTCATTTTGATCTATATATCACGTCCCAAAATTTTTCTTGTGTTTTTTATGGCTTTTTCTTGATACAAATCTTCTACATAGTTGTGGTAGAGATTTGGTATTGTTACTTTGGCTAAAAACACAAAATTTTTTGGTGTTTTGATCATTTTTTGGCTTAAAATCACGAATTGGTTGAGTTTTGTCCGAGAAAAGTGGGATTTATTCCGATCAGGTCATCGGAAAGGGGTTTACAGTTATTCCGATCAGTGTAATCGAAATAGGGTTTAGGCCAAAAAATGGCCTAAAAATGGTCTAGGAAAAAGTAAAATTTTCTAGAGTTTTCCCGCCAAAAAACTTTTTTTTTTCTTTTTTTTTTTTAATCTTCGAGTAAACTATGTTCCGAAACTAGTCTAGATAGTGGCTAAGTCTAAAAATTACTCAAACAAAATATCCATCAGAATGTCCATCGGAATACCTATCGGAATGTCCAGATCGGAATGTCAAATCGGAATGTCCAAATCGGAATGCTCAGATCAGAATGTCAAATCGGAATGTCCGAATCGGAATGCTCAAATCGGAATGTCAAATCGGAATGACCAAATCGGAATGTTCAAATCGGAATGTAATCGGAATCACTTGATCGGAATACCAAATCGGAATGTCCTTATAGGAATGCACCAAATCGGAATCCCTAAACCCTATTCCGATTACACTGATCGGAATAACTGTAAACCCCTTTCCGATGACCTGATCAGAATAAATCCCACTTTTCTCGGACAAAACTCAACCAATTCGTGATTTTAAGCCAAAAAATGATCAAAACACCCAAAAATTTTGTGTTTTTAGCCAAAGCAACAATACCAAATCTCTACCACAACTATGTAGAAGATTTGTATCAAGAAAAAGCCATAAAAACACAAGAAAATTTTTGGGACGTGATATATAGATCAAAATGACCACGAAAAATCAAGAACACACCACACGAATCTTCAATCACCTATCCACTATAGGCTCTTGATACCAAATGTTAATCCCATTTAGTCCATAACACAAGATTTAGAAGAGATATTTAGAGAGAGAAAGAGAAGAAAGTAGAGAGAGAAACAAGAGAGAATTTGGAAGGTTAATGTTTACTAGAGAGAGAAAGTAAAATGAACCACAATCAAATAAAATCACAACACATCAAATCACAATCAAATCACAACACATCAAATCACAACACATCCACTAAGATCCGTAATCCATACACATCATATCCTCTTCGAGACATCTATTCAATGGACATCTTCGTGGATTCAACACCAACAATGTCCATGACTGAGATGAATAAAGAGAAGATGCAGAATCCAGAGGTTCAGACAAATACTGAGACTTCAATCAGTAAACCTTCTAACAAGGATTCTACCACCAAAACCGTTCATGCAATCAAATACAAGATGTTGAAATAGGGCTGAGCATCGGGCCGAGCCCGACCCGACCCGGCCCGACCCGAAAAATACCGAAACCGAAACAAGCACTAAGCCTAAACCGAAACCGATACCGAAAATCTCGGTTCGGTTCGGTCCAGTCTCGGGTTAATTCGGTTTGAAGTCGGGTTGAGCCCGAAACCGAAAACTGCTGCTGTCAGCTATCTCAAGATCCAAATACCTCTGTTAAAAAAACATCAAAACACCCCCTTAAAACCTGCTGGAACACAGTGGGCATTTTTAGTAGAAAAAAATGAAAGCATGTTTAAACATCACAACAAATCCCAAATTAAAATCTACAACAAATCTCAACAGTGTCATTAATTGACAAAAACAGTGGATTTACAAAAAATAGTAGATCAACATTGATTAATTCGTGTAGAATAAAGAAAAAATTATTTCGTGAATTCAACATCGATTAATTCTTTGATTGGGTTTTATTGAGATGTTTCTGCATCTTGATTCATTGATTGGAATCAAGATTGGATTTTTGTGGTGTTTTTTCTATCAGTATGATCTTTTTTAGAGAGAGAGAGAGAGAAGACATCATAAAAATAAAAAGCGGCTGAGTTATTACTACTTATTAACTTACCCTAATCACTAGTTCGGGTTATGTCGGGCCATTCGGGCTGAATTCGGTTTCTGGACCGAACCGACCCGAAACCGAAACAAACACAATTTTCAAACCGAATACCGAACCGAATAAGTCGGTTTCGGTTTCGGTTACCTCGGTTTTTCGGGTTCGATCGGGCCGAATCGGTTTCGGTCGGGCCTGCTCAGCCCTATGTTGAAAGCAAAAGAAAGATGCATGGAACACATAAAGTTGCTTCAGTCACACCTTCAGGTTCTTTCAAGAGAAGACCTAAAAGGCACTCGTCTTGAAATTGGATTCAAACTGGTATTCTTTCTACTATTTGGTCAAGATGTTGAGACATTCATCAGAACGATGCTACTTAATGTGGACCATCTTCAACAAGAACTTGACAGAGACGATTTTCACGAGAATATATCCATGGAGGTCCTTTTAGCTCTCAACAATCAGTTCCAGCAATTCCTTGACTCAAGTGGCTTATCCAAAAATGATCGAGAGTTCACAAGCACAGATTTTACCAAATATACTCTCGTAGATCTTCAAGCGTTCAAAGAGACACTTCTTCAACATATGAGCATTATAAAGAAGTCAATTGCTGAAAGAACACGCCATCAAAGGCACTTTCAAAGAAGGGTGAATCAAATACTGGTGCAGACGAGAGAGAGCACTGTCGATATTGATCAAGCATTGGATGCTTCTTCGATTAATACAGAGAGCAGCGGGACAGAATCAGAAACGCAGCATATCAGTACCAGCTCAGGGAATGATCAAACAACCAATGATGCGAATATCAGACCCATTTATGATGATCCGCCAATGGCTATGGTACATTTAAATGCTGAATACGATGTTGCTCAACATACTGAGCAATCTGAACCCATTCTTGACACGTATCTAGTGGAAAAGGTTGATAGCAATACCACACCTGATTCATCAGATACGAGTACTAATGGAGGAGAGACTTCTCAGGATGTTGATTCTAAGATTCACGAGCTTGAAATTCTGTTAGCTCAGAAGACTAAAGATTTTGAGGATGCCAAACTCGATTTTTCAAAGAAAAATAACAAATTTGAGGCTTACTTTGAAAAACTTGAAAAAGCAAATGTTGTTCTTGAACAAAAATTGGATCGTAAGATTCAAGATTTTAATGTGGAAAAAGAAAATTTTGTGAAACAAATAAATTTGTTAGAATCAAAATTGGCTTCTCAAAATCCAAGTCCTCCGGCTGCTTCATTAACTGAATCATCTTTGCAACCTATCGACACTGTAGATAGTAATGACGCGAATGCAGAAAATGACATATTTGACAATATGAATATTAAGTTAGAACAACGTGTCGCTCAATTACTTCTACAAAATGAGCAATTAAAGGCTCAGATTCAGGAAAAGGTTTTTGCACTGACAGCGGTGAAAAATGAATTAAGGAAACTAAAAAAAATAGTGTGGATACTAAGTTAGCAAAACAGTCAGTCTTGGGGAAACCTCCTTCTCAACCAGTCAGAAACCGCTCAGTTGCTAGACAATCGAATGCGTTTAAATCTGAACGACTCAAAACGTCGAATCTGAGGTTTGCATCCCAAGTTGACGTGCGTAGAAATTTACCTAAACCAGTCACTCCACAATCTAGACCCTCCTTAAGAAAATCCGCTTCTACAAAGCCCGATCACATTAATGCTTCAACCAACTCTAGAAATAGCTCCAAGAACATGCCTAGGCGTAGTTCAAATGACACGGGTCACAAAGGCTATCTAGAGGATGCTAAAAACAAGACACAAGCAATAGATAGGACCAAACCACAACCTAGGAGCATTGTTCACAAATCTAGGAATTATAGATCCTTCTATGATGTGCACAATTCTGCCAACCCTAGGAACTCTAGAGCCTTCTCAGATGCTAAGCACTTTGTTCGCACGAAATGTAACAAATGCGTGTTTAATGCCATTCATGATGATTGTATCACTAAAGTCCTGAACAAGGTGAACCAAAAAGCTATAGCACCTCAGAGACGGAACCCTAAAGGAAATAGGTTTTCTCCAACTAAGTCTTCCGCTGTGCATGAGAAAACTATGTCTCCTCGACCTTGTCTTAGGTGGATACCAACGGGCAGAACCTTCAAAACAATAGGTCTTAGGTGGGTTCCTACTGGAAAGATATTTCCCTCTAGCTCGACAAAGGTTCCAGGTGAACCCCCACATGGTTCTCATCAAGATATCGCTAACCCACATGCAAGCATACAAACTACTGATGAAAGTGTAGGTAATAAAGTAAAGGTTCAACAAGAACACAAAGGTTTTCCATATTCATACCGCTCAACAAAAGACACTCTCAGAGTTTGGTTGCTGAAGAAGCAGATATCAGAGAAACAAGCGTCTCAGGGGCTTCAAAAATAAGCTTCTACAATGACTTACAATCACATTTCAGGCTGTAACTCGAACGTCAAAGAAAGGAAACTTTATCTCTTCAACGATAAGTTACCCTCAAAACGAGAAATTAATATTTCTCGGACACGAGCTTACATTAAAACTATTTAAAAGTTTTTAGCTCGTGTACAAGGCTTATAGTCAAATTACAGACTGTAACCCGGGCTCACAAGACAGGAAAGTTCATCCCGAGTATGATTTATCCTCAAAACGAGAAATTCGATTTTTCTCGAACACGAGCTTACAATAAAACTATTCGAAAGTTTTAAGCTCGTGTAAATGACTTCTAAGCGCATCACAGCTTAGGACTCGAACCTCAACTAAGGAAAGTTTATCTCGGACGATAACTTATCCTTCTCAACGAGAAATTCATATTTCTCGGTCATGAGCTTCTCATAAAAACGTTCAAAGTTTTTAAGTTCATGAAAAACGATTTCTAAGTAAATGTCATCTTAGAACTCGAACTTCAACTTAAGGAAAGTTTATCACGGATGATAACTTATCCTTCACAACGGGAAATTTATTTTTCTCGGTCATGAGCTAGTCACAAAACAATCAAAGTTTTAAGCTCATGAAAAACAGACCCAAAAGGGAAGTGTACATTTCAGTGCGCTTTCCCTAATCAATAGATGAGAAGTCTTCTATCCTGATTATTTTAAAACCGTTGAACACAATTTTTCAAGAATTTCTCAAAAGGTTTTTCTAAATCTTTCAAAATTGTGTGTTCAACACTCCCTTCCTCATATGTGGTTTTTATGTCTCTAAAATGTCATATGTTATTTTGATCAATTTTTGAGGGGGAGCGTTTTAAAATCAAGCCTTTAATGTTGTTGGGTACATCTCTAAAATTGTCATATTTTATGTATCCAACACATTCCGAAAATGATATTAAATCTGTCATATATTATCGGTAAAGGCATCTCAACTCCGTACCTCAACATATTTTGTGGTGTCGTTTTTCTAAAATTTTGTCAAATTTTGTTTCAAGACACACATATATTGTTGAGGGGGAGCGACCCGACTAAAAATGTTCCATGATTCATGCGTGCACACATGTTTCTCTCTCGTCGATTTTTCGGAAAATGTCAAATTTTAAACAATTTGTATCTCTAACATTATATTTTTATATTAGAGATAGGGGGAGAAAATGTGATTAAAATGTAATATATCGCAACATGTGATCTTAAAGACTCAAGTGCAACTCTTTCCTTCACATGCCAAACTATTTCGTATATCGATGCATGTGTGTAGGGGGAGCTTTTCGGAAATGTAAAACTTTCAAGTGTTAAAAGTTTTGATTTTTATCAAACACTTTGAATGGTTTTCAATGGTTTATGGTTACGATCTATACCCAAAACAACCTACTATCCACGACAGAACGATGGAGTCAAAAGGTGGTTTAGGATAGGAAACTAAGTCCTATGATCCAACCAGAACCGGAGGGATCTACCCAAGGACATTCCATAGCTAGAAATAGTTGTCCTTAGGAAAGATGGAGTGGAATGAAGCTGAATGCGGACCAATTACTTAAGTTAGCACTGGAACAATCACAACAAGGTGCTAATGATGACGTATTGGTAAGCATTGAAGGAGTTGAATATTCTATGCAACCTAGGCAGAAACCGGGTCAATACATCTATTGAAGACAAGTCATCATGGACCCAGTGATGCAATGCACAACCCTTCCCAGCCATTCGAGTTTCTCTCAAAAGAAACTTGTCTCATTGTCACGGAGATCAACACGTATCTATTGACTTTCTCACTCCGAGTCAGTTAATATTGAAAAGGTGGCAGTCTGCTCCAGCCTCCGATTACCAAAATGCACTTATTGAGTCTAGAGCCAAACGAGATCAATCTATCATCTCATTAGGACACAATCGAGTCCTACGCATTATCCTTGTGATATTGCAAGAACATCTGAGTGATACGATTCACAACGAAGATGGAAATCCTGCTTGAGCCAGCATCAAATAAGCTCATGGTAGGTAACTTGTGCGATTCTACACGAATCAAACTTGTGAGAACTGGAAAGCAACTAAGTTTGGATTCTTAATTGATTCAAACTTGATTCCAGGTTTCTTCTCAAAATCCATGTGATCTTGCCAGAACATTCAGAGTGACACTCATTAGCGTTCACGGTGACGAATGGAAATCCTTCCAGTGTCAACATCAAACAGCACTGCGGTAGGTAAATCGCAAGATTCTCTATGAATCAAGCTTGTGACAAACTGGAAAGCAACAATGGTGCGATTCTTTTAGAATCAAACTTGTTCCAGGAAATCTGAATTGACGACTCTAATCAGACGGATAATTTATCCTTATGATTCACTCTTTACGTTCGCAGTCTGCTTTGAGACGGTCGAGTAAAGAGAACTGGCTGCTACCGCCGGGAAACCCTGTCAAGGAGGTTCTTAATCGAATCTACCTGATCACAGGTACGGTATTTAATACCGTTTAACGGTCTTCACCGACCAGAGGTAAAACGCTACCAAGTTAGGATGAAATGTTCAAAGCCATTTTATCCGTGTATGTATATGTTACTGCATATCAAGAAGGTGGCGTAGCTGTGTAACCAATGTCGATTCAGAAGTCACAAGAGCACAAGATGGCGATAATCAAGATACCTAAGAATGTAAGAATGTAATAGGTCATCTTAGTCACAAGGAGTATAGATGAAGATCTCAAGCACTCAAAGTCAAATGACAAAGGCTCAAGATAAAGATCACGAAAGCATGAAGGAACAAAGCTGTTACAAACAAGATCAAGACCAAGATACAAGATCAAAGCAGGAAGATCTCCTCTACAAGAATTTATTCACTCAACCATCTTATGCTTTTTAAGCATTTTAAGATGACCGATACATTGGGGGAGATTGTTAGCCCTATATTTTATATAGTCGAACAAGAATGTAATAGGTCATCTCAGTCGTTAAATGGTCTTGTATTGTAATAGGTTAGTCGGGAAAACCGGGCTTGGACTTTAAGCTAATATTGTATAAGTTAGGGGCGTAAGCCCAAAACAAAGCCAAGCCCGACCCAAGATGAAGCCCACAAAGGGCTTAGGCCGTGGCATATATAACCCTCTTCCACATGTGGAAGAGGGTGTTGGTTCATTTTACTTTCTCTCTCTAGTAAACATTAACCTTCCAAATTCTCTCTTGTTTCTCTCTCTACTTTCTTCTCTTTCTCTCTCTAAATATCTCTTCTAAATCTTGTGTTATGGATTAAATGGGATTAACAGGATGTATCAACGTTCGTATCATTTCTTTTGTTTTTATTTTTTTTGAATGACCTGGGCAACGATCCGAGGAGCTTTCGAATGCGTACTCAAATTATGAAAACATGGGATATATTCATATTCGTTAAATGTTTTCATCTGCATCTGATTTGAAGTTCTATCGTGTAGATTATGCGTTCACCTTACTCTTTTAAGGTTAGTTATGTGTCCATATACCCTTGAATTTGTGAAGGATTATGAATTATTATTAGTCTTTTGAGAAGTTCACATCTTATCGACGGCAATGCAACTGGAAAGTTGATAATGCCCGTAGAATGGATTGATTAATTATGACATAACGACATTGTCTTAATTGATGGGAACTCGAGTAGAATTCCCCGAAAAGATAACATGTTGATTATCAAAAGTGATCTAAATAATTCTTGGTGGATGACCATATCCTGCATTTAGACTTGAAATTATACCGTGAATGATTGTCAATTAGTAATAGATATTATAATCTAGAAATAACTTAAAGTGAATTTATTAAAAGATGTTTCTGTTACCTGAAACTTTAGTAAGTATTTGATGCTAAATTACCTAGACTTTCGCCATTAAGGCAAGTTGAATTTGGTATTGATTATATTCCCGGTGCTGCACCTATGGCATGTGCAATGTACGTCAGCACCATCTGAATTAAAGGAATTACCGTACCACTGAGAGAGTTGTCGGAAAAAGATTTTGGTTCTACCGAGCTCGTCATCATGAAGAGCTATGGTGTTATCATTCCTTATATTTATAGATTACTGTCAACTGAGTAAATTGACAATCGAAAACGATATCCATAACTCGAAATGGAAGATTTGTTCGATCATTTACAAGGTTCTAGCAATTTGATCCACGTCATGGTTATCATCAACTTCGCGTCCGCGAAAGAGATTATGTATTCCAATCACTACATCCGGTACTTATAATGAACATTATGAGTTTCACGTGATGTCGTTTGGATTGACTAATACACATGTAGCATCCATAAATTTGGTAAATCACGTGTGTAGGCTGTTATTTTATAAATTCATGCTTGTGATCATTAAGGACCATTTGTTTGTTTATAAGAATAAGAAGGAGTTAGTAATTATTTATAGATTGCCCTAAATTGGCCGAACAATGAAAACCTGTACCTTGAAAAATTGATATGTGTTTAAAGACTTAAACCTTTACATTATTTGACTATGTGATTAATAGATAATGGAATCTATATTGACTTTTCAAAATTTAGAAGTCATTTAAGACATTGAGTTATACTAAAAAGAAAGTGCAAATATATTTTGACAAATGTTTTAACAAAGGATTTTTTTAGGGATCATTCCCTTATAACCAAAACATTTAACTAAACTCTTGTTTAGGGGTAAATGTTTTTGCATACCTTAAGATAACCTAAGAGGAATCGAGGAAACCTTTTAAATCATGACTTGAAATTCGAAACGACACTTTTTGCCTTTCAACTAAGAAAATTTTGACCAAAGTATAAACCTAAGATTTTTCGAACAATTACGGATCTTATTAAATATTTTGGATAAATCAACAAAAATCTTGTTAATTAAATTCAAATTTATTTTTGAACATTTTATTTAATGGGTCGAACTAAGAAATTTAAAATTTTTACGTTTACGTTTCATAAAAATTAACTGATTATTATTTAATTAATTGTAATAATTATCGACGCTTTAAACGCTGGATTGAGAAAAACTGATAAAAATGATAGATGAGACGAAACTGAAACTTAGAAAATATGAAGAAAAGTGAACGTAATTACGGACGCATTATGTATAAAATATAAAGAATCAATTACGATGTATTCTTTAATAATGAAGGTGCAAAATAAATTGCCGAACGATATAAAAATAAACAATGTTTGTAAAAAGGATAATATAGATAATAAAAAGGGATTCACGACTAAAATGAATCATTAAGATTGGGAAGCCGATGGCATTAAATGTTTTAAAGGGCCGTTTATGGTTGCCTAAATATGGAAGATTGTGAGATGTAGTTAAATTGGAAATCTTGTAAGTATAAGTATTCTATTTATGTCATTTATGACTAAAAGTATTTTTTTTCTGAAGAAGTTGTACTGATGGCAAATATGAAGGCAGACATCGCCTCATACATTAGTAAACGTCTAGCTATTGCAAAGGTCATCATCTGAATTTGATTCGATTTGGGTCATCATCGACAGACTGACCAAATCCGCTAATATCATTCTCGTTAATGATAAATGCAAAAGAGTTATGTAAACATGGTGTGCCTGTATCGATCATATCTATCAAGATCCTCGCTTCGCATCGAATTTCTAAAGATTTGCTCAGAAATCATTGAGAACGAACCTTGATGAGAGTACTATGTACCACCCCAATCGAAGGGTCGAGGTAAAGTAACGATACAAAATACTATAAGCGTTGTTCTATGTTTGAATGATTGACCTTTGGTAATAGACCGCATAATCGTTTTCCTTTGGAGATATTATCATTGATAACTATCGTATTAGGATCGAGATCGAATCTTGTTAAGATTTAGAAATTAGAGCATCTGTAAGCAGGAGTTGAGATGAAGACACCCGACATACACCCACTGTGAGTTGGACATGTATTTAGGGTTTAAGGTTTCCTATGATGGCGAACCTAACCTTACAAAATACCCGACCCGCGAGATCTGAAATGATTGTTGAAATTAGGATCTGATTATTGACTACCGGTAGTGGGCAAGAGGTTATGTGAATATGAAATGTAGATCTTGAATTGCCAGATGGGTAGCGAAGTTATGCCAAAAATTTTAACCTTGGAAAAATGAATTAATGATCTGACAAATCATGGGATATAAGTCCCCGTTGTATGGGACCATTGAGATGATGTAAAAGATTGGTTTGGAAGGCATATAAGGTGGATCTACCCTAGGACTTCAAGAGCTGCGTGAAATGTGTTTCGTAAATCGAACTTGATAAAATATCTATCAAGTGAGAATCTGATTGTTTCTTAGTAAAACTTAGATCGGCGAAAAGTTGCATTCATCAGAAACCCGTGAACATCATGGATAGAGAAAGTAAGTCAACATTTAGCCTGATCTTATTCCCGTAGTTATGTTCGATGAAACTCGCGTATTGTAATGAATTACACTTGTGAGAAAGGACCGAATGTGGAGGAAATACCCACATGGCTTTAACTCTATAAGAAGCGAGTAGTAAGGTAAGATGATCTTTGAGGACAAAGATCATGTTTAGGGGTAAATGCTGTGACAATCCGTCAATTTATGATTAATATTTTTATTCTCAATATTTAATTGAAAACATTATTTTAATGTTATAATATGAACTCACTTATTTTTGGGAAGTACTTTGGATTTACGTCTTGAAGTAGCGTCGACTACGTCTAGACCGGAGGATTCTACGTTACGTGCTTACGTTTACACACACCGTCTTTGGTGACAGTCCGACATTTCAGAAAATAAATTTTTCCATGAATATTATTTTGGAGTTTTAAATTTGAGTTGGTTAATAAACTCACAAATTTACGAGAAGAGATTAGGACTTACGATTTTAATTTAACGTCCTTTACGACTAAACCGGAAACCTTAGGATTACGTATTTACGTTTTCGAACTCCGTTTTGGATGAAACAATTTTTATTGGATTCGTTTTGCGACGTTGATTCATAATTTATACAAACGTTTTTCGTAAAACGACCCGAGGGCACGCAAATCGAGGAAACTAGAATCGAGGAGTACCCGTAAATAAATGGGGATGAGACAGGTGGGACACTTGTCCCACCCCCACTCAAACCGGCCAAAACTAGCAACTTAACACCCATGAGGTGTCAAGTTTATTTAACAAATCTTACACTTGTCCTTGTAAGCTTACAATGTAAGCCACTTTCCATCATGTTGGAAATACGTTTTTACGTATTTAGGAAGATTCGGTCACTCCGACAATATATTAAGTAGTAGCTCGTAGTCTAGATATCTTTATTAAACAAACAAAGTCAAGCCTAGTCTACAACATCTGTAGGCCGGCCCAACATTGTAAGCCCAAGCCCATCACAAGGCTTGGGTATATAAACCCTCTCCTTAGATGGAGAGGGTGTGTGTTCTTCATTTTTACACATAGTGAAAAAGTGTTTCTTTCACTTTCTCTCTTTAAGTGTGTGTGTTCTCACCATCTCTCTATCTCTTTCTCTCTCTAAAACATAAGCAAGATTTACATATCCAATAAATGGTATCAGAGCCATGGGATGATTGTATTGTTCATGTGTTTGTGTTCTTGATTCATACACTATTTTTGATCCATTTTCACACGTCCAAATTTTTTTTTTTTTTTTGATGGTTTTTTCTTGATACAAATCTTCTACATAGTTGTGGTAGGGATTTGGTATAGTTACTTTGGCTAAAAACACAAAAATTTTGGGTGTTTTGATCATTTTTGGCTTAAAATCACGAATTGGTTGAGTTTTGTCCGAGAAAAGTGGGAATTATTCCGATCAGGTCATCGGAAAAGGGTTTATAGGACATTCCGATCAGTGTAATCGGAATAGGGTTTAGGGATTCCGATTTTGGGTACATTCCGATCAGGTATTCCGATTTGGTATTCCGATTAGGTATTCCGATTAGGTATTCCGATTTGGCATTCCGAAAAGGGACATTCCGATTTGGTTCATTCAGATTTAGGACTTTCCGATCTTTGACATTCCGATTGGGGTTTATTCCGATCAAGGTATTCCAATTTGGTATTCCGATAAGACATTCCGATCGAAGTATTCCGATAACACATTCCGATCACTATTCCGATAATCAAATTTTTTCCATAAAAAAAAAATTTTCGAGTGTAATTTTGACTTGGAATTTTTGGTTTATCGAGGACATATTTTAGGGGATTTTAACATTGTTTCTCGACTTCAACTCACAACAACAAACACATTTACTTTCTTTCATTGATCGATCAACGTTTGTAAATCTTAACTTATTGAAATGGAGTACACATCTCTTACGCATAAGTCCATCCTCTCGGGTACGGATAATCGTCCACCAATGTTGGTAAAGACTATGTATGAGGAATGGGCTTCCCGAATGGAACTTTATGTGTTGAACAAGGAGAATGGACATCTCATTTGGGCATCGGTGCTCAATGGACCATTAGATTATGGTACAGTGACGGAAGGTACAACTACTCGTCCTCGCACAACGGGTGAATTGACTGGAGATATGAAGATTCAAGACAAATGTGATAAGTATGCTACAAACATCATTCTCCAAGCCCTTCCTCCAGATGTCTACAAACTCGTCAGCAAACATAAAGTTGCCAAAGACTTATGGGATAGAATTCGTGTTATCATGCAAGGCACCTCGTTAACTAAACAAGAACGAGAGTGTAAGCTTTATGATACTTTTGATAACTTTGCCTATGTGCCAGGGGAGACTCTCAATGATTACTATCTGAGATTTACCCTATTGTTGAATGAGCTCAATATCTATGACATGACAATTCCTACCTTTCAATTGAACACCAAGTATTTGAACACTCTTCCTTCAGAATGGAAAAAATACGTGACGGATGTTAAATTGGCTAAGGACTTGCATAACACCAATGTCGATCAACTTCAAGCTTTTCTTCAACAACACGAATGTCATGTGATCGAGGCTCGGTTGTCTACACCTCAAGTTCATGATCCACTTGCAATGTATGTTTCTCAACAAAACATGGCTTATACTTATCAACAACCATCATACTTGCAGCAGCCACCACCACACATCTATCAGCAACCACAGCAACCATCTTATCAACCACCAATGATGCCACAGCAAGAATATCAACAAAGTGTTCATCAACAATCTTTTCAACTGCAACCACCATATCAGACATCACCATCACAAGCCAACACTTCTCCATTGGGCTATACTCCTCAGCAAGGATATTTTCCAATAGAAGCACAACCAGCACAAGCTTTCTACTCTAATGAACTTCCACCAATCCAAGCACCGGTCTTTACTCCAAATGATACGCCAGCTGATGTTCTAAACCATCTCACAGCCTATTTGTCAAAATTTGTTGCAACTAGAGGATTTCCACCAACAAACAATCAGCTCCGCACCTCATCAAATCCTCGACAACAAGCCACTGTTCAAGATGGTCAAGTGACGGTGCAACCTATTCAGGGAAGGCAAAATTCATATGGACCTCCTACAAGGACTGGGAACAATCAAGCTGTGAATTCTCAAGCTAGTGGGAATGGGAGTCCTATTGGTCCTAAGAAGGTTGTGACTTGCTATAATTGCCGAGGACAAGGTCATATGGCTAGGGAATGCACTCAGCCGAAAAGGAGGAGGGATGATGCATGGTTTCGTGAGAAGATGTATTTGGTTGATGCTTAGTCTAAGGGGAAGATTTTGGATTAAGAGGAGTTAGCATTTCTTGCAGACCCAGGGACAACAGATACTGAAGGCATTGCAGTCGTTTCTACTTCCAATGCAGCTTATCAAGCAGATGATCTTGACGCATATGATTCGGATTGTGATGACATTCACTCTGCCCAAGCTGCTCTCGTTGCTAATCTCTCTCACTACGGTTCTGATGTCATCAGTGAGGTACCAACCACATCTAATAATATTGATGCAAACCAACATCAAGTTGGGCATGAAAATGACAACCTCGAACAGCATTTGGGAACTAGTAACTCAAATAAAGTTGTACCCAATCCAACACATTTGAGTGAACCTCAACCAAATGCTACGATGGGTATGGAATCTTATGCTCAACATGAGTTGGTCATGGTGCCTAAACATATTATTGATCAAATGCATATGGACCTCAGACAATCCGTAGATACCAATTCCACCCTAACTGCTGAGCTTGCGTTGCATAAAGAAAAGGTCAAAACTTTTGAAATTGTCCCTCAAGCAGAGAAAATAACATGTTCTGAATTTGACCAATTTCGTTTTGAAAAGATTGAACACTTGAAAGAAATAGAATCATTAAAAGCTAATCTTTCCAATGAATTAAAAGAAAAAGAGTCGGTTGTCAATGATTTTCAGAAACTTAAAATGGATTTCGAAACTCTCGAGTCTAAAAAGGTTGAATCGGAAATTAATGCTACCAAACTTCTTAAATTCAAAGAACAACAGCTTTTAAAACAATACGCTTCCACATAAAAGGTTCATCTTTTAACTAAATCATTTAAAGAACTCGAACTTAAACGTCTTCAAGTTTTACCACCTAATCCCGGTTATGCAAAACAAGCTCAGGAATATATTCCTGGTCTTTATGATATGACTATAATGGGAAAATCGAAAGAAGCACCTTTTGTTCGTAGTACTGAGGAGACACAATCACTTGGGGATGAAACTCATTCTAAAATGCTTTCAAAATTCCATACAATTGATTATGATCAACATAACAAAGATCAATTTTCGAAAAAGACACGCATTCGTTTACAAAAGGAATTAGCAGAATTGACAGTTCTTGTGCCCCAAAGTTTGTCAAATGAAAACCTTCCTAGTACGTCTCCTACACTTGTCAAAACGGATTTAACAAAGTTAATTCCACCGGTAAGCAAGGCGTCCGTTAACTTAAATGCGGTTCACCAACACTTAGCTGATTTTGACAAGGTCATTTTGGAACGTACGACGGCTTCGGCCATAACAGAAGGTGAATGGAACTTTGAGCACACTAGAGCTGCGTTCTGAAATGAAATTGTTCCGTTTGTAGACAATGTTAAGGCTTGTCTTAGTAATCTTGATCAAGATTTGTTTTTGGAAATAGAAGAATTTAGACGTGTTTTCAATGAAATGGATAATGCTTATGAAAACAGTTTACTTGAAATAGAACGGGTTTCACGCCATAATGATCTGCTTCTGAATCAAGTGATGTCTCATGATATAGTTTCTGTCTGTGTGAATACAAGTGTTGATAATGATTCTATTGTGCATAATGTTGAATCTGTGGATACTGTGGTAGATAGTACTTGTCACGAACCTGACGCTGAATTTTTAAAGCTTCAAGACTCATATTCTTCGCTTTCAAAATGTTTTAATGAGATTCAAACACATTGTATTTTGCTTGAATGCAAGCAACAATTTATTCAAGAAATCTTTGAAACGTCATTCGAAGGTGTTAATATCGATGATTCAAACTTTGAAAAGAATTTTCGATTGAATTTACAATCAAAACAGCGTCAGCCAAGTGACAAAGTTGCTACATCTTTGCCGATAGAAATAGAGAAATCTAAGGAGCTTAACTGTGTGAACGTACTTGAGGCCGCTGAGAATTTTAAACTTGATCTAGATAATCGAGTTTCCAAGATTTTGTCTAAAGTTGATAACTTAAAACAGAAAAATACACGACTCTTCAATTCAGTAAAGCCCGCATGTGCTAATACCACTGCACAGAATCAATCGTTGATTGAACAACTGAATCGAAAGTCGGTGGAAATATCTGATTTGAGGGAACAAATTTGTGATAAAAATCTGGTCTTGGCTGAGTTAAAGGAAACACTTCGTACTTTAAAAGGTAAGAATGTTGTGGATAACGCAACCACTGTCTCAGCATCGTCCTCTAGTGTAATCAAAAGGAACCTTATAGCCGTCACACCACTTAACAAGGGCCCTAGGACTAAACCATCTCAAACTTTGGTCACTAAAGATAAGGCGGAATCAAAACCAGCTTCTAATATTCCCGTGTTGCCTTCTACATGAGTAATCACCACTACTAAGGCTCAAAGATCTAAGCTTAAAAGAAACAAGAAGAATGATAGGATCTTGCCCCCATCTAGTAGTCAAGTGAAGAAGAAAGTAGAAGCCCATCCTAGGAATGTTATTTCTGTTTTGAATAAAAAGAATCATGTAGCTAAACCTAAAGGCTCTGCGGTTGTGCAGCTTTCTAAGCCTAGTGTGAATTCTAATTTGAAATGTTGGAATTGCAATGAATGTATGTTTTCTAGTCGTCATGATTCTTGCCTTATTGACCATGTGAGTGAGATGTATGCCCGGAAAAATGGATTAGAATGGAAACCGACTGGGAAAGTGTTAACCCAAGTTGGTTGGATGTGGCGCCCCACTGGTAGAACTTTCACTATAGTAGGAAATACGTGCCCTTTAACTAGGATCACTCCCACTAAAGCGAAGAAAGCGTACCCTTTAACTAGGAGTACCAAGGCTACCAAAACACAAGCGTGTCCTTTAACTAGGAACACCAACACTATTGTAGGAACAAAGTGCCCTTTAACTAGGTCTACTCCCACTGTAGTGCCCGCGGATAATCTAAAACCTAAGAAAGTTGGAACTGTAAAACCTGTTAGTGCTAAAACTCAGATTAGAAAACGCAGGAAATCTAAGGAGCTTAACTGTGTGAACGTACTTGAGGCCGCTGAGAATTTTAAACTTGATCTAGATAATCGAGTTTCCAAGATTTTGTCCAAAGTTGATAACTTAAAACAGAAAAATACACGACTCTTCGATTCAGTAAAGCCCGCATGTGCTAATACCACTGCACAGAATCAATCGTTGCTTGAACAACTGAATCGAAAGTCGGTGGAAATATCTGATTTGAGGGAACAAATTTGTGATAAAAATCTGGTCTTGGCTGAGTTAAAGGAAACACTTCGTACTTTAAAAGGTAAGAATGTTGTGGATAACGCAACCACTGTCTCAGCATCGTCCTCTAGTGTAATCAAAAGGAACCTTATAGCCGTCACACCACTTAACAAGGGCCCTAGGACTAAACCATCTCAAACTTTGGTCACTAAAGATAAGGCGGAATCAAAACCAGCTTCTAATATTCCCGTGTTGCCTTCTACATGAGTAATCACCACTACTAAGGCTCAAAGATCTAAGCTTAAAAGAAACAAGAAGAATGATAGGATCTTGCCCCCATCTAGTAGTCAAGTGAAGAAGAAAGTAGAAGCCCATCCTAGGAATGTTATTTCTGTTTTGAATAAAAAGAATCATGTAGCTAAACCTAAAGGCTCTGCGGTTGTGCAGCTTTCTAAGCCTAGTGTGAATTCTAATTTGAAATGTTGGAATTGCAATGAATGTATGTTTTCTAGTCGTCATGATTCTTGCCTTATTGACCATGTGAGTGAGATGTATGCCCGGAAAAATGGATTAGAATGGAAACCGACTGGGAAAGTGTTAACCCAAGTTGGTTGGATGTGGCGCCCCACTGGTAGAACTTTCACTATAGTAGGAAATACATGCCCTTTAACTAGGATCACTCCCACTAAAGCGAAGAAAGCGTACCCTTTAACTAGGAGTACCAAGGCTACCAAAACACAAGCGTGTCCTTTAACTAGGAACACCAACACTATTGTAGGAACAAAGTGCCCTTTAACTAGGTCTACTCCCACTGTAGTGCCCGCGGATAATCTAAAACCTAAGAAAGTTGGAACTGTAAAACCTGTTAGTGCTAAAACTCAGATTAGAAAACGCAGGAAATCTAAGGGTCATAAACATGTTAGCAATTCTGATAATCTTATATCTGTAGCTCCTAAGACTCAGGAATCAATAGTTTCCAATGCATTGTCTACTGTTGTTATTGAAAACAGGTGGTCCAAATTGTTCTCTGGTATTTGGACTCTGGTTGCTCCAAGCATATGACCGGAGATCGCTCTCAGCTCAGAAATTTTGTCAGCAAGTTTCTTGGTACGGTTAGATTTGGAAATGATCATATTGCAAAGATAATGGGTTATGATGAATATCATATTGGGAGTGTTATAATTTCGAGAGTGTATTATGTGGAAGGTCTCGGTCACAACTTATTTTCTGTGGGACAATTTTGTGATGCAAACCTAGAAGTTGCTTTTCGAGAGCATACCTGCTTCATTCGTAATTTGGAAGGGGTTGATTTATTGAAAGGTACTCAGGGGAATAATTTGTATACTTTGTCTCTACAAGACATGATGGCTGCTTCTCCCGTATATATTCTCTCCAAAGCATCAAAGACTAAGTCATGGTTATGGCATCGACGGTTATCTCATCTTAACTTTGACGCTATTAATCACTTGGCAAAAAACGAACTTGTTCGTGGTCTTCCTAAACTATCATTTCACAAGGATCATTTGTGTTCTGCGTGTACAACGGGGAAAAGCACTAAGAAATCTTACAAACCCAAGACGGAAGACACCAACCAAGAGAAACTTTATCTTTTGCATATGGATCTTTGTGGGCCAATGCGTGTTGAAAGTCTTAGTGGTAAAAAGTACATCCTCGTCATTGTCGATGATTACTCTCGGTTTACATGGGTGAAATTTCTTAAAGCAAAAAATGAGGCACCTAAATTCATCATCGGATTTCTCAAGATGATTCAAGTGCGTCTCAACACTACTGTCCGACGCATTCGTACAGATAATGGAACTGAATTTGTGAATCAAATCTTGCGTGATTATTATGAAGAAGTTGGCATTTCTCATGAAACATCTGTTGCTCGCACTCCACAACAAAACGGTGTCGTTGAAAGGCGAAATCGCACACTAATGGAAGCTGCTCGAACGATGTTAATTTACGCAAAGGCTCCATTGTTTTTATAGGCAGAAGCAGTATCTACAGCAGTGTACACCCAAAACCGGTCACTAATTCGTAAACTCCATGGTAAAACACCTTATGAGCTTCTCCATGGAAAAGTACCAGATTTATCGTATCTTCATGTATTTGGTTCTCTTTGCTATCCAAATAATGATGGTGACAATTTGGGAAAACATTAACCAAAGGCTGATATTGGTATTTTCATTGGTTACGCACCCGCAAAGAAGGCATACCAAATCTACAACCGTAACTATCGCAAGATCCTCGAAACTATGAATGTTGATTTTGATGAGCTGACAGCAATGGCTTCTGAGCAAAGCAGCTCTGAACCCGTACTTCATTAAATGGGACCCAGTAACATTAGTTCTGGTCTTGTCCTAAACAACCCTACTTCATCATCATTTACACCACCTTCTAGGACTGAATGGGATACGTTATTTCAACCGTTCTTTGATGAATTCTTTACTCCTCCAAGTATTGTTGCTCCAGAACCTGAGGTAATAGCTCCAGTAACCGAAGTTGTCGCTCCAACAACCGAAGCACAATCAGATACGTCTGCACCTACAATTGGTCTAGATATACCATCAACAAGTAATTCTCAACCAACACCTGTTTCAACTACCCATGTCATGCAAATTGATGATGAAGAGGATGATGATGATCACGATTTGGAATTCGCTCAAATGCGTGAACTTCCATTCTTTGGTGTACCAATTCCCGAACCTAATCAAGCCGGATCGTGCACCTCAGAGGAAGCTCCTTCTATAGTTTACTCCAATCCACGGATTCGTGAACATGACAGCAAGTGGACAAAGGATCATCCTATTTATTTTATTATTGGTGACCCTAATCGTCCGGTATCCACACAAAGTCAGTTACAAGAAAGTGCAATGTTTTTGTCACTTTGATGCTTTTCTCACTGAAGTTGAACCTAAGACATGGCAACAAGCTTTTACTCAATCCTGTTGGATAGAAGCTATGCAAGAAGAACTTAACGAATTCATACGTCTTGATGTTTGGGAACTTGTCCCATGCCCGGATCAAATGCAGTTACTCACTTTGAAATGGGTTTACAAGGTGAAACTCGATGAGTTAGGCGGAATATTTAAGAACAAAGCTCGTCTAGTAGCTCATGGATACAAGCAAATATTGGGCATCGACTTTATGGAATCCTTTGCACCTGTTGCCTGTTTGGAAGCTATTCGACTATTCCTTGCATATGCAGCCCATATGAATATGATCGTCTATCAGATGGATGTGAAGACGGCATTTCTTAATGGTGAACTCAAGGAAGAGGTCTATGTTCAACAACCGGATGGTTTTGTGAATCCTAATTATCCTAATCATGTGTACAAGCTTAAGAAGGCTCTCTATGGGTTGAAGCAAGCTCCTCGCGCATGGTATGATCTTTTGTCACAATTCCTCATTACGCAAGGCTTCGCTAAAGGCAAGGTGGATCCCACGTTGTTCATTCAGAAACGAGGTAAAGATATGATTATGGTACAAATATATGTTGATGATATTATATTTGCAGCCTCGACCCAAACCTTATCGGATGAGTTTGGGACACTCATGTCTTCCAAGTTTAAGATGTCAATGATGGGCAAGGTATCATTCTTCTTAGGTCTTCAGATATCTCAGAGTCCCAGAGGCATCTTTATCAATCAATCCAAGTATGCCCTTGAATCGCTAAAGAAGTATAAGATGGAATCTTGCGACCCCGTGGATACTCCAATGGTGGAACGAACTAAGCTTGATGCAGATCCACATGGAGTTGCCGTTGATCCGACACTGTATCGTGGAATGATCGGTACTCTACTGTATATCACAACTAGTAGACCTGATCTTCAGTTTGCTATATGTATGTGTGCTCGGTATCAAACTCAGCCTACTGAGTTACACTTGGCTACTGTGAAACGGATCTTTCGATATCTTAAAGGAACCATTAATCGGGGACTTTGGTATTCGAAGGACTCTTTGATTGCACTTATAGCATATGCAGATGCGGATCACGCGGGTTGTCATGATACAAGGCGTAGCACGAGTGGAACTTTGCAACTACTAGGAGATCGACTAATCAGTTGGGCATCGAAAAGGCAGAAAAGCACTGTAATTTCAAGTACGGAACCATAATACATAGCTATGTCCGGTTGCTGTGCTCAAATTCTTTGGATGAGATCGCAATTAACCGACTATGGTCTAGGTTTCAACAAAATTCCGATGTACTGTGACAACAAGAGTGCAATTGCCTTATGCTGCAACAACGTTCAATTCTCCCGGTCGAAGCATATTGACATTCGCTACCACTTCATCAAGGAGCAAGTGGAAAATGGAGTAATAGAGCTTTACTTTGTCCGATCTGAGTATCAATTGGCGGATATTTTCACGAAGGCTTTAGATCGCGCTCGAATTGAATTTTTGGCCGACAAGCTAGGAATGAGAACCTTCTCGCCTGAGACTCTCAAGGAACTAGCAGATGAAGCGAAAGAATAGTCTTGGTAAAACTATTCTCCGTATCCTTGGTGATCATTTGTATATATTGTTTATATTTTTATCCACAAAAGCAAAATACAAAAATATAAAACCATATAAAAACCATAAAAATTGAAAAATTCATAAAAATCCAAAAATATTTTTACTTTATTTTTCAAAGGCATGTCTTTTGGTACGATAATATTTACGGCCTTAGAAATGTTGATTAATATCGACACGGCGCCATAAAAAGAGTTCGTACAAAAGTTGTAATTATTTCATAAAACATGCCTAAATGGCTTGTAGTTATTTCTGACTGCAACCCGGTTTTCATATTAAAGTCAAGTATTTCTTATGAAAGCTTTGGCTAACAACGGGAATTAATTTTCTCGGGCAAGGTTTACTTTAAAACCTTGTAAGGGATCAAGTTTACTTTATAACTTGGTCTAACACAAATCAATGTATGCCTCAGTGCATTTATTTGTTAAAACAAGAGAAGTCTTGTTTTTATGAAGCTATCATCTCTACAACCATGTTATCTACAATTGGTATCTACATACTCGACGATGCGCCTACTCAACCGACGACTACAGCTCTTTCGATAGAACACGGGTCAACAATTGAGGGGGAGAAACTGTCAAGCATTCAGAATCTTCGATGCCGAAAGTGCCAAGTTCACAAGTTGGTCTCAAGACAAGAATACCAATCGTACATGTGGTGTCAAGAGATGACTTCAGACATGACGAGGCGACCACCATATGCTGACAAGAACCATTTGATCTTATCATATGATGTTCTCATCAATCAGGTCCAACCTTGTCAATTCTTTTTAATATGGTGAATATGTGATCATTCTACAATTCGATATCAAATCTCATGCATTTGATATCATGAAGATAACATGGACTTGCATTTTTATTCCCAAAACCTTTGTTAAAACTTCATTAAATCAACTGATATTAAAACATCGATTGGGTTAATATTTTTAATATGGGGGAGAAAATGTGATTTAATATGGGATATTATCACAAATGGTTTGACTAAATGTGCTGGCTCATCCCGACATATGCGAAATGTTTTCGAATATCGTGGCATATGTTAAGGGGGAGCAAAACGGATTTGCATATCAAAATAGATTTTCATGGTGACATATACTTACCCAAAACCCATTTATTTCACGATGATGAAGAATATGGTGACATAAGGATGGTAGGATAGGTTAAGTCCAATGATTCTTCTAGAACCGGAGGAATCTTCCCAAAGACATTCCATAGCTAGAAATAGTAGTCCTTAGGAAAGATGGAGAAAGATAGTGAACGTAGCTAAATGCCGACTAAGTACTTAAGTTAGCACTGGAACAATCACAACAAGGTGCTAGTTATGACGTATTGGTAAGCATTGAAGGGTTGAAGAATGAAAAGGAATTGTAAAGATAAAGGGTGTAAAGAAAGAAGCCCTCCTTACAACTTTAGGCAGAAACCGGGTCAACACATATGCTATTGAGATCATTTTAATGATTCTCGATATTGAAGACAGACATCATGGACCCAGTGATGCAATGCACAACCCATCCCAGCTAACTCAGATATCTCTCAAAAGGTATTTGTTTTAATCACACGGAGACAACACATTATCTATTGATTTATTCACTCCGAATAAATTGGTATTGAAAAGGTGGCACTCCTCTCCAGCCTCCGATCACTAAAATCCAAAGTGCACGATCAAGTCTAGAGCCATTCGAGATCATCAAATATCTCATTAGGACACACTTTCATATTTCCTTGCTTCTTCACACTCTGTGAAAAGTAAGAAAGATTTTAAGAGTCCTACGCAAAATCTTCATGATCTTGCCTGAACATCCGAGTAATACGAAAGTATTTACAATGAAGATGGAAATCCTTCTTGAGCGAATATCAAAAAGCTCATGGTAGGTGATTTGTACGATTCTTTATGAATCAAACTTGTGATAACTGGAAAGCAACAACTGTTTAATTCTTAACTGAATTTAAACACGTTCCAGGCCTCTACGCAATATCTTAGTAATCTTGCCAGAACACTCAGAGTGATACCTTAGTGTTCAAAGTGATGAGTGGAAATCCTTCTAGTGTTAACCTCAAACATCACTTGGTAGGTAACTTGCAAGATTCTATACGAATCAAGCTCGTGAAAACTGGAAAGCAACGATGGTGCTGTTCTTAATTGAATTTCACTTGTTCCAGAAACATGAATTGATGGCTTCAAATCATGCGGATATTATTATCCAAATGATTCACTCTTTATGTTCGCAGTCAGCTTTGGACAGTCGAATAAAGAGAACGGGTTTACCCACGAAATCCTGTCAGGAAGTTACTTAATTGAAACTATCCGTCACGGGTACGATATCTAATATAGTCCAACGGTCTTCACCGACCGGAGGTAAAAAGCTACCGATTTAGAATGAAATGTTCAAAGCCATTTCGTTCGTGTCTACTTATGTTGTGGCATTTGAAGACGGTGGCGTTGCGGAATCCAAGAAGAAGTCGTCCCCGCATGCTTATACTTTATGCACTTAATATCTCATCTAATTCAAGAAAGCCTAAAAGTTAAGTCTTCCGCTGTATCGAACTCTGAAGCTTTCAAGAATTACGAAGGTATAAGTATGTGGGACGTGAGGTCACGAAGAGGCGAAGATCACAAGTGATGGATGCACGAGATCAAGGCAAGAGATTAATGCTCAAGACTGATATCAAAGATCACATCAGCATGTTCACCAGAAAAGAAAAAGAAAAGAAAGACAAAGACTACGAGCTCAAGACAAGCATAGTATGCTAGGATTATTTCATTATTGTAACTCGGGTAACGCCCTTGTTTGGAGTGACCTCCCTTAGGGGGAGATTGTTGGAAATACGTTTTTACGTATTTAGGAAGATTCAGTCACTCCGACAATATATTAAGTAGTAGCTCGTAGTCTAGATATCTTTATTAAACAAACAAAGTCAAGCCTAGTCTACAACATGTGTAGGCCGGCCCAACATTGTAAGCCCAAGCCCATCACAAGGCTTGGGTATATAAACCCTCTCCTTAGATGGAGAGGGTGTGTGTTCTTCATTTTTACACACAGTGAAAAAGTGTTTCTTTCACTTTCTCTCTCTAAGTGTGTGTGTTCTCACCATCTCTCTATCTCTTTCTCTCTCTAAAACATAAGCAAGATTTACATATCCAACACATCAAAACTAGCTAAACCACTAGCCAAAACCACACACTCAATTTCCACTCATGCAAACACTCCAATCTCTCTCTCTTGGCTCTCATCTTGCCGTCCCATATCATCAACCAAAACACCACCATCATACAAATTTTAACCACAAACATATGTTATAACTTACATATGTTAATCTCCATTCAAAAAGAGGAAGATTGATGCAAGTTTTAACATCTAAGGAGGAGTTCCCATGGAGTATTAGGGCTGATTTTCCCCAAGGTGTTCATGAAGAATGGTGGTCTTGAAGATGGTCTTGGTTATGCACAAGTTTCTCCATCAAAATCCATGTCCAAGTCACAACCTACATCAACTTGGTGGTATAAAGATTGTCCTCCTCATCCTCTTGTTATTTTTGATTATGTAATGTTGTATTTCTTTCACTTATGTATATGTATATGATGATGAATGATGATTAAAAATATTGTGTGGGGATTTGGTGTTGATAAACATGCTTAAAAAGATGAAAAACTATAAGAAACAAGGTTAAAATCTTGCTTAATTTAGATGCCTGTATAAAACAGTAAAGAATCATATGGTAAACTGGTAAAACGACTTGAATAAATTTATATACAGTAAGCTATGGGTCTTGTACACATGTGAGATTTGGCCATGTAATGGAATCATTGCAATGAGTGATATATGATCAAAACAAGTTTAGAGTACAAATCTGAGTTTACTGTTTTGGACAATTTTTATAAAATACTTAGAGGATGATTCAACAGTAGCTATAGTAGAGTTAAATGGATAAACTATCATGTAGTTTATGTGATAAAAATTTGAGCTTCTATCTCCATATAGAACTCTAGATATGGCAGTTTTGGTGAAGATGAAATTAAAAATCAGATTTTTGGAAATTAAAGTATAATAATATTATATAAGCACTCAAATAAAAATAGTATAAAATATGAATTAAACCCACTAACTTATATAATATATTTATATAAATATTTACAATGATAAATAAGTGGACATTTTATAAAAATGGTAACTTGTTAAGTTTTATAAGTTATAAAACTATAAACATGATTTTTACGACTTTTTCGGCTATTACCGTAAAATTAACGTTTTTGCTAAATAAAACTTAGACGGTTGGACCCGTATAATATGAACTTTATAAAACTCATATACTGATATATAAGCATATATAACAAGTAAAAACCGATAAAACCCGAACTATATAACATACGGACATTAACGGACTAAGTTAACATATTGGACTAATAATTGGACTAAATAAGTTAAACACTTATAAAAAGAACTTATTGGACTTAACCCATTATAGATACTGATAATATAAGTATAACCTGGATTAATACAAGTTCAAGAACTTATAATAAGTTTATTGGACTTAAAAGACGTAAATAGGTAAAACTAGTAAACTAGTAAGAAGATACCAATACGTAAACACTAAAATAAGTAAATGAGAATATATAAACTCACTTGATCATCACATATATAAAATAATCATATGTATACATAATTGTTATTTTTATAAAGTCATTGGACAAGAGTCTAAGACGAGTATTATTTGTCTAGGTTTCCGTGATTGAAGCACGTACCGTACGTCCGAATTGCCGATAACCCGCCTTCCCATATCAACGTGAGTTCATAGCCTCACACTCTTTTAAATGTTTTTATAAATGTTTTATAAACCCGCGAGGGAGATAACATGTTAGTTTTTAAAAAATAGGACACCATTTGTCCCGATTGCTTGTTTATTGGTTTTGACCCGAATAATTGTATGACCCGATTGTATGACCCGATAAATGATTAAAGGACCCGATAGATGAAATTAAATGGATTATTAAAATTAGGTTATGTCACTAAAAGTCCCATTAGCATGAAATGTGAACTACCGGGATTTGGTAGACGCTTGTGCATATAATAGTACTATTTGGGGACGATCACCCCAGTTCACGCCTTGACGGTTGATCCCGTCGTGCCACATTCATTGGTAAGCGAATTTATGTATGAGAAGATTTCCATAGCGTGACCTTTGTGACGACACGCTAATTTAGATGGGCAAATTGAGTATCGGGTTAGCTACCCGTTGTTTGTTTTAGTAAGGTAACAATGTCATGCGGCTTATAATAATCCAACTAACGAAATACTACTAGACTGTAACACCCCCAAATTTATATAATTCAATACAGCGGAAGTCTCGTTGGTGTTACGGGATAGCACATTACTCACATCATAGACAACGCATGAAAATCGTGTCGTTTATTAATAAAGCATTTCCATTCATAAATATCAAAGTTACATAGGTCCCAAGTCATATTATTTCATACATAGTTATACAAAGTATTTGAATGGAAAATATTGTTTAAGTGCGGGCCATGAATTCTTGTCGTCTTCCCGAGAATTACCTTCAAGTACCTGAGATAAAACATGTTAAAAGAAAAGGTCAGCGATAACGCCGAGTGAATTCATAGAGTTTAATAAACCATCAATATAATATCGGTATAAAATTATTACCGAAAATCATTTTGTACAAATCATTTTAATAGGCCATAAAATAGCAAAAGTCATTTTATACAAATCCTTATCGAAAATCATAATATAGGCATTTGCCTTAAAAATCATGATACGAGCCAATGTCGTAAAAACATCATACGATACGTCTTATGACGTTGTATGAAAATAAAAACCGTTATATGAATATGGTTATGAAAAACCAAAACACGACCAAAATATAAATAGTATGACCCTGTATTGCTAGTCAGGCAATACATCGTAATTCGGAGCATATAGTAGTATTTCGTTAACTGGATTATTATAAGCCGCATGACATTGTTACCTTACTAAACCAAACAACGGGTAGCTAACCCGATACTCAATTTTCCCATCTAAAGTAGCGTGTCGTCACAAAGGTCACGCTATGGAAATCTTCTCATACATAAATTCGCTTACCAATCAATGTGGCACGACGGGGATCAACCGTCAAGGCGCGAACTGGGGTGATCGTTCCCAAATAATACTATTATATGCATAAGCGTCTACCAAATCCCGGTAGTTCACAATTCATGCTAATGGGACTTTTAGTGACATAACCTAACTTTAATAATCCATTTTATTTCATCTATCGGGTCCTTTAATCATTTATCGGGTCATACAATCGGGTCATACAATCCGTCGGGTCCAAATCAATAAACAAACAATCGGGACAAATGGTGTCCTATTTTATAAAAACTAACATGTTATCTCCCTCGCGGGTTTATAAAACATTTCATAAAAACATTTAAAAGAGTGCGAGGCTATGAACTCACGTTGATGTGGGAAGGCGGGTTATCGGTAATTCGGACGTACGGTACGTGCTTCAATCACGGAAACCTAGACAAATAATACTCGTCTTAGAATCATGTCCAATGACTTTATAAAAATAACAATTATGTATACATATGATGATTATATATATATATGATGATCAAGTGGGTTTACATATTCTCGTTTACTCATTTTAGTGTTGATAACTTTTATACTAGTTTACTAGTTTTACCTATTTACGTGTTTTAGGTTCAATAACTAATTATAAGTTCTTTAACTTGTCTTATTCCACTTTATACTTGTATTATCAGTATTTACACTTTACATGTTGGGCCCAAATGGGTTAAGCCCAATAAATAAGTTTATAAGTGTTTTAGTCCATTTTGTTGTATTATTGGTCCAATAACGTTAACTTAGCTCGTTAATGTCCGTATGTATATAGTTCGGGTTTTATCGGTTTTTACTTGTTATATATGTTTCTATATCAGTATATGAGTTTATAAAAGTTTACATTATACGGGTCCAACCGTCTAAGTTTCATTTGGCGAAAAACGTTAATTTTACGGTAATAGCCGAAAATGTCGTAAAAATCATGTTTATAGTTTTATAACTTATAAAACTTAACAAGTTACCATTTTTATAAAATGTCCACTTATTGACCCTTGTACATATTTATATAAATGTATTATATAAGTTAGTGGGTTTTAATTTACATTTTATACTATTTTTATTTGAGTGCTTATATAATAACTATTATACTTTAATTTCCAAAATCTGATTTTTATTTTCATCTTCACCAAAACTACCATATCTAGAGTTCTATATGGAGATAGAAGCTAAAATTTTTATGACATAAACTACATGATATGTGCTCCATTTAACTCTCCTATATCTACTGTTGAATCAGCCTCTAAGTATTTTCTAAAAATCGTCCAAAACAGTGAACTCAGATTGGTACTCTAAACTTGTTTGATCATATCTCACTCATTACAATGATTCCATTGCATGTCCAACTCTCACATGTGCACAAGACCCATAGCCTACTGTATATCAATTTATTCAAGTCATCTTACCAGTTTACCATATGATTCTTTACTGTTTTATACAGCCATCTAAATTAAGCAAGATTTTAACCTTGTTTCTTATAGTTTTTCATCTTTTTAAGCATGTTTATCAACACCAAATCCCCATACAATATTTTTAATCATCATTCATCATCATATACATATACATAAGTAAAAGAAATACAAGATTACATAATCAAAAATAACAAGAAGATGAGGAGGACAATCTTTATACCACCAAGTTGATGTAAGTTGTGATCAAAACATGGATTTTGATGGAGAAACTTGTGCATAAGCAAGACCATCTTCAAGACCACCATTCTTCATAAACTCCTTGTGGAAAATCAGCCACAAGACTCCATGGAAACTCCTCCTTGGATGTTATAATCACCACCAATCAATAGGGTTTTAAAAGGGCTTCAACATGTGCAAGAATAACATAGGATTTCATGGTTGATTTTGATCAAAAGTGGTGTTGGATGGTGGAGTATGGACGGCACAAATGGGGAGGGTGAGAGAGTTTGTAGCTAGTTTTGCATGATAGAAATGAGTGAGTGGTTTGAGGTTTAGTGGTTTTGTGTAAGTGGAAGCTTACACTTTAAGCTTAAGACAAGTGTTACTTGTCTTGTTAAGTTATTGACACCTAAGGTGTTGGTAGCTTAGTTCTTGCCGTCCATATTGAGTGGGGTGGGGCAAGATTTATCTTGTCTCATCCCACTAATTTACGGGTATCCCTCGATTCTAGTTTCCTCGATTTGCGTGCCCTCGGGTCATTTTACGAAAAACGTTTTTATAAATTATGAATCAACGGCACAAAATGAATCTAATAAAAATTGTCTCATCAAAAACGGAGTTCGAAAACGTAAATACGTAATCCTAGGGTTTCCGGTTTAGTCGTAAAGGACGTTAAAATAAAGTCGTAAGTCCCAATCTCTTCTCGTAAATTTGTGAGTTTATGAACCAACACAAATTTAAAACTCCAAAATAATATTCGCGGATAAATTTATTTTCTGAAATGTCGGGCTGTCACCAAAGACGGTGTATGTAAACGTAAGCATGTAACGTTGAATCCTCCGGTTTAGACGTAGTCGATGCTACTTCAAGACGTAAATCCAAATTACTTCCCAAAAATAAGTGAGTTCATAATATAACATTAAAATAATGTTTTCAAGTAAATATTGAGAATAAAATATCAACCATAAATTGATGGATTGTCACAGCATTTACCCCTAAACAGGATCTTTGTCCTCAAAGATCATCTTACTACTTGCTTCTTATAGAGTTAAAGCCATGTGGGTATTTCCTCCACATTCGGTCTTTTCTCACAAGTGAAATTCATTACAATACGCGAGTTTCATCAAACATAACTACAGGAATACGATCAGGCTAAATGTTGACTTACTTTCTCTATCCATGATGTTCACGGGTTTCTGATGAATGCAACTTTTCACCGATCTAAGATTTACTACGAAACTATCAGATTCTCACTTGATAGACATTTTATCAAGTTCGATCTACGAAACATAATTCACGCAGCTCTTGGAGTCCTTGGATAGATCCAGCTTATATGCCTTTCAAACCAATCTTTCACATCATCTCAATGGTCCCATACAACGGGGACTTATATCCCATGATTTGTCAGATCATTAATTCATTTTTCCAAGGTTAAAAATTTTGGCATAACTTCGCTACCCATCTGGCACTTCAAGATCCACATTTCATATTCACATAACCTCCTGCCCTCTATCGGCAGTCAATAATCAGATCCTAATTTCAACAATCATTTCGGGTCTCGCGGGTCGAGTATTTTGTAAGGTTAGGTTCGCCATCATAGGAAACCTTAAACCTAAAAGACATGTCCAACTCACAATGGGTGTATGTCGGGCGTCTTCATCTCAACTCCTGCTTACAGATGCTCTAATATTTAAATCCTAACAAGATTCGATCTTAATCCTAATACGATGATTATCAATGGTAATCTCTCCAAAGGAAAACGATTATACGGTCTATTACCAAAGGTCAATCATTCAAACATAAAACAACGCTTATAGTATTTTATATCGTTACTTTACCTCGTCCCTTCGATTGGGGTGGTACATAGTACTCTCATCAAGATTCGTTCTCAATGACTTCTAAGCAAATCTTTAGAAATTCGATGCGAAGCGAGGATCTTGATATAGATGATCGTTACAAGCACACCATGTTTACATAACTCCTTTAAATACAAAAGAGTCTATTTCTTCATCAAGATTCTATCATTAACAGGAATGATATTAGCAGATTTGGTCAGTCTGTCGACAATGACCCAAATCGAATCAAATTCAGATGATGACCTTTGCAATAGCTAGACGTTTACTAATGTATGAGGCAATGTCTGCCTTCATAATTTGTCATTAGTACAACTTCTTTAGACAAAGATACTTTTAGTCATAAATGACATAAATAAAATACTTATACTTACAAATTTCAACATAACTATATCTCACAATCCTTCATATTTAGGAATCCATAAGTGATCTTTAAAACATTTAATGCTATCGGCTTCTCAATTTTAATAGTTCACATTATCCGCGAACCCCTTTTTATTATTTGTTTTATCCTTCTTACAAACGTCGTTTATTTTTATATTGCTCAGCAATTTATTTTGCACCTTCATTATTAAGGAATACGTTCTAATTGGTTCTTTATACTTTTATATAAGGTGTCAGTATCTACATTCACTTTCCTAGATGGAATAGTTATCATGTCCATATTTATTCAAAAATTATTTCTTCACATTTTCTCTGTTTGTTGGAAATACGTTTTTACGTATTTATGAAGGATCGGTCGCTCCAACTATATATTAATGTATTAGGCTCGTGATCCAAGTATAGCCCATATAGCCCACATGTAGGGTGGGATATATATATCCCCTCCTAGCATGTTAGGAGGGGTGGTTCTTTTCATTTTACAACTTTCATTTAATAAATTACTCTTTCTCTCTCTACTTTTCTTTTCTCTCCTTTCTCTCTCTACACCATCATCTCCTTCCTCCCCATCTCCACCATTAAATCAATAGATTAATCCATAGTTTACCAAATCCTTAGATAACGTAGACCTTCAATTGGTATCAGAGACATGGTTAAATCTTAAGATTTGCGTTTGTTTATCTATTGATTTGATTGAAAAATCTTTTCTTTTTAAAATCATTTGTCTATTTCTTTTGATTGTAGTCACGTAGTTTTTTTTAAAGTTTTTTTTTTCTTCCTTTCAGTATCACTGTTATCAGTTTTAATTTTTTTAATTAGTTTTTATTTTTATAAGTTTTTTATAATCAGTTTTCCATATAATTTTTGTTATCCAATATCCGTCTTCCCTATCATCTGTGTCCAATCACCAGTTTTTAAATTTTTTTAAATTTTTTTATATTTTTTATTTTATTTTATCAGTTTTCTTGTCTCTATCTAATTTGTCCAATCTCTGTCCTTTTTTCTTTCTCTGGGTGTGAGTCTCGTCCCAACATATCTATCAACTGGATAAGCTGTTTTCAGGTCTAGCATCTCATCAGTCCTTTTTTATCAATCTCATCAATCAGTTTTTGACATTCCGAATAGACATTCCGAATAGACATTCCGAATAGACATTCCGAATAGACATTCCGAATAGACATTCCGAATAGACATTCCGAATAGACATTCCGAATAGACATTCCGAATAGACAGACTCTCGACTGACCCACCCTCGAAAACTCCCTCGTCTAAACCTCACCCTCGAACCCTCTCACACTCTCTCCGACCCATTCTCTCAAACCCATTCTCTCAATCAAACAATCTCGACTCCTACACCCACCCTCACACTCGGACTCCAATCACCCAACTCACACAACACCTACACACAACAACACTCACTCATCACTTGAGACTTGACTCACTCTCTATCGTAACCAATCCACGCCTTAATCTCTCGAACAACACACCCAATCTAGACTCACCAAAACAAAGCATACAATTTTCGAACACACAAACACACAACCTCTCACAAACAATCAGACTCGACTCACAAACAAACACTCTCGTCTAACACACTTACACCCGACTGACACTCACAAAGCCTCGAGACGAACAGACACCAAACAGACTCCCTCAATCTTTAACCAACTCACCCTCGTCTCACTTAACACTCTCGACCCTCGACACCAAACCGAATCCAACACCAAACCCAAACTGATTCGACTCACATCCCACTCACAATCGACTAAGACCAAGACTAGACCTCACCTCTCGACTCTTTTACTCCCTCACCCAACTCTCGACCTCATTCCCATATCCCACACACCAACACAAACATCCTCACAGACTCACAACCATACTGATTGATCTGTTCTTGGACAACATCCAATTTTAATATTCGAAGAGAAGAAAAGATTAATAACAAATCTGTTATTATCTTATCTCGTTTCGATTTAATCAAAGAAAATCATCACAAGAAAGACGCGACAGATGATAGAAAGACCCAACCAAAACTCTCGTCAAAATCAAAGAAAGTAAACACCTACCCGAGATTCATTCATGAATCTTGAAGTCACATAGTATTCGCTTCTTGTCTTCTTCTTTGGTTGGTATCTGGATGAAAAAGAGTGTTCTGATTATTTGGTTATCTGAGATTAGTGTGTTTTGGGAGAAGAGAAAAACTGGCGGAGGTTACAAGGTTGGATGTGAAGTAAATTGAGAGAGAGAATTTGGTATTTAGAGTGATTAAGTCAATGGGAACGTTTTATATAATTGTTTAAAGAAAGAATAGAGACGGAGTTTCCTATGTTTGTGTTTGGGGCTGGTGAGTAATCTAGTTTAGTTGTAACTGAGTTTATTCATTTTATACCCGGCTTCATTGGCCTAGTCAGTAATTGGGCCACTTAAACGTAACAAGTTGCCACGTTGATGGTGGTGGACACGTTTTGTCTTACATTACGGATTGGTCTTGCATTACGTATCAGCTAGCTTCATAACAAGTCTGGCACGTTTACTTTTTTAGTGGACCGACAGTTATTTTATTTCAAATTAACAAAATCTAACTTAAGTTTTATTTGGAAAATAACTGGGGTTTGACAGAGACAAGGTGACCGGAAAAAGTTACATCTTACCATAAACGAATTTGAGATTTGTACGGATTTTTCGTTGATTTTGTCAAAACCAGGCGATTTTTTAATTTCTCGATTTGTCAAATATCGTATTGGTCTTTCGATAATTACCCACTATCATTTTTTATCGAACTTTTATGGAATCTTTAAATTCGACTTTTCAAGAGGGAAAATTGCATTTATTGCAAGACGCTACAAGAGGCAGTCACAAGAGAATAGATTTAGGAGGAAAACAGGAACCAAGTAGCATGACAGGTACATATAATATTCTTCATATGTTGTCTGAAATGAATGCCCTAATTAACAATCCTGCTAATCTTTGTACGACTGTTTCTTTAACCAATTTTGTGTCAAGGACTGAAGAGCTTGAAACCATTTTAGCTCAGCAATCCAAAGAGCTTGAGGATGCCAAAAATGAATTTTCAAAGAAAACGGAGAAATTTGAAACATATTTTGAAAAACTTGAAAAGTCAGACGTTGTTCTTGAACGAAAATTGGATCAAACTGTTCTAGATTCTAAAGCTGAAAAGGATAATTTTTTGAAACAAATTAAGTTGCTTGAATCTAAGTTGGCATCCCAAGATGAATTGCTCAAAGAGAATGAGACATTAAAAGCTCAAGTACAGGAAAAGGTTTTTGCTATAGCTGCGTTGAAAAATGAGTTAAGGAAAAATAGAGGAACTAGTGTGGACACTAACCTTGAAAAACCATCAATCTTGGGGAAACCGCCTACAAATCAGTTCGTCAGACAACCATCCGTCAGACAACCTACTGCATTTAGATCCGAGCGATCACAATACTCGAGACCGCGGTTTGCCTCCCTAGTTGATAAGGTTCATCTTTCTAGAACAGTCACTCCACCATCTAGGCCCAATGTGACTAAAACAGCTTTTGCAAGACCTAATCACATGATTGCCTCTAATTTCCCTAGACATAGTCCAAAGAATACGTCTCGAACTAGTTCAAATGACGTTCGCCATACATTTGGTCTAAGGGAAGCTAAGCAAAAGACACAAGTAAGAGATAGGAATTTTAAACCTAGTCAGATGCCTTCTAGTTTACCCAACACTGTTAACCGTAGCATGTCACATCCTAGGAGCATCAATCAATCATCTAGGAATTCTAGATCTTACTCGGACATTAAATATGCTACTTGTAAAACATGTAGAAAATGTGTCTTTACGGCAAATCATGATTCATGTATCAAGAAATTGCTTAATGAGGTGAACTCCCGTGCTAGACTTAAATCCCAGTGGGTTGCTAAAATCAAACCCGTTCGTAAAATGTGGCGCCCCACTGGTAGAACTTTCACTCTTGTAGAAAACGAGTGCCCTTTAACTAGGATAGTCTCCGATTCTACTAAGACTACTAGGGAGGAAATTGATAAAGATGATACTTCACTTAAGCCTAAACTTAAGGTTTTCTATAAGAGGAAACGTTTGCCAGCTAAGATAAGTGAATCATCTACTCAGGTCGCCTCTGACACAAGTAAAGCCAACTGTGAACCCCCATGTGCTTCTATAATTGATATCGCTAACCCACGTCAAAGCATGCAAATTCCTAATGAGATTGCAGGTACCAAAGTTGATGTTCCAAAAGAACGAAGCGGTCCAATCGTTGTGTACCGTTCAACTAAGGACACTCTTAGAGTTTGGTTGCTGAAGAAGCAGATATCGGAGAAACAAGTGTCTCAAGGGATTCATGGTTAAGCTTATCAATAAGGACTTACAGTCACATAACAGACTGTAACTCGATCTCAAAAGACAGGAAAGTTCATCCCGATGATGACTTATCCTAAAAACGAGAAATTCATTTTTCTCGGGCATGAGCTTATGTTAAAAAACATTCCACGTTTTTAAGCTCATGCACAAAGGCTTATAGATAAATGACAATCTATAACCGGCTCTTCAAAGGCAGGAAAGTTTATCACCGATGATAAACTTATCCTTATAACGAGAAATTAATCTTTCTCGGGCATGAGCTTATATTAAAAATATTCAAAGTTTTTTAAGCTCATGCACAATGACTTACAGTTAAATGTCAGACTGTAACTCGAACTTAAAATAAAGGAAAGTTTATCTTTTATGATAACTTATCCTCTTAACGAGAAATTCACCTTTCTCGGTCATGAGCTTGTATTAAAACATTCAAAGTTTTAAGCTCAGAAAGGAAAGTGTATCTTTTAAATAAGAGAACTTTTCCTCATAACGAGAAATTAACCTTTCTCGGTCATGAGCTTTCCGTTAAAACAGTCAAAGTTTTCAAGCTCATGAAAACGACTTCTAAGTAAATGTCAGCTTAGGACTCGTCCTTCAGATAAAAGGAAAGTTTATCGCCGATGGTAACTTATCCTTAACAACGGGAAGTTTACAACTTCTCGGACTTGAGCTCGCCTTTAAGATATTCAACATCTTAAGCTCAAGTAATTTGTTTTCAAAACTTTGAACACAATTTTTCAATAATTTTTCAAAAGGTTTTTCTAAATCTTTCAAAATTGTGTGTTCAAAACGTTTTGATAAAAAGAGCATGTCTTCTGAAATCGATAATATCTACGAACCTAGAAATGTCATTCAATAATGACACGGGGTTGTAAATAAAGTTCGAACAGAAGTTTAACAGATTTAAAACATCCTCTATTATGGTTTGCTATTATTTCCGATAGTAACCCGCTTTTCACTTTGAAGTCAAGCATTTCACCGGAAAGCTTTGACTTCAGAATCCGAAGTTATCAACTCCACAATCCAAAGTTCGTTGCAATTGATATCTACATACTCGACGATGCGACTACTCCAACGGTGACTACAGCTCTTTCAATAGAACACGGGTCAACAATTGAGGGGGAGCAATTGTCCAGCATTCAGAATCCTTGATGCCGAGAGTGCCAAGTTCACATATTGGTGTCAAGACAACGATATCAATCACACACATGGAGTCAAGAGATAACTTCAGACGTGACGAGGTGACCAACATTCGTGAACATGAACCATGTGAATTTTTCATATGATGTTCTCCATCATTCAGGTCCAACCTCGTAAATTGCTAATATTGTGAATTCATTATCATATATGATCTTTGCACGTGATAAATACCTTACACTTGTGTTTAAAAGGTATTTAATTTACATTTCAAGTAGACCCTCATTAATTTGAGGGGAAGCTTGTGTAATTCATGAAGATAATTGGATTTGCATTTTTCTTCCCAAATTCTTTTAAAATACTATTAAATCAATTGATATTAAAAACATCGATTGCGTTAATATTTTTAGTATGGGGGAGAAAATGTGATTTAATATGGGAAATGATTAATCACAAACGGTTTGACTTAACGTGTTAGCTCATCCCGACATGTGCGAAATGTTTTCGGATATCGTGGCATATGTTAAGGGGGAGAAAAATAGATTTGCACTTCAAAATGGATTTCATGGTGACATACACTTACCCAAAACATCTCTATTCACGACGGTGAAGATTGTGGTGACATAAGGATGGTAGGATAGGTTAAAGTCCAATGATATCTGTAGAACCGGAGGAATCTTCCCAAGGACATTCCACAGCTAGAAATAGTAGTCCTTAGGAAAGATGGAGAAAGATTGTGAACGTAGCTGAATGCCGACCAAGTACTTAAGTTAGCATTGGAACAATCACAACAAGGTGCTAATTATGACGTATTGGTAAGCATTGAATGTGGAGTCCATTGATCGTTAGACTCAATGGTTATGAACCATTATATCTAGGTTGATCATCGTTCATATGATAACATAGCGGAATAGAACAATGATCATAACAAAGGTGTTTGGACACAAAGAACACGAATTAAAACAAATGGATTGCTAATTATATTAATAATCAACAATCACTAGGTGTGTGTACATTGAATCCCACACCTAGTCGACACACACTTTAGGTTTACATTGTATGAATTGAATTGTGAATAAAACCTAAGACTCTTGTTCCTTTTATAGTGGAAGGAACAGAATCTACAAGAGATAATATCAAATAAACATCTAAATATTCTATTTCTATAGATATATACTGAATATATTATTTAGAATATATCCAATATATTCCGTAAATAGAAATTCCATCAGCGCCGTAGACTTCTGTCAGCGTCCAAACATGGCGTGTCAACGTCTAGCATGTTTTCTTCGTTTTGGAGTTTCTGCCACATCAACTCATATTAATTTTGACCCAACAATCTTCCCCTAGTTGATGTCGGCAAAACTCTTTGTATATCTCTTGTAAGTTGTACATGATCTTCAAATTGCTTCCCCTCAAGTGTAGCATGCGTATCTTCCCCTTTTTGTCACATCAACAGGGAAGTAAACAATGTATGCAATCTTTGAAGATTCTCCAAATGTAGCTCTATGTAATGATCCTGAAGAAAAATAAATAAAGTATTCTTGATGTAGAAGTAGAATAACCCAAACCTATGTTCCATGTCTTGTACTATCTATGTGATGAAGAACTTATACTCATGGTACAAAGTATAAGTAGACCTCGATCCGTTTGTCAAAAATCCTCATCCTATATGAGACACTGAGCACGATAATGTAACTCCTTCAAGTGATAGCAATTGGCTTGCTAGATATGACAAGTCTTCATCACCAACCATGTAAAGCACGAACAAGTTACCTTTAAAGTCAGTGACTGGAAGTCCATGACTTTAAGATATGATAGAACACAAACTCGCGAAAATCTTCTTCAATCATCAAACTTACCATAAGAATTCTTCCCCTTAAGCTAACACCTCTTCATGACAATTCTTAATCTTCATATCATATGTAAAAGCCATAAGATGGATAACTCTTTTACAAGGCTACCCCGATTACATAATCAAATCCAATAAATTTCCTCACGAATTGTTGTCAACTTGCATTAAAACCATTAATTCCTTTCAAAATATCCGAGCCATAAATATCATCATGATATTCTAAATTAAAACGGAGATTCCATGTACCTTCGTGTGTATTTTCCTCCTTTTTGTGTGCTTAAAACGTACCAGTTTTCTCAACAGCAGCAAACCTTGTGTTGTCCAATATTCTCTTCTGTCCAATATCTTTGGCAGATGTATTGTCCAATATCGGACAATACCTATCAGCGTTGAAGTTCATATATCGGATGACACTGTCAACGCTGTCAGCGTTGACTTATTCTGTCAGCGTCAAATGCCTCTTTGTCAGCGTCAATTCAACTCTTGTCAGCGTTAAATCTTTTATCAGCGCCTTTTTACATGCTGACAACTTTTGTGGCTATATCAACATAGTCTTGTTTTGTAAGAAAAAGAGATTGTAGTGACAACTTTAAACGAATTTAAAGTCACACGTTTATACTCCATAAAGTTAGGGATTATCCCTCATTATCTTCTTCTTTCCTTACTAATTCCACATCCAAGATAAATCACTGTATCTCACACTTAATATGTAATACAAATATAACTCCTATAAAATAGGTCCACATTTATAGTCCATATCTTATGTAAAACAGCCAAATATTTAAACGTGTATACAAACTCAATCCCTAAAAGGTAGGAATTAACTTTGTATTCTAAACTCGATCGTCTGTTTTCAACCAGCCACAAATCACGCAGCCTTAGAATCATATCTTGCATTATACAACATTAAAATCTTTTCTTTTGACACAAGATATCCCTACGTGATCTTTCCTTTCTCATGTGCAGACAATAACCACAACGTTACTGTTTCTTAAGCAGATAACAACAACGTTACTGAAAGTGCTTAAACAAGTTACTGTTTTCACCATCTTGTTTAAACCGTAGTCTGCTATTATGCTGCTGCTCCATTCAGGTCTAGGGTTCTTCACATCAAACCCTCATTTTGATAGATTTGAACCTTCAACCTGTCATAATCCAAAATCTAGGGTTTGGGAAAACCCTAAAGATCATGACTGCATCTTTCTAGGGTTAAGTGATTTGCGTTCTTGTTTATCCACCTGCTGCTACATCTTGTTTTAGGGTTTATAAAAACCCTAATAATGGCACATATCATAGCAACGATGAATAAAATATACTAGGGTTCATCATGATCTTTAGAAAATCACTCACCAAAGCTAATATATTCTATTACAATAAACAATAGCACATCTTCCTTCCTGTGTAAATATGATCTAGGGTTTGTAGAAAAACCCTAAATCATGATTTTATGTAAAACAGGAAATCTGAAAATCACTTATCAGCCAACTTTGACGCCTAATAACTTTTTCCTGGGGATAAAACTCGACAATCCCTCCGGTGGATGTTTAAATCTATGTATGTAGAACACACATATAAAATTTCGTGACGATCCAACGGTTCAATCAAAAGTTATGACCTTCTGAATACTGCTGCGCACACAAAAACGTCAAGAAAAACCCATACGAATTTTTCTTTTCTTCACCATACACGAACACCTCGTCGGACCTAGATATCAAGAGCCTTAGGCTCTGATACCAATTGTGGAGTCGATTGATCGTTAGACTCAATGGTTATGAACCATTATATCTAGGTTGATCATCGTTCATATGATAACATAGCGGAATAGAACAATGATCATAACAAGGTGTTTGGACACAAAGAACACGAATTAAAACAAATGGATTGCTAATTATATTAATAATCAACAATCACTAGGTGTGTGTACATTGAATCCCACACCTAGTCGACACACACTTTAGGTTTACATTGTATGAATTGAATTGTGAATAAAACCTAAGACTCTTGTTCCTTTTATAGTGGAAGGAACAGAATCTACAAGAGATAATATCAAATAAACATCTAAATATTCTATTTCTATAGATATATACTGAATATATTATTTAGAATATATCCAATATATTCTGTAAATAGAAATTCCATCAGCGCCGTAGACTTCTGTCAGCGTCCAAACATGGCGTGTCAGCGTCTAGCATGTTTTCTTCGTTTTGGAGTTTCTGCCACATCAACTCATATTAATTTTGACCCAACATTGAAGGGGTTGAAGAATGAAAAAGAATTGTAAAGATAAAGGGTGTAAAGAAAGTAGCCCTCCTTACAACTTAGGCAGAAACCGGGTCAATTCATATGCTATTGAGATCATTTATGATTCTCGATATTGAAGATAGACATCATGGACCCAGTGATGCAAGGCACAACCCATCCCAGCTAACTCAGATATCTCTCAAAAGATATTTGTTTTAATCACACGGAGACAACACATTATCTATTGATTTATTCACTCTGAATAAATTGGTATTGAAAAGGTGGCACTCCTCTCCAGCCTCCGATCACTAAAATCCAAAATGCACGATCAAGTCTAGAGCCATTTGAGATCATCAAATATCTCATTAGGACACACTTTCATATTTCCTTGCTTCTTCACACACTGTGAAAAGTAAGAAAGTTCTTAAGAGTCCTACGCAAAATCTTCATGATCTTGCCTGAACATCCGAGTAATACGAAAGTATTTACAATGAAGATGGAAATCCTTCTTGAGCGAACGTCAAAAAGCTCATGGTAGGTGCTTGTGCGATTCTTTATGAATCAAACTTGTGATAACTGGAAAGCAAGAGTTGTTTAAACTCTTAAATGAATTTAAACACGTTCCAGGCCTCTACGCAATATCTTAGTGATCTTGCCAGAACATTCAGAGTAATACTATTAAGTATTTACAGTGACGAATGGAAATCCTTCTAGTGTTAACATCAAACAGCACTTGGTAGGTAACTTGCAAGATTCTATATGAATCAAGCTAGTGACAACTGGAAAGCAACGATGGTGCGGTTCTTAATTGAACTTCACTTGTTCCAGGAACATGAATTGACGGCTTCAAATCATGCGGATAATGTTATCCAAATGATTCACTCTTTACGTTCGCAGTCAGCTTTGGACGGTCGAGTAAAGAGAATGGGTTTACCCGCGAAATCTTGTCAAGGAGGTTCTTTATTGAAACTACCCGCCACAAGTACGATATTTAATATCGTCCAACGGTCTTCACCGACCGGAGGTAAAATGCTACCGAATTAGAATGAAATGTTCAAGGCCATTTCATCCGTGTATATTGTTTGTTGCTAACTGTCTTATGCAGCGTAACAAGAAGGTGGCATTGCGGTGTACAATCCAGAAGAAGTCGTCACCACATGCTTATACTACATACAATTAGTACTTCAACAAATTCAAGAAAGTCTGAAGTTCAAGTCTTCCGCTGTATCAAACTCTGAAGCTTTCAAGAATTTAAAGGTATAAGTATGTGGAACATGAAGTCACGAAGAGGCAAATTTCACAAGTGATGAATTCACAAGGTCAAGGCATGGAAACATGCTCAAGACTAAAGTCAAAGATCACATCAAGCATATTCACAAGAACAAGATCGAAGACTCAAGCATAGATGCTAGGTTTAAGATTTTGTCAAATGGTGTGACCTCCCTTAGGGGGAGATTGTTGGAAATATGTTTTCCCAAAGAAAGTCTCGGTCACATCATTATTAGCATAGATCACGAGCTATAGAATATTTAGAACTTTGTAACTTGGAGCGACCTCCCTTAGGGGGAGATTGTTGGAAATACGTTTTTACGTATTTATGAAGGATCGGTCGCTCCAACGATATATTAATGTATTAGGCTCTTGATCCAAGTATAGCCCATATAGCCCACATGTAGGGTGGGCTATATATATCCCCTCCTAGCATGTTAGGAGGGGTGGTTGTAACACTCCCAAATTTCGGATATCAGCGGAAGGGTCATTAGGAGTATTACTTCATAGCACAACACACAAGTTACAAAAAACGACTCAAAACGAGACGTTTGAAAAGTTTAATCCATTCGATTAATAAAACATTCGAGTTTACAACAGGTCCCAACTATAATGTAAATATAAACAGTTTTAAAATGTTTATCGAATGGTAATCAGTATTTTATTGCCTTTAAAAATATCCAGTGCGACTCCATGCTCCAACTGCTCTTAAACTTGAGTACATGAGTACCTGAGAAATACATGCTAAAACGTCAACACAACGGTTGAGTGAATTCATAGGTTTGCAAGCAAACCCAGTGGACCACAAGATTTCAAGTACTCAGTTTCCAATAATCAGATAGCATCAGTTATCACATTTAGCTCATGAAACCGAACATTAACATCCGTTATTCCGTTCAAGTTTCAAATACAGTGCGTCCAGTCGGTTTTCCGTTAAACCCGGACGGAGAGGTCAATCCCAATAGATCTATTCACAGCATTCGTGTTTACTCGACCAGTACAGTCGGTCCAAGTAATTAACGGTTCATGACTAAAAGAGATAAAATAAGCATACAGTTCAAGCACTTGCGTCCATTCGTAAAAAAAGTAGCATGTATCCCCCTCGCGGGTTTAATAAAACAATTAAATAAGTAAAAGCGAGGCTATGAACTCACCTTAGCAATAACGATATCAAACGAGGATAATGATCAAGATAATAGTGACGGAGTGAAACGATGAAATAAGATAAGCCGAGAACCCAAGAGCTCCTAACGATAACCTAAAATAAAGTTGCGCGTCTTAGAGATATAAATGACGACGAACAAAATTGAAATAAGTTTTATAAACACAATTACCCTATTGATAAAATAAGTAAATTGTAATTTTAAGACTAGTTTTAAAGGAAATGAAGTGATTATGGACAAAATTGTTACTTTAGAAATTTATAATATTTATATGTATATAGCTTAATAGGTCAGGGATCAAAAATATAAATTACCATTTGAAATGCATGAAAAACGTTTTGTGAACTATTTTGATGTGAAGAGTTACATCTTCATACGAAATTTACGAGCCACTATTCTTCTTTTCAATATTTTACTTGAATGATAAAACCAAAAACAATCGTAAGTTGGTATCGAGTGATACCTGATCTTTACGAGGAAATATGAGTGACTCGATGTCGTAGTGCACGAGTTAAAATACTGAGACGAACACGGATACTAACCAAGTCTCATATGCCCGAGGCTCGAACCAAACACATACTCGAACTCACGAATAACGAACTAGAAACTTTTACCCGAAACGATTAAAAACTCTTACTCGAACCCATGTCTACTTGAACCAAGATCCTTCCTTAACTTGACCAGTATCATGACTTCTTTCTTTGGATGGATGGTGGCGCATGAGCGTGACTATAAGACATGCTCCCCATTGTTGTTAAACATTACTTGTTTACTATAACAATTGCATCGTTACGTTGTAGCAACATAGCTTATTTAGGAAGCTACCAACGCTTGTGGATCAAAGTTTATAACAAACGAGAAGCATGTAAAGTTGTCTTCGTGTCATCAAAACAAAAAGATATATATAAAAGCTATTTAACGTTTGTTTGATTCGGTAGAATGACAACAAATATGCTTGCTACGTGTTTATCTGTAAGAAATGGATATACATTGGATATAAAAATTTGACTTCTACAATTTCAATTTCATATCATTACACGTACATTCATTCTTATTAAAGGTTTAAGGTTTTTAAACTTTTGTTAAATTATAATTAAGCGGGTATTGTCGATGCCCGATATTTTAAAAGATACGCGATTTGAAAGTAACACGTAGAGCACGAAAAATAAACGCTCAATATAAAAAAAAAAAACTTTGTCATTCGGAGAACGTTGATATTTTGCTAAAAATAAGGACTTATAATTTAATAAATGTAAACGCGTTATATAAATGAACGACACTTAAAAGTTTATCATCAATTTAAGAAGAATGCCTTTAAAACTAAAAATTATTACGACGACAATAAAAATATGTATACTTTATGACGAGCATGTTTACGGTCGATGACGGGCTTAGACTCTGCCGATAAATAATAATTGACAGTATTTGATACGTTAAGCCGTAACCTTGTCGATTAGAATTCAATATATATATATATATATATATATATATATATATATATATATATATATATATATATATATATATATATTATATAAAAACAAGCATGATAAATAAAAATTGGGTTATAAATATTAATCCGAAAATTAAGAATTGCTACAGTCTATCCACCTTAAAAGAACTATGTCCCAGAGTTCGGTTGTTTTACATGTTCGTGATACGTTCGAGAGACAGTGAGGGTACTTTTAAGTTCACAAGAGTCGATACACGCTCGGAATAATCCATATAAATGTATCAAAAAAAAAATAAAAAATTAAAGAGTAATTCGTACAAGATAATAACGATACGAGTTATAACAACGATAGACAACGGATGAATCGTACAATCGAAGTACGAGTCGAAATGAAACAGTTTGTGCGAATGGCATATGCTTACGCCCACTCGTTTATAAGTTATTAATTATATGGGTTCGTCAGGTCCATCTAATTAAGATTTAGAAACTCATGGTTCGGTAATTTATAATTTTCTTGTTCAAACGAGTGACGAATTCGTTTCAACAAGATAATTATAAATTAGCCTACCTAAGCATCGTTTGCCGAAAGCACGAGATCAAGGCCAAACGAAATATTCGATAGAAGAAATAATCTGTCTTACGGCATGATTCTTAGAAATCATCCAGAGTGATAAAAAATTAAGGGACACAATTAAACCATGTTTCAAAAAATAGGTGCCCCTAATTGGCACATCATGAGGTTACAAGTCGAATTTGTATTCCAATCAGCTAGAAAACTTTATTATAAAACAAAGTATACGTTTCCAAAGCACAGAATGAGTACTTAAGCTCGGAATCAGAAGGTAAATAACTAGTAGAATCGGCACTTGACGGTGAGTTCACGCTTATATAAAATAGTTATCACATAAGTTATCAAAAACTTTACCAAGACCATTGCTTCGCTCGCAATGTCTTGAAAGAGCTCAATGTTTATATAAATAATCCCTTCATATAAACATACTAACGAGAAACAAATATATATATATATATATCAATATACATATTTTATAAGCTTTCGGGCATCACGAGCGCACATATGATGTTCAAGGCAATAAAATCGTTTTATCAAAAGAGTTGCTATAGTCCAGGTTTCATAAAAATGACCCAGTTCTCTATAACAAGTGCTCTGATACCAATCTGTAACACTCCCAAATTTCGGATATCAGCGGAAGGGTCATTAGGAGTATTACTTCATAGCACAACACACAAGTTACAAAAAACGACTCAAAACGAGACGTTTGAAAAGTTTAATCCATTCGATTAATAAAACATTCGAGTTTACAACAGGTCCCAACTATAATGTAAATATAAACAGTTTTAAAATGTTTATCGAATGGTAATCAGTATTTTATTGCCTTTAAAAATATCCAGTGCGACTCCATGCTCCAACTGCTCTTAAACTTGAGTACATGAGTACCTGAGAAATACATGCTAAAACGTCAACACAACGGTTGAGTGAATTCATAGGTTTGCAAGCAAACCCAGTGGACCACAAGATTTCAAGTACTCAGTTTCCAATAATCAGATAGCATCAGTTATCACATTTAGCTCATGAAACCGAACATTAACATCCGTTATTCCGTTCAAGTTTCAAATACAGTGCGTCCAGTCGGTTTTCCGTTAAACCCGGACGGAGAGGTCAATCCCAATAGATCTATTCACAGCATTCGTGTTTACTCGACCAGTACAGTCGGTCCAAGTAATTAACGGTTCATGACTAAAAGAGATAAAATAAGCATACAGTTCAAGCACTTGCGTCCATTCGTAAAAAAAGTAGCATGTATCCCCCTCGCGGGTTTAATAAAACAATTAAATAAGTAAAAGCGAGGCTATGAACTCACCTTAGCAATAACGATATCAAACGAGGATAATGATCAAGATAATAGTGACGGAGTGAAACGATGAAATAAGATAAGCCGAGAACCCAAGAGCTCCTAACGATAACCTAAAATAAAGTTGCGCGTCTTAGAGATATAAATGACGACGAACAAAATTGAAATAAGTTTTATAAACACAATTACCCTATTGATAAAATAAGTAAATTGTAATTTTAAGACTAGTTTTAAAGGAAATGAAGTGATTATGGACAAAATTGTTACTTTAGAAATTTATAATATTTATATGTATATAGCTTAATAGGTCAGGGATCAAAAATATAAATTACCATTTGAAATGTATGAAAAACGTTTTGTGAACTATTTTGATGTGAAGAGTTACATCTTCATACGAAATTTACGAGCCACTATTCTTCTTTTCAATATTTTACTTGAATGATAAAACCAAAAACAATCGTAAGTTGGTATCGAGTGATACCTGATCTTTACGAGGAAATATGAGTGACTCGATGTCGTAGTGCACGAGTTAAAATACTGAGACGAACACGGATACTAACCAAGTCTCATATGCCCGAGGCTCGAACCAAACACATACTCGAACTCACGAATAACGAACTAGAAACTTTTACCCGAAACGATTAAAAACTCTTACTCGAACCCATGTCTACTTGAACCAAGATCCTTCCTTAACTTGACCAGTATCATGACTTCTTTCTTTGGATGGATGGTGGCGCATGAGCGTGACTATAAGACATGCTCCCCATTGTTGTTAAACATTACTTGTTTACTATAACAATTGCATCGTTACGTTGTAGCAACATAGCTTATTTAGGAAGCTACCAACGCTTGTGGATCAAAGTTTATAACAAACGAGAAGCATGTAAAGTTGTCTTCGTGTCATCAAAACAAAAAGATATATATAAAAGCTATTTAACGTTTGTTTGATTCGGTAGAATGACAACAAATATGCTTGCTACGTGTTTATCTGTAAGAAATGGATATACATTGGATATAAAAATTTGACTTCTACAATTTCAATTTCATATCATTACACGTACATTCATTCTTATTAAAGGTTTAAGGTTTTTAAACTTTTGTTAAATTATAATTAAGCGGGTATTGTCGATGCCCGATATTTTAAAAGATACGCGATTTGAAAGTTAAACGTAGAGCACGAAAAATAAACGCTCAATATAAAAAAAAAAAACTTTGTCATTCAGAGAACGTTGATATTTTGCTAAAAATAAGGACTTATAATTTAATAAATGTAAACGCGTTATATAAATGAACGACACTTAAAAGTTTATCATCAATTTAAGAAGAATGCCTTTAAAACTAAAAATTATTACGACGACAATAAAAATATGTATACTTTATGACGAGCATGTTTACGGTCGATGACGGGCTTAGACTCTGCCGATAAATAATAATTGACAGTATTTGATACGTTAAGCCGTAACCTTGTCGATTAGAATTCAATATATATATATATATATATATATATATATTTTATATAAAAACAAGCATGATAAATAAAAATTGGGTTATAAATATTAATCCGAAAATTAAGAATTGCTACAGTGGTTCTTTTCATTTTACAACTTTCATTTAATAAATTACTCTTTCTCTCTCTACTTTTCTTTTCTCTCCTTTCTCTCTCTACACCATCATCTCCTTCCTCCCCATCTCCACCATTAAATCAATATATTAATCCATAGTTTACCAAATCCTTAGATAACGTAGACCTTCACTGTTTTAGTTTCATCTCAACTATTATTTTTTTTTATCCGTTTTGCTCAATCCGACGTCTAAAGCGTCGTTAGTTATTACAGGTAATTAAATAACAAATATTAAATTTTTATGTAGCGTAAACGTAAAGATTTTTAAATTTCCTTAGTTCGACCAATTATATAAAATGTTCAAAAATAAATTTGAATTTAATTAACAAGATTTTTGTTGATTTATCCAAAATATTTAATAAGATCCGTAATTGTTCGAAAAATCTTTGGTTTATACTTTGGTCAAATTTTCCTTAGTTGAAAAGTAAAAATTATCGTTTCAGATTTCAAGTCATGGTTTAAATGGTTTCCTCAATACCTCTTAGGTTATCTTGAGGTATACACAAACATTTACCCCTAAACAGAAGTTTAGTTAAATGGTTTGTGTATAAGGGAATAATCCCTTAAAATCCTTTGTTAAAACATTTGTCAAAATATATTTGCACTTTCTTTTTAGTATAACTCAAAGTTTTAAATGACTTCTAAATTTAGAAGAGCCAATTTATATTCCATTATCTATTATTCACACGGTCAATTAATATAAAGGATTTAGTCTTTAATCACATGTTAAATATTCAAGGTACATGTTTTTATTGCTTAGCCAATTGAGGGCAATATATAAATAATTACTAACTCCTTCTTATTCTTATAAACAAACAAATAGTCTTTAATGATCACGAGCATGAATTTATCAAATTACAGCCTACACACGTGATTCACCAAATTTATGAATGCTACATGTGTATAATCAATACAAACGACATCACGTGAAACTCATAATGTTCATTACAAGTACCGGATGTAGTGATTGGAATACATAATCCTTTTTGCAGATGCGAAGTTGATGATAACCATGCTGTGGATCAAATATTAAAAACAAACGCTAGAACCGTGTAAATGATCGAACAAATCTTCCATTTCGAGTTATGGATATCGTTTTCGATTGTCAATTTACTCAGTTAACAGTAATTTAACAAACATAAGGAATGATAACACCATAGCTCTTCATAATGACGAGCTTGGTAAAATAAAATCTTTCTCCGACAACTCTCTCAGTTGTACGGTAATTCCTTTAATTTAGATGGTGCTGACGTACAGTGCACAAGCCATAGGTGCAGCATCGGGAATATAATCAATACCAATTTCAACTTGCCTTAATGGCGAAAGTCTAGGTAATTCATCAACAAATACTTACTAAAGTTTCAGATAACATAAACATCTTTTAATACATTAAGTTCTTTCTAGTTTATAATATCTATGACTAATTCACAACCATTCACGGTATAATTTCAAGTCTAAATACAGGATATGGTCATCCATCAAGAATTATTTTGATCACTTTTGATAACCAACATCTTATCATTTAGGGGAATTCAATTCGAGTTCCCATCAATTAAGACAATGTCATGTCATAATCAATCAATCCATTCTACTGGCATTATCAACTTTCCAGTTTCATTACCGTCGATAAGATGTGAACTTCTCAAAAGACTAATAATAATTCTCAATCCTTCCACAAATTCAAGGATATCAGGAGACATAACTACCTTAAAAAAGTAAGGTCAACGCATAATCTACGCGAAAGAATTTCAAATCAGACTCAGACGAAAACATTTAATGAATATGAATATATCCCATGTTTTGATAATTTGAGTACGCATTCGAAAGCTCCTCGGATCGTTACCCAGGTCATTGAAATGAAATCAAATCAAAAGAAATGATAAGAACGTAGATACATCCAGTCGGGTATCAACACTCGGTAATCAAATACTTTTCCTAAGAATCTCACTACGGGAGAATTGGACAAGAAGGAATTGTCAATTGTCAAATAATACAATTTCCACAGATGAGTAAATTCGACTTAGAAGAACAGATGCAACAGGCACCTATGTAGGTGTCCCTAACACTATGTCCTTATTTTTCACTTCTTGCAGATCTCATAAAAATTAATCTTTCACAATCTTCAAAGAAAATGTAGTGTTTATTCATTAGTTTTATGGTGACTACTAATCAGCCTTGCATGGTCCATTCCAAATTGTATGTAGGCGCGCAACTATATACAATTTCAAGATTAACGATGCAATACTCAGTTCGTCAAAATTTTATCATCATGTTTATAATAAAAGCATTTTCATGCTTAATTCTTAAATAAGAATCAAGAATAAATTTACAAAGATTTTCTTTGTTATGGAAATAATTAAGTTTCCAAAGCGTCTCTTAAACAACTTCATTTTGATATCAATCACTTATAAATCCCACTTTGAATAATCCTTATTGTGATGAAAATTAAATTTTCTCAAAGGATACCGTTTTAACTTTATAAAAACAATGTGTGATCTGCAAAAGAGTGATGAAGAGTTGTTCACCAAGAACTAACTACAATATAATAGGAAATGAGCTTAGCCAAATAATCATGAGGTTCATGACCTCGATGGCACTCAGGAATACAAAGAGAATAATCCACAACGTAACTCAAATCAAGATGAGTACTTGTTCAATGGTTACATCACTAATGCGAGCATCAGGATGAAGCAATAAAAGATAGATAACATCGATACATGTAGAATTTAGCAATCAAAGGTAGTCTTTTCATTAATCACAAACAAGTCAAAATTGTACCGTAACACATTACGTGTCACTATGTCATACAATTCTCAGAACTCATCCTACCAACTGATGTCTCAGTTAAGTTAGGGATTTTTAAAAGATACCACAATGAATACTAATCTACAAGAGTCATTAGGTGTCCCACCTGTCTCGGAAGATCCATTGGTCCCAATTTAGAAGAAGATTTCTTCAATTTATTTCTTGGACACGGGGCATCCTCATCATTGGACAATGGCCTAGGAACAACACTTAACACGAATCAACAATCAATTAAAACCTTATAATCTAATCACAGAACTTAACGACTTCCTCTTGTCAATCTCATATTCAAGTTTCAACCAACTTATACTCAATTTGATATCCTACCTCATTTTCCAATATTTTCAACCGTATTCATAAACCTTAAAAGGCCAATAAAAGCTCGATATAATTAAGACTTAATTTCCAATCCAATAGCTCTTACAACAACAATTATCAAATGGGTATTTAGTATGAAATGACTCATACATTCAATTAGACTTCTCGGAAAGGTACTAGTGACATGAGGCTTTTGGGTAATGGTTCCAATAACAGCCTCAGGTGCAACATTCACCCTTTCGATTTCAATTTAAGAATTGGATGACAACGAATCAGATGACATCTTTCTAGGTGGTATCGTTTTGTCAAACTCCACTCTATATGGAAAGATCGTCATGACATCGATATCAGATTTAATCTCGCCAATTCTTCTTCAATATCGCAATCAACTAATATCTATATTTCTATGAATATCAACAATTTTGTTGGGATCATAAATATCCACAACTTGGTTTAGATCTAGGATAGCTAGAATTCCTACGAGAATATCTTCGATTAATTTACTAGGGGATTTAGGGTTCCTTGTGACAATTTACGTCGTATAAATACCTCGTATAAAAATCAAAATAATCATCAAACAATCATGTAATAAAATTACATCATATATATATATATTGTAACACCCCCACAAATGCTATGCGCAGCGGAACTACAACATTTGGGTGCTACGTAGTTATCATCGCACACAAGATATATCAAACGACTCAAAAGACGTAAAAGTCTTGACATTATTTAAACATAGTTAAAATGTACATGTCTACTGTTTTCCAAACCCCAAAAGAATACAATACAGAGTTTGCGTTTAGGTCCCCACTGAATCTCAACCCAAAAATACATTTTCATTCACATGACATAGTATAAAAAATTTTAAGTGCAAAAGGGAGGAAAACAAAGTAGACCGCCAAGCCACCACAACTTCCATCCTCGCATGCTCCGCTGCTAACAATCTTGGTTACCTGAAACACATGCTTAAAATCGTCAACACAAAGGTTGAGCGAATCTATAGGTTTATCAAATCATAAGTTGAACATAAGTATTAAAAACCAATCATGATCATTCAATAGCATTGTCGTACTCACAATCTATTACTCAAGGATATGACAATTGTGTTTAAGCTCATGACACTAATCCGTTAACTCAATCACCCGCGTAATAATTACCGGCGTGATTCAGATGAAACCAGTGCCCCTTCTAAAGGCATCAGTTGCAATTATACCTTATCTCTCATACAAGATAATCTACCGCAGAACTTACTCAACGTACAGCTTCTCGGCTAGCATTGGGTCGTTAGCCCCGTAGTACTACAAATTGTATAAGCGGCTATTTCCCCCTACTCGAGGGCAGGACAATAGTTAATAGTTCATGAATTTAGGGACTTTTGCAACTAGGTACTCAACACAATTTCGAGGAAACATTCGGGTCCAACAATCAATCAAGACTTATGTTCATTTTCATTTAAATTAGCATGTATCCCCCTCGCGGGTTAAAACATTTGAATAAAGTAAAGAGCGAGGCTATAGACTCACCTTGCGTAGTAGTAGTAGTTCTAGCGAAGACGTAACGAGAAATGTCACCGACGACGTGGATGCCCGGGAAAATCAAACACTTGACCTAAAAGTCAAAGTACGAAAACCTAATCAATACACCGCGTACATAATTGTACTAACACACGCAAATGTAAACACACTCGATGCTTATGAAAACTCACTCCAAAGTCAAACAAGTAGTTGTTACTAGACTTATACCATTTATCAATGTTATTAAAGTTACTATCCATTTTACGACTTCGCCGATACTTACCAAAAGTATGGGCTGTTTTACTAGACTTAACCCTTGTTATAAAAATTAAGAAAATTCTCAAAAATACCTTAAGACCTGTAGAAAACCAATTTTTAATCCCATTAAAAGTTTTCGCTTTTACGACCCGTTACTCAACACATTACTAAATCTACATTTTTCGGACTGAAATTGCACTTTGACCAAGTCGGACTCATTTGACCCATTTAAAATATACCATTGACCTCTACGACACCTAAGTCTAATAATAGAATCAAATACACAGGTTTGTGACCAAAATTTGACCCTTGACCATTTACCAATTCATACTTGTGGTCCTCGGGATTTGACTAAAACTATACATAAATTCGGATTATGAAAGTTCTCGTCTCCCGGTACTCGATCTTTAAAACCTCATAACTTTTAGCTCGTTTTGAGTCACGGGCTCTACCTTATACCAAATTAAAGCTAAGAAGACCCTCTATGACTAAATTTAGTTATCTAGACCTGTAGGAAAAATTATTTTTACGAAAAGGTCTCAAAGTTTCTGCCTAAATTTATCCATTCCAAAATCATACTTAAGCTCGATTCCAAACCCATTAACCACTACTAGGCTTCATCCTAAGCATTCCCAATCATATCCAAACACAAATTTCAGTCCCTACCCCTATTGATCAATCAACCTCATAATCCTAACATCTAAAAATATACATGCAATGTGTTTAACCCATTCAAACACACCCAAAACACCCTTATAAACACAAACCCATGACATTTCATCAAACACCTTGAACACACCCAAAACCCCAAAAATTTCGTGGCTTTTAGGGGCTGTGGAAGACACAAATCATAACCCCCATCTTGTTTTATAGGTGAATTAACATTATATACACATGAATTAAACATGTGTATGGTTTAATTTGATCAAAACCCGTTTTTGAAAAATCACAAATTTTTGGAAGAATGTAAATGGATGCATGCATGTAAATGTTGGTGGGATTTACTTACAATGATGTTAGAAAGGTGGGACTTTGATTGGATTTGTCAAAAACCAAGTTTTGATGGTGGTTTAAGGTGGTGGTGGTGTTGCCGTGAGATAGAGAGAAGAAGGAGGGAGGGAGTGAAATTTTTGGAGTGAATTTTTGTGAAGTGTGTGTTTGGTTGGTTATTTTGTAAAGTTAGGAGGGACCAAAGTGCAATTTTGGCTTTCTTTTGGCCTTAAATGGCAAACAAGTATATAAAGAGCGGGATTATGACTAGTAGTCGATTTTAAAATTTTACGGGAGTCGGGTTTCGCCCCGAACACTTGAAAATACTTTTAAATGGTTCAAACGCACACAAAACGAATATACACATGGTTCCGACTCGACTTAACACGTAATAAAAATAAAATCTCGAAAAATTCAAATATCGATCAATCGATAATAAAATGTAAGTTTTGGGCATCCGTCGGTATCGTAGTTGTTATCGGTTCTTCTTAAATCGTCAATCGTTAAATTACGACCGCAAACGTTGGTTTCAACTTAAACCGTCAAATAATTCCACGATAAAAATTCTTAAAAATTTCAAAAATATACGTAAAATAGGATTAAATAAATGACGTTGGGCTCGGGATATCACATCCACAAGTGAGTCGAAACTTAAGAGAGATGCTCATACTGAACAACTCTTGAGACGATAACTTAGCATCATACGGCACTTTCACGTGTGTTACATCCTTCCCCCCTTACGGGAGCGACGTCCCGGCGCTCTCCGGTTCTTATACTCGCATTTTGTACTACTAGGAAGATAAAGGTACTTCTTCCTAAAGAGGTCTTCATGTTCTGTTCTGGACTTCGGTTCACGTCTGGTGTTCCATCACACCTTCACCATGAGTACTATACCTTGCTTCAATCTCTTAACATCTCGATCCTTGATCTCCACTTCAATTTCTCAAACCCTTCCTTCGGTTATTGACACGTCTCTTCTCACAGCTTCTCACGGTCAACAAGTGATTCTCAATCTACACCATCTCCTCCGGAGTCTCTCAAATCATTTCAGGTCCATTCAACTGACGTTTTCCTACTTCATTCCACTCAACTGATGATTTACATTTTCATCAACATAATTCTTCAAATGTTGCAGCTTCACGGTTAACATGATAAATGTCGTTGTACAAAGGTACTACCAACGGCAATGGTCGATCTCAACATCTACCAAAATCAATCACACACGCTCGGAACACGTCTTCCAACGTTCGAATCGTCCTCTCACTTGGTTCATCATCATAAAACAACTATTCACAAAATAAAATCGCACGGGTCACACATAACCCCTATCGAAAACGTTCAAAATATACAAGACGAAGTAATTAATACTAGTCGTACCAAATCACCTTATTACGATATTACGTACATACAACCCTACTTCGTCAAAAACGAATTCATCGATACGAAATCATTCGGCGTATACATAACTCTCTCGAAGACATCACAATCCAAACAAACAAAAAAGCCATTATGAAACACATACAACCATATTACGACAGGTTTGCAACATAGCCAAACCATGCTAAACCAATCAGTTCAATCAGTTAACCCACGCTTGCTAATCAGCCAAGCCAAGATAAAACAAGAATATTTACATAATTCTCGGATGAGTCCAGTCAAAAGAAAATTGCAATATTACGAAGATTCACGAGCTTGCTAGCTATGGATGCATATCCAAAAAGAAATAAAATACATACATATGTCATCGCAGGGTGCTCACACACGGATCCATACCCAAAAGATATTACAAGAACACCATCTCACTTCTGTCCCAAACGTGGTCAAAATCTTAATAAATATCATCGTTCACAGTTAAAAAAAATTCATTACATGGCACGTGTTCTCCATGATCGGACTTCATTGGACAATGTCGTCTCAAGTTCTCACAACTTACGATCACTCGACCAGATTACTTACCACACAAATACATAAAAGGCAAGGGTTTACCACAAAAACATCAACTAGGGATATCTATCGTTCAACCATCGATAATCAAGGATGGTTGAGTCAAGCAAAGAGGATTCCTCACTTAAATAAACGAAGACGACAATTGGAATGGTCTTCCAATTACCGATGCACAGTTGGTAAACTTCAACAATTTATCATGTGTCGTTGTCATATCAAAAGAACAAGAAAAGAATAATAAATAAAGTACGATACATTCGACGTAGGAGAAGTCTTCGTCCTTTCCCTTAGAGTTATTCGAACTCTGATTTCCTCTACTTCGGCATTTTCCATCTTTATTAAAAACTCTTCTCCCGGTGACGATACGAGCCCCTTTGGTATTTCATCAATACCCTCGTGATTCCGATGAAATTTGCACGTTACACACAACTCATAAAAACATTTTCCAAAAACTACTCGGTCACAGTGACTTACCAAGTCAACACCAAACGAAAGAAAAGATTTCAAGGAATACAAGAAAAATTTAAAAAATTGTCTTTAGGAATCAAAGAAAATGCGATTACTTGCATAAGGATCCACCATTTTTAAAAACGTTCTCATCCAAACATTTATCAAAACACTACAAGTTTCAAGATGACCAATTTGTTTGACACGATAGTGCCCTTCCTAAACTATGCATAATTAGCTAGATCATGCATACTTGAGGATCAAGCAACAACAACCAACAAAACAGGACTCTTCCCGAATTATGCATAGTTAGCTAAGTTGTGCATAATTGAGGATCGAGTGACGACACAAATATTATTATTACATACCAAACACGACTATGAAAGTTTTTGACCTAGTCTTCAAAATAATTAAACCATTTGAAATGAAATTTGAAATGGGAAAATATTGTTACCATCGTTTTAAGAAACACATCAAACATTTTTCGTCCACTTTGGAAACATACCTTTGCTTTGCCTTTTTATAAGAAAATAAATAAATAATTAAATAAAGAAATCGACACCCTTTGCATTTGGTTCACCAAAACATTTCACACACTCATACGTATTTTCAAAATAGACTACTCACCAATCAATGGTAAGGCGGTTCAGGATTAAAGATCATTGCAAGCACAACAAGTAATAAAAATCGAAAATCAATGAGATCGAACGAAGTAAACGAGCAATATAATTGCCAACTAAAATTAACTATATTAGAAATGAAAATACTTCAAATATATGACAAAAGTCTCGGGATAACAACAGCGATCTACGAATACATGGAGTAAAATTTGAATATCAACACAAGCGTCAAAAATAAAACAACGATCACACTTCCCATCGTCTCGAGTTGCACACCCATTCCACCAAGGGTATACGGGGAGAGAAGAATAACCACTTGGTAAAATAGAAACAATTTCACCAGGAGGATCGAGTTCTTTCACCTCTTACAATTCGGTAAAGCGGCTTCGCCTCCTCGCTTTTGTTCAATATAAATAAATAGCCAATTTAATGAAGATTTATAGCATCATTCAAGTAAATACATAATTTTTGGTTCCATTAACCGAAAGGAGAAAAAAATTGCGGGGTCCATGAAGGGGACAAAATACACCGGGTGACATACCCTCATCATCAAGTACTAGCGAAGTAGCGACACAAAAATAAATATAATAATATTGGTTTCATACCATGATAAATGTTAAAATGAAAAGTCACATGACGACTCAAGTTTAGATACAGACTCACAAAATCAAAGAAGTGATGTCGCACGATCGAACCATCGTGACTCAAAACATTATATATATACATCTTAAGAAAATAATACAATTATTCGTTTGTTGGGTAATCCATTTTCATTTTCTAATTAATGTTACCATGTACCTTGCAAAACCAAACATTTACACATTTTTAATTCGTGTTACCCCATTAAAGATTTCAGACCTTTCATGTTTCAATCTATACAAAGTCTTTATTTCTAGGAAAATTACAATTGCAAGAAAATTATCAACATTAGTAATTGCGGTGACTCGGTTATCATAATTGACAAATCATTAGGTTTGAAAATCTCCATACTTGTGTCAAAATTCCATTAATATCCATATTTTTAAGTACCAAAAACATACGTAGTAAGAATTTCCCAAGTTTTACGTTTTTATTATTACGACTTATATTATCACTTATATACACATATCCAACACGACTCAACCTAGTCCCATTAACTCTTAAAAATTCAACCTTTGACTTTTATTACACACATGTTTTCCCCAAAACTGTTTTGTTAAATCATATTCGCGTAATTCGACTCAAATGATAAAGAGGTTTCACGTGGTATTATCTCAGATTCTTACTGATTTTAGTCGAGACTTAAATCTCAATAATAATAATATAATAAACAATCAAAATGCTTATCTCAATAATTTTAAAATATATAAAATTCAACTTTTAATCCTTAGCCCATTATCAAATGATTTTAAAATTAACACATCTCGTCGCGGAATAAAACAAAAGATTTTTCAAACGATTTTAAACAAGCATCATCAAATTACACATATTGATTCTCTATAACGACAATTAAACAAACAAATGATTTCCAATGACGTTCCATCAATGTTTAAAATTTTATTTCAAGCATTATAATTTCATACTTAAAGTGTATATTCCGATTTTATCCCAGTTTATTTACTACAACGAGTGACGAGTTCTAGTTTACACCAATGCATACGTAAACATAACCTTATGTTTAAAATAAACCAATTTTTACAAAGTTTCTACCTCCAAAATATATGACCAATTTTTCTACTCTATATTACAAATTATGCCAAAAGTTTGCTACATTGACCCGAAAATTAATTCATACTAAATCCGAAGCTACATATACTCAATAGTCATCTCGCAAATTTTATTATAACTCCTTTCTCGAACTAATTTAAATAAATTCTTAACAAGTCCCTCACAATCTTTTAGTATCAAATTTTAATATATGAAAACAAGGATTTCACGAGTAATACAAGTTACTTATTACGATTTACCAACCAAGGTTGAAGGAAAATAATTTCACAATGTCCGTTTATTCTCTACACGAATTTTGCTTGTTATAAGACACATCATACGTCATTTTTATCCGAAAGTTTCATTCACCAAATATTAAATATATAAAACACTTTATGTTTAAATCATTCAATCAACAAAGTTCGATGCTTACTTAACTTGCACAAATGCCGGACCTCGTCATGTAAAATATTAACTTCCAAATAATGAATCAACAAAACAAAATGAAATAAATGGAACGAGAATACGTATGTCAACTAAATGTTGTTATCGGCCTCGGATGAGTCTCGAAATCGTACTCCACAAAATTAACACAAAAACCAACCAAATTCCAAGTTATCGCGCTTGATCACAACGCCAGTCTATTTTAAAACACATCTTTAAAATTCAAGTAAAATAGTAAACAACGATTAAATGGCAACACGCCTCAACCACGTTTCATAATATACACACATGATTCGCCGCCCCAATGTACGCATCGTCGATTATACTTCGTCTATGTTATAGTTACGTGAACTAACATATCAAACCCATTAGGAATAAAGGAAATAAAGTAATACGTAAGTAAATTACGTTTCAAAAGAAAATGTCCAAAATGACACATCACGGTGCGATAACGACAATCGAGATCGACCTAGTCGATATAAAATATGTTACGAAGCATTATTTACGTATCTAGAGTATCAAACGAGGTTCACACTCGGTTATTCGAACAATAAATTAATTATCAAGATTGATAATTAGCGGTAAGGCCGAATTCTCAACAAAACCGCATTTTAATGTACGATAATTACTCAAGGACCATTGCTTCACGTGCAATGCCTTTAAATACCATAGTATATACATACTTATACATACAACCATTCCTATATACACGTAGGATTACAACGCGGTGTTGCCATGTAATGCAATGTAGCCCGTTATGCCAATTACATGCAACATATAAGATAATCTTACAAGAATTTGCAAATTACGATGATAAGTACTCAACGTACAAAACAATATCTCTCAATATATATCAAAGTATTTACTTAATAAATACTAGGGAATTCATATCAATTTTGAGGGATACATCTAAAATATAAAGCAATGCTAAAGAATTCTTACCGGAGCCATGCAGGATAGTTGTGTGCTTGGACAATTTCTTACGACACCAAAAGTTATAGTTTAGGATTTTTCAAAATGACCTAGTTCTCTATAACTCATGGCTCTGATTACCAATCTGTAACACCCCCACAAATGCTATGCGCAGCGGAACTACAACATTTGGGTGCTACGTAGTTATCATCGCACACAAGATATATCAAACGACTCAAAAGACGTAAAAGTCTTGACATTATTTAAACATAGTTAAAATGTACATGTCTACTGTTTTCCAAACCCCAAAAGAATACAATACAGAGTTTGCGTTTAGGTCCCCACTGAATCTCAACCCAAAAATACATTTTCATTCACATGACATAGTATAAAAAATTTTAAGTGCAAAAGGGAGGAAAACAAAGTAGACCGCCAAGCCACCACAACTTCCATCCTCGCATGCTCCGCTGCTAACAATCTTGGTTACCTGAAACACATGCTTAAAATCGTCAACACAAAGGTTGAGCGAATCTATAGGTTTATCAAATCATAAGTTGAACATAAGTATTAAAAACCAATCATGATCATTCAATAGCATTGTCGTACTCACAATCTATTACTCAAGGATATGACAATTGTGTTTAAGCTCATGACACTAATCCGTTAACTCAATCACCCGCGTAATAATTACCGGCGTGATTCAGATGAAACCAGTGCCCCTTCTAAAGGCATCAGTTGCAATTATACCTTATCTCTCATACAAGATAATCTACCGCAGAACTTACTCAACGTACAGCTTCTCGGCTAGCATTGGGTCGTTAGCCCCGTAGTACTACAAATTGTATAAGCGGCTATTTCCCCCTACTCGAGGGCAGGACAATAGTTAATAGTTCATGAATTTAGGGACTTTTGCAACTAGGTACTCAACACAATTTCGAGGAAACATTCGGGTCCAACAATCAATCAAGACTTATGTTCATTTTCATTTAAATTAGCATGTATCCCCCTCGCGGGTTAAAACATTTGAATAAAGTAAAGAGCGAGGCTATAGACTCACCTTGCGTAGTAGTAGTAGTTCTAGCGAAGACGTAACGAGAAATGTCACCGACGACGTGGATGCCCGGGAAAATCAAACACTTGACCTAAAAGTCAAAGTACGAAAACCTAATCAATACACCGCGTACATAATTGTACTAACACACGCAAATGTAAACACACTCAATGCTTATGAAAACTCACTCCAAAGTCAAACAAGTAGTTGTTACTAGACTTATACCATTTATCAATGTTATTAAAGTTACTATCCATTTTACGACTTCGCCGATACTTACCAAAAGTATGGGCTGTTTTACTAGACTTAACCCTTGTTATAAAAATTAAGAAAATTCTAAAAAATACCTTAAGACCTGTAGAAAACCCATTTTTAATCCCATTAAAAGTTTTCGCTTTTACGACCCGTTACTCAACACATTACTAAATCTACATTTTTCGGACTGAAATTGCACTTTGACCAAGTCGGACTCATTTGACCCATTTAAAATATACCATTGACCTCTACGACACCTAAGTCTAATAATAGAATCAAATACACAGGTTTGTGACCAAAATTTGACCCTTGACCATTTACCAATTCATACTTGTGGTCCTCGGGATTTGACTAAAACTATACATAAATTCGGATTATGAAAGTTCTCGTCTCCCGGTACTCGATCTTTAAAACCTCATAACTTTTAGCTCGTTTTGAGTCACGGGCTCTACCTTATACCAAATTAAAGCTAAGAAGACCCTCTATGACTAAATTTAGTTATCTAGACCTGTAGGAAAAATTATTTTTACGAAAAGGTCTCAAAGTTTCTGCCTAAATTTATCCATTCCAAAATCATACTTAAGCTCGATTCCAAACCCATTAACCACTACTAGGCTTCATCCTAAGCATTCCCAATCATATCCAAACACAAATTTCAGTCCCTACCCCTATTGATCAATCAACCTCATAATCCTAACATCTAAAAATATACATGCAATGTGTTTAACCCATTCAAACACACCCAAAACACCCTTATAAACACAAACCCATGACATTTCATCAAACACCTTGAACACACCCAAAACCCCAAAAATTTCGTGGCTTTTAGGGGCTGTGGAAGACACAAATCATAACCCCCATCTTGTTTTATAGGTGAATTAACATTATATACACATGAATTAAACATGTGTATGGTTTAATTTGATCAAAACCCGTTTTTGAAAAATCACAAATTTTTGGAAGAATGTAAATGGATGCATGCATGTAAATGTTGGTGGGATTTACTTACAATGATGTTAGAAAGGTGGGACTTTGATTGGATTTGTCAAAAACCAAGTTTTGATGGTGGTTTAAGGTGGTGGTGGTGTTGCCGTGAGATAGAGAGAAGAAGGAGGGAGGGAGTGAAATTTTTGGAGTGAATTTTTGTGAAGTGTGTGTTTGGTTGGTTATTTTGTAAAGTTAGGAGGGACCAAAGTGCAATTTTGGCTTTCTTTTGGCCTTAAATGGCAAACAAGTATATAAAGAGCGGGATTATGACTAGTAGTCGATTTTAAAATTTTACGGGAGTCGGGTTTCGCCCCGAACACTTGAAAATACTTTTAAATGGTTCAAACGCACACAAAACGAATATACACATGGTTCCGACTCGACTTAACACGTAATAAAAATAAAATCTCGAAAAATTCAAATATCGATCAATCGATAATAAAATGTAAGTTTTGGGCATCCGTCGGTATCGTAGTTGTTATCGGTTCTTCTTAAATCGTCAATCGTTAAATTACGACCGCAAACGTTGGTTTCAACTTAAACCGTCAAATAATTCCACGATAAAAATTCTTAAAAATTTCAAAAATATACGTAAAATAGGATTAAATAAATGACGTTGGGCTCGGGATATCACATCCACAAGTGAGTCGAAACTTAAGAGAGATGCTCATACTGAACAACTCTTGAGACGATAACTTAGCATCATACGGCACTTTCACGTGTGTTACATATATATATATATATATATATATATATATATATATATATATATATATATATATATATATATATATATATATATATATATATATATATATATATATATATATATATATATATAATCTAAGTTATATATACATATTAAAATAACACTTCTCAGTCTGGCCTTGTCGGTAACTCGTGAATTCTTCGGCACCGTTATAGTCAAAAGATTTTTAGACATTTTTAGAAAAATGTTTATAGTTAAAAGATTTTGAAATGTTTTATTCAAAACCTTGGTTTTAAAAATCTTTCGTTCTCTATAACGAGAGATCTGGTACCAAACTATAACACCCCCAAATTTATACAATTCAATACAGCGGAAGTATCGTTGGTGTTACGGGATAGCACATTACTCACATCATAGACAACGCATAAAAATCGCGTCGTTTATTAATAAAGCATTTCCATTCATAAATATCAAAGTTACATAGGTCCCAAGTCATATTATTTCATACAAAGTTATACAAAGTATTTGAATGGAAAATATTGTTTAAGTGCGGGCCATGAATTCTTGTCGTCTTCCCGAGAATTACCTTCAAGTACTTGAGATAAAACATGTTAAAAGAAAAGGTCAGCGATAACGCCGAGTGAATTCATAGAGTTTAATAAACCATCAATATAATATCGGTATAAAATTATTACCGAAAATCATTTTGTACAAATCATTTTAATAGGCCATAAAATAGCCAAAGTCATTTTATAAAATCCTTATCGAAAATCATAATACAGGCATTTGCCTTAAAATCATGATACGAGCCAATGTCGTAAAAACATCATACGATACGTCTTATGACGTTGTATGAAAATAAAAACCGTTATATGAATATGGTTATGAAAAACCAAAACACGAACAAAATATAAATAGTATGACCTTGTATTGCTAGTCAGGCAATACATCATAATTCAGAGCATATAGTAGTATTTCGTTAACTGGATTATTATAAGCCGCATGACATTGTTACCTTACTAAACCAAACAACGGGTAGCTAACCCGATACTCAATTTGCCCATCTAAAGTAGCGTGTCATCACAAAGGTCACGCTATGGAAATCTTCTCATACATAAATTCGCTTACCAATCAATGTGGCACGACGGGGATCAATCGTCAAGGCGCGAACTGGGGTGATCGTCCCCAAATAGTACTATTATATGCATAAGCGTCTACCAAATCCCGGTAGTTCACAATTCATGCTAATGGGACTTTTAGTGACATAACCTAACTTTAATAACCCATTTTATTTCATCTATCGGGTCCTTTAATCATTTATCGGGTCATACAATCATTTGGGTCCAAATCAATAAACAAACAATCGGGACAAATGGTGTCCTATTTTATAAAAACTAACATGTTATCTCCCTCACGGGTTTATAAAACATTTCATAAAAACATTTAAAAGAGTGCGAGGCTATGAACTCACGTTGATGTGGGAAGGCGGGTTATCGGCAATTCGGACGTACGGTACGTGCTTCAATCACGGAAACCTAGTCAAATAATACTCGTCTTAGACTCATGTCCAATGACTTTATAAAAATAACTATTATGTATACATATGATGATTATATATATATATGATGATCAAGTGGGTTTACATATTCTCGTTTACTCATTTTAGTGTCGATAACTTTTATACTAGTTTACTAGTTTTACCTATTTACGTGTTTTAGGTTCAATATCTTATTGTAAGTTCTTTAACTTGTCTTATTCCACTTTATACTTGTATTATCAGTATTTACACTTTACATGTTGGGCCCAAATGGGTTAAGCCCAATAAATAAGTTTATAAGTGTTTTAGTCCATTTTGTTGTATTATTGGTCCAATAACGTTAACTTAGCTCGTTAATGTCCGTATGTATGTAGTCCGGGTTTTATCAGTTTTTACTTGTTATATATGTTTCTATATCCGTATATGAGTTTATAAAAATTTACATTAGACGGGTCCAACCGTCTAAGTTTTATTTGGCGAAAAACGTTAATTTTACGGTAATAGCCGAAAATGTCGTAAAAATCATGTTTATAGTTTTATAACTTATAAAACTTAACAAGTTACCATTTTTATAAAATGTCCACTTATTTACCCTTGTACATATTTATATAAATGTATTATACAAGTTAGTGGGTTTTAATTTACATTTTATACTATTTTTATTTGAGTGCTTATATAATACTATTATACTTTAATTTCCAAAATCTGATTTTTATTTTCATCTTCACCAAAACTGCCATATCTAGAGTTCTATATGGATATAGAAGCTCAAATGTTTATGACATAAAATACATGATATGTGCTCCATTTAACTCTCCTATAGCTACTGTTGAATCAGCCTCTAAGTATTTTCTAAAAATCGTCCAAAACAGTGAACTCAGATTGGTACTCTAAACTTGTTTTGATCATATCTCACTCATTACAATGATTCCATTCCATGGCCAACTCTCACATGTGTACAAGACCCATAGCTTACTGTATATCAATTTATTCAAGTCATCTTACCAGTTTACCATATGATTCTTTACTGTTTTATACAGCCATCTAAATTAAGCAAGATTTTAACCTTGTTTCTTATAGTTTTTCATCTTTTTAAGCATGTTTATCAACACCAAATCCCCACACAATATTTTTAATCATCATTCATCATCATATACATATACATAAGTAAAAGAAATACAAGATTACATAATCAAAAATAACAAGAAGATGAGGAGGACAATCTTTATACCACCAAGTTGATGTAAGTTGTGATCAAAACATGGATTTTGATGGAGAAACTTGTGCATAACCAACACCATTTTCAAGACCACCATTCTTCATAAACTCCTTGTGGAAAATCAGCCCCAAGACTCCATGGAAACTCCTCCTTGGATGTTATAATCACCACCAATCAATATGGTTTTAAAAGGGCTTCAACATGTGCAAGAATAACATAGGATTTCATGGTTGATTTTGATCAAAAGTGGTGTTTGATGGTGGAGTATGGACGGCACAAATGGGGAGGGTGAGAGAGTTTGTAGCTAGTTTTGCATGATAGAAATGAGTGAGTGGTTTGAGGTTTAGTGGTTTTGTGTAAGTGGAAGCTTACACTTTAAGCTTAAGACAAGTGTTACTTGTCTTGTTAAGTTATTGACACCTAAGGTGTTGGTAGCTTAGTTCTTGCCGTCCATATTGAGTGGGGTGGGGAAAGATTTATCTTGTCTCATCCCACTAGTTTACGGGTATCCCTCGATTCTAGTTTCCTCGATTTGCGTGCCCTCGGGTCGTTTTACGAAAAACGTTTTTATAAATTATGAATCAACGGCACAAAAGGAATCTAATAAAAATTGTCTCATCAAAAACGGAGTTCGAAAACGTAAATACGTAATCCTAGGGTTTCCGGTTTAGTCGTAAAGGACGTTAAAATAAAATCGTAAGTCCCAATCTCTTCTCGTAAATTTGTGAGTTTATGAACCAACACAAATTTAAAACTCCAAAATAATATTCGCGGATAAATTTATTTTCTGAAATGTCGGGCTGTCACCAAAGACGGTGTATGTAAACGTAAGCACGTAACGTTGAATCCTCCGGTTTAGACGTAGTCGATGCTACTTCAAGACGTAAATCCAAATTACTTCCCAAAAATAAGTGAGTTCATAATATAACATTAAAATAATGTTTTCAAGTAAATATTGAGAATAAAATATCAACCATAAATTGACGGATTGTCACAGCATTTACCCCTAAACAGGATCTTTGTCCTCAAAGAACATCTTACTACTCGCTTCTTATAGAGTTAAAGCCATTTGGGTATTTCCTCCACATTCGGTCTTTTCTCACAAGTGCAATTCATTACAATACGCCAGTTTCATCAAACATAATTACAGGAATACGATCAGGCTAAATGTTGACTTACTTTCTCTATCATCACCCAAAACACCACCATCATACAAATTTTAACCACAAACATATGTTATAACTTACATATGTTAATCTCCATTCAAAAAGAGGAAGATTGATGCAAGTTTTAATATCTAAGGAGGAGTTCCCATGGAGTATTAGGGCTGATTTTCCCCAAGGTGTTCATGAAGAATGGTGGTCTTGAAGATGGTCTTGGTTATGTACAAGTTTCTCCATCAAAATCCATGTCCAAATCACAACCTACATCAACTTGGTGGTATAAAGATTGTCCTCCTCATCCTCTTGTTATTTTTGATTATGTAATCTTGTATTTCTTTCACATATGTATATGTATATGATGATGAATGATGATTAAAAATATTGTGTGGGGATTTGGTGTTGATAAACATGCTTAAAAAGATGAAAAACTATAAGAAACAAGGTTAAAATCTTGCTTAATTTAGATGGCTGTATAAAACAGTAAAGAATCATATGGTAAACTGGTAAAATGACTTGAATAAATTGATATACAGTAAGCTATGGGTCTTGTACACATGTGAGATTCGGCCATGCAATGGAATCATTGCAACGAGTGAGATATGATCAAAACAAGTTTAGAGTACAAATCTGAGTTTACTATTTTGGACAATTTTTAGAAAATACTTAGAGGATGATTCAACAGTAGCTATAGGAGAGTTAAATGGAGAAAATATCATTTAGTTTATGTGATAAAAATTTGAGCTTCTATCTCCATATAGAACTCTAGATATGGCAGTTTTGGTGAAGATGAAAATAAAAATCAGATTTTTTGAAATTAAAGTATAATAATATTATATAAGCACTCAAATAAAAATAGTATAAAATATGAATTAAAACCCACTAACTTATATAATACATTTATATAAATATTTACAATGATAAATAAGTGGACATTTTATAAAAATGGTAACTTGTTAAGCTTTATAAGTTATAAAACTATAAACATGATTTTTACGACTTTTTTGGCTATTACCGTAAAATTAACGTTTTTGCTAAATAAAACTTAGACGGTTGGACCCGTCTAATATGAACTTTATAAAACTCATATACTGATATATAAGCATATATAACAAGTAAAAACCGATAAAACCCGAACTATATAACATACGGAAATTAACGGACTAAGTTAACATATTGGACTAATAATTGGACTAAATAAGTTAAACACTTATAAAAAGAACTTATTGGACTTAACCCATTTGGGCCCAACTTGTAAAGTATAGATACTGATAATATAAGTAAAACTTGGATTAATACAAGTTAAAGAACTTATAATAAGTTTATTGGACTTAAAACACGTAAATAGGTAAAACTAGTAAACTAGTAAGAAGATACCAATACGTAAACACTAAAATAAGTAAATGAGAATATATAAACCCACTTGATCATCACATATATAAAATCATCATATGTATACATAATTGTTATTTTTATAAAGTCATTGGACAAGAGTCTAAGACGAGTATTATTTGTCTACGTTTTCGTGATTGAAGCACGTACCGTACGTCCGAATTGCCGATAACCCGCCTTCCCATATCAACATGAGTTCATAGCCTCGCACTCTTTTAAATGTTTTTATAAATGTTTTATAAACCCGCGAGGGAGATAACATGTTAGTTTTTATAAAATAGGACACCATTTGTCCCGATTGCTTGTTTATTGGTTTTGACCCGAATAATTGTATGACCCGATTGTATGACCCGATAAATGATTAAAGGACCCGATAGATGAAATTAAATGGATTATTAAAGTTAGGTTATGTCACTAAAAGTCCCATTAGCATGAATTGTGAACTACCGGGATTTGGTAGACGCTTGTGCATATAATAGTACTATTTGGGGACGATCACCCCAGTTCGCGCCTTGACGGTTGATCCCGTCGTACCACATTCATTGGTAAGCGAATTTATGTATGAGAAGATTTCCATAGCGTGACCTTTGTGACGACACGCTAATTTAGATGGGCAAATTGAGTATCGGGTTAGCTACCCGTTGTTTGTTTTAGTAAGGTAACAATGTCATGCGGCTTATAATAATCCAACTAACGAAATACAACTAGACTGTAACACCCCCAAATTTATACAATTCAATACAGCGGAAGTCTCGTTGGTGTTACGGGATAGCACATTACTCACATCATAGACAACGCATGAAATTCGCGTCGTTTATTAATAAAGCATTTCCATTCATAAATATCAAAGTTATATAGGTCCCAAGTCATATTATTTCATACAAAGTTATACAAAGTATTTGAATGGAAAATATTGTTTAAGTGCGGGCCATGAATTCTTGTCGTCTTCCTGAGAATTACCTTCAAGTACCTGAGATAAAACATGTTAAAAGAAAAGGTCAGCGATAACGCCGAGTGAATTCGCAGAGTTTAATAAACCATCAATATAATATCGGTATAAAATTATTACCGAAAATCATTTTGTACAAATCATTTTAATAGGCCATATAATAGCCAAAGTCATTTTATACAAATCCTTATCGAAAATCATAATATAGGCATTTGCCTTAAAAATCATGATACGAGCCAATGTCATAAAAACATCATACGATACGTCTTATGACGTTGTATGAAAATAAAAACCGTTATATGAATATGGTTATGAAAAACAAAACACGACAAAAATATAAATAGTATGACCCTGTATTGCTAGTCAGGCAATACATCGTAATTCGGAGCATATAGTAGTATTTCGTTAACTGGATTATTATAAGCCGCATGACATTGTTACCTTACTAAACCAAACAACGGGTAGCTAACCCGATACTCAATTTGCCCATCTAAAGTAGCGTGTCGTCACAAAGGTCACGCTATGGAAATCATCTCATACATAAATTCGCTTACCAATCAATGTGGCACGACGGGGATCAACCGTCAAGGCGCGAACTGGGGTGATCGTCCCCAAATAGTACTATTATATGCATAAGCGTCTACCAAATCCCGGTAGTTCACAATTCATGCTAATGGGACTTTTAGTGACATAACCTAACTTTAATAATCCATTTTATTTCATCTATCGGGTCCTTTAATCATTTATCGGGTCATACAATCGGGTCATACAATCAGTCGGGTCCAAATCAATAAACAAACAATCGGGACAAATGGTGTCCTATTTTATAAAAACTAACATGTTATCTCCCTCGCGGGTTTATAAAACATTTCATAAAAACATTTAAAAGAGTGCGAGGGTATGAAATCACGTTGATGTGGGAAGGCGGGTTATCGGCAATTCGGACGTACGGTACGTGCTTCAATCACGGAAACCTAGACAAATAATACTCGTCTTAGACTCATGTCCAATGACTTTATAAAAATAAAAATTATGTATACATATGATGATTATATATATATATATATGATGATCAAGTGGGTTTACATATTCTCGTTTACTCATTTTAGTGTCGATAACTTTTATACTAGTTTACTAGTTTTACCTATTTACGTGTTTTAGGTTCAATAACTTATTATAAGTTCTTTAACTTGTCTTATTCCACTTTATACTTGTATTATCAGTATTTACACTTTACATGTTGGGCCCAAATGGGTTAAGCCCAATAAATAAGTTTATAAGTGTTTTAGTCCATTTTGTTGTATTATTGGTCCAATAACGTGAAATTAGCTCGTTAATGTCCGTATGTATATAGTTCGGGTTTTATCGGTTTTTACTTGTTATATATGTTTCTATATCAGTATATGAGTTTATAAAAGTTTACATTAGACGGGTCCAACCGTCTAAGTTTTATTCGGCGAAAAACGTTAATTTTACGGTAATAGCCGAAAATGTCGTAAAAATCATGTTTATAGTTTTATAACTTATAAAACTTAACAAGTTACCATTTTTATAAAATGTCCACTTATTTACCCTTGTACATATTTATATAAATGTATTATATAAGTTAGTGGGTTTTAATTTACATTTTATACTATTTTTATTTGAGTGCTTATATAATACTATTATACTTTAATTTCCAAAATCTGATTTTTATTTTCATCTTCACCAAAACTACCATATCTAGAGTTCTATATGGAGATAGAAGCTAAAAGTTTTATGAAATAAACTACATGATATTTTCTCCATTTAACTCTTCTATAGCTACTGTTGAATCAGCCTCTAAGTATTTTCTAAAAATCGTCCAAAACAGTGAACTCAGATTGGTACTCTAAACTTGTTTGATCATATCTCACTCATTACAATGATTCCATTGCATGTACAACTCTCACATGTGTACAAGACCCATAGCTTACTGTATATCAATTTATTCAAGTCATCTTACCAGTTTACCATATGATTCTTTACTGTTTTATACAGCCATCTAAATTAAGCAAGATTTTAACCTTGTTTCTTATAGTTTTTCATCTTTTTATGCATGTTTATCAACACCAAATCCCCACACAATATTTTTAATCATCATTCATCATCATATACATATACATAAGTAAAAGAAATACAAGATTACATAATCAAAAATAACAAGAAGATGAGGAGGACAATCTTTATACCATCAAGTTGATGTAAGTTGTGATCAAAACATGGATTTTGATGGAGAAACTTGTGCATAACCAAGACCATCTTCAAGATCACCATTCTTCATAAACTCCTTGTGGAAAATCAGCCCCAAGACTCTATGGAAACTCCTCCTTGGATGTTATAATCACCACCAATCAATAGGGTTTTAAAAGGGCTTCAACATGTGCAAGAATAACATAGGATTTCATGGTTGATTTTGATCAAAAGTGGTGTTTGATGGTGGAGTATGGACGGCACAAATGGGGAGGGTGAGAGAGTTTGTAGCTAGTTTTACATGATAGAAATGAGCGAGTGGTTTGAGGTTTAGTGGTTTTGTGTAAGTGGAAGCTTACACTTTAAGCTTAAGACAAGTGTTACTTGTCTTGTTAAGTTATTGACACCTAAGGTGTTGGTAGCTTAGTTCTTGCCGTCCATATTGAGTGAGGTGGGGCAAGATTTATCTTGTCTCATCCCACTAATTTACGGGTATCCCTCGATTCTAGTTTCCTCGATTTGCGTGCCCTCGGGTCGTTTTACGAAAAACGTTTTTATAAATTATGAATCAACGGCACAAAGCGAATCTAATAAAAATTGTCTCATCAAAAACGGAGTTCGAAAACATAAATACGTGATCCTAGGGTTTCCGGTTTAGTCGTAAAGGGCGTTAAAATAAAATCGTAAGTCCCAATCTCTTCTCGTAAATTTGTGAGTTTATGAACCAACACAAATTTAAAACTCCAAAATAATATTCGCGGATAATTTTATTTTCTGAAATGTCGGGCTGTCACCAAAGACGGTGTATGTAAACGTAAGCACGTAACGTTGAATCCTCCGGTTTAGACGTACTCGATGCTACTTCAAGACGTAAATCCAAATTACTTCCCAAAAATAAGTGAGTTCATAATATAACATTAAAATAATGTTTTCAAATAAATATTGAGAATAAAATATCAACCATAAATTGACGGATTGTCACATAGACGCACCGAATTACGATGTACTGCCTGACTAGCAATACAGGGTCATACTATTAATATTATGTTCGTGTTTTGGTTTTCATAACCATATTCACATAACGGTTTTTATTTTCATACAACGTCATAAGACGTGTTGTATGATGTTTTTACGACATTGGCTCGTATAATGATTTTTAAGGCAAACGCCTATATTATGATTTTGATGAAGATTTGTATAAAATGACTTTGGCTATTTTATGGCCTATTAAAATGATTTGTACAAAATGATTTTCGGTAATAATTTTATACCGATATTATATTGATGGTTTATTAAACTCTATGAATTCACTCGGCGTTATCGCTGACCTTTTCTTTTAACATGTTTTATCTCAGGTACTTGAAGGTAATTCTCGGGAAGACGACAAGAATTCATGGCCCGCACTTAAACAATATTTTCCATTCAAATCTTTTGTAAACTTGTATGAAATGATTATGACTTGGGACCTATGTAACTTTGATATTTATGAATGGAAATGCTTTATTATTAAACGACGCGATTTTTATGCGTTGTCTATGATGTGAGTAATGTGCTATCCCGTAACACCAACGAGTCTTCCGTTGTATTGAGTTGTATAAATTTGGGGGTGTTACATTTAACTTTATACAACTTTATAAAACGTATTGTATGATGTTTTTAACGACAATGGCTCGTATAATGATTTTTTGAAGGCGAAAGCCTATATTATGATTTTGATAAGGATTTGTATAAAATGACTTTGGCTATTTTATAACCTATTACAAAGATTTGTACAAAATGATTTTCGGTAATAATTTCATACCGATGTTATAGTGATGGATTTTATTAAACTCTATGAATTCACTCGGCGTTATCGCTGACCTTTTCTTTTAACATGTTTTATCTCAGGTACTTGAAGGTAATTCTCGGGAAGACAACAAGAATTCATGGCCCGCACTTAAACAATAATTTACATTCAAATGTTTTGTAAAACCTGTATGAACTACAATGACTTGGGACCTATGTCAATTTGATACTTATGAATGGAAATGCTTTATTATTAAACGACGCGATTTTTATGCGTTGTCTAAGATGTGAGTAATGTGCTATCCCGTAACACCAACGAGTCTTCCGCTGTATTGAGTTGTATAAATTTTGGGGGTGTTACATACTGTTTCCAATACTAATGGAAAATTCCCACTCTTGAAGAAGGAGGAGTATGATAGTTGGGCCATGAAGATGGAATACTGGATCACCAATACTGATCTAGACCTTTGGAAGATTGCCCAGAATGGCAACAACAAGAAAACTACTGGTAGAGACAAGAATGGTAATATCACCATTCGCGATCCCAAAACTCATGAAGAAATCACTGTTGTTCAGAAGGAAATCAAAGCAACAACTATTTTGCTTCAGTCCCTCCTGATGATCATATGGGTGTTTTTATCACTTGGATGATGCTAGGGAGATTTGGAATGGAATAAAGGCAAGATTTGGAGGGAATGAGGAATCAAATAAGATGCATAGGTCAATGCTGAGAGATGAATTCACAGAATTCAAGATTTCTGAAACAGAAGGTCTTCATCAAGGGTATGACAGGTTTCAAAAGATTCTTAGCCAATTGAATCAACTCAGGGCTAAACCTGACAATGAAGATATCAATGCCAGGTTTCTTAGAGCCCTACCTCACTCATGGAATCAGGTAATCATCTCTCTAAAGGCAAAAGGAGGCCTTGACTATCTTTCTTTTGATGACTTCTTTTTTGTAAACTCAAAACTTTTGAGTCTCATGTGAGAGAATACTCAAGTGATTCCTTTCCTACTCCTGCTAACTCTACTTTTGTGAGTTCCATGGGATCTAGTCCAATGTCCTATGCCAGTAGCCCAAGCTATACCTTGTCATCCCAACATACTTCTGCTCCTGAATCAAAAGCCAAGACTGGTAGCATGGTAGAAGTTGTTCTTCACTCTTTTGTTGCTGATATTGATCCACAACAACAACTTGCTTTTAACAGGTTGATAAACTTGACTTGGATGAAATGGATCTAAAATGGCAGATGGATATGCTCACTCTTTGGGTTCATAAGTTTGAAAAAAAAGCCGGTCGAAAATTCAACTACAACCTGAGAGAGCCAGCCAGGTTTGATAGAATCAAGGTTAGATGCTATAACTGCCATTGTTAAGTTTTTCAGTATATGTAAGCATGTTAGTGGTGTTCTCTAAATCAATGCTTAGAATTCTAATCTTATCCTCATATTCACGTTGAGTATCTTGAAGCCACTTCTTTTGTTGTTCCAAAGTTTTTAGAGAACTCTTATATGCTTGAACTTCTAGAAAATATTTGTCATTTTGTTCATTTAGTTCATTGTATTGAGTCAAGAGTTCTGAGTATTTATCATGACAACCAAGAGGAGAAGTTTGTACCTGAGGCGAGATTCCCATAAAAGCAAAGTCTTATGCTTCCTCAGCATCAACTATGTGCCCGTCGATCATAGCAAATACATAAGTAGAAGCTTCAGCGGATTCCAAGGTAGCAGTCTGATGATCATTCCAATAAACCATGGAGTCAACGAACACCAAAGCTTTCTTGTCATCCTTGAGCTCTTGAACCTTGAAGGCTGAATACATGTTCTTCTCCTGGTCATTTTGGTTAGGGCATTGCCTAGCAAAATGTCCCATGCAAGAAAAATTGGATGCTACACTTTTATGATTTGAAAAATGGAAAAAAGCACCCAAGAATCTTTCAAAGTTAATAGATAGTAGTATGTATGGTAGGACTAAGAGAGGACTAGGCTTTGATAAATGTATTGATTCAGAAGATGTATTGGATTTATCTTTTTCAAGTGTCTTTGATCCTGACAAGGAGGAGGAGGGAAAACCTAGTTACAATAGGTTTAAACCAGCCGCAACAATGCAAGTTGTTCCTCCACCGCTTACAGGAACTTTTATGCCCATATCTAGGCATACTGACTTGGATGGATCACAGATGCATGAGTCTCCAAAAAGCTCTACTAATACTAATGACTTTTTCTCTTGTACTTTCAGTGACAAGGCCAGTGACTATGCATCCTGTGGTTTAAGTGAAAAGTCAAGACCTTCAAGTCCTAAGACAAATGACCCTGCTGCTACTAGTGCTAGCATGAGTGATGAGAGAGTTTCTTCTGCTTCTACTTACACTATTTCTAGTTCTAGTTTGTTGAGTCCTAGGAATGTTGTTTCTCCTAGAATTGTTTGTAATAAGTTTAGCAGTGTGAAACAATGTCATTTGAATAAAAGGTCTGTTAAAACATGCTTTGTTTGTGGAATTAAATTTCATTTGATTAAGGATTATGATTTTTATGATCAACCGCCTTCTGGTTATCTAGCTTATCCTGCTCTTGGTCCTCCAGGAGTTGCTCCATTTTCTTCTAGAAGATTAAACCCATGTGCCCAATCTTATTCTTCTTCTAGAAGGACCTCTCATTCAGCTTCTAATCTTTGGAAAACCAATGCTTATGCCTAAAATATACTAACCAACAACTATTTTCATAACTTAAATTAGAATTATGCTTTTAATTCAGACCAAATGCATTTTGGGTTGGGACATTTGGGTTCTGCTGTTAAGCCCTTGGCAGGTTGTTCTTGGTCACATAATAACACCCATATGATGAACAAGCAATATAAGAACAACAATGGATCTCATCAATCTTCTTGGATATCTACTAAAGATCCACAAGGCAAAATCAAGCCTGAAAAGGTCTGGGTCCCCTTAAGATACTAACTTTTGCATATGACTTTTCTGTTGTTGTAGATTAGTCCATACCAAGATCCGAGTCTTGGAATAGTAGATAGTGGATGCTCTAGGAGCATGACAGGAAATAAAGGACTTTTATCTAACTTTTTACCATTTAAAGGTGGAAAGGTCTACTTTGGAGGTGGTGAAGGAAGCATCCCCGACAAAGGAACTATTCAGACACCTAACCTTATTTTTGAGCAGGTCTACTATGTGGAAGCACTTCAACACTTCAACTTGATCTCTGTCTCTTGGATTTGTGACAAGAACCAATTTGTCCTCTTTACGGATACTGAAGCACTGGTGTTATCCAAAGAATTTATGCTACCGGATGACTCCTAAGTTCTACTCAGAATCCCTAGAAGACACAACCTCTATAGTATCAAGCTGAATGAAGTTAATCCTACTGGTCAACTAGCTTGTTTGGTTGCCAAAGCATCAGAAGATGAAGCCACGAAATGGCATAGAAGGATGTGACATGTAAACTTCAAGACCATCAATTGTTTTGCGTGCAACAAAGGCAAACAAAACAAAGCATCCTTCAAGGCCATTACTGCTCTCAGCCTCGTAACGAACCATTGCAACTACTACACATGGATTTATTTGGTCCTACCACCATTAGGAGCATTGACCATTAACAATATTGTCTTGTGGTAACTGATGGGTATAGCAGGTTCACGTGGGTTTTCTTTCTGGCTGCTAAAAGTGAGAGCTACTTCTTTCTTAAGGACTTCATTAAACTCATTGGGAATCAGCTGTCTAAGAAAGTGAAAGGTATTCGATGTGACAATGGAACAGAATTCAAAAATGCAGACCTCGTAGCACTTTGTAATTCCAAAGGTATCAAAAGAGATTATAGTGTTGCCAGGACTCCTCAACAGAATGGTGTTGCAGAAAGGAAGAACATGACTCTTATAGAAGCTGCAAGAACCATGCTCGCAGATTCCAAGCTTCCAACTATGTTTTGGACAAAAGCTGTCAACACTGCAAGTTATGTGTTGAATAGGGTTTCCATTACCAATCCACATAAAAAGACTCCCTATGAGCTTCTCACAGCCAAAGTCCCAAGCATAGCTCATTTGAAGCCATTTGCTGTCCTGTCACCATTCTGAATACTAGTGACTATTTAGGGAAATTTGATGGCAAGGCAGATGAAGGCTACATTGTGGGATATTCAGCCCACTCAAGAGCTTATCGTGTTTATAATCTCCATGTCAAGCGTGTCATTGAAACTATAAATCTCAGGTACTTTGAGGAGAAGACAAACATCCAAGGAAAAGGTCCTAAATGGTATTTTGATCTTGATTATCTTAGTGACTCATTGGGATATTTCGTTTCAAAACTAACCAAGATGCAGGTCCACAAGTGTTTGTAACTTCTAGTGCAGGTGCTCATTCTAGCTTTTCGGACTCTGATGAGGATGATGAAATTTTTGTTGTACCATCCTATTCCACCACAGTCACTCCCAACACCAATGCCACTCCTATTGATGCTTCTTCATCAGACATTGTAGATTCACAAGGAGCTCTTCATATACTACTCAAGCAACAACAAGATGTTACTACAGCAGCTACTCAAGGAGGCTTTGAGTTTCCTTTGAGTACTCCTGTTGTACCAGTTTGTCCTAGTGATCCTAGTGTCACTCCTAGTGCAAGTTTAACACCTGTTAGTAGTCCGGTTAGTGGTCCTACTTCCACAACTAGGTTCTCTGGTCCTTCTGACTTGGGAAACTATTAAAAGAAGACTTCTACTAAGCTGGATGATATTCATAAGCAACCAATAGATGCCATTTTCGACTCTGCTTCATATGATGATGACATTGTTGGGGATTAAAATAACTTGGCACCAGAAGTGGATGTAGCTCCTACTCTTGTCCACCAGATCAACAAAGACCATCCTACTACTCAAATCATAGGGGATCTTGGTACTGTGAAGACTCGCCGCATGCCTTAAAAAGCAACGTCTGGTCATCATGCTCTTGTGAGCTACATTGAAGACCAAAAGCGTAATAATCACACAGACTTTCTTTACTGTTTGTTTCCTTGTTTTCTTTCACAGGTGGAACCTAGGTCAGTCTCACATGCTCTTGAGGATCAAAGTTGGGTGGAGGCTATACAGGAGGAGATGCAGCAGTTCTTGTTTCAGAATGTTTGGATTCTAGTTGACTTGCCAGATGGAAAGACAGCAATTGGTACGAAATGGATTCTCAAAAACAAGAAAGATGCAAGGGGTATTGTGGTGAGAAATAAGGCTAGGCTGGTCGCACAAGGTCACACACAACTAGAAGGAATGGACTATACTGAAGTCTTTGCTCCTGTTGCTAAGATTGAGGCTATTCGTCTGTTTTTGGCTTTTGCTTCTTATGTTGGCTTTACGGTTTTTCAGATGGATATCAATAGTGCTTTTCTTTATGGCAAGATTGATGAGGAAGTTTATGTCACTCAACCTAAGGGCTTTGTGGATCCACTTCATCCCACGAAAGTCTACAAGGTGGTCAAAGCTCTATATGGACTTCATAAGGCTCCTAGAGCTTGGTATGAGCGTGTGTCCACCTTCTTGTTGAAACACGGCTACAGAAGAGGCACCATTGACAAAACATTGTTCCTTAAAAGGAATGCCAAAGCCATCATACTGGTTAGAGTATATGTGGATGACATTATCGTCGGTTCTACTAGGAAGGAATGGTGTGACGATTTTGAACAACTAATGAAAGGCGAATCTCAGATGAGTGCCATGGGAGAACTCACATTTTTCCTTGTTCTTTGATGAGACTGCTTTTATACATAGTCTCATCGTCCAAATTGGGCTTAAAATGCATTAAATATCATTAAAAATGCCAAATATATGCTCGTGTTTGTTGCTTGTGTATTTTAGGTACGGATATTGAGAGAATGACAAAAAGATCACAAGAATCAATCAAAAACAAACACGGGAAACGAAGCCGCACAAAGAACCGGGCCCAAGAATGGAATTTCCAAAAAATACCTTGAAGTTTTGAAGATTGGCAAGAATGGTCCCTCAACTTTGGAAGACTTGGCAATTTACACCCTTGTAAAACTCATAAATTACATTGGGGTCCCTAAATTACCAAGAGTGTACAAGAAAAGCCCTTGAAGATTGCATTTATTGCATGAATAGTCCTTATTCAAAGTTTGAAAGTATATTGTGCCAAAAATGACAAGTGGCTGAAAGTTGTTATTTGTAAAAAGGGCGTTGACAAGTTTTCAAACCAAAGTAGCAAGAACAAGGAAATTGAGGGGCCAAAATGGGGAGACAGCGAAACATTCCACCACCAATCACCCACTGCCACGTCAACCTCCACTCCCCCTCAACCAATCATATCACTCCCTCCCTCTACGTCTACATTCCACCACCTTTAATAAACTGATTTAATCAGTTTATTAAATTTCCCTGCCTAACACAAAGTTTTAATTAATCCTACCCCTAAATGGATTAAACCCCCTTTTTATCCTTTATAAACCCTAATTAAACCCAGACCCAATTAATCTAAATCCAAAGGGTTTTTGGTCCTATATTTCTAGAATGATAATTCATGTTATCCTTACCTAAACCCACACCAAAACCGTGATCCCAACACACCCATGTGTTGGATAGGACCCTCCCCTGCAACGTCATTGTCTTCCCAAACCCAACCAGGAGACAAAATATACGGCTGGATTACTTTCCTTGGTCCCAAAGGCTCTATAAACGCTCAAGATCATCACAAGACAACTGCTACAACAAGGACAATCACATGGGGCTCTCATTTGACCAGATTCTTCAAAGGGCAATTTTGGACTTTCAATGAATTAGGGTTTAGGGTTTTATTATATTATTCAGTATATAGAATGATCCATTGAGTAGTATAAGTAACAAGTCGACTTGTGACTTTGGCTTTGTTCCAGTTTTAGCTTTTCTACATTTTGTAATCCCTTTTTAAGAATTAATGAAAGTTGCTATTTTGTGAGCAAATATAATCCCTTTTTATTGTTTTAAAAGTTGGTGTGTGTTTGAAAAGCTAACTGAGTTCCAAATTTATTTGTTGAAGTGTGTTTGAGTTTTCAAAAAGCATTTTTAAAAGTTTCTGAATATCTATTTTCTTGGTTAGCAAATTGGTTCAAAGTCCACAATAGCTGTTTTATTTGGGCTCCTATATGAGCATTGAACCTTGATATCTTGTGGATATCAAGATTCAGTGGGTATAGAGCTTGGGTGAAAAGCTTTTTGAGGTGAAAACCTTTATGCTTGTTTGTCCCATTGGTTCTAACACTTACGGTATCAAAAGCTACATGCTTTAAGCTTGTAGCATTTGATATTTGAAGCTTTTTTTTTCTGGTCTTGTGGTGATTTTGCAGGAAAGAAATCATTTCATCTTACCAAAGTTGGTAGTTTTTGTACTTCAACAGCAATATCAAGCAACCTCATTCATTTCAAGTACCCCTGGCTTGCCTAGTTGTTAGTTTAAGTTCAGGGGAGCTTAGCTGGCCCTCACTAGGATGTAAAGTGAGGGAGGTTCTCATTCTCTTCCCTTTCTCATTTTTCTTTCCTAATTTACTGAAAAATCTGCTTGCAATTTGATTTTGTATGATTCTGTTGTAAGATGATTGGTCCCTGTTTGATTTAGCTTTAAAAGGTTGTTCTTGCATGTTTAGATAGATTAGGATTAATTTGGTTAAGTTTTGTGTAGGATTGGTGTGTTAAAATCTCAAGTTTCAGTTTTAAAAGGGTGTTTGGATACGGGTTTTAAATTGTTTAGGAAGTGATAATTATTTGAAACAAGTTTAAATCCACTCCTTTTTGATAACTTTGTGTTATATCAGTTGTTTGAGTCAGATTTAGTGAGCTTGGGATAGTCTTGTATGCAAAAATCTTGAAACATAGCTTAAAAATCTGTTTAGCTCAAAACATGCATGATTTTGTGTAGATTTTGCCTTCTAATCTTATAGCTTGTTAGGAATTAAGCTAAGTTAGGATTAGAGTGTGATTTGGGGTAGTTGTTGAGTGACTTGAGTGAGATTTGGCCAACCAAAACTCACCCAAGTGCACATTGCATCAGCAAAAAGCCCCCAACAGCCCCCCTGCTTATATAGTGACTGAAATAGGACAAGTGTGTTTGATTTTTATGTATAAACTTGGTGTTTTCTTGCTCTTTGTGACTCCCCACAACCCAACTGGTTGTGGGGGTGCCTTGTCTTTCCAAAACAACCAACATATCACCAAGAACAAGACCTCTTGTTTATATCTTCATTTGTGAAGATTCACTCCTTGTGTTCATCAAACAAGCAACCTGTCTGGGCACGTTTTTTATTCAAGTTGGTTTAATTCTAGCTTATTTGTTATAAAATTTGTGTTTTAGAGTAAGTAAAGGTTACTGGTTTGAGTTTTAAACATTTAAAAAAGAAAAAAAAAAGTTTTTTTGTAAAAAGGACGTGGCCAGGACTCGAGCCTGCGCCACTCCTCTCACACACCAACGTGATAACTAGTTGCCCTAGGGTCTTTGACTGGTTATCACTTGGTTAGTTTAATACTTAAAGTATTTGTGTTTTTAGCTTATCAAACCAAGCAGCTTAGAAATAAGCTGATTTCTGCTTATTCTCATTAGCTTTTTACTAGGTTGTATTTTTCCCTTGTTATTTAGTAGGTCTAGGACTTTTTGGTTTAAAAAATTTATTTTTCACGTGAACAGTTTATTTATTAGGATTATTTTAAGTTTAAATTTTAGAAAGTAAATAAAAAATAGGAAAAAGAATTTTCAAAAATCTGGAAAAATAGTTTTTAGGTTTTTAACTATATTCTTGATGTTTACAGCCATTAAAGTTTTCATTTTAACTTATTTTTGATTTTATATTATGTTAGGGTTTTTAACCAACTTTAGAAATTAATATAAAATCATTAAAAAGGTTTTGGAAACTTTTGATTGCATTTCTGTCTTAGTTACATTGTTCTAGATTTTTGGTAATTTTTTAGAATTTTTTTATGAACTTTGAATTTTTTTGAATATTTTATTATTATTTTATTATTAAAAATTGAAAGTTAGTTTTTTCTACTTTTTTTCATTTTTCCTAGTTCAAATATCTAAAGTTAGGAGTTTTGCAACTTTTAGAATATTTTCATTGTCCTTAGATTTATTTTTATAATTAGTTTAAGTTTTAATAGTTTTAATAGTTTTTAAATCATTTTAAATAGTTTTGGTTAGTTTTAAAATTTTCTAAAATAGTTTTAAATTAAGTTAGGTTGTTTTATAGGTGTACAAAGTGATAAAACTCATTTTGGGCTTTTTAGTAATTAAATTGATTTTTAGGGCTTTAATTAGCATTAAAAAATCATTATTTAATTAATTAAAAGGTTTGGGTGATTTTTGATTCTTTGTAAACTCTCTTTACATTATTTAGGATTTGTTTGCAACTTTTAATTAATTTTTAGGTTTATTTTTTTTAATTTGGTGCTTTTTACGGTTTTACGTGAACGACCTTTTCGTCTTAGCTTAATCCGTCTTCGTACCCGTCATTCTCTTCTTGCCCCATTTCTATTTTCTTTTCTCATAACAATAAAATCATCAAAAGTTAACCATCTCTTAACACAACGCACTTGCCTCCTTGGGAAACGAACTTGAACTTATTTGGTCATTAGTGCTTGGTTTACCTAAACCGACACTTAATACTTGCCACTTTTTCTCTCTTTTCCTAAAGAGTAGTAAAAACACTACAATCATTTTGGCGCCGCTTCCGGGGAGGCGTGTTGTGTTTTGACTTGAACAATTGTTGTTTTTATATAGCCATAATAAGTATTTGTATTAGTAGCACTCTACTAATACGTATTATCGTTTTTCGTTTTTTGTGAATACTATTACTATATTGTATACGTAGAACAATAAATACACAAGTACTCCAAATACGTGAGAAATCACAACCTTGACTTGGGAGGTCATTACCCAATCATTGTATTCGAATCTCAAACCAAAGAAAAAAGGAAAAAATAGATAAATACTTTCGAGAAGCTCGATTTTGAAAATACAAACTATAAGGTGGGTATAAGGCGGATATTATAAAATATATCATAAGGAAAAAGGCTCTTAAGTGCTTCGCGCCGCCTCGTTTCCCCGCTTGCTTGTGAGTATTTGATTTTGAGAGCTAATCGAGGATTTTGCCGCCCAAAGTATTATTAAGTATCATATATACTTTCTTGGTTTTATTTGATTAAACCCTCTTGAACGTTTTGGTGTTCCACCAACGTTCTAAAGTCATCGAAGGCGTTCACTTCACGTGATCGTTTTCATTCCTTGAGGCTTCTTTAATCAAGAGACTTGATTAAGGAGGAGATTTGTAGATTATTGTCTAATTAATACAATTCCAAAATCCAAAAAAGTAAAAACAATCAAAAATCCAAAAAAATTGAAAAAGTTAAAAACACCAAAAAGAATCTTCTTTTCTCATCCCCACGTTGTACGTGACGTTTATGCTTACTCATAATCAAGCAAGACGTGCACGTAAACGAAAAAACAAAAAGGAGTCAACACCTACTCCTAATCTTTCTAGTGAAGAGACTCCAAGTGAGGAACCTATTATAGAACAAGAAGCTATCATGGCTAATCGTACTATGATGGAGTTGCTTCAAGCACCCACCGAGGTTTTTGGAGAGGCCATTGCTATTCCCGCCATCCTTGCGGAGAACTTCGAGATCAAGACGGGTTTAATGTCTATGCTTCAAGCCAACAAGTTTCGCGGACACGAGAAAGACAACCCACATTATCACATTAGGCAATTTAATCGTCTCACCGCGATAAGCAAGTTTAAGGATGTACCACACGATGCCATTAAGATGATGTTGTTTCCATACTCGTTAGATGGACCCGCCAAGATATGGCTCGAAAAAGAACCCCCAAATTCGATTTTTACATGGGGTGATCTCGTTTCGAAATTTGTGAATCAATTTTTTCCACCATCTAAAACAACACATTTGAAAAACGAGATTTCACGATTTACACAAAGATCTAATGAAAGTTTTTCAATGGCTTTGGAAAGGTTTAAAAAAATGTTACATGAATGTCCACACCATGATTTTTCCGAATTGAATCAAATTGAAACTTTTTATAATGGGCTTAATGATCATGAACGAGATTACTTAAATGCCGCCGGCGAGTGGTAATTTTTTGTGCAAAACGACCGATGAGGCTTTGAAAATCATTGAGAATATGTCTAAGGTTTATAGCCCTCGTAACACAACGAGTGTTACCAATTTGGGTTCTTCATCGTCATCATCGTCTCGTAGCATTAATGCCTTGCAAGATGAAGCAAATGAGGAGAATCGGTTTTTCGATAGGTTTTCGACTCTTATGACTCATTGGAAAGCACAAGATGCTTTCAATTCCGCATCGCTTAAGGCGGTTGCCAAGAGTTGTATTTCGTGTGGTGGAGCTCATGATTTTTCCGAGTGCATTACCGTGGATGGTAACACTTCGAATGCTTATGTAGCCACGGGAACTTATAACCAAAACGGTCAAGGTTCCCGCCAAAATCAAGCTCCCCAAAATCAAAATGCTAGCAACTATCGAAACAACAATCAAAGTGGTGCTTATCAAGGAAATCAACGTAACTACAACAAGGGTAATTATCAAAGTAGAAATGGGCAAATTTCAAACCAAAACCAAAACCGTGATTTTCAAACTACCACTCAAGGTTTTCAAAATGATCACACCAAAAATCTTCAAGGAGAATTTTTGAATTATGCTAAAGCAAACGATGCTAAGTTTGATAATATGCAACGTGAAATGGTTAGCTTAAGATCCGAGTTGAAAAACGAGCTTAAAAACGAACTTGCTAATGAACTTAAGACTCATGCTAATAAAATGGAAGGAAATGTTCAACGTCTCCAACAAAATCAACAAAAAATGGAGCAAGGTCAACATGAGATTAAGCAAGAATTGTTAAAAGCGGATGCTAGGCAATCTAAGTTTGAAGACCGAATGGGAAAAATGTGTGAAGCTATCATGTGTAAACCCTCTTCTTCGGGTGGTCTTCCTAGTGATACCATCGTAAACCCGAAAGGAGAATTGAAGGTTATTACTACTCGTAGTGGTAAAACTTGTTGGGAATAAATTATGGTTCAGTTCACTAGACGCTGATAAGAACAGTTCAAGCGCTGATAAGATGACATTGGACGCTGACAGCCAAGCGTTGACAGTGAGGAAAGTCAACGCTGATAGCCTGGAAGACAAGCACTGATGGAAGTTATCTTATACGAATCTTTTGTTTATTTGTTTCTTTATTTGTATATGGTAAAGATAAACTCGACATTGTATTTTCCATTATTATCTTTACCTAGAATAGTTGATTCGTAGCTTCTTGTACAAGACTTCTTAATCTATAAAAGAAGATCTTTTAGGTTAATGTTGATCATCAGTTATAATAAGTTTTCACAAGTATTCGACTGTTAAACCTCTTTCATTGTAATCAAGTTCGATTATTCTAATACAAGTGAAAGTTTGTTTAACATCTTTGTGTTCTAGATTAAGTGTTAATTCCGCATAACACTTAGTTACTTTATTCATAAGCAAAGGTTTCTCTACGTGTATTACTTGATCTAATCTCGTATACACAAAGCTTAATCGATCTAAGTTTGGGATCAACAAGTGGATCACATCCTATCAGCGTTGGAACACATCTTGTCAGCGCTGGATCATATCCTAGTCAACGCCTCACACTCAAGCGTTGACACTCACAACTTTGGCGCTGATGGAACTAAACCTGCTGGTTTAGATCTAGATACTGTGTGTGCTTTCATTGCCTCTTTGCCCAGTGATTCAAGAATTACTTATGAGGATCTTGAGCAAATAAGTGATGAGCAATTGGAAGAGATGGATATCAAGTGGACTATGGCTCTTGTGAGTTTAAGAGCAAACATGTTTAATAGAAGGTTCAAGAAGAAGATGACCTTTGATGCTAAGGATGTTGCTGGATTTGACAAATCCAAAGTTGAGTGCTACAATTGTCATCGTATGGGGCACTTTATGAGGGAATGTAGATCTCCAAGAAGATCTGATTCTGGTAAGCCTTCAAGCCAAATGGTTAAGAGCCAAGATTCCAAGGCCATGGTAGCTGTTCAACAAATTGATGGTGTTGGAGGATGGGACTGGAGCTGGAACTTTTTGGCTAAGGATGAGGAAGAGGACAAAGCATTGGTTGCTGAAGTTAAAGAAGAGCATGTTGAATATGCTCTCATGGCACACTCCTCCTCTTCATCAGATAATGAGGTATATGATGATGCTTTCTGTTCTAAGGGTTGTCGTTTAAATACTGAAAAACTAAATAAGGAGATAGTAAAATTATTAGATGAGGCAAGTTTTGAAAGATGCAAAGTATCTAATTATCAAATTGCTCTCACCCAAACAGAAAGGACAGTAGCTGAGTATAAGAAAATGGAGTTTGATTTAAAGGATAAAATAAATATCTTAAAACATGAGTTACATCAAAGTAAAGATATTCAAGATATCACAAACAGGGTTAATCTTGATTTGATAGCTAAGTTAGATGAGGCTAACAAAAATAAAGATAATGTGAGTCTTAAAATCCAGAGATTTGATAAGGCCACACAAACCCTAGGAGAGTGTGTTAGTAAACAAAGAGACTCTAAGGACATGAGTGGGATTGGGATGAAAGATTATACTGGTGTTCCACCACCAGCTGGGGATTTCTATGGTGTCCAATCAAAGGACTTATCTTGGACTGGCTTACAAGAACTCCAAGAGAAGGAATTCATTCCTCCACCTAGAGTGACTTCCCCAGTTGAAGAGTATAAACAAAAACTGACTGACCTAGATGAGTGGAAGAAAGCTAACCACACTTTGTTTGTTAAGGGAGGTTTGTTGTGTGAAAGTCTAAATGAGCCCACACCAATCACGAGCCATGATCCTACACCTATTAAAATCACACACCCAACCACTGGCAAAGCTGTTGACCTTGGCTCACACACTGTTAGAAAACCTAGTGTTAAGTATGCAGAGATGTATAGGAATACTAGGTCACCAAAAAGCCAAGTTAGTAACCATGGAACAGGCTTCTTTGCTTCTAGACCTAAGACTATGTCTAGAAAAGCCTGCTACAATTGTGGTAGCTTTTCACATTTGGCATACAAATGTGTCAACGCTTCAAATGTCAACGCTGACAAGAACCATTTCAGCGCTGACAAAAGTCAACATAGGTCAAATACTGTCAGACACAAAACCTTTGTGAACAAAAGTTCACAAGTTGTTAGACCAGCCCCATTCTTTTCTAGAGGGTCTAACACACATGGCCTAAGACCTTTCCAAAAGACAAACACTTGGTCCAATAGGCAATGGGTTCCTGTAGCAAACCCTAGGTTCAACGCTGATAAAAGCAATCGGGACGCTGACAAGAACAATTTCAGCGCTGACAGACACACTGCCAAACCTAGGTATTTGCAACCACAGGGAAAGGGGTCTAAAGCTTCTACTAACTTAACATGGAGACCAAAACAAGACCAAAACCCTAATTCTACTGGTCTTTCTATGACATGCAACAGGTTTCATTATATTTCAAAGGTCATGTCAAGACCAATTGGGGTTAACTGGGCATTTCATCCAAAAAGGGATGAAAATGAGGTTGTTATGAGAACCAAGTCTGTTCTTGTTGAACAACCAGATGAATCCAAGTCTTCCAAGGCTTGGGTTCCCAAAGAAAACTAATTTGTTTTCTTATGTGCAGGGCATTCAAAAACAGGTTAATGACTATGGATATTGGGACAGTGGATGCTCTAGGCACATGACTGGGAAAGAAGATTACTTGAGTAACTTCACTCCCATTGAAGATGGTGATAAGGTTCTCTTTGGGGGCGGATATGGAACTATCACAGGCAAAGGAACTCTTCTCACCAACAACTTATGTTTTGAAAACGTATTTCTGGTAAAAGAACTCGACTATAATCTTTTTAGCGTATCACAGGTGTGTGATAACAAGAATAAAGTTCTTTTTACTAATACTGAATGCTTGGTGTTAAGCAAAGATTACAAGCTCCCTGAGGAGAAATACATAGAATTTAGAACACCAAGGCATAAAGACATATATAATGTGAATCTTAATGGAATTAAGATGAATAATAAAATGTCATGTTTTTATGCTAAAGCTTCAGTAGATGAAAGTAATCGTTGGCACAGGAGATTAGGGCACATAAACTTTAAAAATATCAATAGACTTGTGAGACTTGGTTTAGTTGATGGTTTGCCTGAAAAGGCTTTCCACAATGACCACTCTTGTGTTGCATGTCTTAAGGGCAAGCAGCACAAGGTCTCATTCAAATCTAAACAGGTGCACTCTAGTTCTAAACCACTTCACTTATTGCATATGGACCTCTTTGGTCCAACTAATATAGAAAGTTTGAAGGGTAAATCATATTGTTTTGTCATCACTTATGATTTTTCCAGGTTTACATGGACTTTCTTTTTAGCCAAGAAAAGTGAAACTGCCCAAATTTTGATTGATTTCATTACCCAGATTGAAAAGAAGAGTGGTAATGAGGTCAAAATTCTTAGAAGTGACAATGGGGGTGAGTTTAGAAATCAGTTACTAGAGGATTTTTGTGCCAAGAAAGGGATTACTAGGCAGTTTAGCATAGCTAGAACCCCACAGCAAAATGGGGTTGCTGAAAGAAAGAATAGAACCCTAATTGGAGCAGCCAGAACCATGTTGGCTGATGCCCACTTTCCTATAGCCTTTTGGGCTGAAGCTGTTAACACAGCTTGTTATGTTCAAAATAGGGCATTGGTCAACAAAATACACAATAAGACACCTTATGAGTTACTTTGGGGAAGGAAGCCAAATATTGGCTTTCTCAAGCCTTTTGGTTGTCATGTAGTTGTTTTAGAAACTAGTGATGACCTAGGTAAATTTGATGCAAAAGGTGATGAAGGCTATTTCATGGGTTATTCAGTGCAGAGCAAAGGATATAGGGTTTACATTAAAAAGGAAAAACGTATACTTGAAAAAGTACATGTTAGGTTTTTAGAGAGTAAACCTAGTGATCCTGAAAGTGGTCCAAATTGGTTGTTTGACTTGGAACATTTATCTAGAGCTTTAAATTATATGCCTGTTACTAATCCAGACATTGTGAAGGTAACTTCAAGTGTTTTGGAAAAGAGAATTGGAAATGTTTCAGGTACACAGGTTGCTAAGAAGGATGGACCACAAGCAGTTGAGTCATCTCCCACACAAGAATATGTTACATTTCCTATATGGACAGATGAGTATTATGCTGCTGCTGCTGCTGGAAAGGATAAAGGTGGTTCTTCAATACCACCAGTTGATAACATGCATGGTCATTCAGGCGCTGACAAGCACAATTCTAGCGCTGACAAGACCAATTCAGACGCTGATGGCTCAAACGTTGACAACAATGATTCTGGCGCTGACAAAAGTAATTCCAGCGCTGACAAGCAAAATTCCAACGTTGACAACACTCATGAGCATTTCGTATCTTCCAATTTTGAACAAGGTGAACCTTCAAGAAAAAATGAAGAGGTTCAAGATGGAAGAGAGTCTGAAGAAGATATTAGCAACATGGAGGATGATATTGAAGACAACAGAATTCTTGAAAATGGAATTCCTAGATCTACTTTGAAGAATCATCCTCCCTCTCAAATCATTGGGAATATCATGACTCCTGTTCAAACTAGAAGATCTCACCAGACTCATGATAGCTTCATTGCTAATATCCACAAGAAGGTTGATACCCCTCTTGTACAAGCATGTTTGTTTGCCTGTTTTCTGTCACAACAGGAACCCAAGAAGATTTTTGATGCTCTCAAAGAACCTAGTTGGGTGGAAGCAATGCAGGATGAGCTTCACCAATTTGCTATACAGGATGTTTGGGAGCTGGTTGATTGTCCTAGATATGTGAGACCAATTGGGACAAGATGGGTTCTAAGGAACAAGAAAGATGAAAGGGGTATTGTGGTCAGAAACAAGGCACGTTTGGTAGCTCAGGGATATACACAAGAGGAAGGGATAGATTATGAAGAGGTATTTGCTCCTGTTGCAAGAATTGAAGCTATAAGAATTTTCCTAGCTTATGCCTCTTGTATGAACTTCACTGTTTATCAAATGGATGTGAAGAGTGCTTTCCTCTATGGAACAATTGTTGAGGAGGTATATGTCATGCAACCTCCTGGTTTTGAAGATCCTGAGAATCCAGACAAGGTTTATAGAGTGAAGAAAGCTATGTATGGACTTCATCAGGCCCCAAGAGCATGGTATGGTACATTGTCCACCTACTTGGTGGAAAATGGTTTTAAAAGGGGCACCATAGATCAGACATTGTTTACAAAGAAGAAAGGTAAGGATGTCTTACTTGTTCAGGTCTATGTTGATGATATCATTTTTGGATCTATAAATCCAAAGATGAGTGAAGACTTTTCCAAGCTTATGACAGATAAATTCAAGATGAGTGCAATGGGTGAGATGAACTTCTTTCTAGGATTACAAGTTCAGCAGAAAGAAGATGGTATCTTCATCTCCCAAGACAAATATGTAGCTGAAATCTTGAAGAAATTTGGTTTTTCTCTACATGAAAAGAGTGCTTCCACTCCTATTGATAGGGAACACCCTTGGGGAAAAATTGGAGCTAGAAAAGATGTGGATGTTAGGCACTATAGATCAATGATTGGCTCATTGATGTATCTTACAGCCTCAAGACCTGACATCATGTTTGCTGTGTGTGCTTGTGCACGCCATCAAGTGAATCCCAAAGAATGTCACCTTTTTGCTGTGAAAAGAATCTTTAGGTACCTAAGATGTTATCCAGATCTTGGCTTATGGTACCCAAAAGATTCTCTATTGGAGCTTATTGCATATTCGGACAGTGACTATGGTGGTGACAAGTTTGATAGAAAATCCACAACTGGTGGATGTCAATTTCTTGGGAGTAGATTGATATCTTGGCAATGCAAGAAACAAACAGTGGTGGCAAACTCTATAACTGAAGCAGAATATGTGGCTGCAGCTGCTTGTTGTGGACAAGTCTTATGGATTCAGAACCAGCTGTTAGATTATGGGTATAATTTCATGCATACCAAGATTTTTGTAGACAATAACAGTACTTTATGCATTATTAAAAATCCTGTACATCATTCTAAAACCAAACACATAGAAATTAGGCATCATTTTATAAGAGATTGCTTTGAGAAAGGTTTAATACAACCAGATAGGGTAGACACAGAAGATAATGTGGCTGATTTATTAACTAAACCTTTTGATACTGGAAGATTTCAATATTTGGTAACAAATATTAGAATGGTTAATCTCACTTAATATGTGTTTTGGAACCCTTTTTGTAAAAGTATGTACAGGATAATGCATTGTTATTGGTCTTTGTGATGATTTAGATTTTTCCACTTTATTTTTCTAACACTGACAAAGGTAAATTTAACGCTGACAAGTGTTATTTTACCGTTGTTGGAGATATTATTGTCTAACACTGACAAGAGTTCCTTCAACGCTGATAAGTGTTGTCGGGGCGCTGTCAGCAACAATGTTAGTTTTGTGGTTTTCAATCTAAATGTGTAGGTGGTGTTAGCTTTATGCCATTGGATACAGAGTTGCTTATGGATCTTTGAAGAGCTATTTGGACATGTTTTTGTTTATGGATGATGGTTGGAATATTTATATTCCTATCTTGACATAAATTTTTAATGTTCATATATATTTTGAGAAACTCATGTATCATAGTTTAAGGGGAGGTTTAAGGAACCTTTAGGACTCTTGGGTATTCTTATAATACTCTTATCACAATTCTAGATTGTGTCCACAGGTGAGTATGGGTTAGTTTTACTAAACCATGAGGCACTGTAGCATGCAAAGTTGACAAACTATGCATGCTACCAAGACATTTTTGGCCTAGAATTGGTTGTGGTCTGTTGGGAGACTTGGGAATATTTTTGTTATGGGTTTACCTGGAGTTACAAAGGATTTTATGAAATAACTTTGTTGGTAAGTATTTTGGTTAGCAAGGGACACTTGAGGACATTTGTGTCTATCTTGCTTAAGCAAGTGTGCATAAGTGGACAGTGCTTGCCACCCAGTAATTATTATCAACTTGCAAGATATTTCCCTTAGGATACATTACGTTGTTAAGGTCTTTTTCTTTTTAAATATTTTTATTTTTAGACGCTGACAAGTTTTTCTCCAAACGCTGTTAAGACCAATCGTGACGCTGACAAGGCTTTAGGCAAACGCTGACAGGAAAATATAGCCGTTGGGCGTTGATGAGTTATTTTTGACCGTTGACACCTAGTGGGCCCTACCTAGTTGTTATTTTTGACTAATCTTTGGCCGTAATTTTTGGGGAGTTGTTACTTTTAATTAATGCATGAGATAAGTTATATTTGATTCAATATTTTCATCATTACTCTTTGAATATAACTGCCTCATTTTTGACCAATCATAATCAGGCATCTCTCCTATAAATTTGGCTAACTTTTCATTCTGGGTATTCATATTTTCTTGTCTAAACATCTTTCTCCTAGATTTTTCCCAAATCACATAACCTAAACAGCTTTCAACATGGCACCAAAGTTCAACTCAAACAATCTGACATTGGAGTTCAAGAGCCAACATAATATGGTAGCTTACTTGGACGCTGATAATGATTTGTTCCCTCAGTATTCACAAATGGTGGCATTTTTAAATGCATCCTCCATAAGGTATGCACTTTCTCATGAACCACTAGTCCCTGTCGCACACATTAGACAGTTTTGGAATAATGTAAGTTCCACAACAGCTAATGGAGTGACTACATTAACATCTACTGTTCATGGTAGAACATGGGTGGTCACTGAAGCTTTGGTTCGCCAAGCTTTGCGTCTTAATGACGCTGATGGTGTGACTACCCTTGCCATTGCAACAATAGAACAAGGTCTTAGGGAATTGGGTTATCCTATTCCTGCTGATAAAACTTTAAATAAATATCATAAGCAGGAATTTCCCTCAGATTGGAAATATTTGATACATGTCCTTCTTCAATGCTTAAGTCCAAAATGTACTGCTTTTAATGAAATAAACAGGTCCATTGCAAGTGCTTTGGTTTGTATGTCACGTGGGCTTAGGTATAATTTTTCAAAAATGATTTTTGAAGGGATGTGTAAAAATAAGGGAAGTAAAATGACTTTGGCTTACCTAAGATTTTTGCAAATGGTGTTTGATTTACAAGAATATTGTCTTAGGGATCATGACCATTTTTATGAGATCCCTAAGCAAAAGAAAACCATTTTTGACAAAACGATCTCCACAAACAGACCTATACCTCTCACCCAAGCCATGTTTGAAGTAATTCAGGCTGCCCAACCACAACCAGACCCTGAACCTCAACTTGAGCCTGTCCTTGAACCATTACCTTCACCTGAACACATGGACGTTGACCAAGCCAATTTCAACGCTGACACTCAATATGTTGGCACTGACACAGCCAATCTCAACGCTGATCACATCCCTGAACAATCCCAAACACCTCTTAACCAACCAACACCCACACAATCTACATCATCTTCCACCCCATTACAATCTAAGTTAAATAAACGTTAAAGGACTACTGGAGTGTTCTCCTCTAGTGGTCCTAACCATGTAGCAGAGAGAACAACCTCCACAAGTGTGGCTGGTGACATGGGTGAGGCTGACCTATTGGTACAGGCTTAGAAGCTGGCCAAGACAGGTCCAACATTGATAAGACCTCATCCATGCCCTATGATTCTATTTTGGGAGGTCAAATTCCCATTCTAGCTGAGGGCAGATTGGAACCTATGACATTGAATGAATTGACGGCTGCTGTCATTAGCTTGCAAAAGCAAAATGTTAGCCTTGTACAAATTTCCAATAATCAGGGCCGTGAACTCCAAGCATTGAGGGAGCGGGTAACTGTTTTGGAGAATCCTAGTAGCAGGAGTAGGATGGAGGAATCTTCCAAAGGGGAGGATGAAGTGGATGAGCTTATACGTACTGCAAGTGAAAGGAGTTCACATGATGGTGGATCCTTAGATATTGCTGAAGCTCTTACAAGCCTAAAGAAGCATCCTGTCATTGATACGTCCAAGGTAACTCCATTAAACTTGGAAAGATCTTTCACAGCAACAATGCAACATATTACACAAGACGCTGTTGCAAGCAAAGTGGGCGCTGATACAGGTTTGAACGCTGACACATCCAGCGCTGATAAAGGTAATCGGGGCGCTGATAAAGGTAACTTGAACGCTGACAAAGTTGCAGGTAGTGTTGATGTATTCCAGTCATCAGCAATCATCAAAGATGTGTCCACACAGGTTTCTTCTTCTACCTTACCAATTATTGATCCAAAAGACAAGGGTAAGGGGCTTATGGTTGAAGAAGATGTTCTAAAGAAAGATGCAGCACAAATTGCATTTGATAAACAGTTGGCTGCACAACTTTTGGAAGAAGATTTGAAGAGGAGTGGTACATCACCATTTGTAGCCACTGAGAGTGAGGATGAAAGTGATGAGGAAAGTGACAAAGGCAGCTCAGATTCAAGTATGCAAATCATTGAAGATCCAGAAAGACTTGAATATGGAGATGAGTTGGCAAAAGAAAGATTGAGTGATTTGAAGAAGCAGGTTGATTTTGATCTTCCAGAAATCACCAGAATGTACCATGCTTGGGAAGATAAGGTAATGGACAACCCAGGGATGAGTTTGTCAGATCAAATTTGGGGGTTGGAAATTCTTCTCAAGGTACAAGATGATATAAAGGTGATTTTGAGGAATAATGCACAAGAGGTCAAGACTTGGCTTAGAAGAGATAGCAGGCAATTGTATTGCAAGTTGCTTAGATGCCATCAACCTGGATGGACATACAAGAAGTTGCTGGCTTTATCTTTTGAGGAGCTAGAGTACAGGGCACATCCTATTTGGAGGCATGTGCAAGAAAATAATGTCTTACAGTTTCTTTCAGAAGAAAGGAAACAGGAGCTTGCTGAGGAAATGCAGATTGAAAAGGAGATGAGGATTGCTCAAAGACCAGTGAAGAAAGGAGATCCTCTCCAATTTCCCAAAGATATGGATGTGTATGATCCAAGTGAAACTGTCATAAGGAAGCATCTCAAGCTTTCTTCATTGGAAGCTTCAGATTTGGTTAATGTAGTATCTCTAGATACCAGAAATCCAATCATAAGTTTTGATGAATATGAGTGTGGATTTTGGAAGATTGGCAGATTTGGGAAGGAGGTACACACTTTCACTTCGATTATTTCTATCTTTGCAAGCATAGACAGAGAAGACTTGGTGCATCTATGTAGATTGATAGAGGCCAAGTATAAGGCTGAAGAACCTACTTCAGCAAATGGAATAAGACTATGGCACACATTTTTGACTTTGTGTGGTCCAAGGGAAGCAGATCCTGCTGTATGGAAGGATCTTGAAGATGACCTCAGTGGTCTTCATTGGAGGCTTTATTCTACTTGTGGTGTGTTTCATTTGAGCTCTACAAAGTTTTCAGAGTATTTACTTGTGGATGCTGACTATTTCTTGTCCAAAGAAATATTGGAGAAGATGAAGGAGACACCCTTGGAGATTGATTATACTAGTGACGTGGCCAAGGACTTAATTAGATATGTTTATCACCAACATAGGAAGTTTTTGTAAGATTCCTCCTAGCCTTTAGTATTTATTCAGAAACTTGATCATTAGAGTGGATATCAAGTTTAGGGGAGGATTGTTGGGAATAAATTATGGGTCAGTTCACTAGACGCTGATAAGAAGAGTTCAAGCGCTGATAAGATGACATTGGACGCTGACAGCCAAGCGTTGACAGTGAGGAAAGTCAACGCTGATAGCCTGGAAGACAAGCACTGATGGAAGTTATCTTATACGAATCTTTTGTTTATTTGTTTCTTTATTTGTATATGGTAAAGATAAACTCGACATTGTATTTTCCATTATTATCTTTACCTAGAATAGTTGATTCTTAGCTTCTTGTACAAGACTTCTTAATCTATAAAAGAAGATCTTTTAGGTTAATGTTGATCATCAGTTATAATAAGTTTTCACAAGTATTCGACTGTTAAACCTCTTTCATTGTAATCAAGTTCGATTATTCTAATACAAGTGAAAGTTTGTTTAACATCTTTGTGTTCTAGATTAAGTGTTAATTCCGCATAACACTTAGTTACTTTATTCATAAGCAAAGGTTTCTCTACGTGTATTACTTGATCTAATCTCGTATACACAAAGCTTAATCGATCTAAGTTTGGGATCAACAAAACTTTCAAAGAACCCAATTCTCGTCCAAGTACTTCTACGGAGAAGGAAAAAGAGAAAGAACCCGAGGTGGTGGTAGAAAAGGAGCAAATTCCAAGCCCACGAAGTACCGCTCAAACCACACCTACGCTTGAACCAATACCAATAGTGGAACCCGAGATTCCAAGGCCGTTGCCTGTGCCCCAACCCACACCACCCTTACCTTACCCTTCAAGACGAAACAAGGAAAAGGCACAAGAACAAAATAATTATCAATTTGAACTTTTTATGAAAATGTTTCGTGACTTGCATTTTAATATAAGTTTTGCCGACGCCTTGATCATGATGCCTCGATTTGCCGCGAACTTTAAAAGTATGTTGAATAACAAAGAGAAATTGCAAAAATCGTCTAGTTGTTCATCGGTTTTTCTTAGCCGCATACCTCAAAAAGTCGGTGATCTCGGTAAATTTTTAATCCCATGTGCAATACAAGATATGGAAGAATGCTACACCTTGGCCGATCTTGGTGCTAGTATTAATTTGATGCCTCTTGAGATTTTTAAGTCGCTCAATCTTCCCAATCTCACTCCTTCAAGAATGTCAATCGAGATGGCCGATCATTCTACGATTCTAGCTTGTGGAGTAGCCGAGGACGTCTTCGTGAAAGTTGGAAAGTTCTACTATCTCGTGGACTTTATCGTTGTTGACATTCCCATCGATCCTAAAGTTCCTCTAATTTTAGGTCGATAATTTTTGGATACCTCGAGAGCACTTATCTATGTGCATGCAAGAAAAATCACTCTACGTTTCAATAAGGAAGAACTCGTCATAAATGAAACCCAAAACTCTACACTTTCTCATGTGTATTCGATCACCTCTTTGTACAATGTCAATCCCATCAAAAACATTTGTAAAAGGATTTCAAAAAGAGTTTTAGAAGTTGATGATAAAAACGATTTTCCATCCCCTCCGCCGGTGGAGGTTAAGAGTGTTAAGCCTACGATTCCAATCACGAATGATTCTTCGGATGATGAATATGTTGATCCCGATGGGGAAGTTTTCTTTATTGACAAACGTTTTGAGAACTTACCACCACCTAAACCAAAACGGTTTTCAAATGTGAGAATTTTTAGTGTGACTAACATTGCTTTAGAAACACCAAACATTTTTGACATAATTAAGTTGGGTTTTCATAAGGAGAGTTTAAAAGATGAAAAAGGGAAAGATTTTAAATTAGATTTAAAAGATTTTTCTACAATGCTAACTCCGTCATCACCTCGTGTTTTGAGTACTACAAGCTCGTCTTCTTCTTTTGATGATGCTTTATGTGGACCTAGTGTGGGGGAACCCCCTTATGTTCCCTCCCCTTTATCCACCGAGGACGAGATATTTGATCCCGGAATTGCTTATAAAGGGAAATCTCGGTCTTCCACCGATGCAATAAATGGAAAATCTTTCTATTTGATTGGTGCGAGTCTACCTCGAGTAGCTCATGGTTTTTATGACTTACCCATTGTCCCACCCTTCTATTTCTTCTCATCTATTTTCTTGAAACCCTTTGGGTTTGTGTTGACACATGATGAAGTGGCGTTGATTTGTTTTTCCAATGAAAACGAGAACGCCATCTTCGATCCCGGTATTTTGCACCATCAAAGGACTTGGTCCTTAATACCGGTTGTTTTTGGGCCTTGTTTATCATGTAAGCCCCACCAAAAATTGACCATACCAAGATAATCCCTAAATGATCACATTTATGGGGATTCGAGTCGAGCTTTTGACTCGGTTATCAAAAACAAGGTGCCTCGTGGGGGAAACCTATGCTTATCTATGTACATATTATTGCTTTCTAATTAGTTTAATGTGAGGGGATTTGTGCCCTTCCAACCTTTGTTCCGTGGTTGTTTGTGCATTGTGGTTTTTAGATGATCATTATCTTCACGATTGGAGCCTCTCGTGTTCGTTTTATGGGAGCACTCGATCGTTTGCTTTGAAGACTTTCTCAATATCCAAATGATATATCCTTTGATGTTCTAACCTTAGGTTTATAGCACACTTCATAAACGGCTTTAAATTTAATGGTTACACCCTTTCCTTGCTAGCTTAGGCATTCGACTACGTCTCTAGTATGGGGGTGTTTGCACCCCTAGACTCGAAACATTGAGGACAATGTTTAACTTTAGTATGGGGGGGGGGTGAATAGATACTTGCCTTGCCAAACCATCACGCTTTCCAAAGTTTATCTTTTTGTTTATCGTTTTGTTGCAAAATAAGGCTAAAAATGGCCAAATTTTAAAAATTTTCTCATGTTTTATAACTGTTTGAAGACACGAATGTAGATTTTCCGATGGCGAGAATAAGAGTAATTTTTGAATCGACCGTGCGTGTTGAACACTTAGCTTTGATTCCTTAACTTCACATTAGGCTAAGTCTCTTAAATGAGGACGAGAAATGATAGGGTTAATTATAAGTTACTATGCTAAACGTAGAGTGCTCGTATTCTTTCAAAAACTCATGTGTTCTCGTTGTTTGCTTATTCTCCCTTCGCATGTAAATATTTTTTGCTTAATAAATATTGACTTAGCAGTTTAGTTAGGATTGTTGGGTTTCTAGTCTTTTCTAGTAGCTTCCGTGTAATTAAATTGGGAAGACATTAAGGTATCGCCAGCGTCACGGTTTTGAAGTATTGGCACCCGAATAATCAAAAGCTTCATCTAATAATAAGATTTCAAGTGCTCACCTAAATCAAGCAAACAATTTGAAGCCCCACAAGGCCGAAAAATCTATGCAAAATTGAAAGTGAATCAAGCCTTAATCTTCGAAGCTTTAAAGATCCAAAATTTGCTTTAGCGTGAGGATATACGTCTTTGGCTAATAAAACCACCGATGAGGCGGATAATAAAAGGCAAGGCAAGACCGAAGTCATAATAAAAGCTTCATGGCGAAGTTGAATAAAAGATGTAGGTAAACCAATGATAATAAGGCCCTTCCGTTAGGGGGCGTATAAAAGTCTTGGTAATAAGTCTCATGTTCAAAACCGTTATAAAACCGTGTTTATCGATCCTTCTTGTTGACTTAATTTTTTGACATCGTTGTCTATTGGGAGGGGTTATTGATTTGATGGTCTTGGTTACACCGTTAGGACTCTATTTTTAGACCTAAATCTCTATTATCGCATAAGTCAAACAATGTATCCTCGTGAAACATTCAAGACAAAATAAAATATAAGAGATACAACTTAGGAATAATGGGAGGATAAGTACGTGATTAGGGCATATGAGTAGTGTTAGCATTACTAACTTATAATGACAATGATCTCGTTGCACGCTTGGCATGGAATTGGGGTGAAAATCGAGGACGATGAAATTATTTCTAACGAAGCATTCACGTGTTCTTCTTCTATGAACCTAAACGTCCCATTTTGCGATAAAAATCATACATTATGTCTAAAACGCAAGTAGTAGTAGCAATAGTAGTAGTGTAGCTAGTTTATCGTTCAATAAAGTGAATAAAAATGAACTTTGGAGGTGCTACGATACTTTATTCTAGCATTGCGTGAGGGCACGACAATGGTTTGGTATGGGGGAGTGATGAGACTGCTTTTATACATAGTCTCATCGTCCAAATTGGGCTTAAAATGCATTAAATATAATTAAAAATGCCAAGTATATGCTCGTGTTTGTTGCTTGTGTATTTTAGGTACGGATATTGAGAGAATTACAAAAAGATCACAAGAATCAATCAAAAACAAACACGGGAAACGAAGCCGCACAAAGAACCGGGCCCAAGAATGGAATTTCCAAAAAAGACCTTGAAGTTTTGAAGATTGGCAAGAATGGTCCCTCAACTTTGGAAGACTTGGCAATTTACACCCTTGTAAAACTCATAAATTACATTGGGGTCCCTAAATTGCCAAGAGTGTACAAGAAAAGCCCTTGAAGATTGCATTTATTGCATGAATAGTCCTTATTCAAAGTTTGAAAGTATATTGTGCCAAAAATGACAAGTGGCTGAAAGTTGTTATTTGTAAAAAGGGTGTTGACAAGTTTTCAAACCAAAGTAGCAAGAACAAGGAAATTGAGGGGCCAAAATGGGGAGACAGCCAAACATTCCACCACCAATCACCCACTGCCACGTCAACCTCCACTCCCCCTCAACCAATCATATCACTCCCTCCCTCCACGTCTACATTCCACCACCTTTAATAAACTGATTTAATCAGTTTATTAAATTTCCCTCCCTAACACAAAGTTTGAATTAATCCTACCCCTAAACGGATTAAACCCCCTTTTTATCCCCTATAAACCATAATTAAACCCAGACCCAATTAACCTAAATCCAAAGGGTTTTTGGTCCTATCTTTCCAGAATGATAATTCATGTTATCCTTACCTAAACCCACACCAAAAACGCGATCCCAACACACCCATGTGTTGGGTAGGACCCTCCCCTGCAACGTCATTGTCTTCCCAAACCCAACCAGGAGACAAAATATACGGTTGGATTACTTTCCTTGGTCCCAAAGGCTCTATAAACGCTCAAGATCATCACAAGACAGCTGCTACAACAAGGACAATCACATGGGGCTCTCATTTGACCAGATTCTTCAAAGGGAAATTTTGGACTTTCAATGAATTAGGGTTTAGGGTTTTATTATTTTATTCAGTATCTAGAATGATCCATTAAATAGTATAAGTACTAAGTCGACTTGTGACTTTGGCTTTGTTCCAGTTTTAGCTTTTCTACATTTTGTAATCCCTTTTTAAGAATTAATGAAAGTTGGTATTTTGTGAGCAAATATAATCCCTTTTTATTGTTTTAAAAGTTGGTGTGTGTTTGAAAAGCTAGTTGAGTTCCAAATTTATTTGTTGAAGTGTGTTTGAGTTTTCAAAAAGCATTTTTAAAAGTTTCTGAATATCTGTTTTCTTGGTTAGCAAATTGGTTCAAAGTCCACAATAGCTGTTTTATTTGGGCTCCTATATGACCATTGAACCTTGATATCCTATGGATATCAAGATTTAGTGGGTATAGAGCTTGGGTGAAAAGCTTTTTGAGGTGAAAACCTTTATGCTTGTTTGTCCCATTGGTTCTAACACTTACTGTATCAAAAGCTACATGCTTTAAGCTTGTAGCATTTGATATTTGAAGCTTTTTTTCTAGTCTTGTGGTGATTTTGCAGGAAAGAAATCATTTCATCTTACCAAAGTTGGTAGTTTTTGTACTTCAACAGCAATATCAAGCAACCTCATTCATTTCAAGTAACCCTGGCTTGCCTAGTTGTTGGTTTAAGTTCAAGGGAGCTTAGCTGGCCCTCACTAGGATGTAAAGTGAGGGAGGTGCTCATTCTCTTCCCTTTCTCATTTTTCTTTCCTAATTTACTGAAAAATCTGCTTGCAATTTGATTTTGTATGATTCTGTTGTAAGATGATTGGTTCCTATTTGATTTAGCTTTAAAAGGTTGTTCTTGCATGTTTAGATAGATTAGGATTAATTTGGTTAAGTTTTGTGTAGGATTTGTGTGTTAAAATCTCAAGTTTCAGTTTTAAAAGGGTGTTTAGATACGGGTTTTGAATTGTTTAGGGAAGTGATAATTATTTGAAACAAGTTTAAATCCACTCCTTTTTGATAACTTTGTGTTATATCAGTTGTTTGAGTCAGATTTGGTGAGCTTGGGATAGTCTTGTATGCAAAAATCTTGAAACATAGCTTAAAAATCTGTTTAGCTCAAAACATGCATGATTTTGTGTAGATTTTGCCTTCTAACCTTATAGCTTGTTAGGAATTAAGCTAAGTTAGGATTAGAGTGTGATTTGGGGTACTTGTTGAGTGACTTGAGTGAGATTTGGCCAACCAAAACTCACCCAAGTGCACATTGCATCAGCAAAAAGCCCCCAACAGCCCCCTGCTTATACAGTGATTGAAATAGGACAAGTGTGTTTGATTTTTGTGTATAAACTTGGTGTTTTCTTGCTCTTTGTGACTCTCCACAACCCAACTGGTTGTGGGGGTGCCTTGTCTTGCCAAAACAACCAACATATCACCAAGAACAAGACCTCTTGTTCATATCTTCACTTGTGAAGATTCACTCCTTGTGTTCATCAAACAAGCAACCTGTCTGGGAACGTTTTTGATTCAAGTTGGTTTAATTATAGCTTATTTGTTATAAAATTTGTGTTTTAGAGTAAGTAAAGGTTACTGGTTTGAGTTTTAAACATTTAAAAAAGAAAAAAAAAAGTTTTTTTTGTAAAAAGGACGTGGCCAGGACTCGAACCTGCCCCACTCCTCTCACACACCAACGTGATAACCAGTTGCCCTAGGGTCTTTGACTGGTTATCACTTGGTTAGTTTAATACTTAAAGTATTTGTGTTTTTAGCTTATCAAACCAATCAACTTAGAAATAAGCTGATTTCTGCTTATTCTCATTAGCTTTTTACTAGGTTGTATTTTTCCCTTGTTATTTAGTAGGTCTAGGACTTTTTGGTTTAAAAAATTTATTTTTCACGTGAACAGTTTATTTATTAGGATTATTTTAAGTTTAAATTTTAGAAAGTAAATAAAAAATAGGAAAAAGAATTTTAAAAATCTGGAAAAATAGTTTTTAGGTTTTTAACTATATTTTTGAGGTTTACAGCCATTAAAGTTTTCATTTTAACTTATTTTTGTTTTTATATGATTTAAGGGTTTTTAACCAACTTTAGAAATTAATATAAAATAATTAAAAAGGTTTTGGAAACTTTTGATTGCATTTCTGTCTTAGTTACATTTATCTAGATTTTTGGTAATTTTTTAGAATTTTTTTATAAACTTTGAATTTTTTTGAATATTCTATTATTATTTTATTATTAAAAATTGAAAGTTAGTTTTTTCTACTTTTTTCATTTTTCCTAGTTCAAATATCTAAAGTTAGGAGTTTTGCAACTTTTAGAATATTTTCATTGTCCTTAGATTTATTTTTACAATTAGTTTAAGTTTTAATAGTTTTAATAGTTTTTAAATCATTTTAAATAGTTTTGGTTAGTTTAAAATTTTTCTAAAATAGTTTTAAATTAAGTTAGGTTGTTTTAGAGGTTTACAAAGTGATAAAACTCATTTTGGGCTTTTTAGTAATTAAATTGATTTTTAGGGTTTTAATTAGCATTAAAAAATCATTATTTAATTAATTAAAAGGTTTGGGTGATTTTTGATTCTTTGTAAACTCTCTTTACATTATTTAGGATTTGTTTGCAACTTTTAATTAATTTTTAGGTTTATTTTTTTTAATTTGGTGCTTTTTACGGTTTTACGTGAACGACCTTTTCGTCTTAGCTTAATCCGTCTTCGTAACCGTCATTCTCTTCTTACCCCATTTCTATTTTCTTTTCTCATAACAATAAAATCATCAAAAGTTAACCATCTCTTAACACAACGCACTTGCCTCCTTGGGAAACGAACTTGAACTTATTTGGTCATTAGTGCTTGGTTTACCTAAACCGACACTTAATACTTGCAACTTTTGCTCTCTTTTCCTAAAGAGTAGTAAAAACACTACAATCAGTCTTCAAGTCAAGCAGCAGTCGGATGATATCTTTATTAGTCAAGACAAGTATGTTCATGAGATCATTCAGAAGTTTGATGTGGAACCTCTTAGACCAGCAGCAACACCTTATGAGGTCACTAAAGTCAAACTCAAGAATGAGCCAGATCCTCCGGTAAATGCTCACGTGTACAGGTGCATGATTGGCTCACTCATGTATTTGACTGCATCACGTCCGGACATTATGTTTGCAGTAAGTACTTGTTCTAGACATCAGGTGGCTCCAACCGTACCTAACTTGAATGCAGCCAATAAAATATTCAAGTATATCAAGGCACAACCCAAGCTAGGCTTGTGGTATCCAAAGGAATCACCTTTTGTTCTTGAAGCCTATAGTGATAGTGACTATGTAGGTGCTAGTAATTATAGGAAGTCTACTACTGGTGGTTGTCAGTTTTTGGGTCGAAGACTTATCTCATGGCAATGTAAGAAACAGACAATAGTAGCTACCTCTTCAACAGAAGTTGAATACGTAGCTGCTGCTAGTTGTCATGGACAAGTCTTGTGGATACAAAATCAGATGCTGGATAATGTGTTCAACTTCATGAACACCAAAATTTTTATCGACAATCAAAGCACTATATGCATTGTGAAGAATCCTGTCTTTCATCAACGAACCAAGCATATCGAGATTAGGCACCATTTTATAAGGGATGCCAATGAGAAGAAGCTGATACAGGTTCTTAAAGTACATACGGATGATAATGTTGCTGATTTATTGACTAAAGCATTTGATGGTCCGAGATTCAACCACTTGGTGGTTCATATTGGTATGGTCAATCCTTGAGGCCTAGGATTGAGGGGAGGCTAAGCCTAATGGGAGGCTTATTGTACATATTTCCTTGTACAATCATAAATATGGTAGCTTCTAACATCAGTTTTCATGGGTATTCGTGGTGTGTGCAACTTCTAGTGGAAGATTTTGGTTACTTCTATTTGCAGTCTTCTGCTCCTAGTGGGAACAAACCCTTATTCTTCGCTTGTGGTTGGCTTCTAGTATCAATTTTGGGTCACTGTTCACTTCGTTAACTTTCGTTGACCACTTGCTGCTCCTAGTGTTAACCTTTACGCGTTTTGACTTTCAGTCAACGTGAGTTACTTCTAGTGCACATCTTTTTGTTTATCTTTGTTAGCCGTATATTTTATATAGTCGAACAAGAATGTAATAGGTCATCTTAGTCGTTATTGGTCTTGTATTGTAATAGGTTAGTCGGGAAAACTGGGCTTGGTATTTAAGCTAATATTGTATAAGTTAGGGGCGTAAGCCCAAGCAAAGCTAAGCCCGACCCATGAACAAGCCCACTAAGGCCTTATGGCCGTGGCATATAAATACCCTCTTCCATGTGCGGAAGAGGGTTGGTTAGCATTTGATTTCTCTCTATAAAAGTGTTTAATCATCCATAATCTCTCTTATTTCTCTCTCTACTTTTCTACTCTTTATCTCTCTAAATATCATCTTATATTGTGTTATGGATTAAAGTGGGATTAACATTTGGTATCAAGAGCCTATAGTGGATAGGTGATTGAAGATTCGTGGTTGCGTTCTTAATGATTTTGTGAGGTATTTGATCCATAATCCTTGATCCAAATTTTTTTTTGTGTTTTTTATGGTTTACTTTTGATACAAATCATCTACATAGTTGTGGTAGAGATTTGGTGTTGTTTATTTGGGTAAAAACACAAAATTTTTTGGTTTTTGGATCAAATTTTGGCTTAAAGTTACCTTTTTTTACAAGCTTTTTTACAAGTTTTTTCCGAGAAAAAAGGATATCGATCAACTGTTAACAATTTCGGAAAAGGGTTTTGTTTTTCTGAAAAAGTAAATTTTCTGAAAAACTGATTATTCCGAAGAAGTGTTGTTTTCTGAAAACATCCATATTCCGAAGAAGTAGTTATTCCGAAGAAGTTGGTTTTCTGAAAACATCCATATTCTGAAAATGTAGTAATTCCAAAGAAGTTGTTTTTTTTCTGAAAACCTCAATATTCCGAAGAAAATTCCGAAGAAGTGAAAATTCCGAAAAAGAGCTATTTCCGAAGATTATTCCGAAGAAAGGATTTTTCCGAAGATTTTTCCGAAGAAGTGTGTTTTCCGAAGATTTTTCCAAAGAAAGGATTTTTCCGAAGATTATTCCGAAGAAAGGATTTTTCCGAAGATTTTTCCGAAGAAGTGTGTTTTCCGAAGATTATTCCGAAGAAAGGATTATTCCGAAGATTATTCCGAAAAATTCAAGTATTCCGGAAATATCCATTTTTCTGAAAAAGTCAATTTTTCCGAAAATCTTCAATTCTCTGAAAAAGTCACTTATTCCGAAGAACCTCATTATTCTGAAAATGTCATTATTCCGATGAACCTTATTATTCTGAAATACTCATTATTCCGAAGATACACATTTTTCTGAAAAAGTGTGTTTTTTTTGCCTCGGAATTTTTGGTTTCTAGAGAGACAATTTGTAGGGGTTTTTAACATCTTTTCTCAACAACATCAACCACACCTCATCACAACACATCCACTAAGATCCTAATCCATTCATAATCATCGACAATGTCCAACAACAATATCAGCAATGCGACTGCAAATCAAATTCGTTTGGAACAAGGTGGCAATGGAAATCCACCTGTGCTCACTGCCGGTTGCTATGTTCAATGGAGATCTCGCTCTCTCAGATTTCTCGATGGAAAAGAGAACCGAACGGCTCTTCGTCACTGCCTTGAGAACCCACCTCCAGTTTTCGAATTCAGACCCATTACCACACATGCAGAGGATGGTACTTCATCAACTATACGAGCTATGGAAGATTTCGACACATGTTCTGCTGAGAAAAAGAAACTCCTCCAAGCTGAAGCTGATGCTGTGAACTACATACTCACTGGGATTGATAACGATATCTATTCCACAGTTGATGCATGTCCTAATGCTATGGAAATGTGGAATGCAATTCATCGATTGAAGCAAGGTGAGTCCATCAATGTTCAAGATCTCGAGACTAATCTACTTTGGGAGTTTGGAAAATTCAAATTCAAAGATGGTGAATCCACTGACTCATATTACTCTAGATTCTACAAAATGATGAATGAGCTTGTTAGAAATCACTGCACCATCTCCAATCATCATGCCAATGTTCAGTTTCTACTTCAACTCAAACCGGAATGGCAAAGGTTTGTGACTTTGGTTAAACAAAGGGAAGATATCAAGACCATCTCCTATCACAAACTTTATGATATCCTGACACAACATCAGAATGAAGTGAATGAACTAAGGGCTGAAAAGGCAGAACGGTCTGCTAACTCTATTGCTTTTGTGGCTGCTACTTCAACAAAACCCGTACACCGTCAACAACCACCTACTCATTCCTCAAAGTCATCAAGCTCATCCACCAAACCTCCAGCTACTACTAAAAAGGCAAAAGCAATTGTCCCCACTCCACCTCCAAAGTATGACACCGAGCTAGATGGAGACAGTGATGATGAACAAACTTCAAGGGACAAGAAGATTGAAGAACTCATGTCTCTACTCACCACAACCTATAAGAAGATCTACAAACCTACCAACAACAACCTCAGATCATCATCCAATGCTCGATATAAGGAGGTTGATCATGCACCCAGGTATGATCGTGAGGCTAGGTATGATAATTGGAGGATGCCGAATCAAGTTGGAGCTAGAGATACTGTAGGCACTCCGGTTGTGTAGAAGACTGGGATTCAATGCTTCAATTGCAAGGGATTTGGTCACATGGCCAGGGAATGCAAGAAGCCAAAACGGGTTAAGGATTCGGGATACAACTCAATACAGCAGAAGACTCGTTGGTGTTACGGGATAGCACATTACTCACATCATAGACAACGCATAAAAATTGCGTCGTTTAATAATAAAGCATTTCCATTCATAAATATCAAAGTTACATAGGTCCCAAGTCATAATCATTTCATACAATTTTACAAAAGATTTGAATGGAAATTGTTATTTAAGTGCGGGCCATGAATTCTTGTTGTCTTCTCGAGAATTACCTTCAAGTACCTGAGATGAAACATGTTAAAAGAAAAGGTCAGCGAAAACGCCGAGTGAATTCATAGAGTTTAATAAAACCATCAATATATCATCGGTATATAATTATTACCGAAAATCATTTCGTACAAATCTTTGTAATAGGCCATAAAATAGCCAAAGTCATTTTATATAAATCCTTATCAAAAATCATAATATAGGCGTTTGCCTTCAAAATCATTATACGAACCATTGTCGTAAAAACATCATACAATACGTTTTATAACGTTGTATAAAGTTAAATAAAATCCGTTATATGAATATGGTTATGTAAAACCAAAACACGATCATAAATTCAATAATAAGACCCTGTATTGCTAGTCAGGCAATATATCGGTATTCAATGCGTATAGCAGTATTTCGTTAATTGGATTATTATAAGCCGCATGACATTGTTACCTTACTACAACAAACAACGGGTAGCTAGCCCGAAACTCAATTTTCCCATCTAAATTAGCGTGTCGTCACAAAGGTCACGCTATGTAAATCTTCTCATACATAAATTTGCTTACCAATCAATGTGGCACGACGGAGATCAACCGTCAAGGCGCGAACTGGGGTGATCGTCCCCAAATAGTACTATTATATGCATAAGCGTCTACCAAATCCCGGTAGTTCACAATTCATGCTAATGGGACTTTTAGTGACATAACCTAACTTTAATAATCCATTTAATTTCATCTATCGGGTCATATAATCATTCATTGGGTCATACAATCATTCGGGTCCAAATCAATAAACAAACAATTGGGACAAATGGTGTCCTATTTCATAAAAACTAACATTTTATCTCCCTCGCGGGTTTATAAAACATTTCATAAAAACATTTAAAAGAGTGCGAGGCTATGAACTCACGTGGATGTGGGAAAGCGGGTTATCCACAAATTCGGATGTACGGTACGTGCTTCAATCACGGAAACCTAGACAAATAATACTCGTCTTAGACTCTTGTCCAATGACTTTATAAAAATAACAATTATGTATACATATGATGATTTTATATATATGATGATCAAGTGGGTTTACATATTCTCTTTTACTCATTTTAGTGTTTATGTATTGGTAACTTCTTACTAGTTTACTAGTTTTACCTATTTACATGTTTTAGGTCCAATAAGCCTATTATAAGTTTATGTTGGAAATACGTTTTACGTATTTAGAAAGTCTCGGTCACTCCAACCATGTAGTTATAGGCTCGTAGTTAAGTTAAGTATCATTTATTACATAGCCCGACCCATGAGCATGTTCATGGGCCGGAAGCCCAAGTCCTTTAAGGACTTGGGGTATTTAAACCTCTTTCCACCATGGAAAGAGGTGTTGGTTGTTTTATTCTTTCATTTCAATGTATGTGTTTTCTTTCATTTCACTCTCTAACTCTCTCTCTCTAGAAAAACATCAACCCCCTTGTTTCACAAGATTATCATTGTTCTACAATTGGTATCAAGAGCATGGGATGAGATAAAGGCTTGTTTTTGTGTTGAGTTGTGTATTCTTTACATTCGTAGATTACAAACTAGCTTTTTGGCCGAAATATTCAATTTTTTTTTTCGTTTGATCGTAGTGATAAGTAGTGTAACATAGGAATTTGGGCTTAAACGTGTTCTTGGTATCTTGGTTCTCATTAAAACTTCAGTTTTCTTGGATCAAAAGTGCAAAAAAAGTGTGTTTTTCTACATTCCGAAATTTCAGCAGAAGCATCCATCGGAAAGTACAAAAGGTACTTGGGCCTCCATCGCAATAACTTAACCATCGGAAAGGGTTAGGTTTCTACTTTGCGATCGTTGGATATTTTATTACTTATTCCGATCTGAATCATTCCGATAGCTATTGCGATCTGAGATTCCGACGGGTATAAGGAAGGTGTGTTAAGTCGTTACTCTGCTCAAATTTTGTAAACCACTTTGCGATCTAGATCATTCCGATAGATATTGCGATCTGAAGCACTCCGATAGACATCACATTGCGATCTAGGCATTCCGATACCATCATCATTGCTACAAGGTTACATTGCGATCTAAAATCATTACGATCTAAGCTGATTCCGATAGTAAGACTTTCCGATCTAGGTATTCCGACAGAAAGAACATTGCGACAGAACTGGTTTTAGATACTTAGTGGATTTTCTTCTATTTGGCATTTAATTTGGTAATTTGGAAACGTTCAAAAGCTAACACTACAACAAGATAACAATATCTTTTAATTAACAACACAAAAACTCATAACTTTATTTCATTGTTCGATCATCTTTGATAATCTTATTCAAGGGATCACAAAATGAACTCACATTCATTTATGCCAACTATGACTTCCCTCACCGATATATCGATCATTTCGGGTACCGATACTCGCCCGCCTTTGCTCATCAAAGACTTATTTGAATCATGGCAAAGTCGAATGAGAACATACATCATGGGCAAACAAAGTGGTCGACTTATGCTAGAATCAATTGACAAAGGTCCATTAGATTGGGGAGAGGTTACAGTCAACAATGTGACAAGGCCAAGGCAGTATCATGAGTTAACCGATGCCAACAAACTCATTGCAGATGCCGATGAAAGGGCTGTGCAAACAATTCTTCAAGCCCTTCCACCTGATATCTTCAGAATGGTGAGTGAACATAAAGTGGCCAAGAATCTTTGGGATCGACTTGCGGTTTTGCTACAAGGGACATCTCTCACTAAGCAAGAACGAGAATGTCAATTATATGATTTGTTTGATAGATTCCAATACATTCCAGGGGAGACTCTTCATGATTTTTACTGGCGTTTTACTACTCTGATGAATGACATGAATGTCTATAATCTAAGGATTGAACAATTTCAGTTAAACACCAAGTTTTTGAACACACTACCCCCTGAATGGAGTCAATATGTGACGGATGTCAAAATGATTCGTGATCTACACAAATCCAATTTAGATCAACTATATGCTTTCTTACAACAACATGAGAAGCATGTGATCCAAAACCGAATCTCTCAAGGACCTTATCATGAACCAATGGCATTATTGGCAAATCATCCTACACTGTCATATCACAACTCTCAGCTTGCTGTAGGACACAAATCTTCATATCAACATGTGTATCAAACACCAAGCTTTCCACAGTACTCGATTCTGCCACCGCCACCAACATCTTATCACCAACCAGCAACATCATCATCACAAGGAGATTCACACCCATCACCTCACGCTTCACATCAGTATTCACCGTATCAACCTCCCACTAATCCTGTTAGTACCTATCCACAACTCGAGGCTCCTCAACATCATTACTCACATCAAGAAAGTGTTCCAACCAATCAGTTTGTTGCTCAACCAACATCAGCATTATACTGTGAAGATGACATCCCTGTCCCTGAATTTAAACAAGGAGATAGCCCTACTGAAGTCCTAGCTCTGTTGTCTGCATTTTTAAGTCAAACTTTAAACAAAAGAGGTTACCGAGGTTCAGCACCAACTAACAATCAGTTAAGGAACTCGTCTAACTCTCGACAACATGCAACAATTCAGGACGGCAGGGTCATGGTGCAACCACTTCAAGGGAGATCAAATTCGTCTACTGCTGGTGCACGTTCATCCAATACTACTGCTACAAGGGCTAACAGCACTGGTAAAATGAAGGTGGTTATTTGCTACAACTGCAAAGGGGAAGGGCACATGGCCCGAGAATGCAAGCAGCCTAAGAGGAGAAGGGACGACACTTGGTTTAAGGAGAAGATTTACCTGGTGAATGCTCAAGCCCAAGGTCGTGAGCTTGATGAAGAAGAATTGGCATTCCTTGCAGATCCAGGAGTAGCGGAAACTGATCGTCCCACAACAGTCATCACCAACAATGTTGCTTATCAATGTGATGATTTGGATGCATATGACTCGGATTGTGATGATTTTAACACCGCCAAAGCAGCTCTTATGGCAAATCTTTCACTCTATGGGACTGACACCATTGCTGAGGTACCAAATACTGCTACAAATACTAGCATTGTACCTTATCAAGTTGAGCAAATGTCTGAGTATTCGGAAGAGCCTCCGGTGGTTAGTAATTCAATCGATGAGACAAACAATGATAGCAATAACATTGCAAGTCCTCAGATTTTGAGTGAACCACAACCGGAAGCTCCTATGACTATTAATTCGTCTACTCAACCTGATTTGGTTATGGTCCCTGCATCTTTGCTTAGCCAAATGAATAATGCAGTCCTTGAAACCCTTAATGCTAATCAGACTTTATCTGCTGAGCTTGCTTTGCATAAAGACAAGGTTAAAACCTTGGAAATGACTCCTGTGTCCACTACCTTAACCAATCCTGAATTTGATAGGTTTAGGAAAGTTCAAATGGACAATCTGCTTGAAATTGAAAGTTTAAGAGCAAACCTTTCGAATGAGCTTAAAGAAAAAGAGTCAGTCGTCACTAATTTTCAACAACTTCAAACAGATTTTGAAATTCTGGAATCCAAACAGCTTGAAATGGAAATTAAGACGTCTAACAGAATAAAAGAAACGGAACTTAAGCTTTTAAAACAATATGCTGCTTCACATCCAGTACACTTGTTTCATGCTTCATTTAAAGATATCAACTTATCGCGTCTCATAGACTTACCACCTAACCCGGGTTATGCAAAGCAAGCACTTAACCACAACCCCCGACTGTATGATGCAACAAAGTTAGGTTTGGCATTAGACCCGATAGTGTTCTCAAGTGATTCTATATCACCATACGATGAAAAGCAGTTAAAATTACTTTTGACATATCCTGAATATGATTATGCTTCAATGAATGCAAAAAATGCCACAATAGATCTTAGAACTCGTTTTAATATGAAAAAGAAAACTCTCCAAACATCCACTTTCATGCCGACTAGAGAATGCCTTAGTATAATTCCTACACTTGTCAACTCGGACAAACCAAAGGAAATTCCTAAGAATCTTCCCCCGGTTAGTACGGTAAGGCTCAGTATTGAAGAGCTTGGGCAATACCTTACCGATTTTGACAAGGTCATCTTGGAATGTACGACTTCAACGGCTCAAACCGCTGGAGAATGGGCATTCGAACACATGAAATCGGTGTTTGAAGAAGCAATCGTTCCATTTGTGAACCATATTAAACAAGGAGTCTATAATCTAGCGTGTAATTTAAGTTTTGAAATTGGTGAAGTTCAAAAAGTTTTCAATAACATGGATGATGCTTATGAACAACACTTAATTGAAAAGGAAAAGATCTTATCAGAATATGACTGCTTTTTAGAACATATGGTGTCTCTTGAAGTGATGCAAGTTGTTACTATTCAATATACTCATGAAATTTCATCTACTGTGAATATTTGTGATGATGTGCATAAATCTGTGAATACTAATGAACATGTGAATACTGTAGAAAATCATTCTTGTCATGAATCCAACGCTGAATTTTTAAAGCTTCAAGATTCATATAATACACTTTCAAAAAGTTTTAACGAGCTTCAACAACACTCTATATCTCTTGAAATTGAGAATCAATCAAAAAATGAAATTCTTTCAAAACTAAATGATGGTGGAAACTCCGTTGAGACAAGTGACAAGATGATTCAGATGGTTCAAAATTTAGAAGAAGAGATGATGAGACTTAAGAGAGAATTAGTAGAAACAAAAACGGAACTAGAGGCTGCAGAGGCTCACAATCATGTCCTAGAAACTAGAATTAATTCTATACTAGGCGAGCGTGAACAAGTAAGGCAGGGAGACTCACAAATTTCTGGTTCAATAGAAGAACACCTCGCGTTTAATGCGACAGAGCGAAAGTCTTTAATTGACAGACTGAACAAGAAATGTGAGGAAACCTCTGACCTAAAAATTCAGCTCATAGACAAAAACATGGTTTTGGCCGAGTTAAAGGAGACACTTCTTCTCACCCGACAAGAAGTTGTTAATAACTTAGCTAGCCATTCTGCACCGTCCTCTAGTGCTCCTACAACCAAGTCAGTAGTGCTTTATAAGAACCCGCTACATAAGAAAAACCCGGTTACCTACGATGACTATATGAGGAATGTAACTAAGCACGTAGATCTGGTTAGGGATATTTTAGACGATTTATATGCGCTAGATCCCTCAAGCAGTTACTACTACACAGCTCATGAATATATTAAGTGTGTTCAATATTGCTTAGCATATTTGCAATATATAGGCAAACCGGGTTCTGCACTACTAACAACTCGACCCATTGCTGTCACTCCATTCAATAAGACTCCAGGAGCAAAACCGTCATTGACACTATCAAGTAAGGCACCTTTAAAATCTGTAACTAATGTTCCCTTGGCTTCTACAGGAGTAAATGTGTCCACTAAGGCTAAAGGATCTCGAGGAAAGAAAGATAAGATCAAGCCTTCCACTAATAGGACTGAGAAGAAGAAAGTAGAAGTGCACCCTAGGAACGTTATTTCAGTTTTAAATAAAAAGAATCATGTAGCTAAGACAAAAGGTCCTCTTTATGAGTGGAAACCTAAGCAAAGTGTGAATTCTAATGCGAAATGTTGGAATTGTAACGAATGTATGTTTTCTAAGCATCATGATTTATGCCTTATTGATCACGTGAATGAAATGCATGCTATTAAGAACAATCTTGAATGGACTCCAACAGGGAAGAAATTTACCCAAGTTGGATGGCAATGGAAACCCACTGGTAGGACCTTTACTGCAAATGGAACTACGTGCCCTTTAACTAGGATCACATCCACGGAAGTTAGGTCTAAGCGTCCTTTAAATAGGAACACTAGCACTAAGAAATGGAAAAAGCGCCCTTTAACTAGGTCTGCCCCCACTAATGTGCCTACCAGTGGTGATGTCCCCAGTCAAAAAGTACCTCAGAATACTAGACAACTAGAATCTAAGTCAACCACTAGTAAGAAAATCTGGAAACCTAAAGTTTTGTCTGATAGCAAATCTAAGATAACTACATCTGTACCTGCTAACTCAGAAGAACAATTAGAATCCGATACATCGTCTGTGTTTGGTAAAATTTTCAGGTCGTCCAAATTATTCTTTGGTATTTGGACTCGGGGTGCTCCAAACATATGACTGGAGACCGCTCGATGCTCAAAAATTTCGTCAGCAAGTTTCTAGGAACGGTAAAATTCGGCAACGACCATATTGCAAAGATTATGGGTTATGGTGAATATCAAATTGGGAATGTCACGATTTCAAGGGTTTACTATGTAGAGGGACTTGGTCACAATCTATTTTCAGTAGGACAATTCTGCGATTCTAACCTTGAAGTGGCCTTTCGACAACATACTTGCTTCATTCGCGATCTTGCAGGAAATGATTTGTTAAAGGGTTCTCGAGGGGATAATCTATATACTTTGTCTATTCAAAACATGATGGCCGCCTCTCCTGTTTGCTTACTCTCCAAAGCATCTAAGACCAAGTCATGGTTGTGGCATCGTCGGTTATCTCATCTTAACTTTGATGCTATTAACCATTTGGCTAGAAACGAACTTGTTCGTGGTCTTCCAAAACTTAAGTTCGACAAGGATCATTTATGTTCCGCATGTTCATTGGGGAAAAGCACCAAGAAATCTTACAAACCTAAAGCAGAAGACACCAACCAAGAACCACTGTATCTTTTGCACATGGATCTTTGTGGGCCAATGCGTACAGCTAGTGTGAGTGGTAGAAAATACATCCTCGTCATAGTGGATGATTTCTCAAGGTTTACATGGATAAAATTTTTAGCATCTAAGGATCAAGCACCAGAGTATATCATTACCTTCTTAAAGATGATCCAAGTACGTCGTAATGCTACTGTTCGCCGCATTCGGACTGATAACGGCACTGAGTTCGTTAATCAGACTCTTCGCACTTATTATGAAAAGGTTGGTATTTCTCATGAAACATCTGTGGCTCGCACTCCACAACAAAATGGTGTCGTTGAAAGACGTAACCGTACACTTATGGAAGCTGCTCGAACTATGTTGATTTATGCGAATGCACCTTTATTCTTATGGGCAGAAGCAGTGGCAACCGCATGTTATACCCAAAACCGCTCAATCATTCGCAAACGTCATGGTAAAACTCCATATGAGCTACTTCATGGACACAAACCCGATATTTCATATCTTCATGTGTTTGGTGCACTTTGCTATCCAAATACAAATAGTGAAAATCTGGGAAAACTTCAACCAAAGGCTGATATTGGAATTTTCATTGGCTATTCACCTGCAAAGAAAGCTTACCGGATTTATAACCGTCGTCTTGGCAAGATTGTAGAAACTTTGGATGTCGATTTTGATGAGCTGACAGCGATGGTTTCTGAGCAACACAGCTCTGAACCCGCATTACATGAGATGGGAACCGGTACAATCAGTTCCGGCTTAATTCCCAACAACCCTACTTCTCCATCATTTATACCACCAACAAGGTCCGAGTGGGATAAGTTATTTCAACCTATGTTTGATGAATTCTTTGATCCACAGAATAATGATTCTTCAGTACCCGTAGCAGTAGCTCAGATTCCCGTAGTTGTCGCTTAAGATAATGGAAATGAATTCGAGGCAACTACTGTTACTCTTGATCAAGATGTACCATCCCCTACCAATTCTCAAACAACACTTGAATCATCACCCCCACTCGTTCCTACTGATGTTGAAGAGGAACTATATGATCACGATCTGGAATATGCTCACTTACAAGAGCTTCCTTTCTTTGGTTCACATATACCTGATGACCCTACAGGTGCGTCTACCTCAGAGGAAGCTCCTGCAATCGTTCACTCCCGACCACCAAGGATTGAAACTCACAACACTAAATGGACAAAGGATCACCCAATCCGCAATATTATTGGTGACATCGATCGACCAGTCTTAACACGCCATCAACTCCAAGAACATGCATTATATTGCTATTTTGATGCATTTCTGTCAGACACTGAACCTAAAAACTGGCAACAAGCCATGACCAAATCATCATGGATTGAAGCAATGCAAGAGGAACTTAATGAATTCCAACGTCTTGAAGTGTGGGAATTAGTTCCGTTACCCAGCAACGTTGAAATCTTGACACTGTTGTGGGTATACAAGGTCAAGCTTGATGAGTTAGGTAGTGTGCTGAAAAACAAAGCTAGATTGGTCGCTAGAGGTTACAAACAAGCTTTGGGTATCGATTTTGAAGAATCCTTTGCTCCTGTTGCACGATTGGAGGCAATTAGACTATTCCTTGCTTATGCTGCTCACATGAATATGATCGTCTACCAAATGGATGTTAAGACGGCATTTCTTAATGGTGAATTAAGGGAAGATGTCTATGTAAGCCAGCCGAATGGATTCGTCAATTCAGAGTATCCTAATCATGTGTACAAGCTCAAGAAGGCTCTTTACGGGTTGAAACAGGCTCCACGCGCGTGGTATGATCTCTTATCGACGTATCTCATCTCCAAAGGCTTCTCCAAAGGCAAAGTGGACCCCACATTATTCATTCTCAAGGAGGACAACGACATGATACTGGTACAAATTTATGTTGATGATATAATATTTGCTGCTACTAATCAACGTTTGTCTGACCGTTTTGAGAAAATTATGTCCACACGTTTTAAGATGTCAATGATGGGAAAAATTTCATTTTTCTTAGGGTTGCAAATTTCTCAGAATCCGAGAGGCATCTTTATTAATCAATCCAAATTTGCTCTTGAATCCTTAAAGAAATATCACTTTGAAAACTGTGACCCCGTGGATACTCCAATGGTGGAGCGATCCAAGTTAGATGAAGATAAGGAAGGGATAGCTGTCGATCCTAAACTTTACCGTGGAATGATCGGCACCCTTCTCTATCTGACTGCTAGCAGGCCTGATTTGCAATTTGCTATAGGCATGTGTGCCCGGTATCAGGCTCGGCCTACCGAAAAGCACTTACATGTTGTGAAAAGGATCTTTCGGTATCTAAAAGGAACACTTAATCGTGGTCTGTGGTATCCGAAGGATTCTTCTATTGCATTAATTTCATATGCAGATGCAGCTTATGCCGGGTGTCAAGATACAAGACGTAGCAATTCTGGCAGTGTGCAACTCCTTGGAGATAGACTTATCAGTTGGGCATCAAAAAGGCAGAAAAGCGCTGCGATATCAAGTACTGAGGCTGAATACATAGCTATGTCCGGTTGTTGTGCTCAAGTTCTTTGGATGAGATCACAATTGACTGACTACGGCCTTGGTTTCAACAAAATCCCGATGTACTGTGATAACAAAAGTGCAATCGCTCTATGCTGCAACTATGTTCAACACTCTCGAGCAAAGCACATTGACATCCGCTACCATTTCATCAAGGAGCAAGTGGAAAATGGAGTAATCGAACTATACTTCGTCAACACTGAGTATCAGCTGGCAGATATATTCACAAAGGCCTTAGATCGAGCACGCATCGAGTTTTTGATCGAAAAGCTAGGCATGAAATCATTTTCACCAGCGACACTTAAGGAGTTGGCAGAAGAGTCTGAAGAATAGTACTGGTAAACTATTCTCGAGTATCCTTTTGATCGTGATCTTGTATATTATAGTACATACTTAAACCATCAAAAGCAAAATACAAAAATATAAAATCAAGAAAAACCATAAAAAATATAAAACCAAGAAAATCCATAAAAAATATAAAATCAAGAAAACCCAAAAATATTTTTTCTTTACAAATCGGGCATGTCTTTTAGTACGGTAATATTTACGGCTTTAGAAATGTCGATTACTATTGACACGGCGCCATAAATAGAGTCCGTATAAAAGTTGTACAAGTTTTAAAACATGCCCATTATGGCTTGTAGTTATTTCTGACTGCAACCCGCTTTTCGTATTAAAGTCACGTATTTCTTTTGAAAACGTTGGCTCACAACGGGAATTAAGTTTCTCGGGCAAGGTTTTACTTTAAAACCTTGTAAGGGGCCAAGTTTACTTAATAACTTGGTCTAACACAAATTCGTGTACGTTTCAATGCTCTTATCTTGTTTAAATAAGAGAAATCTTATTTCCACCAGAATCGTTCTATACAATCACTTAATCGGCAAATGTCCTCATTAATAGTTGTGTCCCTAATATCTTTGATTACTGCTCTTTAAATAGAAAACGGGTCAGGGATTAAGGGGGAGCAAATATTAATTCTTTAAAGTTAACAAATTTGGTCGTTCAAAAGGATTATCAGAAAATATTAGCTACCCATCATCTTCAGTTACGCTATGTGTGCCATGTGTGAATTAAGTATATCTTGGATAGGTCATTAACATTTTGGCGACAAGTATTTGTGTTTGTGTTTGGGAATGAGTTTATTATAAGCTAAGTTAACTTGACCTTTCACTTTAACTTACAAATAGGGGGACCAGTTTTGCCACTTTGCAATAATGGTAGGGGATTGAAGCAATTTTGACCAAGTCAAAAGCCAACCCCCCTCCTTCCCGTCCTCATTCGCAACACACACAAAACACACTTGTTTTTTCTGCCATTGTTAAGGAACTCAAAAAGCTTCAACTTGATTCAAGATTGATTAATTGTTTCTTGATTACTTCATCATCTAGGTAATATATTTATGGCTTATTTACCTTCGTCAAACATGTTTCATCATCAATCAAACATAGAAACCACTGTTTCAAATTTTTCGATTTAGGGTTTTAATTTTTGCCATGAACATGTATTTTAAGTGCTGGGATTTGTTAAGAATTCACTTTTACACAATGGTTTCGCTCAGAATCGCTTAAAACGTTGCCTAAAACTCCAGATCGTGAAGTCAAAGATGAGATCGAATCCTTGTCACGGTTTTCGATGAAGATTGCGATACATCATTGCGATGCTATCATTGCGATGAATCATTTCGATGATTCGTTGCGATGGGCTATTGCGACGAGTTATTACGATGACTCATTGCGATGCTCATTGCGATGAGTCATTGTGATGGTTCTATTGCGATGGGTCGTTGCGACGAGTCATTCTGATGGTTCGTTGCGACTGGCTCATTGCGATGGCCATTCGTTGGTTCATTGCGATGGCATGTTGCGATGGCACATTCCGATGTGTCATTGCGATGGATTCGCACTATGTATTGCGATGGGGTATATTGCGATGACTTCTCAGTTATTCCGATGGAAATGCACAGATTGCGATAGCCTTAGATATTGCGATAGGATGGTATTTCATTAGGATTCCGATGATTGTTTCATTGCGATGGTATGGCTAGGATTCTGATGGTTTGCTACATTGCGATGGAATTAGGTCTCTTATTCTTATGCTATTGCCTTAGGATATACCATGACTTCGGCCTAGCTTGCACTAATCCTTCTTTAGCTTTAAGTTCTTTAGGGCCATTTAAACGAAACCAAGTGTTGTTGAAATAAGCCAATTTTTATCTCATAAGAATACTTGAACGGTTTCTTTTTACAGAAGTTCATCTTATTTAATAAGTTGATTCCTATGTAAACAAAAGAGATACAAATTACTTACTCAATGTCTTGGGTTTGTGTTTCCAGGCCATGGCAGACAAAGCTTCATCTTTGTTCAAGCCCACTATCTTTTGGGTTGAGGGTAATCCTACAATTCCTGACGTAGTGGTTGAAACTAAATCAAAACCCACTGAAGTTTTGGTTGAAATCAAACCAAGACCTACTGAGGTGTTAGTAGACATCAAACCTAAATCTACTGAGGTTTTGGTCATGACCTCCAAGAAATCCAAATATTGTAAGAACTAAGGCTAGGACGGTATCTCCTTAGAATAAAATTATCACTGGCATTCATGCCATTTTCCTAAGTGCATTGCTATATGTAAGGACCTTGTTCATCTGATGTATGTGTGAATGTTGTGGTAATAAGTGTAATGATATTTTTCCTGTGTTTAAAATTGGCATAGATTGAATATATCTACATATGTTGTGTATATCATTTGTGAATATGTCATCAAAGCAGGAAAATGTCAATCACCGAGGAAGAACAACGAGTCCGTGATCTTGAACTTGTCCCGCTCAGTAATAGGCTCCCATATGCTGAGAACAACACTAGATTACAAGATGATTTTGATCCGGTTTTACCTGCTTTCAAAATAGCCACGGATATCCTAGACATATCACCCATCAGCGACACACTCAGACGTACTGCATCTGTTCCCGAAGTCTACATCCATGAATTCTGGAATACAGCATCTTTCTCCAACAATATCATATCTTTCGAATTGAACAAAACACCAAGAGTACTCAACTTGAGCATTTTTAGGAAATTGTTTAAGCTCCCTAAGTTGGCACAAGGAGAACAATTTGTGGCTAACCCAAAGAATGATGAAGTGCTTCGAGTTATTCGTGCCATGAATTATGAGGGTGAAATTAACAGTCCATCACAATTTAACACTTCACACATAGGGCAACCCTGGAAAGCAATTATCACCATCATCGTCAAGTGTCTCACTGGTAAAACTAGGGGCACCGATGCAATGAGACCACCACAGGCTCACTTATTTTGGGGATTGTATACTGCATCAAAAGTCGATTATGCACTTCTTCTCTGGCAAGAATTTTGTTATCAGATTACTGGAACGAAGAAGAAATCCGTGCATCTTCCATTCCCGAGATTCACCAAGCTCATTATCCACTATTTTATGAAGAATGACCCAACCATTGACACTCGCGGGAAGTTCTTTTATCACACGAAAGATGATGATTATGTGATTCTCTCAATGAATGCAGACACAAATTCCACAAAGTATGCATTACCTCCTGCACTAGTACCTGACACGATGATTAATGATGGAATCAAGGAGAGTGATAAATACCAAGAAATGCTTCGAGACATTGACGCACAATTCAAGCGGGCAAATTTACCACCCTCAGAGAAGCAAAAAGGTAAACGCAAGAAACGAGTTTCACAGCGTCAACCAGCTCCTCCTAAAGATAAACGCTCAGGAAAAATGCAAATTGTTGATGAAGATGATGAAGATGAGCTTATCCACACTGAAGAAGAACAAGAAGAAGAAGTATCACTCCGCAGGCCTAAGAAAGCAAGGAAATCTAAAGGCAAAGAGGCAAGTGTTGCTCAAAATGATCCTGTTCAACAAAAACTTTCTGAAGAAAAAAGACTTCGTATTATTCTTCAACAAAGTCGACAGGAAGCCTTTGGTGGATCAGGCTCAAGGGTATTTGATGATTTAGCAGATTTTGGTAATCCTGATGATGATACGGAATTCTTCGACGAAGAAGATATTTATGAAGATGAGTATGAAGATGCTGCTACCTTTCAACTTGAAAGTCGGGAACCAAGTGAAGAACGTGAGAGCAGTGCTGACACAGATACAAGTATGATGTATCGAGATGCAAATATTACCACATCTCTGCCTGAACCGACTCACATGGTACTAAATGAAGATGCTCATGCAACTTTCATTCCAGACACACAACTTCAAAGTAAGTCTACTTCAAACTCTGATGATGTTTTGAAATATCTCAATTTAGAAGGGGAGGGTGTTGAGGTCACCAACACTGATCCGTCAACAAACGAACAAATGGTGGATGTCCCTATAACCACTATTACATCGACCACCACTTCCCTACTTTCAACCCCAATTATCAGTGAGGTCCCGACCACCACCATCACACCCGCAACTGTTGAACAACAAGTATTAACCACCACCATTACCACGGAATCTACACCGGCATCTACCATTGAAAAACCTGTATCAACCACCGTCCTAACCACTGCACCTACATCAACACCTATCCCGGTACAACCAGTATCATCCACGACCACTTTAACGGTTTTGGTTACACCTCCACCAACAGAACCACAAGCTTCATCTACATCAAATCCTTTTCTCACAATCAATGATCCGTTGATCCAGTCTCTTCAACAACAGCTAGAGGCTCAAGCTACCCAAATAGCTACGTTGACAAAAAGGTTTGCTACTCCTCCAAAGGAACCGCATCCTGATGAGCACATTCTTCAAAAACTATCAGACAAAGTGTCAAAGCTCAAAGAACAACATAAAGCATTTCGTAAAGAGAAGAAAACTCGGGATAAAGAAAATGCTGCTTTTCTCGGGTCAATTGACGAGCAGATGACCGCGATCATTCGACGCGAAGTCAAGTCTTATGTTGATCAACAATTACCACATCTTGTCGGTAATGGTCTATCTACTCTTCAAATCATGACATTGCTTCAGAAACGTCTGCTAGACTTGGGAGCTCATAAATCAAAATACAAACGCAAAGTTCTGCAATATCTCAACAAAGCAATTGATGAAGAGAATCCTGCAGACACTACCGACTCTGAGTCTGATGATGAGAATGAGTTAGAAGAGGAAGATGACGAGGAACATGGTGAAAAGGATGATGAGAATGAGGATAAGGATAAGGAAGGAGATGAGGAGGATGAAGAGGATGAACAAGGAAAGGATAAGAATGTTGATGACGATAAGGACGAGGACGAGGATACAGATGATGATCAGGATGACGATGACGATAATGACAAGGGTAATGAACTCAACAAGGGTGATAAGAATGACAACACTGGTACAAATGCCGACGAGACAAGCAAGGATGACAATGAAACGGCCACCGAGAAAGGTTTCGAGTACATTGCAGAAACGGTTGCTGACACCACAGATAAGCCACTGGAGACAACAGTATCAGAAACTCAGCAGGTTGCTTCAGGTATATCTACTGCACCAGAATTCACTACTGATTCTCATATTGAATCTGTAGAATACAAGCAAGCAGAAGAACCGACCGAAACAATGCTTGAAGAAGAACCTCACGATGATATACCGGTGACGCAAACTCAACCTTCAACATCATCTACAGCTCCGCATGATGATGACATGGAAGTTGAAGATTTAAATGTTCCAGAACCGACATTTGTTGAATCCCTTATCATTGATGATACGGTACAAGAACAACTTTGGCTAACAAACGCAACACCACATCATCCATTTGAAACTGCAACTGTAATGGAGATGACTCAATTCCTCAACAACCCTATCGACTTCTCGGCTTTTCTAAGGTACTCTCATGGGAAACCAACGATGACCCCGGATCTGATCAAAATGGCAGCTGCAAATGTGGACTTCTTTGACACATTAAAGATCACCCATAATGAAGCAGAATATCACCTGAATGAGCTTACTAAAGCAATGAGAGCGACAACTACAGGAATTCAAACTCCCGTATTGAAACCTCTTACACCAACGGTCATCACTAGTTCTGCCACTATCCCAATCGAACATTTTGTCTCCCACGATCTTGAATACCTTGAAAATCGAGCAAAGAAGTATGCCACGTCACTAACAATGCTCAAGGCTGTCAATTTGGAGAATGTTCCATGGATAGAAGACAAAGTGCCTGACTCAATCTGGAGAAAGAAGCTGCTCAAATTTTATGACACCTATGCTTCACTTGGCATATCTCACTGGGACAAAAAGAAGAAGTTAGCCTATAATCACTTCCATCGTCCTAAGAGAGGTGCTTCTATCGTCTCATCTCACAGAATCAAAAGTATCCTTGGGGCAACTACTCAGACGGTTTTCGGTTACGATTACTTAAATGTAATCTTGCTCAAACGTACCGATGAGAAAGAATACCGCATTGACGAAAGTGATCTCCAGTACCTTCAACTTGAAGACATAGAAGATCTATTGCTGCTTTTGGCTCAAGAGAAAGTTGACCATCTATCACCTGATATTGTCATAGCCTTGAGTTCAAACTTTCGTCAATATGCCAGGAAAATTGTCATTCAACATTGGGTGGAAGATTTTCAACTTGGGGTAGAAAGCTATCAGAAGAAGCTAAACCTGGAACGTCCCCATACGACTCCACTCAGTAACTTCCACAAGAACAAGAAGGTCTACATGGGGACTACCAAGCCGGAAGCAGGAATCTTTTATCCGAATCAGACTGGCGTCATGCAATACATGCGATTCTCAGAACTGCACAAATTCAGTGATGGAACGCTAAAGAATGTTCGAGATGATTTGTCGGTTCTCAATTCCAACTTACCTCTTCCGGCAGTCACATACACCTGGACAACCCAGTGCAGAAAAGGATCTTCGTATGCAATCAGGAAGATTGAGGAAGTGCTAAGGAAGCGCCGGTTGCTACGAAGCATAGAACGATTCGTCGGTGGACGACCATATGGAGCTCACCATCGGCTTACGGAACGAACCAATTAATTTTGGTTCATCTTATTACAGGTCAACTCCATATGTACATTATTGTGAATATGTTATCCTTTTACTTTATCAGCTTTTGTGGCTTGTTGTAGTGTTAAGGTATGATAATTTTTCAAGAATTTCTCACGAGATTCTAAATCTTTCAAAATATATCATACTAAAGCACTACAACTATCCCTTATTAAATTAAGGGGGAGCATTAACATGTTCTATGGCCAAACATCGATTTCATTTTTACCCAAAGACCGGTTAATCCATTCAATATCCCAAATATTAATGGTTAACATTTTGGATAAGGGGAGAAAATGGGATTAAGGAGACTTAAGTGATACTTGGCTAAAAGATGAAAAAGACATAATCCAACTTAATATGTGTAAAGCACGTGTTAAGGGGGAGCGTTTTTGATGAACAAAACACCTAAGGTACAAAACTTTTGATTTTAATATCACAAGTACCTTATGTGATTTTCAATGATTTTTCATGGTGGCAATTCCTTCCCAAAACACGCTTAATTCACGACGAATGTGGTGACAAAAGGGTGGTAGGAATAGGTTTAGTCCAATGATTCATCAGAGCCGATGGAATCTTCCCAAGGACAATTCCCTAGATAGAATTAGAAGTCCTAGGAAAGATGGAGAAAGAATGTGAACGTAGCTGAATGCCGACCAAGTACTTAAGCTAGCACTGGAACAATCACAACAAGGTGCTAGTGATGACGTATTGGTAAGCATCGAAGGGGTTGAAGAATGAAAAAGAATTGTAAAGATAAAGGGTGTAAAGAAAGAAGCCCTCCTTACAACTTTAGGCAGAAACCGGGTCAATACATATGCTATTGAGGTCATTTTTGCTAATGATTCTCGGTATTGAAGAAAGACATCATGGACCCAGTGATGCAATGCACAACCCTTCCCAGCTAACGCAAATATCTCTCAAAAGGTATTTGTTTTAATCACACGGAGATCAACATGTTATCTATTGGTTTATTCACTCCGAATAGACTGGTATTGAAAAGGTGGCACTCCTCTCCAGCCATCGCTCACTAAATCAAAACGCACAATCGAGTCTAGAGCCAAGAGATCATCAAAAGTCTCACTAGGACACTTTCCATTTATTCCTTGCTTTCTCACACACTGTGAAAAGTAAGTGATTTTCATGAGTCCTACGCAGTATTCCTGTAATATTGCCAGAACATCCGAGTAATACGTAAGTATTACAATGAAGATGGAAATCCTGCTTGAGCCAACATCAAACAAGCTCATGGTAGGTTACACGTGCAGTTCTTTTAGAACCAATCTTGTGAAAAACTGGAAAGAAACAGTGGTTTAATTCTTAATTGAACTTAAACTCGTTCCAGGCCTCTACGCATTATCGTATGATCTTGCCAGAACACTCAGAGTGACTCTTTATTGATCACAGTGACGAGTGGAAATCCTTCTAGTGTTAACATCAAACAGCACTTGGTAGGTGACATGCAAGATTCTTTATGAATTGAGCTCGTGACAACTGGAAAGCAACGATGGTGAAAATCTTAATTGAAATTCACTTGTTCCAGGTTTTATGAATTGACGGCTTCAAATCACAAGGATAAATTATCCAAGTGATTCACTCTTTATGTTCGCAGTCAGCTTTGGACGGTCGAATAAAGAGAACGGGTTTACCCGCGAAATCCTGTCAGGAAGTTACTTAATTGAAACTATCCGTCACGGGTACGATATCTAATATCGTCCAACGGTCTTCACCGACCGGAGGTAAAATGCTACCGAATTAGAATAAAATGTTCAAAGCCATTTTATTCGTGTCGTTGCTGTGTACCTGTTAAATACGGTGGCGTTGCTGTGTACCTGTTGAAGACGGTGGCGTTGCTGTGTACCAGTTAAAGACGGTGGTGTTGCGGTGTACCTGTAGAAGTCATCCCACATGCTTATGTCTTTCTGCATCAAAGTTCAGCAAAAATTCAAGAAAGTACAAGATGAAGTCTTCCGCTGTAATAAAAACTGAAACTTTCGAGAATTCAACAAAAAGACATAAGTGTGTGGAACATGGAGTCATGAGGAGGCAAAATTCACAAGTAGGCAAAGATCGCACGTGAAAGGCCAAAAGAACATGTTCCAAGCAAGAAAGGCTGATATCATTCAACACATATTCACAAAAGAAAAGAAAAAGAAAGAAAAGAAGACTACGAGCTCAAAAACAAAATCTAACATGCTAGATTAGGACTTTGTAAATTTGGAGTGACCTCCCTTTGGGGGAGATTGTTGGAAATACGTTTTACGCATTTAGAAAGTCTCGGTCACTCCAACCATGTAGTTATAGGCTCGTAGTTAAGTTAAGTATCATTTATTACATAGCCCGACCCATGAGCATGTTCATGGGCCGGAAGCCCAAGTCCTTTAAGGACTTGGGGTATTTAAACCTCTTTCCACCATGGAAAGAGGTGTTTGTTGTTTTATTCTTTCATTTCAATATATGTGTTTTCTTTCATTTCTCTCTCTAACTCTCTCTCTCTAGAAAAACATCAACCCCCTTGTTTCACAAGATTATCATTGTTCTACAGTTTATTAACTTGTATTAATCCATTTCATACTTGTATTATCATTATTTATACTTTACATGTTGGGCCCAAATGGGTTAAGCCCAATAAGTACTTTTTATAAGTGTTTTACTAACTAGTCGGTTTTATAGTCCAATAAGGCCACTTTGGCCCGTTAATGTCTATATGTTGTAAAGTTCGGGTTTTATCGGTTTTTGCTTGTTATATATGTTTACATCAGTATGTGACTTATAAAAACTTTACATTAGACGGGTTTGATCGTCTAAGTTTTATTTGACAAAAACGTTAATTTTACGGTATTAGCCGAAAAGACGTAAAAATCATGTTTATAGTTTTATAACTTATAAAACTTATCAAATTACCATTTTTATAAAATGTACCATATATTTATCCTTAAACATATTTATATAAATGTATTATATAAGTTAGTGGGTTTTAATTCACATTTTATACTATTTTTATTTGAGTGCTTATATAATACTATTATACTTTAATTTCCCAAAATCTTATTTTTACTTTCACTTTCACCATTTTTACCATATCTAGAGTTCTATAAGGAGATAGAAGCTCATTTTTGGACACCATAAACTACATGATATGTGCTACAATTAACTTAGTTTTATCTAATTCTCAATCCAAATCTAAATATCCTTAACAGTCCGTCCAAAACTGACTATTCATATTGGTACTCTAAACTTGTTTTGATCATATCTCACTCATTATAATGATTTCATTGCATGGCCAACTCTCACATGTGTATGATATCTTATACTTACTGTAAATAGATTCTACTTTATCATTTTATCAGTTTAACCTTTGGCTATTTACTGTTTTTATACAGCCATCTTATTTAGCAAGATTTTAACCATTTTACATGGGGGTTTTCCATCTTTTTACCCATGTTTATCAAATCTATCAACACCAAATCCCCACATAATATTTTTAATCATCATTCATCATCATATACATATACATAAATAAAGAAAATACAAGATTACATAATCAAAATAACAAAAGGATAGGAAGAACAATCTTTATACCAACCAAATGATGGAGACCTTTAATCTTAGTGAAGAATCAAAGAGATGATTAAACCAATTAGGTCATCCTTGTTAAACCTTCATATTCATAGATCCATCATAGATTTAGCCATGCATGAACCAATTTATTTAAGCTCCAATCTCAGCCCTAGAAATCCAAGAAAACTTCTTTCTACAAGTTGGAATCACCTCCAATCATCATCTTGTTGTGTAGTTATCAACATATGTTGATTATATCTTATGTTTGTGGTTAAAATTTGATGAATATGGTGATTTTGTGATTGATATGTACGGACAAGGAGAGGAGTTATGGAGGTTGAGAGAGTTTTTATTTTCTTACACCTTGCATGTGTGAGAAAAGTGTGAGAGAAGGAAAGCTAAGTAGCTTTGAATCTTATGAGACAAGTGTCTCAACTAAGGCTAATATTGTGACACCAAAGAGTGTTACACTCTTGTGTAATCCACCCCTATTAGGGGTGGGACAATTGTTAAACTTGTCTCATCCCTAATAATTTACGGGAACTTCTCGATTCTAGTTTCCTCGATTTGCGTGCCCTCGGGTCGTTTTGCGAAAAACGTTTTTATAAATTATGAATCAACGGCATAAAACGAATCTAATAAAAATTGTCTCATCAAAAACGGAGTTCGAAAATGTAAATAGGTAATCCTAAGGTTTCCGATTTAGTCGTAATGGACGTTAAATTATAATCGTAAGTCCTAATCTCTTCTCGTAAATTTGTGAGTTTATGAACCAACACAAATTTAAAACTCCAAACTAATATTCACGGACAACTTTATTTCTTGAAATGTCGGACTGTCACCAAAGACGGTGTATGTAAACGTAAGCACGTAACGTAGAATCCTTCGGATTAGACGTAGTCGATGCTACTTCAAGCCGTAAATCCAAATTTCTTCCCAAAAATAAGTGAGTTCATAATATAACATTAAAATAATATTTTTAAATAATACTTGAGAATAAAATATCAACCATAATTTGACGGATTGTCACAGCATTTACCCCTAAACAGGATCTTTGTCCTCAAAGATCATCTTACTACTCGCTTCTTATAGAGTTAAAGCCATGTGGGTATTTCCTCCACATTCGATCTTTTCTCACAAGTTTAATTTATTACAATACGCGAGTTTCATCAAACATAACTACGGGAATAAGATCAGGCTTAATGTTGACTTACTTTCTCTATCCATGATGTTCACGGGTTTTTGATGAATGCAACTTTTCGCCGATCTAAACATTACTAAGAAACAATCAGATTTTCACTTGATAGACATTTTATCAAGTTCGATATACGAATCATAATTCACGCAGCTCTTGAAGTCCTAGGGTAGATCCAGCTTAGATGCCTTTCAACCCAATCTTTTACATCATCTCAATGGTCCTATACAACGGGGACTTATTTCCCATGATCTTTCAGATCATCAATTCATTTTTCCATAGTTAAAATTTTTGGCATAACTTTGCTACCCATCTGGCACTTCCAGATCTACATTTCATATTCACATAACCTCCTGCCCACTACCGGCAGTCAATAATCAAATCCTAATTTCAACAATCATTTCAAGTCTCGCGGGTCGGGTATTTTGTAAGGTTAGGTCCGCCATCATAGGAAACCTTAAACCTAAAAGACATGTCCAACTCACGATGGGTGTATGTCGGGTGTCTTCATCCCGACACCTGCTTACAGATGCTCTTATATTTAGATCCTAACAAGATTCGATCTCGATCCTAATACGATAATTATCAATGATAATCTCTCCGAAGGAAAACGATTTTACAGTTATTACCAAAGGTCAATCATTCAAACAAAGAACAACACTTATAGTATTTTGTATCGTTACTTTACCTCGTCCCTTCGATTGGGGTGGTACACAGTACTCTCATCAAGATTCGTTCTCAATGACTTCTGAGCAAATCTCTAGAAATTCGATGTGAAGTGAGGATCTTGATAGAGATGATCGATACAGGCACACCATGCTTACATAACTCCTTTAAATACAAAAGAGTCAATTTCTTCATCGAGAATTTATCATTAACTGGAATGATATTAGTAGATTTGGTCAGTCTGTCGACGATGACCCAAATCGAATCAAATTCAGATGATGACCTTTGCAATAGTTAGACGTTTACTAATGTATGAGGCGATGTATGCCTTCATAATTTTTCATTAGTACAATTTCTTCAGACAAAGATACATTTAGTCAAAAATATCATGAATAGAATACTTATACTTACGGGATGACTACATCTCAAAATCTCCATATTCAGGCAAACACAAGTGGCCTTTTATACATCTAACACCATCGGCTTCTCAATTCTAATGGTTCACATTAGCCGCAAACCCCTTTTTATTATCTATATTATCCTTTTTACAATCATTGTTTATTTATATATCGTTTGGCAATTTAATTTGCACAATCATTACTAAGGAACACATCCTAATTGATTCTTCATATTTTCTAAGTTTCAGTTTCGTTTCAGCTGTCATTTTTATCAGTTTTGCTTAATCCGACGTTTAAAGCGTCGATAATTATTACAACTAATTAAATAATAAATATTTATTTTTTATGAAACATAACGTAACAATTTTAATTTTTCTTAGTTCGACCAATTATAAAAGTGTTCAAAATAAATTTGAATTTAATTAACAAGACTTTTGTTGATTTATCGAAAATAATTAAAATAATTAATAAAATCCGTAAATGTTCGAAAAACCTTCGTTTATTCTTTGGTAAAATTTTCTTAGTTGAAAAGAAAAAATTGTCATTTCAAATTTTAAGTCATGGTTTAACGGTTTCCTCAATCCCTCTTAGGTTATCTTGAGGTATACACGAACATTTACCCCTAAACAGGAGTTTAGTTAAATGTTCTGGGTATAAGGGAATAATCCCTTAAAAATCCTTTGTCAAAACATTTGTCAAAACACATTTGCACTTTCTTTTTGATAAAACCCAAAGTCTTAAAAGGGCTCTTAATTTTTAAAGAGTCAATATATTCCATTATCTATTACTTACACGGTCAATTAATATAAAGGATTTAGTCTTTAATCACATGTTAAATATTTAAGGTACAAGTTTTTATCGTTCGGCCAATTCAGGGCAATCTATAAATAATTATTAACTCATTCTTGTTCTTATAAACAAACAAATAGTACTTAATGATCACAAGCATGAATTTATCAAATTACAGCCTACACACGTGATTCACCAAATTTATGGATGCTACATGTGTATTAGTCAATCCAAACGACATCACGTGAAACTCATAATGTCCATTACAAGTACCGAATGTAGTGATTCGAATAGATAATCTTTTTCGCAGATGCGAAGTTGATAATAACCATGCCATGGATCAAATCTTTAAAACAAACGCTAGAACCTTGTAAATGATCGAACAAATCTTCCATTTCGAGTTATGGATATCGTTTTCGATTGTCAATTTACTCAGTTCACAGTAATCTATAAATATAAGAAATGATAACACCATAGCTCTTTATGGTGACGAGCTCGGTAGATAAAATCTTTCTTCGACAACTCTCTCAGTTGTACGATAATTCCTTTAATTCAGATGGTGTTGACGTGCAGTGCACAAGCCACAGGTGCAGCACCGAGAATGTAATCAATACCAAATTCAACTTGCCTTAATGGCAAAAGTCTTGGTAATTTACCAATAAATACCTCCTAATGTTTCAAATAACAGAAACATCTTTTAATAAATTCATATTAGGTTCTTTCTAGATTACAAAATCTATGACTAATTCACAATTATTCATGGTATAATTTCAAGTCTAAATGCAGGATATGGTCATCCATCAAGAATTATTTAGATCACTTTTGATAATCAACATCTTATCATTTAGGGGAATTCTACCCGAGTTCCCATCAATTAAGACAATGTCGTCATGTCATAATCAATCAATCCATTCTACTAGAATTATCAACTTTCCAGTTTCATTACCATTGATAAGATGTGAACTTATTAAAAGACTAATAATAACACATAATCCTTCACAAATTCAAGGATATTAGGATACATAACTAACCTTAAAAGAGTAAGGTTAACGCATAATCTATGCGAGAGAATTTCAAATCAGATACAGACGAAAACATTTAACGAATATGAATATATCCCATGTTTTCATAATTTGAGTACGCATTCGAAGCTCCTCGGATCGTTACCCAGATCATTCAAATGAAATCAAATCAAAAGAAATGATAGGAACGTCGATACATCCAGTCGGGTATCAACACTCGGTAATCAGATACTTTTCCTAAGAATCTCACTACGAGAGAATTGGACAAGAAGGGAATATCAATTGTCAAATAAGACAAGTTCCACAGATGAGTAAATTCGACTCAGAAGAATAAATGGTACGGGCACATATGTAGGTGTCCCTATCAATATGTCCCTATTTTTCACTTCTTGCAGATCTCATAAAAGTTTATCTTTCACAATCTTCAAAGAAAATTTAGTGTTTATTAATAATTTCATGGTGACTACTAATCAGTCTTGCATGGTCCCTTCCAAATTTTATGTAGGCGCGCAACTATATACAATTTCAAGATTAACGATGCAATACTCAGTTCGTCAAAATTTTATCATCATGTTTATAGTAAAACATTTTCATGCTTAATTCTTAAATAAGAATCAAAAATAAATTTACAGAGATGTTCTTTGTTATGGAAACAATTAAGTTTTCTAAGGTGTTTTATAAACAACTTCATTTTGATAACGATTATTTATAAGTCTCACTTTAAATAATTCATATGGTGATGAAAATTCAATTTTTCCCAAGGGATACTATCGTATCTTATAAAAACAATAAGTGATCTGCAAAAGAATGATGAGGAGTGGTTCACCAAGAACTAACTACAATGTAATAGGAAATGAGCTTTAGCCAAATAATCATAAGGTTCATGACCTCGATGGCACTCAGAAAGAATAATTCACAACGTAACTCAAATCAAGATGAGTACTTGTTCAATGGTTGCATCACTAATGCAAACATTAGGATGAAGCAATAAAAGATAGAGAACATCGATACATGTAGAATTTAGCAATCAAAGGTAGTCTTTTCATTAATCATAAACAAGTCAAAATTGTACCGTAACACATTACGTGTCACTATGTCATACAATTCCAAGAACTCATCCTACCAACTGGTGTCTCAGTTAAGTTAGGCATTACTTTTAAAAGATACCACAATGAATACTAATCTACAAGATTCATGGGGGTTCCACCTGTCCCGGAAGATCCATCGGTCCCAATTCAGAAGAAGATTTCTTCAATTTATTTGTTGGACACTGGGCATCATTGTTAGTGGACCATGGCCTAGGAACAACCCTTAACACGAATCAACAATCATTTAAAACCTTATAATTCAATCACAGGAGTTAATAACTTCCTCTTAACAATTTCTTATTCCATACAAGTTAAATTTTACTTTATTCAAGTTTCAACCAAATTATACTCAATGCGATATCCTACCTCATTCTCCAATACTTTCAATCTTATTCTTAGACCATGAAAGGGCAATAAAAGCTCGATATGAACAACGCTTAATTTCCAATCCTATAGCTCTTACAACAATAGTTATCAAATGAGTCACTAGCATGAGATGACTTACACATTCAATTAGGTTTCTCGGAAAGGTACTAGTGGCATGAGGCTTTTGGGTAATGGTTCCAATGACAGTCTCAATTGCAAAATTCACCCTTTCGATTCTTAAATTTAAGATTGGGTGACAACGAATCGAATGACACCTTTCCAGGTGGTAACGTTTTGTCAAACTCCACTCTATAAGGAAAGATCGTCATGAAATCGATATCAGATTTAATCTCGACAATTCTTCTTCAGTATCACAATCAACTAATATCTATATTTCTACGAATATTAACCATTTTGTTGGGATCATAAATATCCACAACTTGGTTTAGATCTGGAATAGCTAGAATTCCTATGGGAATAGATTCGATTAATTTACTAGGGGAGTTAGGGTTTCTTGTGACAATCTACGTCGTATAAATATTAAAATAATCATCAAACAATCATGTAATCAAATTACATTATATATATATATATATAATCCAAGTTATATATATATATTAAAATAACACTTCTATGTCTGGCCTTGTCGGTAACTCGGGAATTCTTCGGCACCGTTATAGTCAAAAGATTTTTATACATTTTTAGAAAAATGTTTATAGTTAAAAGATTTTGAAATGTTTTATTCAAAACCTTGGTTTTAAAAATCTTTTGTTCTCTGTAACGAGAGCTCTGGTACCAAACTGTAACATCCCCAAATTTATACAACTCAATACAGCGGAAGACTCGTTGGTGTTACGGGATAGCACATATACTCACATCATAGACAATGCATAAAAATCGCGTCGTTTAATAATAAAGCATTTCCATTCATAAATATCAAAGTTACATGGGTCCCAAGTCATAATCATTTCATACAATTTTACAAAAGATTTGAATGGAAATTGTTATTTAAGTGCGGGCCATGAATTCTTGTTGTCTTCTCGAGAATTACCTTCAAGTACCTGAGATGAAACATGTTAAAAGAAAAGGTCAGCGAAAACGCCGAGTGAATTCATAGAGTTTAATAAAACCATCAATATATCATCGGTATATAATTATTACCGAAAATCATTTTGTACAAATCTTTGTAATAGGCCATAAAATAGCCAAAGTCATTTTATATAAATCCTTATCAAAAATCATAATATAGGCGTTTGCCTTCAAAATCATTATACGAACCATTGTCGTAAAAACATCATACAATACGTTTTATAACGTTGTATAAAGTTAAATAAAATCCGTTATATGAATATGGTTATGTAAAACCAAAACACGATCATAAATTCAATAATAAGACCCTGTATTGCTAGTCAGGCAATATATCGTTATTCAATGCGTATAGCAGTATTTCGTTAATTGGATTATTATAAGCCGCATGACATTGTTACCTTACTACAACAAACAACGGGTAGCTAGCCCGAAACTCAATTTGCCCATCTAAATTAGCGTGTCGTCACAAAGGTCACGCTATGTAAATCTTCTCATACAAAAATTCGCTTACCAATCAATGTGGCACGACGGGGATCAACCGTCAAGGCGCGAACTGGGGTGATCGTCCCCAAATAGTACTATTATATGCATAAGCGTCTACCAAATCCCGGTAGTTCACAATTCATGCTAATGGGACTTTTAGTGACATAACCTAACTTTAATAATCCATTTAATTTCATCTATCGGGTCATATAATCATTCATCGGGTCATACAATCATTCGGGTCCAAATCAATAAACAAACAATTGGGAAAAATGGTGTCCTATTTCATAAAAACTAACATGTTATCTCCCTCGCGGGTTTATAAAACATTTCATAAAAACATTTAAAAGAGTGCGAGGCTATGAACTCACGTGGATGTGGGAAAGCGGGTTATCCGCAAATTCGGATGTACGGTACGTGCTTCAATCACGGAAACCTAGACAAATAATACTCGTCTTAGACTCTTGTCCAATGACTTCATAAAAATAACAATTATGTATACATATGATGATTTTATATATATGATGATCAAGTGGGTTTACATATTCTCTTTTACTCATTTTAGTGTTTATGTATTGGTAACTTCTTACTAGTTTACTAGTTTTACCTATTTACGTGTTTTAGGTCCAATAAGCCTATTATAAGTTTATTAACTTGTATTAATCCATTTCATACTTGTATTATCAGTATTTATACTTTACATGTTGGGCCCAAATGGGTTAAGCCCAATAGGTACTTTTTATAAGTGTTTTACTAACTAGTCGGTTTTATAGTCCAATAAAGCTACTTTGGCCCGTTAATGTCTATATGTTATAAAGTTCGGGTTTTATCGGTTTTTACTTGTTATATATGTTTATACATCAGTATGTGACTTTTAAAAACTTTACATTAGACGGGTTTGATCGTCTAAGTTTTATTTGACAAAAACGTTAATTTTACGGTATTAGCCGAAAAGACGTAAAAATCATGTTTATAGTTTTATAACTTATAAAACTTATCAAATTACCATTTTTATAAAATGTACCATTTATTTATCCTTAAACATATTTATATAAATGTATTATATAAGTTAGTGGGTTTTAATTCACATTTTATACTATTTTTATTTGAGTGCTTATATAATACTATTATACTTTAATTTCCCAAAATCTGATTTTTACTTTCACTTTCACCATTTTTACCATATATTGAGTTCTATAAGGAGATAGAAGCTCATTTTTTGACACCATAGACTACATGATATGTGATACAATTAACTTAGTTTTATCTACTGCTCAATCCAATCTAAATATCCTTAACAGTCCGTCCAAAACTGACTATTCAGATTGGTACTCTAAACTTGTTTTGATCATATCTCACTCATTATAATGATTTCATTGCATGGCCAACTCTCACATGTGTATGATATCTTATACTTACTGTAAATGGATTCTACTTTATCATTTTATCAGTTTAACCTTTGGTTACTTACTGTTTTTATACAGCCATCATATTTAGCAAGATTTTAACCATTTTACATGGGGGTTTTCCAACTTTTTACCCATGTTTATCAAATCTATCAACACCAAATCCCCACATAATATTTTTAATCATCATTCATCATCATATACATATACATAAATAAAGAAAATACAAGATTACATAATCAAAATAACAAAAGGATAGGAAGAACAATCTTTATACCAACCAAATGATGGAGACCTTTAATCTTAGTGAAGAATCAAAGAGATGATTACACCAATTAGGTCATCCTTGTTGAACCTTCATATTCATAGATCTACCCTAGATTTAGCCATGCATGAACCCATTTATCTAAGCTCCAATCTCAGCCCTAGAACTCCAAGAAAACTTCTTTCTACAAGTTGGAATCACCTCCAATCATCATCTTGTTATGTAGTTATCAACATATGTTGATTATATCTTATGTTTGTGGTTAAAATTTGATGAATATTGTGATTTTGCGATGGATATGTACGGACAAGGAGAGGAGTTATGGAGGTTGAGAGAGTTTTTATTTTCTTACACCTTGCATGTGTGAGAAAAGTGTGAGAGAAGGAAAGCTAAGTAGCTTTGAATCTTATGAGACAAGTGTCTCAACTAAGGCTAATATTGTGACATCAAAGAGTGTTACACTCTTGTGTAATCCACCCCTATTAGGGGTGGGACAAGTGTTAAACTTGTCTCATCCCTAATAATTTACGGGAACTTCTCGATTTGCGTGCCCTCGGGTCGTTTTACGAAAAACGTTTTTATAAATTATGAATCAACGGCACAAAACGAATCCAATAAAAATTGTCTCTTCAAAAACGGAGTTCGAAAATGTAAATACGTAATCCTAAGGTTTCCGGTTTAGTCGTAAAGGACGTTAAATTATAATCGTAAGTCCTAATCTCTTCTCGTAAATTTGTGAGTTTATGAACCAACACAAATTTAAAACTCCAAACTAATATTCACGGATAACTTTATTTCTTGAAATGTCGGACTGTCACCAAAGACGGTGTATGTAAACGTAAGCACGTAACGTAGAATCCTCCGGTTTAGACGTAGTCGATGCTACTTCAAGACGTAAATCCAAATTTCTTCCCAAAATAAGTGAGTTCATAATATAACGTTAAAATAATGTTTTTAAATAATACTTGAGAATAAAATATCAACCATAAATTGACGGATTGTCACAATATCACAAGGAAAAGATGCTGCTGTGTAAGAAAGAAGAAGCAGGAATTCCACTCACAGCAGATGAAGTTGACTGGCGTGATGACACTGATGATGAAGTCGATGATCAAGAGCTAGAGGCACATTATGTGAACATGGCAAAGATTCAAGAAGTGCTTCCAGAGACTGCTGATACTTCTGGACCTATCTTTGATACTGAGCCAATTGAAAAGGTACCAACATATGATAACTATAATGTGTTTGCTAATGAACGACGGCATCCTGAGCAACCCCGAAAGCCTCAATGACACATATGTAATGGAAACAGAGGATAGCAATATCTCTACGGACTCACAGCATATGTGTAATGATGATGGTAATGCTGCTCAGGATACTGACTCGGATGAGGATCGTGATTTGCTTGCGTCTATAATTGATTCTTTAAAACATGAAATTGAGGAAAACAAAGAGGCTAATAAACGTTTGAAGCAAGCAAACACATCCTTAGCCGAGGAGATAGACAGGCTTAAAGAGTGTGATTATGTAAAAGAAGCTGATCGACGAGTTGCAATAGCTAATGGTTCTGTATATGAACGTAAGGTGCTCACGAACAATATTGTTCTGAAGTAACACACGAAATTCATATGTCAAAACAAAATATATCGGAACTTGAAGAACAAGTGCTTCTACATAAACTCCAAATTACTGAGTTAGAGTCGGTTAACAAAGAACAAACTGAGCTTTATAAAACTCGTGAAGAAAAGGATATTGAAAAAATTCTTTCTTTGGAAAAGAGAGTCGACACGTTAAATAACATTATTTACAAAACGGGTCAGTCTATTCAAACCATGAATATGCTCAATAGAAATATGAAAATGAGTTTTGTCAAGCCTGAATATCTCAAGAAAGTTCAAAGTACCAAGCCTGCTCTTTATGATATCGGTTGTTATGTTGATAATCTTGCTCTTATGCTTTCCCCTGACTGCGACGAAATCATTCGTCAACAAGAAGAAAGTCGATCGAACTTAAGTGACCTAATAAACCTTTCTGATTCTGATCATTATATTAAGTTTGTTCCTCAAAAAGAACTTTCCAAAGAACAAAAAATGTATAATAGATTTCCACGACCAAGTGATGAACCCCAAAAGAAAGTTTCTTTAAAAAGGAGTTTCAAAAAGCAATCAATTTTGTTAGAAAAACAAATTTTAGAAGAAAAACGAAAATGGGATGAGAAAAGTAAAAGTGTTTAGCAATTTGAGTTTATAAAACAAGGGGTTTTAAATTTGTACAAAGGTGTCGTCGACTATGAAAACGTTTCTAGGGATACCATTTGGAATATTAAACCTAACCCACAAGTAGAAGTCGTCATTCAACAATGCATTGTTCCAACCATTGATGATCTTTCAAAAAATATGGAAATGTTTTATAATGATCTCACTGAGGAAATGTTAACTGATTTAAGCTATGTCAAATCTCTTGTAGATGAAGTTGATTTTCTTCAAATTATATTAAAGACGCAAAAACACCAACTTTCTAACGAAATTGATCGACTTTCTAAGGAATACTTTTATGCTGACCATATGAATGCTATACTTGGTGTGTATACCGATCTTGATCAATATTGTCATGTAGCATGTCTAGTGTCAGAATCGGACGAGAAATGTCGCAATCTTGAAGTAGAGCTTTCGAAACAAATTCAGTCATATAACAAACTTTCGAAAAGTTTTTCCCAACTTGAGAAACACTCTATTTCTCTTGAACTTGCTTTACAAAAAGGTGATAAATCTCCTAATCATAAAAAGTGTCAAGAAATAGCAGCTTCTTCGTTTCAACAATTAATTGAAAGAGGCTTCGAAATAAATGATTTGAAAGCTCAGCTACAAGAAAGGGACATAGCCATCAGTGAGTTACAAAAACTCATTGAGAAAATGAAAGGAAAGTCTGAATTGGGTAAACCATCTGTCGTTCGTCAACCGAATGCGGTTAAATGCCCTAAATCATCTATTTTGGGCAAACCCCCACAGACTTTGCCTAAGCTTGGAACTGATAAGAACACAAATGTGATAGCACCTGGAATGTATAAGATGAACACTAGGTCCACTCAAACTAGAACATCACGGTTACCTCAGAATACTAGGAAAACTAATCAACGTGTATCTTCTTCTATAGGAGTAACTCCCACTACTAGCGTTAGCGGACCACAGCTTAAGAGCACTAGAATTGAAGATAGAGTCATGCCTAACAATAGTCAAGGGAAGAAGAAGGAAGTAGAAGATCACCGTAGGAATTTTATGTTTTCTAAGAAAAAAACGTCTGTAACTGCATGTAATGACAGTTTGAATGTTAAGACTTCGAATGTTGAATTTGTTTGTGGAAAATGTGGAAAATGTGTTCGTACTTTCAATCATGATGCTTGTGCTTTTAATCATAATGGCATGAATGCTAGAACTAGGAAGCCTATTCTTGTGCCCACTAGTACTAGAAAACCCACAAGAACTTTGAATCAGACCACTGCTCAACCACTTAAGAAGCTAAGTGCGTTAGAATCCACTACTCTACGTAAACAAAAATGTTAAAGAAGCTTTATGAGAACATGAGTAGGACATGTAAACAGGGTTACTTTAGATTTAAACCACCTGGATACAAATGGGTACCTAAGACAACCCCTATTCTAATTGGGTCTATGAATTTTAGTTTGCCCTTTGAATCTATGTCTACTAATATTTGGGAACCTACTTCTATCAAAGGCTCCCATTTGTCAAACGCTACATTGTCTTCTAATGCTTATGCAGCTCGTCGAGATCATTCTCTTCATAATGGACTGTGGGTGCACAAAGCACATGACGGCAATCTCAAACTTCTAATTAACTTCGTGGAGAAGTTTCTGGGTACGGTACGGTTTGGAAATGATCAGTTTGCACCGATACTCGGATATGGAGACTTGGTTCAAGGGAATATCACTATAAAACAGGTTTATTACGTCGAGGGACTGAATCACAATTTATTCTCGGTTGGTCAATTTTGTGATGCGGATTTGGAAGTGGCTTTTCGGAAATCTACTTGCTATGTTAGAGACTACAATGGGAATGACCTTCTTACAAGTTCTCGTGGTTCTGATCTCTACACAGTGACTCTTCAAGATACATCTTCAACAAATCCAATTTGCTTAATGGCGAAAGCTACATCCTCTCAAGCATGGCTATGGCATCAACGATTGTCACATCTCAACTTTGACACCATCAACTTGCTTTCAAAGAATGATATTGTGACCGGTCTTCCTAAATTAAAATTCGTCAAAGACCATCTTTTTTCTTCTTGTGAGTTGGGGAAAGCAAAACGGAAGTCTTTCAAAACAAAGACTAACCCAAGCTCAAAAGGACGATTGGAACTTCTACACATGGATTTTTGTGGTCCCATGCGTGTAGAGAGTATTAACGGGAAAAAGTATATTCTCGTGATTGTTGATGATTAATCTAGATACACATGGACTTTCTTCTTAAGGTCCAAGGATGAAACACCAGAGGTTCTCAAAAACTTTCTCAAGAAGATACAACGCAATCTTCAAGGTCAAGTCTTAACCGTAAGAACGGATAGGGGTACTGAATTTTTGAACAAGAATTTTCAATCTTACTTTCAAGAAGAAGGCATCGAACATCAAGCGTCTATTGCTCGAACTCCTGAACAAAACGGCGTTGTCGAAAGACGGAACCGCACCTTGGTTGAGGCAACTCGAACAATGCTTTCTACTTCAAAATTACCACTATTCTTCTGGGTTGAAGCAATTGCAACTGCTTGTTATACTCAAAATCGTTCTCTCGTCATCCCAAGACATGAAAAGACACCTTACCACATCATCAATGGCAGGAAACCTACAGTTAAATTCTTCCACGTACTTGGATCTTTATGCTACATTCTTAAAGATGGTGACAATCTCGACAAGATGAAAGAAAAAGGTGCTGCATGTATTTTTGTGCGTTATGCTACATTGTCGAAAGGATATCGAGTTTACAACAAGACAACAAAGATTATTATAGAAAAAATTCATGTGAACTTTGACGAATTTCCATATATGGTACTTGAACACAAAAGCTCAAGTCCCGCACCTCATTGTCCAGCAATGGCACCTACACAAAACAATGTACGTCCCGTGCAAGAATGTCAAGAAAATACTCCTACAGCATAATCGACGGATACGACACATATGAATGAGTTGGTTGATTTATATGATCCAATGTTTGATGAATATTACTATGGAAACAATCAAGTTGTGTCAAAGCCTTCCGCTGTCAATACTGCTGATGAACCTGAACCAAGTTCACAAGACACAACTGCTTCTACTTCAGCAACCGTTGCTCAAGAGACTATTCCATTAGATACTCAACAAACTCAAGAAACTGTCATACAACCAACATCACCGACCGTCAATGCTGAAGGAGGAAACAACAATCAAGCAGTAGATGCACAACCTGACGAAGAGGAATTTATCAACCCGTTCGGTACACCGGTACACGAAGTCAGAGAGTCTTCTACGCAACATGTTGATCCGTCCAACATGCATGCATTCTATCAAAGATATCCATCCACTCACCATTGGACTCGTGATCATCCATTGCAGTAAGTAATTGGAAATCCTTCACAACCGGTTCGCATACGCAAACAACTCAACACTGATGGCGATGTGTGTATGTATGCACTCATCGTGAGTTCAACTGTACCTAGTAACATCAAACAAGCCATGACTGATCATGCGTGGAATGAATCAATGCAAGACGAAATTCATCAGTTTGAGCGCCTAAATGTTTGGGAAGTAGTTGACAGACCTTATGGAATTTCGCTTTTAGATTTCAAATGGATCTGGAAAAACAAACTGGATGAAGAACAAACCATCATCAAAAAAAAATCTCGTCTTGTGGTTAAGGGGTATCGTCAACAAGAAGGGATAGATTTCGATGAATCATTCGCTCCAGTTGCTCGATTGGAAGCTGTCAGGATATTCCTTGCTTATGCTGCACATAAGGGCTTCATATTTTTAGATGGACGTTAAAACTGCTTTTCTCAACGGTCATTTGAAGGAAGAAGTGTATGGGAATCAGCCAGAAGGATTCATCGATCCTCATCACCCTGACAAAGTCTATCGTCTCAAGAAGGCTGTATATGGACTTAAACAAGCTCCAAGGGCATGGTACGAAGAACTATCCAACTTCTTGGTCTCAAAAGGATTCTCCAAAGGTTCTATTGATCCTACTCTTTTTATTAATAAATATGGGGATGACATACTGCTATTGCAAGTTTACGTTGATGACATTATTTTCGGTTCTACGAACCCAAAACATTCAAAACATTTTGAAAAATTAATGCACAACAGATTTGAAATGTCAATGATGGGGGAGCTAAAATTCTTTTTAGGCCTCCAGATTCATCAATCCCCACGTGGTATCTTCATAAACCAAGCTAAGTATGCTCAAGAGATACTTAAAAAGCATGGTATGACCTCATGTGCTCGCGTTGGTACACCATTGTCGACCACATCCCTAGACGCTGACTTTTACTCATTTCCCGTAGATCAAACGCGATATCGCAGTATGATCGGGTCACTTATGTACCTTACAGCCAGCAGGCCTGATATTCATCATGCCACGTGCTATTGTTCACGATATCAAGCCAGACCTACTCAAAAGCACCTCAAAGAGGTTAAACGGATCTTTCGGTACCTTAAGAATACCATTCACATGGGACTCTGGTATCCGAAGGGAACCGGTTTTCATTTAACAGCTTTTTCAGATTCTGATCACGCAGGTTGCCTTGATAGTCGAAAAAGCACTTCTGGTAGCGTATAATTTCTAGGAGAAGACAAACTTGTGAGTTGGTCGTCAAAGAAGCAGGAATGCACTTCGTTCTCATCAGCTGAAGCAGAATATGTGGCTCTATCCGCGTGGTGTGCTCAAGTCCTCTGGATGAGAACTCAACTCACGGATAATGGATTCCACTTTGATAAAATAACTATGTATTGTGACTCAAAGTCGGCCATAGCCATTTCTTGCAATCCGGTTCAACACTCCCGTACCAAGCACATCGCAGTCTGATATCACTTCATCAAGGACAAGTGGAACGTGGCAGCGTGGAATTATACTTTGTCAGAACTGAGTACCAGATAGCTGACTTGTTTACAAAAGCCCTATCTCAAAATAGGTTGCAGTATCTCGTTGGTCGTCTTGGTATGAAGTATATGACTCCCGAAGACTTGGAGGTTCTGGCAAATGAAGCTGCTTGATTTTCCTCTCAGAATGACTTCTAAGCGCATCACAGCTTAGGACTTGGACCTCAACTAAGGAAAGTTTATCTCGGACGATAAATTATCCTTCTCAACGAGAAAAACATATTTCTCGGTCATGAGCTTCCTATAAAAACATTCAAAGTTTTAAGTTCATGAAAACCGACTTCTAAGTAAATGTCAGCTTAGAACTCGTACTTCCACTTCAGGAAAGTTTATCATGGATGATAACTTATCCTCCACAACAGGAAATTAAGTTTTCTCGGTCATGAGCTAGTCACAAAACATTCAAAGTTTTGAGCTCATGTAAATCAGAATTTATTTTAAAACCGTTGAACACAACTTTTCAAGAATTTCTCAAAAAGATTTTTCTAAATCTTTCAAAATTGTGTGTTCAACACTCCCTTCCTCATATGTGGTTTTCATATCTCAAAATTTTCATATGTTATTGGGTACATCTCTAAAGTTGTCATATTTTATGTATCCAACACATTCCGAAAATGATATTAAATCTGTCATATATTATCGGTAAAGGCATCTCAACTCCGTAGCTCAACATATTTTGTGGTGTCGTTTTTCTAAAAAAATTTCAAATTTTGTCTCAACACACACATATATTGTTGAGGGGGGGCGACCTGACTGAAAATGTTCCATGATTCATGCGTGCACATATGTTTCTCTCCCGTCGATTTTTTGGAAATTGTCATATTTTAATCAATTGGTATCTCTAATATTATATTTCTATATTAGAGATAGGGGGAGAAAATGTGATTAAATAATATATCGCAACATGTGATCTTAAAGACTCAAGTGCAACTCTTTCCTTCACATGCCAAACTATTTCGTATATTGATGCATGTGTGTAGGGGGAGCTTTTTGGAAATATAAAACTTTCAAAGTGTTAAAAGTTTTGATTTTTATCAAACACTTTGAATGGTTTCAATGGTTTTATGGTTACGATCTTTACCTAAAACAACATACTATCCACGATGGAACGATGGAGTCAAAAGGTGGTTTAGGATAGGAAACTAAGTCCTATGATCCAACCAGAACCGGAGGGATCTACCCAAGGACATTCCATAGCTAGAAATAGTTGTCCTTAGGAAATATGGAGTGGAATGAAGTTGAATGCGGACCAACTACTTAAGTTAGCACTAGAACAATCACAACAAGGTGCTAATGATGACGTATTGGTAAGCATTGAAGGAGTTGAATATTCTATGCAACTTAGGTAGAAACCAGGTTAACACATATCTTGAAGACAAGTGTCATGGACCCAGTGATGCGATGCACAACCCTTTCTTAGCCATTCGAGTTTCTCTCAAAAGAAACTTGTCTCATTGTCACGGAGATCAACACATATCTATTGACTTTCTCACTCCGAGTTAGTTAATATTGAAAAGGTGCCAGTCTGCTCCAACCTCCGATTACCAAAATGCACTTATTGAGTCAGAGCCAAAAGAGATCAATTTATCATCTCATTAGGACATAATCGAGTCCTACGCATTATCCTTGTGATACTGCCAGAACATCTGAGTGATATGATTCATAATGAAGATGGAAATCCTGCTTGAGCCAGCATTAAACAAGCTCATGGTAGGTAACTTGTGCGATTCTACACAAATCAAACTTGTGAGAACTGGAAAGCAACTAAGTTACTTGATTCCAGGTTTCTTCGCAAAACCCGTGTGATCTTGCCAGAACATTCAGAGTGACACTCCTGAGTACTCACAGTAACGAATGGAAATCCTTCCAGTGTCAACATCAAACAGCATTGCGTTAGGTGACTCGCAAGATTCTCTATGAATCAAGCTTGTGACAATGTGGAAAGCAACAATGGTGCGATTCTTTTAGAATCAAACTTGTTCCAGGAATTCTGAATTGACGACTCTAATCAGACGGATGATTTATCCTTATGATTCACTCTTTACGTTCGTAGTCTGCTTTGAGACGGTCGAGTAAAGAGAACTGGCTACTACCGCCGGGAAACCCTGTCAAGGAGGTTCTTAATCGAATCTACCCGATCACAGGTACGGTATCTGATACTGTCTAACGGTCTTTACCGACCGGAGGTAAAATGCTACCGAGTTAGGATAAAATGTTCAAAGCCATTTGATCCGTGTCTATATATGTTGCTGCATATCAATAAGGTGGCGTAGCTGTGTACTAACCGATGTCGATTCAGAAGTCACAAGAGCACAAGATGGCGAAGGGTTATCTTAGTCACAAGGAGCACAAGATGAAGATCTCAAGCACTCAAAGTCAAATGACAAAGGCTCAAGATAAAGATCACAAGGCATGAAGGAACAAAACCGTTACAAACAAGATCAAGACCAAGATACAAGACCAAAGCAGGAAGATTTCCTCTACAAGAATGTATTCACTCAATCATCTTATGCTTTTTAAGCTTTTTAAGATGACCGATACATTGGGGGAGATTGTTAGCCGTATATTTTATATAGTTGAACAAGAATGTAATAGGTCATCTTAGTCGTTATTGGTCTTGTATTGTAATAGGTTAGTCGGGAAAACCGGGCTTGGTATTTAAGCTAATATTGTATAAGTTAGGGGCGTAAGCCCAAGCAAAGCTAAGCCCAGCCCATGAACAAGCCCACTAAGGCATTATGGTCGTGGCATATAAATACCCTCTTCCATGTGTGGAAGAGGGTGTTGGTTAGCATTTGATTTCTCTCTCTAAAAGTGTTTAATCATCCATAATCTCTCTTATTTCTCTCTCTACTTTTCTACTCTTTATCTCTCTAAATATCATCTTATATTGTGTTATGGAGTAAAGTAGGATTAACAATCTTTGGTAACTAGGATTTGAAAATAATGGTTTAAGGGGCAAGTGGTTACTCAGGCATTAATGACTTAATTTTGAAAGGACAGCCCCCATAATTAGGGGTCAATGAACAGTTTTGTGACCATTATTTATGGTCAAATTACTCATTTGACTCAACTATCACAAACATACACACACAAATACGCTCCTACCCATCACCATCTTCAATCAATCATCTTTCACTACTTCAATCAACATCAATGGCATCACTACAGTACAAGCCTGATCATAACAAGGTTGCCTATCTTGGCGAAGGTACTATATGAGACGAGTTCACAGACATCCTGAAATACATTAAAGCTCCCAATCTAAGGTATGCTCTTACTGTTTGCCCCACTGTGTATGATACTGTTATACGTCAGTTTTGGGCAACTGCCAACCTTGTTGTTGTTTTGGGTCGCCCATTAGAGCTCCATGATACTATAGATGGTCGCTCCTATGTGGTGTCTGAGGCATCCATTAGGTCTGCCCTTCATCTTCAAGATGAAGATGGCATTGTCTCTATTCCCAATTCAGAGGTGTTGGATGGTGTGGCTGCTATAGGCTATAATCATGAGGGGAAGTTTAACTTCCAGAAGTATAGATTTGCCCTTTAATGGAAGCTGCTGGTTCACTTTTTGATTCATTGTTTGAGTCCAAAATCTAGGAGTTGGGATGCGTTTCCCATCCCCCTTGCTACTGTTTTGATTTGTATTGCTCAGGGTCGTACTTTTAACTTTTCTCCTTACCTGTTTGATGGCATGATTAGTAACCTTAGTTATACTGGATCTAGGAAGAAGTTCTTGATGTACCCTAGGTTTTTGCAGCAAGTTCTTATGTGCTTACCTAGGATTAGGAAGGAATATGTGCCACCAAAGCTTACCCCAAAGGTTTATGCGAATATAGCACTTGGTTATAAGGGTCCTTTGAGACCTCTTACTGATGCTATGTTCGGCTGATGTAGAGTTTTTACCACCCTTTAGGAAAAGAGCAATAAATAGGGCAAGTGAGCATGACGATTTAGGAAAACCGTGTGTGAATGACCCTAAGTAAGTTCGTTCTCAAGGAGGCTAGTGTGTTATGTGTGTAATGATATGGATTAATTTGTGATTATATTTGAGAAAGAAAGATAGAAAAGGGATTAGAGGAAAAAGACGGTTATCAAGACGGATTAAACTAATTCTAAAAAGGCGTACACGTAAAGTCGTAAAAACCACCAAAATTAAAATTTTAACCTAAAAATTTCTAAAAATTACCAAAAATCCCTAATAATATTCTAAGAGTTTACAAAAAATCAAAACTTGCAAAAACCTTTTAATTAATTAGATAATGACTTTTTAATGCTAATTAAAGCCCTAAAAATCAAAATTAATTATTAAAAAGCCCTAAACAAGATTTTCAAGTTTGTAAACCTCAAAAATACTCTAATTAAGCTAAAAACTATTTTTCAAAATTTTAAAACCAATTTAAACTATTTTTAAACAATTAAAAACTCCTAAAATAAATTAAATCTTAAATTAATTGTAGAAAATAATTAAAAGACCTAAAAAAATATTTGGAAAGTTGTAAAAATCCTAATTAAGTGTTTAGAACCTAGGAAAAATATAAAAACCTAGAAAATCAGACTTTTAATTTTTAATAATAAAATAATATTAAAATAATATTAAAAATCCAAAAATTATAAAAAATTCTAAAAACTTGCAAACTAGCTTAATTTAACCTAAATAACTTAGAAATGAAAGTGAAATTACCTAAATACCCCTATTGGGCCTAGAAAATGGGCCAAACCCAAAACAGACCCTTATTGGGCTTAATTAAGGCCCAATAAGAAAAAGTGTTCAAAATAAGCCCAAAAAGCACAGGTTGACTCAAAATTTGATTTTAAACAACTTTTTCCAAAGGCCTAAAAGCCGAAAATGTGAAATAAGCCAACTTATAATAAGCAGCTTATTCTTAATGGGCTTTTGAGCCCATTAAGCCATAAGCTGATGCCATAAGCTATAATTTTACACACAAGCTTCTTTTGACCTAACAAAGACTTCTACAAAAAGAATTTTCAAATAAGCCCACTTAATAAGCCAGAAACAGTTCACAAACTTATTCACAAAATGACAAAATAGTCGTTTTTATGATCTAGACCACCTCAGAAGCTGATTCAAGTTGCAAAATGTTTCTTATGACAAAACTAAGCTTAATAATCAAAAACCTTTCAAATAAGCACACTCAATAAGTTGGAAAGTCAATTAAGCACTTATGTTAAAAGTCAAACAAGTTGGTTTTCTAGTAAAAAGTCCAAGTCAAAGTCTCATAAGCTCCAGTTTACTAAAATGGGTCAAATAATGAAGATCTATCACAAAAAATAAGTTGTTGCAAGTCAGAATAAGCTAAAATAGCTTAATGATAAGCTGATGACAAAATTGCACTAGCAGGGGCTAGTTTTGGATGTTGAGCAGTGGAAACTTTTTCCACTGCTTGACTATTTTGACTTTTTGTCTTTAGTGACTTTTTTGGAGATTCAGATTTCACAAAGGCACCCAAATGATCTTTGGATCAAAAGGAGTCAATCACAATCAAAATAACACAATCACTAACACCCAATTGATATAGTTTAATCAATCATTCATCAGACATTGCACAGACATGAACAATAAGCAGTTAAGCACTTATGAGCAGTTTTAGCACAAATCAGCCAGCCAAATTCAACCAAATGCACACACAAGCTATAATAAACTCCAATAAGCAAGTCTAAACAGGTTTCATGCACTGGTTCAAAGAATTAAGCAAGATTCAAGCAATGAAAGTTACTGATGAACACTAACACATGCAGTTTCTACTTTTGCTGATGTATTTGACACACAAGCCAATTTCAACACCTCAAATCTTTCAAACAGGTTATATTAACTTTGTTTAAACCACTTTTATCCCTAAGCATGCATACAAACTAAGTGTTCCCAAAATCCTAGGTCAAAACAAGCAGAAACAAGGTCTATATAGCAGATTGTTTAATCCAAGTGTTCAAACCCAAAAACTTACAGCAAAACACTCTCAAACAAAGGTATAGCAGATACAAAGCATAAACAACAACTTCCTTTAACACAATAACAAGTTACAAGCATAAACCAGTAGACCCAAACACCCCTTTAACTTTTCCAAATCAAAATTTTCAAAGACAAAGTGAGATTTCAGGCCAACCAAGCATCAATTAACACTAAAACAAGTATAATAAACAGATTCAAGCAAGAACAAGCCACAAAATTCACAAGAACACAAGTTTCATACAAATATCACCAAAAATCACAATTTAAGCAGATTTTGAGATTAAGTATGCAAACCTCATGGATGTACATCCACACCCACGAATTTTGAGCTTATGTGCTAGCAAGAACAAGCACAAGCTTCCACAATAAGCCTGCTAAGATTGCACAAGGGTTAAGCACAATATCATAAAAATCAGAAACTTTGGAAAAAACTTGATTAATGCAAACTTGTTACCCCACACTTGATTATCCCCAAGTTATAAGCCTCACCACACCTAGTTGTGACCTAAGAAAGCTGAAAAATACATAAACCCTAGTTGTGAAGTCCCAAAATTGCCCTTGTAGCTTTTTGAAAATCTTGGCTTCATGTGACTTGAATTGGCGTTTTGTGGTGATAGCTGTCATGAGAATGTGATCAAAGGGCTCAAACAAAGCTTAAAATGTAAGCTTGAATGTGGGACGTTGGATTGTGGCCATCTTTTTGGCAATATGCATGGGTGTGGAGCAGGGGAGACACAAGGAGACAAATGGGGTAATGAGGTGTCCATGTTTAAGGTTGGGTTGTGTTAAGTATCCACTTAATCTTAAATCTGGAGGTGATGGCTGCTTAATTCTTGCTTAGTCAATAGTCCCCAATTTGTGTTCTTGAGTAATAGTAACGCGTTTTAATCTGGTTTGGGTTTTAAAAAGATGTTAAGCGCCAAAATATTAAACTAATCCAAGATTAGTTATAACAGGTTTAAGTGGATAGCTGAGGTGGACAAAAGGTGGAGTTTCATTGGTGGAGGGGAGTAAGTGGGACACGTGGCAACCCGGGAGTGGTTTAGGTAAGTTTAGATGTTGGCCAGAATAAGTCCCTCACTTTTCTTTCTTCTTTCACTTTGTAAATAAATCCTACAAATCTGATTCCCTTTGTTATTTAAGTTTCTTTTTTCACACTTTTGCCCCAAATACTTTTCCAAAGTATTTTCAGGGGTATTTCTTGCCATTTTTGAATTCTTCAAGGACTGATTTGGTATTTTCTTCAATGATAATGGTCTAGACTTGTTTAATTGACATTTTGGAGGACTGAAATTGCCAAGTCTTGATGATTAAGGGACCATTTTTGCCAATTGTTGAAAGTTGAGGGTCCTTTTTGTAATTTTGAGATTTTCAAAGGACCAAACTTGTCATTTTTTGCACTTTGAAGGACTTCATGATATATTTGACTTTTTGGATGATATTGGTTGACAATTTAGCTTTGTTGAGGGGCTAAACTTGCCAAATCTTCAAAGTGGAGGGTCCTTTTTGTAATTTTGACTAACTTTAGGGACCAAACTTGTAATTATGAGGATACAAGGGTATAAAGTGTCAATTCTTCATAATTGGAGGACCCTTCTTCATAATTCTTCAAATCTTCAAGGGTTGATCTTGGGAAAGTCTTCACTAGGGCTTGGTTCATTGTGCGGCTTCGTTTCCCGTGTTCGTTTTTGCATGATTCTTGTGATCTTTTGTCATTTTCTCAATATCCGTACCTAAAATACACAAGCAACAAACACAAGCATATATTTGGGTATTTTGATGATATTTAATGCATTTTAAGCCCTATTTGGAAGATGAGACTATGTATAAAAGCAGTCTCATCACTCCCCCATACTAAACCATTGCCGTGCCCTCACGCAATGCTAGAATAAAGTATCAAAGCATCTCCAAAATTCATTTTATTCACTTTATTGAACGATAAATTAGCTACACTACTACTACGGCTACCACTACTTGCGTTTTAGACATAATGTATGATTTTCATCGCAAAATGGGACGTTTAGGTTCATAGAATAAGAACACGTGAATGCTTCGTTAGAAATAATTTCATCGTCCTCGATTTTCACTCCAATTCCATGCTAAGCGTGCAACGAGATCATTGTCATTATAAGTTAGTAATGCTAACACTACTCATATGCCCTAATCACGTACTTATTCTCCTATTATTCCTAAGTTGTATGTAGAATATTGATAACCTATGAATCTATGAAGTGGGTTGATGTTTTCTAGTGAGAGAAACTAGAGAGAGAAAGTGAGAGAAACTATGTGTTATTTTATTAATATGAAAGTTTCAAATGAACAACAACCAACCCCTTTCCATGGTGGAAAGGGGTATTTATACTTCCAAGCAACATTGGGCTTGGGCCGGTCCATGACAAGCCCATGGACCGGTTCTTACTTAACTTAATAAGTAACAATTAACTATTTGTTAACTACGAGCTATTACAACATAAATCATATTGTGGAGTGACCGATACTTCTAATATACGTTAAAACGTATTTCTAACAATCTCCCCCTAAGGGAGGTCACTCCACGTTACAAAGTTCTAAACCTAGCATACTATACTAAGTCTTCGTTCTTTAGCTCGTAGTCTTTTCTTCTTTTCTATCTTTTGTTGTGAATATGTTGGTTTGGTCTTTTTGGCTTTGGCTTGAGAGCATTGTTCTTTGGCCTTTCACGTGTGATCTTTGCCTTTCTTGTGAATTTTGCCTCCTCGTGACTCCATGTTCCACACACTTATGTCTTTTTGTTGAATTCTCGAAAGTTTCAGAGTTTGTTACAGCGGAAGACTTCATCTTGTACTTTCTTGAATTTTTGCTGAACTTTGATGCAGAAAGACATAAGCATGTGGGAACGACTTCTACAGGTACACCGCAACACCACCGTCTTTAACTGGTACACAGCAACGCCACCGTCTTCAACAGGTACACAGCAACGCCACCGTATTTAACAGGTACACAGCAACGACACGAATAAAATGGCTTTGAACATTTTATTCTAATTCGGTAGCATTTTACCTCCGGTCGGTGAAGACCGTTGGACGATATTAGATATCGTACCCGTGACGGATAGTTTCAATTAAGTAACTTCCTGACAGGATTTCGCGGGTAAACCCGTTCTCTTTATTCGACCGTCCAAAGCTGACTGCGAACATAAAGAGTGAATCACTTGGATAATTTATCCTTGTGATTTGAAGCCGTCAATTCATGAAACCTGGAACAAGTGAATTTCAATTAAGATTTTCACCATCGTTGCTTTCCAGTTGTCACGAGCTCAATTCATAAAGAATCTTGCACGTCACCTACCAAGTGTTGTTTGATGTTAACACTAGAAGGATTTCCACTCGTCACTGTGATCAATAAAGAGTCACTCTGAGTGTTCTGGCAAGATCATATGATAATGCATAGAGGCCTGGAACGAGTTTAAGTTCAATTAAGAATTAAACCACTGTTTCTTTCCAGTTTTTCACAAGATTGGTTCTAAACGAACCGCACGTGTAACCTACCATGAGCTTGTTTGATGTTGGCTCAAGCAGGATTTCCATCTTCATTGTAATACTTACGTATTACTCAGATGTTCTGGCAATATTACAGGAATATTGCGTAGGACTCATGAAAATCTCTTACTTTTCACAGTGTGTGAGAAAGCAAGGAATAAATGGAAAGTGTCCTAATGAGACTTTTGATGATCTCTTGGTTCTAGACTCGATTGTGCGTTTTGATTTAGTGAGCGATGGCTGGAGAGGAGTGCCACCTTTTCAATACCAGTCTATTCGGAGTGAATAAACCAATAGATAACGTGTTGATCTCCGTGTGATTAAAACAAATACCTTTTGAGAGATATTTGAGTTAGCTGGGAAGGGTTGTGCATTGCATCACTGGGTCCATGATGTCTTTCTTCAATACCGAGAATCATTAGCAAAAATGACCTCAATAGCATATGTATTGACCCGGTTTCTGCCTAAAGTTGTAAGGAGGGCTTCTTTCTTTACACCCTTTATCTTTACAATTCTTTTTCATTCTTCAACCCCTTCAATGCTTACCAATACGTCATCACTAGCACCTTGTTGTGATTGTTCCAGTGCTAGCTTAAGTACTTGGTCGGCATTCAGCTACGTTCACATTCTTTCTCCATCTTTCCTAGGTCTTCTAATTCTATCTAGGGAATTGTCCTTGGGAAGATTCCATCGGCTCTGATGAATTATTGGACTAAACCTATTCCTACCACCCTTTTGTCACCACATTCGTCGTGAATTAAGTGTGTTTTGGGAAGGAATTGCCACCATGAAAAATCATTGAAAATCACTTAAGGTACTTGTGATATTGAAATCAAAAGTTTTGTACCTTAGGTGTTTTGTTCATCAAAAACGCTCCCCCTTAACACGTGCTTTACACATATTAAGTTGGATAATCGTTAAGTCTTTTTCATCTTTTAGCCAAGTATCATTTAAATCTCCTTAATCCCATTTTCTCCCCTTATCCAAAATGTTAACCATTAATATTTGGGATATTGAATGGATTAACCGGTCTTTGGGTAAAAATGAAATCGATGTTTGGCCATAGAACATGTTCATGCTCCCCCTTAAGTTAATAAGGGATAGTTGTAGTGCTTTAGTATGATATATTTTGAAAAATTTAGAATCTCGTGAGAAATTCTTGAAAAATTATCATACCTTAACACTACATCAAGCCATTAAAGCACAATATTCACAAATATACATATTCACAATTGAAAACCAATATAAAGTGGACCTGAAATGTACGACCCATTAGATGGATCGTTGCAGTAGCTTGTGGTGCACTAGATATGGTCTACCACCAACGAATCTTTCCAAACTCCTCATCAATCTACGTTCACGGAGCTTTTGATCAATCTTCTTGATCACATAATTCGCCATCTGCCGATAACCCTTATGCCAGTCCTCGGTCATCTCTGGTAAAGTCCCACCTGAATTAAGATGCTCCAACTTTCCTCTGACTTGTAAAAGAGTTCCATCACTATACTTATAAAGCTCACCCACCCTCATAAACTTCAATAACCCTCGACTGTTCAAGTAGAAAATGCCGCAATTCGGAACAGAAATGCCGGTATAGGGACATCTATCTACATGTTGAGGTAACACTTGATTCACTGGACGGGTTAGGTTAAGCTTCCTTTGATAGCTTTCGACTCCCAACTGAAGATCTTCAACTCGTTTCTTGATAACAACGCTTCGTGTGAACATACGAAGTGCTGTATTCAAGGCAATGAGGTCTTCACGAGGAATATGTGTGAGTTGGTCTCAGGTCATCAGAAGCAACATATCTTCGATATCCTCAAGGCGAATGATAGAAAAATCTCCCTGCTGGATTTTGTATTCTCTGTCATCCTCCCTTTTCAAGCGAATCTCCGTCACATGATAATAGCCATTCTTAGCTTCAGTTTTCAACCCTAAGATGCTGGAGATGCGGATGTCGGATTTAACGTTACTCCCTGAATTGACTAGACAGCAGCCCCTGTACGCCCTTCGAACTCGTTCGTACTAGTGTGATGCACCTATGACAGCATACATATCATAATTACGATTTACCTTTGGGACCCAGAGTCGGTTTACCTTTTCCTCGATAAAGGGTATTGTCCCCCAGTTGGCATCTTTCAACAAGGTTAGGGAGGTTGCGTACTTTGATGACCCCTTCAGAAGATACACAAGATCATTGGTGACGAAGAAGTCGAGAGCAATCTGATTATCTTGAGTAGGATCAAGTGGAGGTGGGGCTCTTTCTGATTCATGAAGACCTGGCCGTTGAACGGTGTTCAGAGCTTTCAGGATCTCATCGGCATAATACTCGAACTCCATTTGGGTTAACCGGGTTTTGGCGCGAAGTCTCTTATCCTTCAGTGCTTTCTTCACCAAAGATGGAGTAACCGAAGTCTTATACTCATGAGCAAGAAATGCACATAAGTCAATCGGACTGCGGATACGGAGATACAAGACATCTTTGTCAGCGTCTGTGATCGGATCATATTGCGCCGCTGCCGTGATCCAAGCCTGTGGTGGTGCAGTCTCGTCAATCTCCAACGTGTCTGCCCAGTCCCTTGTGCTTGGAACAGTAGATTGTGGGTCTTGTTGTAGAGGAGTGGAGACGTGAACATCTGCTGGTTCTGATTCAGGCATCTCGGCAGTGTCATGGACGGGTGAGTATTGTGCAGCTTCAGGTTCAGTTACCGATTCTGCAATCACAGGAGCAACCACAATAGAACTAACAAGGTTAGTGGTAACAGGTATAGATACAGCGATAGATGTACCAGGAATAGATGACGCTGTAGTAGCATTCACATCGTGGCGCCACTTGGATCGTCTGGATTCCGTGGAAGTAGATTTTTCCTTTGCTGCTGCATCTTTCTTAGACATGGTTCCAGACTTAGCAGGTTTCTTTGAGCTGGCAACCTTATCCCCCTTTTCAGGCTGTTTACCTCCATCATCGTCCTTATCGTTATCCTCGTTGCTCCCTTTAGCACTCTCCACATTACCATCACCACCATCATTACCATCATTATCATCATCATCTTCATCATCATCATCCTCATCATCATCATCATTCTTATCATCATCATCATTATCTTCTCCTTCTTCTTCTTCTTCCTCTTCTTCACCCGTACCCTCTTCTTCTTCACTTTCTTCCCTTTCTTCCTCAGGGAGAATGTGGTAGGGTACCACATTTCCAAACGTTTTAAATAACCTATCATCCTCCATGATAGCGTCATTCAGGGATTTGAAGAGAGCCCGTTGAATCCTAGATTTATCAAACTATCCAAGTTCCCTCATACGAGCTTTGAGGATCTTCTTCAATTCAAAATCCGTTAAGTCATAAGCAATCTTGTAGGCGGATTCTGAAGGATTGGATGACTTGATCATCAAGTTATCAGCAGCGAGTGTCTTCAACTCATCACGCAGTTTAGGCATAAGGGATTCAACGGATTCTTTCACTCTCTGCTCAATAGAAGCTTCAAGAGCTTCTTTCTGCTCTTTATAGTTATCCTTAATTTCTCGAAGTCTCGTAATTCGTGTTGCATGCCTATCAGCTTCAGCCTTTTTGACCCGAGCAAGTTCTTCTGCATGAGCTTTACGTGTAAATTCCATATCTGCAGCGAACTTAGCAATCAACTCTTCTTGAGCTTTCTTAGATGCTTCTTCACTTTGCACTCTTCGAAGTAGCTCTTGGCGAAGATTATCCATCTCTCTTTTCTGATTATCCGTGTGTTTGTCCAACATCTCTGCCATGACGAATGCCGCCATTGAAGATGTTCCAGAGCTACTTTGGGAGTGTTGAAGAGGCTCGGTTGTGACTACGGTACTAAGGATGGGAGTTATCGGTGGAGGAAGAAATGGTGTTGAAACCGGTCGGGTTGGTAAGGGTTGTATTGGTGGAGGTTGAGTTACTAAGGGTTGAGTAGGTACCATGATTATAGGATCAACGGACTCCTTTTCAACACTTGCTGAAACGGGGATGGATATTTCCTTTGAAGTAGAATACCGTTCGGGTGATCCAAACTCATCAACATCATCTGGTTCCACGTACTCTTCTTCAATATTCATCTGAGCACCCGAACCACTACCACCTGTATCTCTCCTACTCCGTTCAAGAGCTATCTTCATTGCTTTTCTCTCAGCCTTGTTAAGAGTAGGATCATCAATATCTTCTTCATCGTGGAGAACTAACTCATCAGCCGTACCCTTTCCTTCTTAACTGCAGTCTTCTTCTTTTTGGCTTTGGGTTAGGGTAAAGTTGTTTGCTTCCGTTTACCTTTGCTCTTAACTATGGTAGATGAGTCTTCACCTGCTAGAATGCTTGCTTGTTGATTCTTAATTTCTTGTAGCAAGTTCTTGTAATCATCAGATGCGATTATCTCATCGATCAGAAGATGACTGGGAATGGGACCAGGAATAACCGTATTCGAATGAGTCTCCTGCCTTAAGTCTACCAAATCATCATCATCTATCGTGTGGTGACGACTACCTGCACGCTTATCAATAGATGCATCGTTTTCCATAAAGTAATGTATGATCAGCTTAATGAACCTAGGGTACTGGTAACTTTTAACCTTACCCTTCGTGTTTGTGAAGAGTTGAAAAGTAAACTCCTCCTATAGCAATGATGCATAATCAATACCCATACCTTTGAACATACCATAAAACATCTTGATGATTGGCGGACGAACATCATCAAACCCAGTTGTTTTGGGTGTGAAACATCGGCTTAGAATCCCAAAAATAGCTTTCCATGGTTGACCAACTTTGGCAGTAGTAAACTCAGACACGGTTCGTATGTCAAGACATCCAATGGCAGTGAACATTTCCATGATCTGGTCCTTAGTCGGGTTGGCTGAGTATGATAGGCCTTTGAGTGTCGGCCGAAATCCAAAGATCTTCCTGAAGTCTGACACAGTAAGCGTCTGCTGCTTGTTGTCCAAGGAAAATGTGATTTTGTTCGACGTTCTCTCTTTGGTAGCCCAGAACTCGTAAAGGTAGTCATAGGGCACTGAAGCACTTCTCCTTAGCGCATGCTTTAGATGAGATTTATCAAGTATGGCTGTACCTACCTTAAATCCATTATGGGTAGAATGAGATACCTCCTTCAAACGAAAGTTGTTTAGAAGAAACTTTAGAGTCTTGGCTTCGGCAATGGCGGTTGCTCTGGCGTCTTGTATTTGTTGTACTGTAGGGTTAGTCATCGTCTCTGCTTAAGATAAAACACAAAAGTTGAAACATACAAATATGATTATCATTATGATTTTAAACCTAAGCATTGGACATATGACCTAATCCCTTAAGCTTGTAAAACATTCAAACATATTCTATACGGAATAAACATTCAATTCGGAATAATTGGTCTATGCGGAATAAAAAAATCCTATGCGGAATAAAAAGTCTATTCGGAACATTAGGCCTATGCGGAATAAGATCCCTATTCGGAATAAAAAGTCTATTCGGAACATTAGGCCTATGCGGAATAAACAATCTATGCGGAATAAAAAATCCTATGCGGAATAAAAAAGTCTATTCGGAATATTAGGCCTATGCGGAATAAATTTCTTTATTCGGAAAGATCTTTCTATGCGGAATAAAATTCTTTATTCGGAAAGTTAGGCCTATGCGGAATAAAGATCCTATTCGGAAAGATTTCGCTTATGCGGAATAAAATTCTTATTCGGAAAGAACTGTCTATGCGGAATAAAATTCCTATTCGGAAAGAACTGTCTTATGCGGAATAAAGTTCTATTCGGAAAGATTTTTCTATGCGGAATAATCCTCCTATTCGGAAAGTTCATTCTATTCTGAATAAATGCCTTATTCGGAAAGTCCTCCTATTCGGAATGTTTTTAACAGTTACGATTTTTCTAATTAGGCACTTATTTTTTGATTCATGTGTTCTAAGGGCCATTTTAGTTCAATTAGTGCTATTCCGAATCAATCCCAGGCAAAACCCCCAATTAATTTAAACCCTAATTAAGCAGAAACTTAAATTGATTGATTCCGATTAAAAAGAGATAATTAACTTGTATTGCAGGAATGATTAAACCGTTTTGATACCTTTTGAAGATCTTGATCTAGAAGATTGAATGAAAGAACTTGTTTGTGTGTTCGTGTATTTGTTAATGGCGGGCAAGGGGGAGAAAAATAAAATCAGAAAAGTGAAAGAGAGAGAAGAGACGGGGGGATGAATTTGACTAGGTCAAATTTTTACAAGTTTGACATATTGTCAACTTTACCCCCTCAACTTTTCCTCTTTCTTTAATCAAAATTCTTTTGTTTTTCCAAGTTTTAATTCTTGTCATTTTGACCCTATCTTATGTTAAATTCCCGAGCCTTAGTGATTAACGTATCTTAACACACACATAAATCTATTCACGACAAACTTATAAGCAACAACAAGACAAATGCCAAAGCAATCCAACCATTAACCATTGAGCTTTTTGAGTTTCCTTGAAAACTTTTGAAGATCTTTTTGATGTGAAAGATGATGTAACATTTTCTCCCCTTAAACGATGACCCGTTTTCTATTTCAAGAGCTGTATTCATTGTTTAACGAGGCACATGATGATGAAAAACATTTTCCAATTGATGTTTTGAAAAGATCGATTCGTGTTATCAATAAGATTTCTCTTATTTTAACAAATTAATGCACTGAGACGTACACAAATTTGTGTTAGACCAAGTTGTAAAGTAAACTTGATCCCTTTGCATGATTTGGCTTGTAAATCACGCCCGAGAAAATTAATTCCCGTTCTGAGCCAACGTTTTCCAAGGAAATACGTGACTTTAATATGAAAATCGGGTTGCAGTCTGAAATAACTACAAGCCATAATGGGCATGTTTTAAAAATGTACAACTTTTATACGGACTCTATTTATGGCACCGTGTCAATATTGATCGACATTTCTAAGGCCATAAATATTACCGTACTAAAAGACATACCCGTTTTAAAAACGAAAAATATTTTTGGTTTTTCTTGATTTTATAATTTTTATGGTTTTTCTAGGTTTTATATTTTTTATGGTTTTTGTTGGTTTTATATTTTTGTATTTTCTTTTTGTGGTTTATATATTTACGATAATATACATGATCACGAACAAAGGATACTCTGAATAGTTTACCACGACTATTCAGCTGATTCTTCTGCCAACTCTTTGAGAGTCGCTGGAGTAAATGATTTCATGCCAAGCTTGTCGATCAAAAACTCGATTCGTCCTCGATCTAAGTCTTTGGTGAACATATCCGCCAGCTGGTACTCAGTAGTGACAAAATACAGCTCGATCACTCCGTTCTCCACCTGCTCCTTAATGAATGGTAGCGAATGTCTATGTGCTTGGCCCGGGAGTGTTGAACATAGTTGCAGCAAAGGGCAATGGCGCTCTTGTTGTCACAATACATCGGGATTTTGTTGAATCCCAAACCATAGTCAGTTAATTGTGATCTCATCCAAAGGACTTGAGCACAGCAACCGGACATGGCGATGTATTCAGCCTCCGTGCTAGAAATTGCAACACTTTTCTGCTGTTTTGAAGACCACTGATCAATCTATCTCCAAGGAGTTGCACAGATCCAGAAGTGCTAAGCCTCGTGTCTTGACATCCAGCATGATCGGCATCTGCGTATGATATTAAAGCAATAGAGGAATCTTTCGGATACCATAGACCACGATGAAGTGTTCCTTTTAGATACCGAAAGATCCTTTTCACAACATGTAGGTGCTTTTCGGTAGGCCAAGCCTGATACCGGGCACACATGCATACAGCAAATTGCAAATCAGGCCTGCTAGCAGTCAGATATAGAAGGGTGCCGATCATCCCACGGTAAAGTTTTGGATCGACAATAGTCCCATTCCTATCTTCATCTAACTTGGATTTCTCCACCATTGGAGTGTCCACGGGGTCACAATTTTCAAAGTTATATTTCTTAAGAGATTCTAGAGCATATTTGGATTGATTAATAAAGATGCCTCTGGGCTTCTGAGAAATCTGTAATCCTAAGAAAAATGAAATTTTTCCCATCATCGACATCTGAAAGCGTGTGGACATTATCTTCTCAAAGCGATTTGACAATTCTATGTTAGTGGCAGCAAATATTATATCATCAACATAAATTTGTACCAGAATCATGTCGTTGCCTTCCTTGAGAGTGAATAGAGTGGGGTCCACCTTGCCTTTGGAGAAGCCTTCCGAAATGAGATATGTTGACAGGAGATCATACCACGCGCGTGGAGCTTGTTTCAACCCATAGAGAGCCTTCTTAAGCTTGTACACATGATTAGGAAACTCCGTACTGACGAACCCATCCAGCTGACTAACATAAACTTCTTCCCTTATTTCACCGTTCAAAAATGCCGTCTTCACATCCATTTGATAGACGATCATGTTCATATGAGCAGCATACGCAAGGAATAGTCTAATTGCCTCCAATCTTGCCACAGGAGCAAAAGATTCTTCAAAGTCTATACCCAAGGCTTGTTTATATCCTCTAGCAACCAATCTAGCCTTATTCTTTAATACTGCACCCATCTCATCAAGTTTAACCTTATAAACCCACAACAAAGTAAGGATGTTGGCCTTGTCAGGGAGAGGAACTAATTCCCATACTTCAAGTCTTTGAAATTCATTTAGTTCCTCTTGCATAGCTTCAATCCGAGATGATTGAGTCATAGCATGTTGCCAGTTTTTAGGTTCAACTTCGGAGAGAAATGCATCAAAGTAGCAATAGAGTGCACTCTCTTGTAATTGATGGCGTGTAGAGACTGGTCGATCTAGATTTCCAATAACATTCCTAATAGGGTGATCTTTTGTCCATTTGGTGCTATGTTTTTCAATCCTAGGTGGTCTGGAGTGAACAATAGAAGGAGCTTCTTCTGAGGTAGACGCGGCTGAAGGGTTTTCAGGTATCGCTACACCAAAGAAAGGAAGCGCTTGTAGGTGAGCATATTCCAAGTCGTGATCAATAGAATCCTCTTCCACATCATTAGGCACAAGTAGGGGTGACGATTCAGGTGTAGTTTGAGAATCACTTGGTGAAGGTGCATCCGGTTCAATGTGAATTGAAGATGCATTAGATAAAGCTTCATTTGCTTGAGCAACAACTTCAGGGATTGGAGCTATCACTACAGGTGCTGGAACTTCATCATTTGGGGGATCAAAGAATTCGTCAAACAACGGTTGAAACAGTTTATCCCACTCGGGCCTTGATGGTGGTAAAAATGATGTAGAAGTAGGATTATTGGGAACTAATCCGGAACTAATAGCACCGGTTCCCATCTCATGAAGCGCGGGTTCAGAGCTGTGTTGCTCAGAAGCCATCGCTGTCAGCTCATCGAAATCTGCGTCCATTGTTTCTACAATCTTGCCAAGACGACGGTTGTAAATTCGGTATGCTTTCTTGGACGGTGAGTAACCAATGAAAATACCTATATCGGCTTTCGGTTGAAGCTTACCCAAGTTCTCACTATTAATGTTTGGATAACAAAGAGCACCAAACACATGAAAAAATGAAACATCGGGTTTACGGTCATGTAGAAGCTCATAAGGTGTTTTTCCATGGCGTTTCCGAATGATAGAACGGTTTTGGGTGAAACATGCAGTAGATATAGCCTCTGCCCACAAGAACAATGGAGCGTTCGCATAAATAAGCATAGTCCTAGCAGCTTCCATAAGTGTACGATTTCGTCTTTCAACGACACCGTTTTGTTGTGGAGTGCGTGCAGCGGATGTTTCATGTGAGATACCAACTCCTTCATAGTAATCACGAAGAGTCTGGTTGACGAACTCTGTTCCATTGTCAGTACGAATACGGCGGACAGTAGTATTCAAACGTACCTGAATGAATTTCAGAAAAGTGATGATAGCCTTCGGTGCTTCATCCTTTGTATGTAGAAATCTAACCCATGTAAACCTGGAGAAATCATCCACAATAACCAGAATGAATTTCTTACCGCTCACACTTTCAGTTCTCATTGGTCCACAAAGATCTATATGCAAAAGATGAAGTTTTTCTTGATTGGTGTCTTCAGCTTTGGGCTTGTAAGATTTCTTGGTACTTTTCCCCGTTGAACACGCGGAACATAAATGATCCTTGTGAAATTTAAGCTTTGGAAGACCACGAACTAATTCATTTTTAGCCAGATGATTAATAGCATCAAAGTTAAGATGAGATAATCTGCGATGCCATAACCATGACTTGGTCTTAGATGCTTTAGAGAGAAGACATACTGGAGAGGCGGCCATCATGTCTTGTAAGGACAAGGTATAAAGATTTGCACCACGAGATCCCTTCAACAAATCTTTTCCTTCCAAGTTGCGGATGAAACAAGTGTGTTGTCGAAAAGCAACCTCAAGGTTGGAATCACAAAACTGTCCTACTGAGAATAAATTATGACCAAGACCTTCTACATAGTATACCCTTGAAATCGTCACGTTTCCAATCTGATATTCACCATACCCCATAATCTTTGCTATATGATCATTCCCGAATTTAACCGTACCAAGAAACTTGCTGACGAAATTTCGGAGCATCGAGCGATCTCCGGTCATATGTTTTGAACAACCGGAGTCCAAATACCACAGGATGATTTGGACCACCTGAAAATATCACCACACGAAGACAATGTAGAGGTATCAGAATCTGAGTGTTCCTTGTTATTAGCAGGTACAGATTTAATAATCTTAGATTTGCTAATTCTAGGTTTCTTAGATTTCCTAGCCTTCTTCTTCCTAGTTAGTGGTGTAGATTCTAGTTGGCTTAAATCCTGAGGTATTTCTTCACTGATAGGCACTATAGTGGGGGCTGACCTAATTAAAGGGCACTGTTTCCATACTTTAGTGCTAGTGTGCCTAATTAAAGGACGCTCAGACCTAACCTCAATGGATGCATTCCTAGTTAAAGGGCACATTGTTCCATCTAATGTAAAGGTCCTACCAGTGGGACGCCATTGCCAGCCAACTTGGGCACGAGTTCTACCCGTTGGCTTCCATTCAAGACCATTCCTAATGGCATTCATTTCATTCACATGATCAATAATACACAAATCATGACGTTGGGAAAACATACATTCATTACAATTCCAACATTTTAAATCAGAATTCACAAATGGTTTAGGCTTCTGCACAGGCGCAGAGCTTTTAGTCTTAACATGATTCTTCTTATTTAAAACTGAACTAACATTCCTATGGTGATCTTCTACTTTCTTCTTTTTGGCACTACTAGTAGAGGGCTTGATCTTATCTTTCTTGAGTGGCGATCCTTTAGCCATAGTAGTCTCTTTTAATCCTGTAGAAGGCAAAGTGGGAACATTAGCAACAGATTTTAAAGGTGCCTTACTTGATTGTGCCAATGACGGTTTTTCTCATGGAGTCTTATTGAATGGAGTTACAGCAATGGGCCTATTAGTAAGTAGTGCAGAGCCTGGTTTACCTATGTATTGCAAATATGCTAAGCAATATTGAACTCGCTTAATATTTTCATGAGCCAAATAATAGTAGCTACTTGAGGGATCTAAGGCATAAAGATCGTCTAAAATATCCCTAACAAGATCTACATGCTTAATGGCATTCCTCATATAATCATCGTAGGTAACCGGGTTTCTCTTATGAAGCGGGTTCTTATAAAGCACTACTGACTTGGTTGTTGGAGCACTAGTGGACGGTGCAGAGTCGGTAGCTAAGTTATCAACAACTTCTTGTCGGGTGAGAAGAAGTGTCTCCTTTAACTCGGCCAAAACCATATTTTTGTCAATGAGCAGGATGTTCAAGTCAGAGATTTCCTCGCACTTTTGGTTCAGTTGTTCAACATAAGATTGTTGCTGTGCCGCATTAAAAGCGAAGCGTTCTTCTAGTGAACCATAAAGAGCGGATAGTCCCTGTCTTGTCCGATCCATCTCCCCTAGAACAGACGAAAGTCTAATTTCTAAGACCTGGTTTTTAGACTCTGCAGCCTCTAGTTCCAATTTTTAATGTTTCATTTGATGACACATCTCTCTTCAATATCATAATCTCTTCCTCTAATGCCTTAACAATTGCAATCATCTTGTCACTCGTCTCAACACTGTTTTCACAACTATTTGTTATCAAAAGATCCTCATTTTGAGTTTGTTGTTTTAATTCTAAAGATATACAATGTTGTTCTAGTTGATTAAAGCGTTTTGAAAGTAAATTGTAAGAATCTTGTAGCTTTAAAAACTCAGCGTTAGATTCGTGACAAGAATGATTATCTACCTCATTTACAGTTTCAGCAACAATTACAGAGAGATCACAAACATCATCACAAATATCATCACAAATATTCACAGCATCACAATTAATCATAGCGGATGTAAGCTCATTCGAATAATTAACATTCACAGTAGTAAGCACATCACACGAGATTACTGCAGACAAGAATCGGTCATATTCGGTTAAAATCTTTTCTTTTTCAATTAGTTGTAGTTCGTAAGCGGTGTCCATTTCATAAAACACTTTTTGAACTTCACCAATTTCAAACACAAGATTTTCCTTAAGAGATGCAAAACTTCCTTTTAGACTTTCGACAAATGGATTGATCTCAGTTTTAAACACCTCGTTCATGTGTTCGAAAGCCCATTCTTCGGCGTTTAAGCCATTTGAAGTCGTACATTCCAAAATGACCTTGTCAAAATTAGTAAAGTATTGATTAATCTCTTGCAAGTTTAACCATACAGTGCTAACAGGTGGAAGATCCTTTGGAATTTCCTTAGGACCTTCCATGTTGACAAGTGTAGGAAATGTACTAGGGTTTTCTTCATTCAACATGTAGGTTGGTGCTGTAATGAGATCTTTGTCCATATGGAAGCGAATTCTAAAATCCATTTTAGCAAGCTTCTTATTCATTTTAAAATAATCACACTTGGGATATTTTGCAGAATTGTATGACCGATCATCGAAAATAACAATCGGGTCTAAGACCAATCCTAATTGGGTTGCATTATAAAGTCTTGGACTATGTGTTAAAGCTTGTTTTGCATACCTTGGATTAGGGGGAAGGCCTTTTTGACGTGATAAGTTAAATTCTCTAAATGAAGCATCAAATAAGTGCACTAGTTGAGAAGCAGCGTATTGTCTTAAAAGCAAGTAATCTAGACTTATAATCTTATTAGCAACATTAATCTCCATTTCATTCTTCTTAGACTCGAGTGACTCAAAATCTGTTTGAAGTTTTTGAAAATTAGTGACCACTAACTCCTTTTCGCTAAGTTCTTTAGAAAGATTTGCTCTTAAGGTTTCGATTTCTTGCAAGTGACCCATTTGTTTGTTTCTAAAATGATTGTATTCAGAATTAGTTAGAACACTAGACGAAGGCACTAATTCCAAGGTTTGAACTTTCTCGTTGCTTAAGGTAAGCTCATCAGACAAATTCTTATTCTTAGCTAAGGTTTTTAAGAGTGCAGCATTCATTTGGCTAAGTAATGTAGCAGGAACCATGACCAAATCTTGTTGAGCAGGAGTAGGCGTATGCAAAATGGGTCCCGGTTGTGATTCACTCAAAGTCTGGGGACTCACATTGATATTGCTATCATTGTTTGTCTCCTCATTTGAAAGACTCACCACCGAAGATTCATTCGAATCAGCACTCTCTTGCACAACTTGATGTGGTTGAATATTAGCATCAGTGGTATTATTGGTGGTATTAATAAGTACCTCAGATCTCTTTTCTGGCCCTAAGCTGGAGATAGTTGCCATGAGAGCAGCCTTTGCAGATTGAAATTCATCACAGTCTGAGTCATACGCATCAAGATCATCGGCTTGGTATGCTGCATTCTGTGTGGTGACAACGTCTTGTTCAGCAATCCCTGGATCAGCAAGAAATGCAAGCTCCTCTTCATCAAGTTCCCTTCCTTGTGCCTGAGCATTCACCAGATAGATCTTTTCTGCAAACCATTGTCCATCCCTTCTCCTCTTGGGTTTCTTGCAATCCCTGGACATGTGTCCTTCTTCCTTGCAGTTGTAGCATGTAATCATTCTCAACTTGCCCGTGGAATTAGCCCGTGGAGGATTGTTGACCATTGGAGCAGAATTGACCGTGCGAGCATTGGTTGATGTAGCAGGTCTCCCCTGATATGGTTGAATAGGTTGAACCATTACCCTGCCATTCTCAATAGTAGCTTGTTGACGAGAATTGGATGAATTCCTCAACTGATTGTTGGTTGCAGCTGAACATCTGTATCCTCGTTTGCTTAAAGTCCTTGTGAGATAAGCAGACATAGTGGTTAGCACTTCAACTGGGTCAGATCCTTGTTTGAATACAGGAATGGGGACTTCCTCATCATCACAATACATTGCTTGGTCTTGATGAGCTGCATAATCACTAGAAGGAATACTCATTTGATCAGAGTAGCTTGTTGGATATGCTGCATTCTCTTGATAAGAAGAATATGAAGGCTGAGCATAAGGTGCAATGTTTGCTGGTTGAAGTTGTGAAGCATACTGTGTTGAAGGTGCATTAAACCGATATTGTTGCTGATGTGAGGTGGGTGGTTGTGGTAGAATCGAGTATTGGGGGAAGGTCGGTGTCATGTAAGGTGATGGATGATAGGCTTGATGTCCCAAGATATAAGGTGTGTTGTTGTGTGACAAGCTTGGTTGATTCGCCATCAAAGCTAAGGAATCAGGGTACATACCTCGAGGAGAACGGTGCATAATCACATGTTTCTCATGCTGCTGAAGAAAAGCATAGATTTGATCTAAATTGCACTTATGCAAATCCCGGGTTAACTTAACATCGGTAATATACTCACCCCATTCAGCTTGAGGTAAAGTATTCAAAAACTTGGTGTTAACCTGGAATGGAGCAATCACGAGATTGTATACATTCAGATCATTCATTAGAGTAGTGAATCTGAAGTAATAGTCGTGTAGTGTTTCCCCTGGGCTGTACGTGAATCTATCAAACAGATCATACAACTGACATTCCCTTTCCTGTTTGGTAAGAGACGTACCTTGTAGCAACACCTTTAGACGTTCCCATAAATCCTTGGCAACCGTATATTGACTTACCATGCGATAAATATCATGCGGAAGAGCTTGGAGAAGAGTCTGTAGAGCCTTTTCATCAGCATCAGCAATGAGTTGTTGTGCCGGTGTGAGTTCTTCATATTCTCTTGGTCGAGACACGTTATTTGCCACAATGGTACCATAGTCGAGTGGACCATTCAAAATCGATTTGACCATAAGCCTTCCGTATGTTGGTTTGCCCTTCAAGTATTGCATCATACGGCCCTGCCATGCCTCAAACACCTCTTTAATAAGCATCGGTGGACGACTATCAGTTCCCGTTATGATTGAGATATCCGTAAGAGATGTCATCTGAGGCATTAATGAACTCGGATTCATTGTGATCACTTAAAAGACTCAAAGATTATCGGTTGATCGAGCAGTGAAGAAAGGTTGAGAATTTGTGTTGTGTTGTTAAAATCAAGATTAAATCCATTAAAGATCGTCGAAAAAACTCAAAAACCCCTTGAACTTGCTTATACGGAATAATCCTAACTCAGAATAAACCCTATTCGGAATAATCTTTATTCGGAATAACCCTATGCTGAAAAAAAATCCTTATCCTGAATAACCCTATGCGGAATAACCCTATTCTGAAAATACCCTATTCGGAATATACCCTATGCTGAATAAACCTTATGCATAAAAATCCTTATGCGGAATAATTCTTCAATTCGGAATGTTTGGCAATTGGCTATTCGGAAAACCTTGCTATTCGGAATGAGCGGCTATTCGGAAAAATTTTTGGCTATTCGAAAAGATGGGCTTATTCGGAAAGATTTTGCTATTCGGAAACAAATTGCTATTCGGAAAGAATTTGCTATTCGGAAAGAATTTCCTATTCGGAAAAATGCTGCTATTCAGAAAACACTTCTATTCGGAAAACACTTCTATTCGGAATGTCTATTCGGAAAAAATCCTGCTATTCTGAAAACTATCCTATTCGGAATGTCTATTCGGAATAATCTGGAAAAATCAGTTCGAGACTTTGAAAACAGCTTTAAATCCGATTTTTTGATCAAAAACCACAAAAAGTTTTATGATTTTTACCAAAATAAGCTAAACCCAATCCTTATCAATCAATCCCAATAATAAAAACACCAAAAACAACAAGATTCAAGATTGATTTTTTCTAAAGATCACTAATTGATTCAAAAACTAAAAAAGCAACACAATCCTTACCTTAAATCACCCAATAGCTCTTGATACCAAATGTAGAATATTGATAACTTATGAATCTATGAAGTGGGTTGATGTTTTCTAGTGATAGAAACTAGAGAGAGAAAGTGAGAGAAACTATGTGTTATTTTATTAATATGAAAGTTTCAAATGAACAACAACCAACCCCTTTCCATGGTGGAAAGGGGTATTTATACTTCCAAGCAACATTGGGCTTGGGCCGGTCCATGACAAGCCTATGGACCGGTTCTTACTTAACTTAATAAGTAACAATTAACTATTTGTTAACTACGAGCTATTACAACATAAATCATATTGTGGAGTGACCGATACTTCTAATATACGTTAAAACGTATTTCTAACATTGTATCTCTTATATTTTATTTTGTCTTGAATGTTTCACGATGATACATTGTTGACTTATGCGATAATACAGATTTAGGTCTAAAAATAGAGTCCTAACGGTGTAACTAAGACCATCAAATCAATAACCCCTCCTAATAGACAACGATGTAAAAAAATTAAGTTGACAAGAAGAATCGATAAACACGGTTTTATAACGGTTTTGAACATGAGACTTATTACCAAGACTTTTATACGCCCCCTAACGGAAGGGCCTTATTATCTTTGGTTTACCTCCATCTTTTATTCAACTTCGCCATGAAGCTTTTATTATGACTTCGGTATTGCCTTTCCTTTTATTATCCGCCTCATCGGTGGTTTTATTAGCCAAAGACGTATATCCTCACGCTAAAGCGAATTTTGGAAGGCTTGATTCACTTTCAATTTTGCATAGATTTTTCGGCCTTGTGGGGCTTCAAATTGTTTGCTAGATTTAGGTGAGCACTTGATATCTTATTATTGGGTGAAGCTTTCGATTATTAGGGTGCCAATACTTCAAAACCGTGACGCTGGCGATACTTTAATGTCTTCCCAATTTAATTACACGGAAGCTACTAGAAAAGACTAGAAACCCAACAATCCTAACTAAACCGCTAAGTCAATATTTATTAAGCAAAAAAGGGAGAATAAGCAAACAACGAGAACACATGAGTTTTTGAAAGAATACGAGTATTCTACGTTTAGCATAGTAACTTATAATTAACTCTATCATTTCTCGTCCTCATTTAAGAGACTTAGCCTAATGTGTAGTTAAGGAATCAAAGCTAAGTGCTCAACACGCACGGTCGAGTCAAAAATTACTCTTATTCTCGCCATCGGAAAATCTACATTCGTGTCTTCAAACACTTATAAAATATGAGAAAATTTTTAAAATTTGGCCATTTTTAGCCTTATTTTGCAACAAAATGATAAAAAAAAAGGTAAACTTTGGAAAGCGTGAAGGTTTGGCAAGGCAAGTATCTATTCACCCCCATACTAAAGTTAAACATTGTCCTCAATGTTTCGAGTCTAGGGGTGCAAACACCCCCATACTAGAGACGTAGTCGAATGCCTAATCTAGCATGGAAAGGGTGTAACCGTTAAATTAATAGCCGTTTATGAAGTGTGCTAAAAACCTAAGGTTAGAACAATCAAGGATATATCATGGATATTGAGAAATGTCTCCAAAGCAAACGATCGAGTGCTCCCATAAAACGAACACGAGAGGCTCCAATCGTGAAGATCATTATCTAAAAACTACAATTCACAAACAACAACGGAACAAAGGTTGAAAGGGCACAAATCCACACACGTAAGCTACATTAGAAAGCAATAATATGTACATAGGATAAGCATGGGACTCCCCCACGAGGCTCCTCGTTTTTGATTACCGAGTCGATCCCCTCAATACTAATTATCATTGGGGAAGGTGACTTGGTCGAGGTAGTTCAAGGATGGAACTTCCCCACCAAAGTAGTGCTTCAACCTATGTCCATTCACCTTGAAGTTAGGACCATCATCTTGAGCTAGCTCGATGGTCCCATACGGAAACACTTGAGTCACGGTGAATGGACCGGACCAACGGGATTTCAACTTACCGGAAAAGATTTTCAATCTTGAATTAAAAAGCAAAACTTGATCCCCAATGTTAAAAACCCGGTTTTTAATTTTAGAATCATGCAACTTTTTAGTTTTCTCTTTATAAATCAATGAATTTTCATAAGCAATGTCTCTCAATTCATCTAATTCATTCAATTGCATTTTCCGGTGTTTTCCCGCGGTCTCCATATCATCATTACAATGCTTTAGGGCCCAATAAGCCTTGTGTTCTAACTCGATAGGCAAATGACAATTCTTTCCATACACAAGCTTATAGGGAGTGCACCCAATGGGCGTCTTATGAGCGGTCCTAAAGGCCCATAAAGCATCGTCTAACTTATCCGACCAAGATTGTCGGTTCTCTCCAACGGATCTCTCCAAGATCCTCTTCAAAGCTCGGTTTGAAACCTCGACTTGCCCACTCGTTTGTGGGTGATAAGCCGTAGAAAGACAATGTGTAACCCCATATTTCCTTAGAACCCTTTCAAATTGGTCATTACAAAAATGGGTTCCACGATCGCTTATGATAGCACGAGGGGTTCCAAACCGAGAAAACAATTGCTTCAAAAACTTGACTACCACACGAGCATCATTGGTGGGCAAGGCCTTTGCCTCCACCTACTTAGAAAGGTAGTCAACCGCAACGAGAATGTACTTATTACCACGAGATGATGGGAACGGCCCCATAAAGTCTATGCCCCAAACGTCAAAGATCTCACATACTTGAATGATATTTTGTGGCATTTCATCTTTTTGTGAGGCTTTTCCTTGTCGTTGGCATGCATTACACGACTTCACAAGATCTTGTGCATCTCGGTAAATAGTAGGCCAAAAGAAGCCGGCATCAAACACCTTTTTAGCCGTGAGATTAGCACCGTGGTGACCACCCGTGGGCCCCTCATGGCAAGCTCTAAGGATGTTAGAAGCTTCGGTGCCAAATACACAACGTCGGATGATTTGATCCGCACAAGTTAGAAACAAGTAAGGGTCGTTCTAAAAGTAGAACTTGACGTCACGAAAGAATTTTCGTTTTTGTTGAGTCTTCATACCCTTAATGATGAAGTTACCCGCATGGTAATTTGCAAAATCCGTAAACCATGGGGTAGAAGAATCAAGCTTAGAATTCACTACACCAAGTGTCTCGAGCGGAAATGTTTCGTTGATTTCCTTGGGCTCGTAAACACTTTGGTGAGGATCTTCCAAACGAGAGAGATGATCGGCCGCTAGATTCTCGGCTCCTTTTTTGTCAACGATTTTGTGATCAAATTCTTGAAGGAGGAGAATCCAACGAAGTAATCTCGGCTTAGCATCTTGCTTTGCCATGAGATACTTAATAGCCGAATGGTCTGTATACACTATGCATTTCGTCAAGACGAGATAAGGTCGGAATTTCTCAAATGCATACACCACGGCAAGGAAACTCCTTTTCCGTTGTAGTGTATTTAAGTTGAGCCTCGGTCATCGTCTTTCTAGCATAATGAATAGGCAAGAAGTGCTTATCATGACGTTGCCCCAAAACGGCCCCAATAGCATAATCACTAGCATCACACATAAGCTCAAAGGGGAGGTTCCAATTGGGAGCAACAAGAATGGGAGCTTCGGTAAGTTTCCTATTGAGGATCTCAAAGGCTCGTACACAATCTTCGTCAAAGACAAAACGTGCCTCTTTTTCAAGAAGATGTGTAATGGGTCGAGAAATCTTTGAAAAATCCTTGATGAATCGACGATAAAAGCCCGCGTGGCCTAGGAAACTCCTAACTCCCTTAACGGTTTTGGGATGAGGTAATTTGGCGATGACGTCTACCTTAGCTTGATCTACCTCAATCCCCGCTTTCGAGACCTTGTGCCCTAAGACGATTCCACTCTTAACCATAAAATGACACTTTTCCCAATTGAGCACAAGGTTGGTTTCCTCAAAACGTTTCAACATTCTCTCTAGGTTCGACAAACACGAAGTGAAAGAATCACCAAACACGTAAAAGTCATCCATGAAGACTTCCATCGTCTTCTCGATCATATCATGAAAAATAGCCATCATGCATCGTTGGAAAGTTCCCGGTGCATTGCAAAGTCCGAATGGCATTCTACGATAGGCAAACGTTCCATATGGACACGTAAACGTAGTTTTTTCTTGATCACGAGGATCGATGGGAATTTGGAAGTAACCGGAAAAACCATCTAGAAAGCAATAGAAATCGTTTCCCGCAAGACGCTCCAACATTTGGTCCATGAAGGGCAAGGGAAAATGGTCTTTTCAAGTGGCTTCATTCAACTTTCGATAGTCAATGCACACTCTCCATCCGGTCACGAGTCTAGTGGGAATCAACTCGTTGGCATCGTTTGGCACTACGGTCATCCCTCCCTTTTTAGGGACACAATGGATAGGACTCACCCAAGGGCTATCAGAAATAGGGTAAATCATTCCCGCGTCAAGGAGTTTAAGGACCTCCTTTTTGATGACGTCGTGAATTTTGGGGTTCACCCTTCTTTGACTTTGGATTGTGGGCTTGAAATCCTCCTCCATTAAGATTTTGTGGGTACAAAACATAGGATCGATTCCCTTAATGTCGGATAACTTCCACGCAATCGCCCCCTTGTGACCCTTAAGAACATCGACAAGTGCGGTTTTTTCATCATTCGAAAGATCCTTCGTAATAATAACCGACAACTTGTCGTCCTCCTCCAAATAGACATATTCGAGGTGAGGAGGTAAATCTTTCAACTCGAGGATAGGTGGTTCCTCAAGTGAAGATTTGGGCTCGATACTCATAACCTCCTCGGGTGGAGGAAATGGGAAATCGTTAAGAAAATCCTTGATAATCGAGAAGTCCTCATCGTTGTCGAGGTCTTCGTCACAAGTACGTGGAACATTACATTCTTCCAACGTAAAACCACCACCTTCAAAAGGAGTGAAGGTTGGTGTCGAATTATCAAGAATTGGATCCAACATAGTGGGATTGCCACTAGTTTCTTCATCACCAAAACCTAGAACTTCTTGTGAAAATTCCTTGCAAACCACGTCGATCATATCAACGAGGTTTATGGTTGCAACAGAATAAACATGAGAAATTTGAGAGTTTTGAGTTGCGTTTATAACAAGTTCCTCATCGTTGAAACGTAAGGTGATCTTTCTAGCATGCACATCGATCAAAGCCATAGACGTATCTAAAAACGAACGACCTAAAATGAGAGGAACTTGAGGATCCGTGGGGATATCAACAACAATGAAGTCTACGGGATAGTAGAACTTCCCCACTTTCACAAAAACGTCTTCCGCCAAACCACATGCGGGAATTGTGGAATGGTCGGCCAACTCGATAGACATTAGTGAAGGAGTAAGATTAGGAAGATTGAGCAACTTGAAGATTGCAAGTGGCATCAAGTTAATGCTAGCACCAAGATCGGCCAAGGCGAAGCATTCTTCCATGTCTTGGATTGCACAAGGGATCAAAAATTTACCGGGATCACCGACTTTTTGAGGTATGCGATTAAGATAAACCGACGAACAACTAGACAATTGGTGCAATTTCTCCTTGTTGTTCAACATACTCTTAAAGTTAGCGGCAAATCGAGACATCATGACCAAAGCATCGGCGAAACTCACATTAAGGTGCAAATCACGAAACATTTTCATAAAAAGCTCAAATTGATAATTGTCGCGCTCTTGAAGTTTCTCCTTCCTAAGTCTTGATGGATAGGGCAAAGGTGGTGTGGGTTGAGGCATAGTAGGCATAGCCTTTGGAATCTCGGGTTCCAATGATGGTAATGGGTCGACCGTAGGTGTGGCATGAGCGGTACTTCGTGGGATTGGGACATTCTCCTTTTGGACCACCACCTCGGGTTCTTCCTCAATTGCTTCCTCCGTAGGAGCAATTGGTTGAGGAATCGGCTCCTTAAGTGTCTTACCACTACGTGTGGTAATCACTTTCATCTCACCCTTAGGGTTGGATATGGTGTTGCTAGGAAGACCACTTGACGACGCTTTACACATTATTGCCTCAAACATAGACGAGATTTTATCTTCAAAATTAGATTGCCTCAATACGGCTTCGTTTTGCCTTTTCTCGGCCTTAAGCATCTCTTGTTTAATCTCATGTTGCCCTTGTTCCATCTTTTGTTGGTTTTGTTGCAACCTAGTGACATTTCCTTCCATCTTGTTGGTGTGGATTTTAAGTTCATTAGCTAACTCATTTTTCAACTCTTTCTTCAAGTCGTTTTTAAACTCGGATCTTAGGCTAATGATTTCTCTTTGAATATTGTCAAACCTAGCATCATTCCCACTAGCATATTCAACAAACTCACTTGGAAGATCTTTCAATGTTTGCAAACTTTTGTTTTCATTTTGAAAATCATTTTTGTTTGAAACTTGATTATTAGCCCCTTGATTCCCATAGTTTCCCTTGTTGTAATTGTTCTTAAAACCAACTTGATTGTTGCGATAGTTGTTAGCATTTTGATTTGAACCAAAACCCGGTGGAGTCATTTGATTGGAGCGGGAAACTTGACCGTTTTGGTTGTAATTTCCCGTGGCCGCGAAGGCACTCGAAGTGTTACCACCGTTGGTAATGCACTCGGAGAAATCATGACCTCCACCACAATACATGCAAGAAACCTCAACCGCTTTAGCCGTAGCGGGAGCACTTGGTTCACCAACTTTAAACTCAATCAAAAGTCCTTTCAACTTATCAAAAATCTTGTTTTCCATGTTCGCCTCAATTTGGCAAGCATCGATGGTATTAGACAAAGAAGGTGAAGCCGAAGACGAAGCCTTACGAACACTAGACGTGCTACGAGGACTATACACCTTAGATCTATTTTCAATTATCACAAAAGCTTCCTCAACCGTTTTACACAAAAAATTACCACCCGCGACGGCATTCAAATAATCCCTTTCATGAGCATTAAGTCCATTGTAAAACGTGTCAATTTGATGCAAATCGGAAAAACCGTGATGAGGACATTCATGTAACATTTCCTTAAACCTATTCCAAGCCGTTGAAAAACTTTCATTAAATTCTTGTGAAAACTTTGAAATCTCGTTTTTCAAGTGCGTAGTCTTAGAGGGCGGAAAAAATTGGTTCACAAACTTAGACACGAGATCCTTCCACGTCAATATAGAATTGGGTGGCTCTTTCTCTAACCAAATTTTAGCGGGCCCCGCTAAGGAATACGGAAAAAGCATCATCTTAATCGAGTCGTTAGAGACATCCTTAAACTTGCAAGTAGCGGTAAGACAATTGAATTGGCAGATATGGTTGTGTGGATTGTCCTTCTCATCACCACGGAATTTGTTGTTTTGAATCATGGACAACAAACCCGTCTTGACCTCAAAATTCTCCGCAAGGATAGCGGGAATCACAATAGCCTCTCCATAACCCTCGGTGGGTGCTTGAAGTAACTCCATCATAGTTCGATTCGCCATGGTTGGTGCTTCTCTTACAATAGGTTCGTCAATAGGAGACTCCTCACTAGAATTGTTGGGAGTGGGAGTTTTGTTCTTTCGTTTACGTGCACGTCTTGCTTGATTTCGAATTAGCATAAACGTCACGTACAACGAGGGGACGAGCAAAGAGGATTCTTTTTGGTGTTTTGTATTTTTCAATTTTTTATGGTTTTTGATGGTATTAACTTTTTTGGAAATTGGTGAAATGTATTAAGTAGACACAAATCTACAAATCTCCTCCTTAATCAAATCTCTTGATTAAAGAAGCCTCAAGGAATGAAAACGATCACGTGAAGTGAACGCCTTCGATGACTTTAGAACGATGGTGGAACACCAAATCGTTCAAGAGGGTTTAATCAATAGAAACCAAGAAAATATATATGATACTCAGTAATACTTTGGGCGGCAAAACCCTCGATTAGCTCTCACAATCAAATACTCACAAGCAAGCGGGGAAACGAGGCGGCGCGAAGCACTTAAGAGCCTTTTTCCTTAGGATATATTTTATAATATCCGCCTTATACCCACCTTATAGTTTGTATTATCAAGATTAAGCTTCACGAAAGTAATTATCTATTTTTGCCTTTTTTCTTTGGTTTGAGATTCGAATACAATGATTGGGTAATGACCTCCCAAGTCAAGGTTGTGATTTCTCACGTATTTGGAGTACTTGTGAATTTATTGTTCTACGTATACAATATAGTAATAGTATTCACACAAAAACCAAAAAACGATAATACGTATTAGTAGAGTGCTACTAATACAAATACTAATTATGGTTAGTATAAAAACAACAATGCCAAATCAAAACACAACACGCCTCCCCGGCAGCGGCGCCAAAATGATGTAGAGTTTTTACCACCCTTTAGGAAAAGAGCAATAAATAGGGCAAGTGAGCACGACGATTTAGGAAAACCGTGTGTGAATGACCCTAAGTAAGTTCGTTCTCAAGGAGGCTAGTGTGTTATGTGTGTAATGATATGGATTAATTTGTGATTATATTTGAGAAAGAAAGATAGAAAAGGGATTAGAGGAGAAAGACGGTTATCAAGACGGATTAAACTAATTCTAAAAAGGCGTACACGTAAAGTCGTAAAAACCACCAAAATTAAAATTTTAACCTAAAAATTTCTAAAAATTACCAAAAATCCCTAATAATATTATAAGAGTTTACAAAAAATCAAAACTTGCAAAAACCTTTTAATTAATTAGATAATAACTTTTTAATGCTAATTAAAGCCCTAAAAATCAAAATTAATTATTAAAAAGCCCTAAACAAGATTTTCAAGTTTGTAAACCTCAAAAATACTCTAATTAAGTTAAAAACTATTTTTCAAATTTTAAAACCAATTTAAACTATTTTAAACAATTAAAAACTCCTAAAATCAATTAAATCTTAAATTAATTGTAGAAAATAATTAAAAGACCTAAAAAATATTTGGAAAGTTATAAAAATCCTAATTAAGTGTTTAGAACCTAGGAAAAATATAAAAACCTAGAAAATCATACTTTTAATTTTTAATAATAAAATAATATTAAAATAATATTAAAAATCCAAAAATTATAAAAAATTCTAAAAACTTGTAAACTAGCTTAATTTAACCTAAATAACTCAGAAATGAAAGTGAAATTACCTAAATACCCCTATTGGGCCTAGAAAATGGGGCAAAGCCAAAACAGACCCTTATTGGGCTTAATTCAGGCCCAATAAGAAAAAGTGTTCAAAATAAGCCCAAAAAGCACAGGTTGACTCAAAATTTGATTTTAAACAACTTTTTCCAAAGGCCCAAAAGCTAAAAATGTGAAATAAGCCAACTTATAATAAGCAGCTTATTCTTAATGGGCTTTTGAGCCCATTAAGCCATAAGCTGATGCCATAAGCTAAAATTTTACACACAAGCTTCTTTTGACCTAACAAAGACTTCTGCAAAAAGAATTTTCAAATAAGCCCACTTAATAAGCCAGAAACAGTTCACAAACTTATTCACAAAACGACAAAATAGTCGTTTTTATGATCTAGACCACCTCAGAAGCTGATTCAAGTTGCAAAATGTTCTTATGACAAAACTAAGCTTAATAATCAAAAACCTTTCAAATGAGCACACTCAATAAGCTGGAAAGTCAATTAAGCACTTATGTTAAAAGTCAAACAAGTTGGTTTTCTAGTAAAAAGTCAAAGTCAAAGTCTCATAAGCTCCAGTTTACTAAAATGGGTCAAATAATGAAGCTCTATCACAAAAAATAAGTTGTTGCAAGTCAGAATAAGCTAAAATAGCTTAATGATAAGCTGATGACAAAATTGCACTAGCAGGGGCTAGTTTTGGATGTTGAGCAGTGGAAACTTTTTCCACTACTTGACTATTTTGACTTTTTGTCTTTAGTGACTTTTTTTGGAGATTCATTTTTCACAAAGGCACCCAAATGATCTTTGGATCAAAAGGAGTCAATCACAATCAAAATAACACAATCACTAACACCCAATTGATACAGTTTAATCAATCATTCATCAGACATTGCACAAACATGAACAATAAGCAGTTAAGCACTTATGAGCAGTTTTAGCACAAATCAGCCAGCCAAATTCAACCAAATGCACACACAAGCTATAATAAACTCCAATAAGCAATTCTAAACAGGTTTCATGCACTGGTTCAAAGAATTAAGCAAGATTCAAGCAATGAAAGTTACTGATGAACACTAACACATGCAGTTTCTACTTTTGCTGATGTATTTGACACACAAGCCAATTTCAACACCTCAAATCTTTCAAACAGGTTATATTAACTTTGTTTAAACCACTTTTATCCCTAAGCATGCATACACACTAAGTGTTCCCAAAATCCTAGGTCAAAACAAGCATAAACAAGGTCTATATAGCAGATTGTTTAATCCAAGTGTTCAAACCCAAAAACTTGCAGCAAAACACTCTCAAACAAAGGTATAGCAGATACAAAGCATAAACAACAACTTCCCTTAACACAATAACAAGTTACAAGCATAAACCAGTAGACCCAAACACCCCTTTAACTTTTCCAAATCAAAATTTTCAAAGACAAAGTGAGAGTTCAGGCCAACCAAGCATCAATTAACACTAAAACAAGTATAATAAACAGATTCAAGCAAGAACAAGCCACAAAAATCACAAGAACACAAGTTTCATAAAAATATCACCAAAAATCACAATTTAAGCAGATTTTGAGATTAAGTATGCAAACCTCATGGATGTACATCCACACCCACGAATTTTGAGCTTATGTGCTAGAAAGAACAAGCACAAACTTCCACAATAAGCCTGCTAAGATTGCACAAGGGTTAAGCACAATATCATAAAAATCATAAACTTTGGAAAAAACTTGATTAATGCAAACTTGTTACCCCACACTTGATTATCCCCAAGTTATAAGCCTCACCACACCTTAACCAACTCAGTTAGGATGCTATGATCAGCCCTATAGCCCAAGAATTCCAAGATTGGAACAAGACTTAGAAAAATATCAAGAAAATGAGGAAATATGCAAACTTTTGCACACTCCTCTTTTGAAAACAGGTTTTGAACTTCAAGAACTAACAAGCATATAACAAATGAAAGCAGTAACTAAGATTGGCCAATGACTTTTCTTCAAGATTTCAAACTCAATTTCATTAAACTTGAAAAAGGGATTTACAGAAACTTGAACAAGGAAAAATCAAAAGCAAGCGTCTCAATGAGACCTAAGGGCTTTATATATAGCCTTACATGTGACGTAAGAAAGCTGAAAAATACATAAACCCTAGTTGTGAAGTCCCAAAATTGCCCTTGTAGCTTTTTGAAAATCTTGGCTTCATGTGACTTGAATTGGCGTTTTGTGGTGATAGCTGTCATGAGAATGTGATCAAAGGGCTCAAACAAAGCGTAAAATGTAAGCTTGAATGTAGGACGTTGGATTGTGGCCATATTTTTGGCAGTATGCATGGGTGTGGAGCAGGGGAGACACAAGGAGACAAATGGGGTGATGAGGTGTCCATGTTTAAGGTTGGGTTGTGTTAAGTATCCACTTAATCTTATATCTGGAGGTGATGGCTGGTTAATTCTTGCTTAGTCAATAGTCCCCAATTTGTGTTCTTGAGTAATAGTAACACGTTTTAATCTGGTTTGGGTTTTAAAAAGATGTTAAGCGCCAAAATATTAAACTAATCCAAGATTAGTTATAACAGGTTTAAGTGGATAGCTGAGGTGGACAAAAGGTGGAGTTTCATTGGTGGAGGGGAGTAAGTGGGGCACGTGGCAACCCAGGAGTGGTCTAGGTAAGTTTAGATGTTGGCCAGAATAAGTCCCTCACTTTTCTTTCTTCTTTCACTTTGTAAATAAATCCCACAAATCTGATTCCCTTTGTTATTTAAGTTTCTTTTTTCACACTTTTGCCCCAAATACTTTTCCAAAGTATTTTCAGCGGTATTTCTTGCCATTTTTGAATTCTTCAAGGACTGATTTGGTATTTTCTTCAATGATAATGGTCTAGACTTGTTTAATTGACATTTTAGAGGACTGAAATTGCCAAGTCTTGATGATTGAGGGACCATTTTTGCCAATTGTTGAAAGTTGAGGGTCCTTTTTGTAAATTTGAGATTTTCAAAGGACCAAACTTGTCATTTTTTGCACTTTGAAGGACTTCATGATATATTTGACTTTGTGGATGATATTGGTTGACAATTTAGCTTTGTTGAGGGGCTAAACTTGCCAAATCTTCAAAGTGGAGGGCCCTTTTTGTAATTTTGACAAACTTTAGGGACCAAACTTGTAATTATGAGGATACAAGGGTATAAAGTGTCATTTCTTCATAATTGGAGGACCCTTCTTCATAATTCTTCAAATCTTCAAGGGTTGATCTTGGGAAAGTCTTCACTAGGGCTTGGTTCATTGTTCGGCTTCGTTTCCCGTGTTCGTTTTTGCATGATTCTTGTGATCTTTTGTCATTTTCTCAATATCCGTACCCAAAATACACAAGCAACAAACACAAGCATATATTTGAGTATTTTGATGATATTTAATGCATTTTAAGCCCTATTTGGAAGATGAGACTATGTATAAAAGCAGTCTCATCATCGGCCTTGCCCAAAGGGATCCCAATGTGGTTCCTCCGGCTGATTAAGCCGAGGAGGAACCTCCATTGGAGAATGATACTATAGAGGAGGAGAACCCTGATACTGGTGTGCCTTATGTGGAGGTTGAGGAGACAGTTAGAGAGGTAGTGGTAGAAATTCCATCTACATCCAAGTCTGCCCCCTCTTCTTACCCACATGAGTCCCCAATTGCTGATACTCCCCCCTCCTAGCCCAGATCCACATTCTGCTAAGAAGCCTTCTAGTTCTCATGCTCATATGGATGACCCATTTGTTGCTTCTGGTCCCAATGATGCATCCCCCAAGACAAGTCCTCTTGGTGGGGAAGCTAAGGAACCTGTTACTCTGACTTCTTTGCTAGCTCTTATGCACAGGTACTATGCCAAGATTGTTTCACTGGAAGATGAGCTCAACCAGCACCGCAAGCTCACACGGGATTTTGTGTTCCTACTGGCGAACATGGTTAAAGCATTAGAGACACAGCTAAGGCGCCAAAGGAAGAAAGTAATGCCTTCTGATTCTGATGAAGAGGTTGAGGAGGATGGGCTGACTATTTTGGCCAGGGATGCCTTTGCTGATAAGCCGAGTGATGACTTGCCTGCTCCTCCTAGTCTTTCATGCATTCCTACTATTGCTGTTGGTCCCAAGACAATGGATGACTCTGCTGGTCCTTCGGCTGGTCCTTCTCATGATCCCAATGGCAAAGCCCCTATGACTGATGCACCCTCTCCTCCCAGAAAGCGTACTCGCAGAAAATTAGAGGAAGAACGATTGGGGGAAGAGGCTGCTCAGAGATTGCACGAAGAGCTTGACCAACAAGCCAAGGCTGAGGATGAAGCCCTACAACAACAAAGACGTGAGCAGTTGAGGCACAATGCCATGCATTGGGATGACAATGACTGGATGAATGTGCTTACCATCCTTACTTCCGACTACTCCCAGTTCACCGATTTGTTGGGTGAAGATGTGAATCAAGGTAATTGTGTTCAATGGGCAATGGCTTTGATGCGTAAACAACAGTTAAATCTTGCTGCCCAGCTTCCTGAACAACGCCGCAACAGACCTTTGTCACGTGCTGAAGAGAGACGGTCAATGCAGCAGTATGTTAAGAACCAATAGGCTGCTTATTATCAGATTGGGTGGAAATGGGAGAGGGTGAGGAGGCTTTCTTTTGATGAGCTTAAAGAAATTTACACCAGGATGATCAAGCGTAGGGATACACTTGTGCCTGAATCAGCTATTTATCTCCTCGTGTTGTCCACACTTCTAAGACTGCTGCTGCTCCCACCTCTTCGCCGGTTGTTCGAGAGGGTACTTCTGGGATTCCATCTTCTAGTGCACCTTCTACTTTTGTTCCCACCACCACCTCTTCAAAGTTTGACCCCACCCCCTCTACTGTTGATACCACCACCACTACTACAGCTACTACTACCACTCCCACACCGGTGACTGAACCACTACCTACTCCATCAGCCGGTGCAGCCGCTTCTGAACCTATGGTTGTTGATGATTTTGTTCCTGTTGCTGCTGCTACTGCTGATGTCAAGGTTAAGAAGGAATCTTCTTCTGGTGTCCCCATACCTCGCCACTCTATTCGGAAGAAGAAGGCTCGTCGTGGTAAGTCTGTCCCACTTGAGAAGAGGGATCCTTACAATCTCATTGATGCTGCTTCTGATAGTGAGACTGAGTTGCCCTTTGGCAAGGATTTGATTGTAGATTGGGAGGTTCGGCCATCCCCCATTTCTCGTGGTACCTTTACTCATAAGATTACGACTAGTGATGGCTACACCTGATATGTCTCTAGTTTGTAAATTTTTTGTCATGGGTGGAGCGTCGTGATCTTATGCTGCTGTATGGTTTGGTGGATGCTGAGATTCCTAAGTCTACGAGTGAGCTTCCTAACTGGCCTGGGTTGACGATTTGGGGAGACTTGAAGTTGATGTTGGATTCCCCTCCTGATTCTCCTCATGCTGGTGTATGGAAGGATCCACCTCGATGGGTGGTAAGGATGTGGAAGTTGTATGCTGGATGTGGTGTTCATGTGTTGGAACTTGAGTCTGGTGATGTTGTGTTTATGCTTACTGATGTGGAGTATCTGTTGACCATTGCTACCAGGGAAGCTATGCTGGAGTGCCACCTGCTGGCGTCTAATGCTCCTTCTGGTAATGAGTCTGCCATGGCCACTACCTTAGTTCAGGGAATTCAATCTCGGTTGCATGCAAACAAGGTTGCTGCTTCTGGTATATGATTGGTTTGTTTCTTCTATCTTTGTGCTATACATACATTTTTTCACCAATATGTACAGTGATTGGTGACTAACATTTTACTTTAGTTGGTAGTTAAAAAAACATAAAAAAAGAAGAAAAAAAAGAACACACTTTTATATAATATCTGCTTATACTTTTAACATGTGATGGAATTTCAAAAATTGTAAATCATATAATATCTGCTTATACTTTTCCATAATGAGACTGTTTTCGACTTGGCAAATTTACACTTGGGCTGTTTTGAGAAGTACTTCAGGTGTTGGACCTAGTCCACACAACAAATGGTGCTCAACTCACCATGTCTTGCAGACAAGAAAGAGTTGATTCACCATGAGGGTACGGCTCTGGTGTGATTATCAAATCCATTGATGGTTGCCAGTTTACCCAAAATTGGAGGGTTTTCACTTGCCTTGGTCCTAGACTGAAAAGTGGCTAGTCCAAGGGGGTACGGCTCTTGGTAAAGATCTATATCAAATCTGTTGATAGCTGTAATAGCTTGCTCAAAGCTATAGGGTTTTCAGCTCACCGATGCTTTATTGCTAAGAGTTGGCTAGTCTGGAGGGGTACGGCTTTTGGTAAAGACTCATATCAAATCCGTTGACGGCTGTGATGATTTGCCCAAAATCATTAGGGTACCCCCACTCGCCATTGATTTACGTTCTAAGAGTTGGGCTGGGTTCTGGTCTCCCAGGGTGATGCTTATTCCACCACAACAACTAGCTAGCCCAAGAGCGAGCAGCTACTTGGTAAAGGCTCTTCAAATCTGCTCATGTTGCTGTAAAGATTCAACAAGGTGCAGATCTGTTTCAAGCTTTCAAGAAGATTCTAGGTGTTACTCGTTGCAGCAGTCTTTGTGTTGTTCATGCTGATGGTTATATTGTTGCTGTTTGTGTTGTTGTTTCAATCCTCAAGCTGTTTTGTAAGATTTACCAGGAAACTTGAACTTAACCAGTCAAATTCAAGTTTAGGGGAGGATTTTTAGGTCCTTTGGAATAGATATTTGTAATAGATAAGCTAGGAGGTATGTAGTTCCTCCTGGTCCTAGTTGTAGTAGGAGCAACACGTGTTCCTGGTCTAGTAGAAAGTCAAACAACATTATTCTTAGTAGTTTGTTAGGATAAGCATGAGATATGTTAGGAAAGCATATGCATATCAAAAGTTACACGTTTTTGTTTAATGTAGTATTAGGGTTTCCTTGTAGTATAAAAGGAACCATTGGCAGAAGGGTTATAGACACCTTCATCAACATTATTCATTTCATATTAATAGTAGAAATCTTAGTAAGGAACAAGTTATTTAGTTATTATGTTTCTTCTTGTTCATAGTATTTGTATTCCGCACTTATACTGTGTGTTTCATCTAGAGACTCTCTGTGAATAGACTTGTGATTACAGAAGTCGTTCACCATCCTTAACAGGCTGCAAGATCCATATCTAGTGGACCCGACAAGCTGTAGTCATCGTTTGAGTAGTCGCATCGTCGAGTATGTAGATACCAATTGTAGAGTGTTATGGTTGTATTCATAAAAACAGGATTTCTCTTGTTTTAACAAATAAATGCACTGATGCGTACATAGATTTGTGTTAGACCAAGTTATAAAGTAAACTTGATCCCTTACAAGGTTTTAAAGTGAACCTTGCCCGAGAAAATTAATTCCTGTTGTGAGCCAAAGCTTTCATAAGAAATACTTGAATTTAATATGAAAAGCGGGTTGCAGTAAGAAATAACTACAAGCCATATAGGCATGTTTTATGAAATATTTACAACTTTTGTACGAACTCTATTTATGGCGCCGTGTCAATATTAATCGACATTTCTAAGGCCGTAAATATCATCGTACCAAAAGACATGCCTTTGAAAAATAAAGTAAAAATATTTTTGGATTTTTCTAAATTTTTCAATTTTTATGGTTTTTATATGGTTTTATATTTTTGTATTTTGCTTTTGTGGATAAAAATATAAACAATATATACAGATGATCACCAAGGATACGGAGAATAGTTTACCACCACTATTCTTTCGCTTCATCGGCCAATTCCTTTAGTGTCTCGGGCGAGAATGTTTTCAAACCTAGCTTGTCGGCCAAAAATTCCATTCGAGTGCGATCTAAAGCCATTGTGAAAATATCCACCAATTGATACTCAGATCGGACAAAGTAAAGCTCGATCAATCCATTTTCCACTTGCTCCTTGATGAAGTGGTAGCGATGTCAATATTCTTCGACCGGGAGAATTGAACATTGTTGCAGCATAAGGCTTTTGTTGTGACAGTACATCGGAATTTTGTTGAAACCTAGACCATAGTCGGTTAATTGTGATCTCATCCAAAGAATTTTAGTACAGCAACCAGACATAGCAATGTATTATGCTTCCGTACTTGAAATTGCAGCGCTTTTCTGCCTTTTCGATGCCCAACTGATTAGTCGATCTCCTAGTAGTTGTGAAGTTCCACTTGTGCTACGCCGTGTATCTTGACAACCCGCGTGATCCGCATCTACATATGCCATAATTGCAATCGAAGAGTCCTTCGAATACCAAAGTCCCTGATTAATGGTTCCTTTAAGATACTGAAAGATCCGTTTAACAGTAGCTAAGTGTAACTCAGTAGGCCGAGTTTGATACCGAGCACAAATACATATAGAAAACTGAAGATCAGGTCGACTGGCTATGATATACAGAAGGGTACCGATCATTCCATGATAAAGTTTCGAATCAACGGCAATCCCATGTGGATCTGCATCTAGCTTAGTGCGTTCCACCATTGGAGTATCCACGGGGTCAAAAGATTCCATCTTATATTTCTTAAGTGATTCAAGGGCATACTTGGATTGATTGATAAAGATGCCTCTGGGACTCTGAGATATCTGAAGACCTAAGAAGAATGATACTGATATTCAGCTTTTGTATGGTTCAATTTTCTCTCGATATCCTCTCGAATTGATCTAGGTCTTAAGTGGAATGATTGTTCTTGGTTACTAAATGAAGGGGTTGGGTTTTCTAGTCTAATAGAAAGTGGAAATGAAAGTTTAAATCAAAGGCAATTACTTTAATTAAGATTAACAAAAACTTGGTTGAAAATTTAAAATTCAAATTAAAATCAAATTAAAATTAAAGTTAACAAGTAAATTGTGAAATATGAGTGAAATATGAGTAAAGAAACAGTAAATCAACAACAGTAGAACAGTAACTATACTCAAAAATAACTGATCCGGAACTTTAAACCTTGATTCGGAACTAACTGATTTGGAAGATACTATTCACTCATCCGGAACTTTCCCATTCGGAACATACTCATTCGGAACTTTCCGAATGAAGGTTCATTCGGAACTTGCTGGATCGGAAGACACTGATTCGGAACCTTCAGCTTGATTCGGAAGATTTACTTGGTTCGGAACTTTAATGCTTGACTCGGAACTTTCCGGATGAAAGTTTGATTCGGAAGTTTTCTCTTGATTCGGAACTTTAATGCTTGGTTCGGAAGTTTCCGAATGAAGGACTCATTCGGAACTTTTTGGCTGATTCGGAAGATCTGGAAACCCAGTTACAGTAACAGTATACGAAGAACACGGGATACAAATTTTTATCAAAATCGAATCAAATACTTAAAAAGGATTTACCAAATTAAACACAAATCATTTAGACACCATAAGCAACAAATCCCACTAATAAAAACACAAATCCAAACAACTTTTGAAGATCAAATCAAGAAAAATAAAACTTAAGAACTTGAAGATAAAAATGGAGATGAACAAGATGAAATGAAAGATTAAACAAGAACTTTGAATTGGATGATTAATGTTTTGACAAGATTAAACAAGGATTAAAATTACAAGATTAAAGAACCAAAGATAAAAATCACCAATCACCCTAGTGGTGATGGTGTTATACGAACCAGGAGAAAGAGTGGGGAGGAAGAAAGAAAAACTAAAAACTAAAACTAGTCTAAAATGTGTGAGGGGAAGGCTATTTATAGCCTTGTCCTTTGGTTGGTGAGTGGGCTTTCTCCCGTTCTTCTTGTCTTTTCGTCTTTTCAGAAAAGTTTCCGTTTTCGATTCTGATTCGGGATTTGTCGTCGATTAAATTCAACTCGTCTTTTAATTTCTTCGTTTAAAGGACTTGAGTTTCTTCGACTTAGATAAATCTTCCATCTTTGGTCCTTTTCTTCGATAAATCTTCGAATAGGCCCAGTGACTTCAAATCTTTTGCATCTCTTGGACAATAGACTTAATCTTGAGTCTTTTTCTTCAGTAAAACTCGTGCAATCCCATGTTTTCTTCAATATTTATCCGGTTGGCTCTGAAAACACAATAAACACAAAAACCACGCATAATTCCAAACAAATGATATTAAATACGTGTTTTGGTCTCGTTTTAGCCCGAATTAAGTGGTAAAAGGATGGGTGTTTACACACCTATCAAATCCCCTACACTTAACCATTGCCATGCCCTCATGCAATGCTTAGTGATAAAGCAAGCTTACACTTTTCTCATAATTAATCAACCTTGGCCTTATTTAAATTCTACTAAAAATTAAAGAATTGAAACTTCAAAGGTAACAAAGGGATAGAAAACCATTTTCACTTGAAAATAGCTATATGGAAATAACTTGTAGAGAAATCGATGACTTACATTAGGGCTTTTGGTGCTGCGAAGATTTATCACCCTCAAGTTTCACGTTCCCCAAACTAAGCTTAAAAACGAGGTCATTGTTATTATAAGTTAGCAATTCAAACACTTACACACATGTCTTAATTAAATGCTTAAACTCCCTTATTCCTAAGTGTATCTCTTATATTTTATTTTGTCTTAGAATGATCATGAAGATGCATTTTTGGACTTATTTCGATAGTTTATTAGGGCTGAAAGCAAAGTAGGACGATTTGATCAATAGTTAGCTAAAGGACAAAATCTCTTAAAACTGCTTCTCGGGATATCAAAAAGTTCATATCTTGGCATAACTTGGTTCACGATTTGAGACCTTTCTCGGGCCGATATTTGGCATGTACTTCATACTTCATATCTTCGAGAGACGTTCTTGAGATAATGGTCTTCTCATCATAATAGATTTTCTTCACTTGGAGACTTTTGAGGGGTTCTCCAAATTTGTTGACCACGACTTCATGATTATTTCTTCAATCTCTAATTGGGATTTTGAGATACAACGATCCGCCTCCTTTTCGGACTTGGATCTATTTATCCTCATACCTTGTTAGGGTCTTTTCGGATAGACTTCTCCATGATCTTTATGGGAGTTGATTGCTTTTCGTCGTGAGTCTTGATCCTTCATATTGACTTTAGGAATAATGCTTTTCACATCACTTTGGATCTTCAGCAATAAAATTGAATCCTCATGCCTTGTTAGGGCCTTTTCGGACTCGCCAATCTTCGCGCCCCGCTTCATAAGTTATGCCTTGGCTATGAACTCTTATCATTACCGAGCAACTTTTAAACGATCTTGGGCTAGAAGCTAAGTAACTTTTCAAATCGTAAGACCTTACTTATTGCAGATAAATTATTAGCAAGTGATGGGAGAATAGGCAAATAATTACACCAAGTGAGCTTGTGCAAGAATACCGACTTATAATTGACTTTATCATTTCTCGTCCTCCACAATTTAAAATCTCAAGTAATGAGACTCGTGGATACTTAGCCTAATAAACCAATTAAGGTCTACATGGTTAAGGATACTAGCTAGAATAAACTTGGATAAGTCTATTCGGGTTGAGTCAAAATAAACGCAACGGGCCTAATAGATCAAAGACTTCTAAACTAGCTACACCACTTGATCAAAATTTGACTTTATTGTGGGATATATACATATGAAAGCAACGATAAAAATTTAAAAATTACGACTAAATGGCCAAAGTTAATAAAAAATTTGAAAAATGCTGAAAAATAGGATTTTCCGGTTGATTGAAGGCATTTTCATGGAAAAGTCCACTTAAAACTTCGATAGAAGTCCCCCCTACACTTAAGATAAACATTGTCCTCAATGTTTAAGCATGTGGGAAAAGTCTCCCCTACACTTATGACATTGTGCACGTTGGTTAACTCGAGTTAAGGAAGAGACGACTAAAGTGATCAATTTCAAATGTGAGTATGAAGAAAATTGAATCACGATAGTTGGGAGATAGAACCGGATTTCGGATAAACACGTGAGCACGGTTCTTCAAAGATTCCAAGAGTGCACATATCCCTGTAATCACATCACCACAAAGACAAACGCATATACAAGTCCCCCCTACACTTAGGGGATTAAAACATACAAGGATAGATACTCGGGCTGCCTCCCGAGGAGCGCTTGTTTTTGATAACCGAGTCACGAGCCTGACTCGACCCAAAATTAGTTCATGGGGAACGTGGTGAGGGATGGAATCACCTCCTTAGAGGTGTCCTCACCAAAGTACAACTTCACTCGTTGGCCATTCACCTTAAAATTTGGTCCATTAGGTTGAGCGAGCTCGAGAGTACCATATGGAAAAATTTGGGTAATGGTGAATGGGCCGGACCAACGAGATTTGAGCTTTCCCGAGAAGATTTTCAACCGAGAGTTAAAAAGTAAGACTTTGTCTCCAACATGGAACTCTCGGTTTTTGATCTTAGAGTCGTGAATGAGCTTAGTTCTTTCCTTATAGATCAAAGAATTTTCATAAGCCTCATTCCGAAGTTCATTCAGCTCATTGAGTTGGATCTTGCGTAGGTCACCGGCTTTGTTTATATCAAAATTAGCCCACTTCAAGGCCCAATAAGCCTTGTGCTCCAACTCAATGGGGAGGTGGCACGCTTTCCCGTACACAAGACGATAAGGCGTACAGCCGATCGGGGTCTTGTAAGCAGTACGGAAAGCCCACAAAGCATCATCCAATTTATCAGCCCATAAGGCACGATGCTCTCCCACGGTCCTTTCAAGAATTCGCTTCAGCCCTCGGTTGGATATTTCAGCCTGGCCATTAGTTTGTGGGTGGTAGGCTGTGGAAAGACGATGATTTACACCGTACTTAGCCATGACTCGAGCAAATTGGTCATTGCAGAAATGAGTCCCACGATCACTAATAATGGCGCGAGGCACACCGAATCTAGCGAATAGAGCCTTCAAAAAGTTACAAACCACCCTTGCGTCATTAGTAGGCAAAGCTTTGGCTTCAACCCACTTCGAAACGTAGTCAACGGCTACAAGGATGTATTTGTTTCCTTTAGACGAAGGGAATGGCCCCATAAAGTCGATACCCCAAACATCAAAAATTTCACACTCTTGAATAAAATTCTGAGGCATCTCGTCTTTATGTGTGATTTTGCCTTGCTTTTGGCAAACATCACATCGTTTGACCATATCGTGAGCGTCACGGTATATGGAGGGCCAATAAAATCCCGAATCAAACACTTTCTTAGCGGTGTAGTTGGGACCAAAGTGACCACCGGTGGGTCCTTTGTGGCAAGCATCAAGGATGTCCGACGCTGCCGGTCCATCAACACATCGGCGAATTATCAGGTCAGCACATTGTTTGAATAGGTAAGGGTCGTCCCAAAAGTAAGTCTTGATGTCGGTAAAGAACTTCTTCTTTTGCTGGGACGTCAACCCTTCCTTGAGAATTCCACCCGCCAAGTAGTTTGCAAAGTCCGCAAACCACGGGGTTTCATTCGGCTTCGAGTTTATAGACATTAAGGTCTCCAAGGGAAAAGAATCATTGATTTCTTTGGTCGGATGATCCCCTTGGTATGGATCCTCAAGTCTACTAAGATGGTCCGCGGCTAAGTTTTCTGCTCTTTTTTTATCGCGGATGTCGATTTTAAATTCCTGGAGCAGTAAAACCCAGCGAAGAAGTCTTGGTTTGGAATCTTGCTTTGTCAACAAGTACTTCAACGCGGAATGATCGGTGTACACAATGGTGGTGGAAAGGACAAGATAGGGGCGGAATTTTTCAAAAACATAGACAACAGCTAAAAGCTCTTTTTCGGTTGTCGTATAATGCAATTGTGCCCCAGTCATTGTCTTGCTAGCGTAATGGATTGGTTGGAAGTGTTTATTCACTCTTTGTCCAAGAACCGCTCCAATAGCAAAATCGCTAGCATCGCACATCAACTCAAAAGGAAGCTCCCAATTAGGGGTAACCAAGACGGGTGCCTTAGTTAGCTTATCCTTAAGCGAGTTGAAGGCATCAAGGCACTCTTTGGAAAAGATAAAAGGAGTATCTTTTTCCAAGAGGTGGGTCATCGGGCGAGCGATTTGAGAAAAGTCTTTGATAAATCGGCGGTAGAAGCCCGCATGACCCAAGAAACTTCTCACACCCTTCACAGTGGAAGGTGGAGGCAACTTTGCTATAACATCAACTTTAGCACGGTCTACTTCAAGACCGGCTTTCGAAATCTTATGTCCAAGCACGACGCCTTCTTTTACCATGAAATGGCATTTTTCCCAATTTAGAACAAGGCGAGTGTCTTCGCACCGCTTTAGCATACGTTCTAAATTGGCAAGGCAAGATGAGAAGGAATCCCCGAAGACCGAGAAATCATCCATGAAGACTTCCATGGTTTGTTCAACCATGTCATGGAAGATAGCTAACATACACCTTTGGAAAGTCCCGGGCGCATTACATAAGCCAAAAGGCATTCTTTTGTAAGCGAAAGTGCCATAGGGACAAGTGAATGTAGTCTTCTCTTGATCTTGGGGATCGATGGGTATTTGAAAATAACCCGAGAAACCATCAAGAAAGCAGTAATATTCATTACCGGCTAATCGTTCAAGCATTTGGTCCATGAAAGGTAGAGGGAAATGATCCTTTCTCGTGGCATCATTGAGTTTGCGGTAGTCTATACAAACTCTCCACCCAGTAACGAGACGAGTGGGAATCAACTCGTTGTGTTCATTGGGAACAACGGTTATACCGCCCTTCTTGGGCACACAATGGATTGGACTAACCCACGGTGAATCCGAAATAGGGTAAATCATACCCGCATCAAGAAGTTTGATAACCTCTGTTTTGATGACTTCATGGATTTTTGGATTCACCCTTCGTTGGCTTTGAATAGTGGGTTTATAGTCGTCCTCCATGAGAATTTTGTGTGTGCAGAAGTGAGGATCAATTCCACGAATATCCGAGATTTTCCACGCAATAGCCTTCTTGTGAGCTTTCAACACAGCAACGAGGCGAGTCTTCTCTGCATCTTTCAAATCCTTTGCAATAATGACGGGTGACTTCTTGTTGTCGTCAAGGAACACGTACTCGAGATGAGGCGGCAACTCCTTAAGTTCCAAATCCGGAGGATTTTCGACGGGAGGCGTTTTCAAAGTCGTGGCATCGATAGCAATAACCGTGGGAGATGGAGGCGAAGGATTGTCTTCGGTGAGCAGATTGTCAAAGAAACTCATATCTTCATCCCCCTCGGTGGGAGAATCATTAGTAGCTAAATTCGCATCTCCTATGGTAGCTTCAAGATTGTTCCAGAATAAATCACTATCTCCAAATAGAGACAACGATGAATCAATAGAGGACACGGTCTCAACATTGGGAAGAGAGGTAGGAATACTTTTGCAAGCATCATTAAAGTGTTCTTCACAAGCCTCATCAAGAACGTCAATACAATTAACGCTCTCATATGAATAAGGCTGTTTAGACAACTTTCCCATGTTGAAGACTACTTTGTCGTCACCCACTCTCATGATAAGCTCTCCGGCTTCAACATCAATAAGAGTGCGACCGGTCCTCAAGAATGGACGACCAACAATAAGTGGCACACGGGGGTCCATCTCGTAGTCGACGACAACAAAATCAGCAGGGAAGGTGAATTTGTCGACTCCTACAATAACATCTTCGGCTATCCCCACTGGATAAGCAACCGTACGGTTGGCCAATTCCAAAGTCATTTTAGTGGGGACTAGCTCTGGGAGAGATAATTGCTTCCAAACACTTAGAGGCATGAGATTAATACTGGCACCTAGATCGGCTAGGGCCATGCAATTCTCTACTCCCGGGAAATTGCAAGGGATAAGAAAACGACCCGGATCACCAAGCTTGATTGGCAATTTCCTTAAGAGCACTGCAGAGCAGTTCTCATTAAGTTGGGTGTTGGCGATGTCGAGGAGCTTTTCCTTGTCGCTCAGAAGGTCTTTAAACATTTTGGCATATTTGGGCATGTGAGCGAGAGCTTCAGCGAAGGAGATATTGAAATTCAGTTGTTTAAACATTTTAAGAAAGTTAGAAACCTGAATATCATCCTTGCTCTTTTGCTTCTCTTTCCTCAACCTAGAAGGATAAGGTATATTGGAAGAAGAGGAAGTCTTGGGGATTATAGGATCACTCACAACCACGGGTGGAGGAGGGGTAGAAAGAAGAGGTGGAGAAATTGGGGAAGGAGAAGGATGAGGAATGGGAGCAGGTGACTCGTTCTCCTTGGTCACAACCACCGGTGGGGGTATAGGAAGCTCGGGTTCCTTGGTACCTTTACCACTTCGAGTAGTGATTGCTTTCATCTCCCCTCTTGGGTTTGCAACGGTGTTACTCGGAAGAGTACCCGAAGAAGAGGGTTGACTACTTTGGAAGAAACTAGCCATCATGTTCCTCAGATCATTAGTCTGGCTATCCAACGTGTTTCTCATGTCAGCTCTCAAATCATTTCCTTGCTTGACCAAATCTGCCTTCAAATTGCGCACTTCTTCTTGGAGATTTCCCACTATCACATCATTGGTTCTCATGTAGGTGGCGACCTCTTGGTGTAAAGCAGTGGTGGTTTGGTTGGAAGGAGCATTGTATGCAGGTGGTTGGTAAGCTGGTTGTTGGTAGACTTGATTGTTACGTTGAGGTGGTTGTTGTTGCTTGTGAGGTGGGACGTATGGTTGTCGAGGTTGTTGTTGTTGTTGAGTAGGGCGGTTAAGGTGTTGTTGTTGGTTTGGGTTGGTAGGAGGAAAGCCAGGTGGTGAAAGATAGTTGTTGCTGCGGTAGCTAAGCAAGTTACGGTCACCTTGAGGTCTAGCTTGATAAGCAGGTTGTTGGTAGGTGCCATATGCCGCATTCACATTCTCAGCAGGGTAATCTTGGGTGGCGGTACAAGTTGTGTAAGAATGGGGACCACCACATATCTCACAAGGTTGGCTGACAGCGTTCACTTGTGCATTTTTGGCGTTGTTGCTGTTGTTGTTGCTGATGGTGTGGGTGACAAGCGATTCAAGAAGCGTCGTGATTTTGTCTAATCGCTTGTCGCTGTCATTAGTGCTAGCACTAGCAACATTGGTCCTAACGCTCTTGGTTTGCACACGAGACTTGTTCTCAATGATATCCCAAGCAACATTGGAAGTTTTAGCCAATAAATTACCCCCCGAAGCACTATTCAGTGAATCTTGGTCATTCATGCTTAAACCATTGTAAAAAGTATTTATTTGATGGACTTTGGTAAAACCATGTTGTGGGCATTTTCTTAAAAGATCTTTAAAACGATCCCAAGATTCACTGAATGACTCATCGTACTTTTGTTCAAAGTTTATAATCTCATTCCGCAAAGCGGTAGTACGAGAGGGTGGAAAAAAGTAGTTGATAAACTTTGTTTCCAAATCCGTCCACGAGAGAATACTCTGTGGCGGTTCCTTAGCAAGCCAATGCCGGGCTTGTCCCTCTAAAGAAAAGGGAAAAAGTTGTAACCTTATCACTTCTTGTGAAACTCCATTGAACTTGACCGTGTTGGTGAGTTGTAGAAATCTCTTGATATGGTCGTGTGGGTCATCAATGGTGCGTCCCAAGAATGGTTGAGCTGAGACCATTTGGATAAAGCCTGACTTGAGCTCGAAGTTGTTGGCGGCAATTGGTGGTATAACAATTGGATCCGTGTTGCCATCAACATGAGCTTGCAGCAATTCAATCATTGGGCGATTATCCGGAAGGTGCTCATTGTTGTTGTTATTCATGTTGTTGAAAGGCGGGTTGTTGTTGTTATTATTGTTGTTCAGAGGTGGTATGTTATTGTTGTTTTGGACACCAGCCATGTCTAAGTTATCGAGAGGCTCGGGCTCTTGATAAGACGTGGATCGAGTGCGCATACACCTGCAAAAGAACGAACAAAGAAAAACAAAGCAAAAATATTTTTGGTTTTTATTGTTTTTTAATTTTTAGGATTTTTAAAAATTTTATATTTTTTTTAGTTGTTTTTGAAGATTCTCTTGAAAAAGTAACGTTCACGGGGAACGGATCCCAAAATCCAATTTCTCACAAAAAACTTTTGATCTTAACGAGAAGAGCCGGCAGCGGCGCCATTTGATATTCAGCTTTTGTATGGTTCAATTTTCTCTCGATATCCTCTCGAATTGATCTAGGTCTTAAGTGGAATGATTGTTCTTGGTTACTAAATGAAGGGGTTGGGTTTTCTAGTCTAATAGAAAGTGGAAATGAAAGTTTAAATCAAAGGCAATTACTTTAATTAAGATTAACAAAAACTTGGTTGAAAATTTAAAATTCAAATTAAAATCAAATTAAAATTAAAGTTAACAAGTAAATTGTGAAATATGAGTGAAATATGAGTGAAGAAACAGTAAATCAACAACAGTAGAACAGTAACTATACTCAAAAATAACTGATCCGGAACTTTAAACCTTGATTCGGAACTAACTGATTCGGAAGATACTATTCACTCATCCGGAACTTTCCCATTCGGAACATACTCATTCGGAACTTTCCGAATGAAGGTTCATTCGGAACTTGCTGGATCGGAAGACACTGATTCGGAACCTTCAGCTTGATTCGGAAGATTTACTTGGTTCGGAACTTTAATGCTTGACTCGGAACTTTCCGGATGAAAGTTTGATTCGGAAGTTTTCTCTTGATTCGGAACTTTAATGCTTGGTTCGGAAGTTTCCGAATGAAGGACTCATTCGGAACTTTTTGGCTGATTCGGAAGATCTGGAAACCCAGTTACAGTAACAGTATACGAAGAACACGGGATACAAATTTTTATCAAAATCGAATCAAATACTTAAAAAGGATTTACCAAATTAAACACAAATCATTTAGACACCATAAGCAACAAATCCCACTAATAAAAACACAAATCCAAACAACTTTTGAAGATCAAATCAAGAAAAATAAAACTTAAGAACTTGAAGATAAAAATGGAGATGAACAAGATGAAATGAAAGATTAAACAAGAACTTTGAATTGGATGATTAATGTTTTGACAAGATTAAACAAGGATTAAAATTACAAGATTAAAGAACCAAAGATAAAAATCACCAATCACCCTAGTGGTGATGGTGTTATACGAACCAGGAGAAAGAGTGGGGAGGAAGAAAGAAAAACTAAAAACTAAAACTAGTCTAAAATGTGTGAGGGGAAGGCTATTTATAGCCTTGTCCTTTGGTTGGTGAGTGGGCTTTCTCCCGTTCTTCTTGTCTTTTCGTCTTTTCAGAAAAGTTTCCGTTTTCGATTCTGATTCGGGATTTGTCGTCGATTAAATTCAACTCGTCTTTTAATTTCTTCGTTTAAAGGACTTGAGTTTCTTCGACTTAGATAAATCTTCCATCTTTGGTCCTTTTCTTCGATAAATCTTCGAATAGGCCCAGTGACTTCAAATCTTTTGCATCTCTTGGAAAATAGACTTAATCTTGAGTCTTTTTCTTCAGTAAAACTCGTGCAATCCCATGTTTTCTTCAATATTTATCCGGTTGGCTCTAAAAACACAATAAACACAAAAACCACGCATAATTCCAAACAAATGATATTAAATACGTGTTTTGGTCTCGTTTTAGCCCGAATTAAGTGGTAAAAGGATGGGTGTTTACACACCTATCAGATACCTTGCCTATCATTGACATCTTAAACTCGGAAGACATGAGTGTCCCAAACTCATCGGATAAAGTTTGGGTCGAGGCAGCAAATATAATATCATCAACATATATTTGTACCATAATTATATCTTTACCTCGTTTCTGAATGAACAGCGTGGGATCTACCTTGCCTTTTGCGAAGCCTTGCGTAATGAGGAATTGTGACTATAGATCATACCATGCGCGTGGAGCTTGCTTCAACCCATAGAGAGCCTTCTTAAGCTTATACACGTGGGTAGGATATTTAGATTTCACAAAACCATTACGCTGTTGAACATAGACCTCTTCCTTAATTTCACCATTGAGAAATTATGTCTTCACATCCATCTGATAGACGATAATATTCATGTGGCTGCATAAGTGGGGAATAGTCTAATAGCTTCCAAACGGGAAACAGGTGCAAAGGATTCCATAAATTTGATGCCCAATAATTGCTTGTATCCACGGGCTACTAGTCGAGCTTTGTTCTTCAATATTCTGCCTAACTCGTCGAGTTTCACCTTGTAAACCCATTTCAAAGTGAGTAACTGCACTTGATCCTAGCATGCGACAAGTTCCCATACTTCAAGACATACAAATTCATTAAGTTCTTCTTACATAGCTTCTATCCAACAAGATTGGGTAAATGCTTGTTGCCACGTCTTAGGTTCAACTTCATTGAGAAAAGCATCAAAATGACAAAACATTGCACTTTCTTGGAACTGACTTCGTGTGGATACCGGACAATTAGGGTCACCAATAATCGAATCTATAGGATGATCCTTTGTCCACTTGCTGTCATGTTCACGAATCTATGGATTGGAGTAGACCGTAATAGGAGCTTCCTTTGAGGTGGACGACCCAGCTTTATTATAGTCGGGAAATGGTACACCAAAGAATGGAAGTTCACGCATTTGAGTGAATTCCAAGTCGTGATCATCATCATCCTCTTCATCATCAATAGGCATGACATGGGTAGTTGATTCGGGTGTTGGTTGAGAATTACTCGTTGAAAGTATATCTTGACCAATTGTAGGTGTAGACGTATCTGATTGTGCGTCGGTTGCTGGGGCGACAACTTCGGTAACCGGAGCTATTACCTCAGGTTCTAGAGAATCAATACTTGGAGGAGTAAATAATTCATCAAAGAACGGTTGAAAAAACGTATCCCATTCATTCCTAGAAGGTGGTGTGAAGGATGATGAAGTAGGGTTGTTTGGGACAAGACCAGAGCTAATGTGACTGGGTCCCATTTCATGAAGTGCGGGTTCAGAGCTGCTTTGCTCAGAAGCCATTGTCGTCAGCTCATCAAAATCAACATTCATAGTCTCGAGGATCTTACGAGAATTACGATAGTAGATTCGGTATGCCTTCTTTGTGGGTGCATAACCAATGAAAATATTAATATCAGCCTTGGGTTGCTGTTATCCCAAATTGTCACCATCATTATTTGGATAGCAAAGAGAACCAAATACATGAAGATGTGATAAATCTGGTACTTTTCCATGTAGAAGTACATAAGGTGTTTTGCCATGGCGTTTTCGAATTAGTGACCGGTTTTGGGTGAATACTGCTGTAGATACTGCTTCTGCCCATAAAAACAATGGATCCTTTGCATAAATTAACATCGTTTGAGCAAATTCCATAAGTGTGCGATATCGCCTTTCAACGACACCGTTTTGTTGTGGAGTGCGATCAACGGATGTTTCATGAGATATGCCAACTTCTTCATAATAATCACGCAATATTTGATTCACAACTTCGGTTCCATTATCTATACGAATGTGTCGGATAGAAGTGTTGAGACGCACTTGAATCATCTTGAGAAATCCGATGATGAATTTAGGTGCCTCGTTTTTTGTTGTAAGTAATTTCACCTATGTAAACCGAGAGTAATCATCGACAATGACGAGGATGTACTTTTTACCACTAAGACTTTCAACACGCATTGGCACACAAAGATCCATATGCAGCAAATTAAGTTTCTCTTGGTTGGTGCCTTCAGTCTTGGGTTTGTATGATTTATTAGTGCTTTTACCTATTGTACACACGGAACAAAAATGGTCCTTGTGAAATGTAAGTTTAGGAAGACCACGAACAAGTTCGTTTTTCACCAAATGATTAATAGCGTCAAAGTTAAGATGAGATAACCGTCGATGCCATAACCATGACTTAGTCTTTGATGCTTTGGAGAGAAGAAATATTAGAGAAGCGGCCATCATATCTTGTAGAGACAAAGTGTAGAAATTATTCCCTCGAGTACCTTTCAATAAATCAACCCCTTCCAAATTACGAATGAAGCAGGTATGCTCTTGAAAAGCAACTTCTAGGTTTGCATCACAAAATTATCCCACAGAAAATAAATTGTGAATGAGACCTTCCACATAATACACTCTTGAAACTATAACCTTCCCAATACGTTATTCACCGTAACCCATTATCTTTGCAATATGATCATTTCCAAATCGAACTGTACCAAGAAACTTGCTGACGAAATTTCTGAGATGAGAGCGATCTCCGGTCATATGCTTGGAGCAACCAGAGTCCAAATACCAGAGAACAATTTGGACCACCTGTTTTCCGCAACAACAGTAGACAATGCATTGGAAACTGTTGGTTCTAGAGTGTTAGTAGATACAGATATAATATTATCAGAATTGCTAACATTTGTGTTATCCATATGTTTCAGGTATTTTCTAATGTGAGTTTTACCATTAACATGTTTTATTGTTCCAACTTTCTGAGGTTTTGGAGTATTAGCGGGCACTACAGTGGCAGTAGACCTATTTAAAGGGCACTTGGTTCCTATATTAGTGTCAGTGTTCCTAGTTAAAGGACACGCTTGTGTTTTGGTAGCCTTGGTACTCCTAATTAAAGGGCACTCTTTCTTCGCTTTAGTGGGAGTAATCCTAGTTAAAGGGCACGCATTTCCTAATATAGTGAAAGTTCTACCAGTGGGGCGCCACATCCAACTAACTTGGGTTAACACGTTCCCAGTCGGTTTCCATTCTAAACCATTTTTCCGGGCATTCATCTCATTTACATGGTCAATAAGGCAAGAATCATGACGACTAGAAAACATACATTCATTGCAATTCTAACATTTCAAATTATAATTCACTGTAGGCTTAGAACGCTGCACAACCGCAGAGCCTTTAGGTTTAGCTACATGATTCTTTTTATTCAAAACAGAAATAACATTCCTAGGGTGGGCTTCTACTTTCTTCTTCACTTGACTACTAGATGGGGGCAAGATCATATCACTCTTCTTGTTTCTTTTAAGCTTAGATCTTTGAGCCTTAGTAGTGGTGCTTACTCCTGTAGAAGGCAACACGGGAATATTATAGGCTAGTTTTGATTTTGCCTTATCTTTAGTGACCAATGTTTGAGATGGTTTAGCCCTAGGGCCCTTGTTAAGTGGTGTGACGGTGATGAGGTTCCTTTTAATTGCACTATAGGACGATGATGAGACAGTGGCTGCGTTATCCACAACATTCTTACCTTTTAGGGTACGAAGTTTTTCCTTTAACTCAGCCATAGCCAATTTTTTATCACAAATTTGTTCCCTCAAATCAGATATTTCCACCGACTTTTGATTCAATCGTTCAATCAATGATTGATTCTATGCAGTGGTATTAGCACATGCGGGCTTTACTGAATCGAAGAGTTGTGTATTTTTCTGTTTTAAGTTATCAACTTTGGACAAAATCATGGAAATTCGGTTATCTAGATCAAGTTTCATATTCTCAGCGGCCTCAAGTACGTTTACACAGTTAATCTCCTTAGATTTCTTTATGTCTCTCGGCAATGATTTAGCAACCTTGTCACTTGGCTGACTGTTTTGATTGTAAATTCAATCAAAAATTCTTTTGAAATTTTGAATCATCTATATTAACACCTTCGAATGACGTTTCAAAAAGCTCTTGAAGAAATTTTTATGTACATTCAAGCGAAATACAATGTTCTTGAATCTCATCAAAACGTTTTGAAAGAAAATAATAAGAATATTGAAGCTTTAAAAATTCAGCATCAGATTTGTGACAAGTACTACCTACCACATTATCCACAGAGTCAACATTATGAACAATAGAATCATTATCAACACTTTTATTCACACAGACGGAAACAATATCATGCGACATCACTTGTTTCAGAATCATCATCAAGTAAACTGTTTTCATAAGCATCGTCCATTTCACTGAAAACACGTCTAACTTCTTCTATTTCCAAAAGAAAATCTTGATCAATATTGCTAAGACAAGCTTTAATATTGTTTACAAATGGAACAATTTTGTCTCAAAACGCAGCTCTTGTGTGCTCAAAATTCCATTCACCTTCCATTATGGCCGAAGCCGTCATACATTCCGTAATGACCTTGTCAAAATAGGCAAAGTGTTGGTGCACCGCATTTAAGCTATCTGACACCTTACTTACCGGTGGAATTAACTTAGTTAAATCCTTTTTGACAAGTGTAGGAGACGTACTAGGAAGGTTTTCCTTTGACAAACATTGGGGCAAAAAAGCTGATAATTGAGCTAATTTCTTTTGTAAGCGAATACGGGTCTTTTTATTAAATTGATTTTTATTATGCTTATCATCATAATCAAGCTTATGGAATTTTGAAAGCGTTTTAGATTGAGTTTCTTCCGCAAGTGACATTGTCTCCTCAGTACTACAAACATAAGGTGCTTCTTTCGATTTGCCAATTAGGATCACATCATAAAGACAAGGAATATATTCCTAAGCTTGTTTTGCATAACCAGGATTAGGTGGTAAATCTTGAAGATTGATTGTAGTAAATTACGTCTTTTAGGAAAAAGAGCGTAAATAGGGAAAGTATTAAGTGATGATTTAGGAAAATCAAGCACTAATGACCCAAATGAAGTTCAAAGTTCGTTTCCCAAGGAGGTATATGTGTGAGAATAATTCGTAATTGGTTTGAGATTAATATTGGTTAGAAGGGGATGAGAAAAGAGGATGACGAAGACGTGAAATTAATTACTACTACGACTACACGTAAAACAGTAAAAAGCTAAAAAAATAAAAATTAATTCTAAAAATTACCAAAAATTCACCAAAAATCAAAATAAATAAACTAAGAGTTTATCAATGATCAAAACTTTTAACATTTTAATTAATTAAATATACAATTTTTAAATGCTAATTAAAGCCCTAAAAATCAAATTAATTATCAAAAAGCCCAAATAAAGATTTTTTAATTGGTAAACCTCTAAAATGACCTAAAAAGATTAAAAACTATTTTTAGAAATTTTTAAACTAAGAAAAACTATTTAAAATGATTTAAAAACTATTAAAACTTAAAATAATTATAAAAATTAATCTAAAGATGATAAAATTAATCTAAAAGTTGCAAAATTCCTATTTTAATGTATTTAAGCTAAGAAAAATGTAAAAAGTGCAAAAATGTGAAATTTGAAAAATAATAATAAAATAATATTAAAATAATATTAAAAATCCAAAATTTATAAAAAATTCAGAAAACTTGCGAACTAGTTTATTTTAACCTAATTAAACAGAAAATGAAAGTGAAATAACCAGAATACCCCTATTGGGCCCTCAAATGGGCCAAAACCAAAATCAGTCAACACAAATGGGCTTTTTAGCCCAAAAAGTCAAACTTGGCCCAATTGACTTGGAAAAGCCCAATCTGACTCAAAATTTAATTCTAAACACAAAACTCTGAAGGCCCAAAAGCTTAAAGTGAGCTTATCACAGCTTATTAAGCAAACAGCTTATCCTTATTGGGCCAATAAGCCCATTAAGCAATAAGCCAAAGCCATAAGCTCTAATTTAACACACAACCTTCTCTTGGGATACAAAAGAGATCTGTAAAAAAAAATTTGAAAAGGCACACTCAATAAGCCAGAAATAAGCAAAGTACAATTTCACTAAAAGACAAAATAGTCGGGTTTGAGATTTAAGGCACCTTAGGACTTGATTCAACTTGAAAAATGTCACAAATGACTTCACTAAGCCAAAAAATCAACAAAATTCCAATAAGCAACACGAATAAGCCAGAATAAGCCAATAAGCACTTATGAAAAAGTCAATTAAGTTGGTTTTCTAGTCAAACCTAAAAGTCAACCCACCAAATGCTCCAGTATGAACAAATGGGTCAAATAATGATCACCTATTACAGAATCCAAGTTGTTGCTGGTTAAAATAAGCTATTATAGCTTATTGATAAGCTGAAACCCAAAATACACTAGCAGTGGCTAGCAGCAGGGGAAAGGAGTTCCCACTGCTTTGACTATTTGACCAAGCTTTTTAGAGAGATCCAGTTGGATTCAAATGAAAACAAGGGCACCCTTGTGATCAGTGAATCACAAGGAGTCTATATCAACAAAGAAATCACAATTTGGTTCACACAATAAGCTCAAAATAAGCAAACAGTCCACAGATCTAGCACAGACTTGGAAAATAAGCTGTTATGAACAAATAAGCAGATATAGCATGAATAAGCCAGCCAAATTCAACAATATGCATACACAATCTATATAAACTATGATTAAGCATAAACAAACTTAAATCATTCACTAAATCAAAGTATGGAACAAGATCTAAGCAGATTATAGTTACTGATATGAATGTTAAGAACACAAGCACAGTTTGCTGATCTAATTGACCACAGATCCAATTTCAAGCACTCAAATCTCTTTCCCTGGTGTTATTAACTAGGCTTAATCACTTGTTAGCCCTAGTCTATGATTAGATATAGGTGTCCCTTAAACCACAGCCAATTTTATCAAGTAACAAAGATTTTATAGCCCTATTTAGAATCTAAGTGTTTCAAACCACAAAACTTGCAGACAAATGACCAAGTATATCTGTAAAATAGGTACCAACAACCACAAACACAAAACACCTACTCAATATCCCACAAATCCTGCTTATGCAGTTAACCCAAACACCACTTAATTATCTGTTTTCACAAATTTTCAAAGGATTTTTCAGATTCAAACCACAAATCAAGTTAACATCAACTCAAGAACATCAAACCATACCAGATAAACAAGATCCAACCATCAAATCACAGATTCAACAACAACCATACAAAAATCACAAAATTCAGAAAAATAAAGAGAAAATTGAAAAAGGAGAGTGCAAACCTCCAAGACCTACATCCAGACCCTGGATTGTTTGAGCTTAGGTACTAGCAGAACAAGTACCAGCTTCCAAGCTGCTAAGATGAACAAACAAACAAGTGAGATCAAATAACAAAGACTTTCTGATTTTCTGAAACACAAGTTTTATTGATTAAAACCTTGCCTCAAAAACCTTCAAACATATATGTGGAACTCAGATTTAGGCTATTCTAACACCAACTTTTAATAAACACAAAATAGAATTCAAGATTTTATGAAATTTAAATTTTATTAACTTAAAAAGGGATTACAAAGATTGATAGCCTAAAACTGGAACAAAAGGGACTCTCACAGGTTGAGGTCTCCTTTTATAGACATATGCTAAGCTAACACTGTTCACAAACCCTAGAAGTGAAATTCCAATATTGTCCTTGAGGTCTTCTAGACGAATCCTTGATATGACCTGTCCAAAATGATCAAGGACGTTCATTTTAGCTTTGGGGTGAAGCTAATACTCTCAGCTGTTGATCTTGACACGTGGCTAAGCTTGGAGGTGAAGGAATGATGTGATAGGTGGACGAGGTTGAGTGTGGGGCCTCTTGGTGAGTGGGAGTGAGGGTTTTAAGGTTGAAATGGGTTTATGCATGTGTGAATCACACGTGGGTCAAGGTAATTGAAAATTACCCTTTGTTTTAAGTGAGGTACAAACTGGGTTCATACGTGCTACAGTAACACGTTTTGATCCGAAAATGGGGGATTGTGTTTGTTTGGCACGTGTTTGTGTATTCAAAGTTTGGAAATGGCAGCCTTGGCCCTTGTAATTTGGCAAAACATGTATAATAAGAATTTCAGCCCATAAAAACGTATTCCTTTGTTATTGAAGTTATGATTTTCACACTTTTGCCCCAAAACTTTGGCAAAAGTGTTACAAGGGTTGTTTTTGCCATTTTTGAATAGTTCAAGGACTGATCTTGGACATTGTTGATCTTCAAAGGTCTTCAATGTAACTTTAACTCCATGAGGGACCATAATTGACAAATTAGATTTAATGAGAGACTAATCTTGTCATTTCTTCAAAGTTGAAGGACCTTTTTGCAATTTTGACAAACTTAAGGGACCAAACTTGTAATTATGAATTCACAAGGGTTTTAAGTGTCATTTCTTCATTGTTTGAGGATCAATCTTGCATATGTTCAAGTCTTCAAGGGTAAATGTTGGATAAATCATGAATTAGGGCCTGGTTCTTTGTACGGCTTCGTTTCTCGTGTCCGTTTTTCCTTGTTTCTTGTGATCTTTTGTCTTTTTCATGATATCCATACCTAAAACACAAGTAAACAAATACAAGCACCATATATGGTATTTTATGACATTTTAGTGCATTTAAAGCCCGAAAAGACCGATGAGATCATGTATAAATGCCATCTCATCACTCCCCCATACTAAGCCATTATCGTGCCCTCACGCAATGCTAGAATAAAGTATCTAAGCATCACCAAAGTTCAATTTTATTAACCTTTATTGAAAAGTAAAAGACTTGCAACAATACTACGAAGATGTGTAAAGACATAAGTATGATTTCATCACGAATGTGACTTTTAGGGTCAAAGAATAGAAACAAGTAAATGTCCCATAGAGTAAATTTCGTCATCCTTGATTGTCATACATTACATGCTAAGTGCAAAAACGAGATCATTTTTGGTACAAGTCACAATGCTAACACTACTTATACGTCCAAATTGTGTAATACTTTTTCTCCCCGCAATCCTAGTTATTATAAAAGGAAATGGGTTACTAGCATTTTTTAACTAATTGTCATGGATCACAAGTGATTCATATTGACTTATTTGAGTAGTTATTAGTCCGAAAGCAAAGTAGCACGATTTAATCGATAGTTAGCCGAAGGAAAAAAAATTTTAAAACGGCTTCTCGTGTATCTCCTTAAGTTCATATCTTGGCATAACTTGTTTCACGATTTAAGACCTTTCTCGGACCGATATTTGGCATGTACTTCATACTTCAAATCTTGGGAAGACGTTCTTGAAATTATTGTCTTCTCTTTATATATTTGGAATTTCTTCACTTGACGTTTTTGAGAGATTCTTCATATTTGGACCACGACTTCATCATTTTTCTTCAATCTTTATTTTGAACTTTGATATACAACGATCTGCCTCCTTTTCGGACTTGGATATATTTATCCTCATACCTTGTTAGGGTCTTTTTGGATAGACTTTCTCCATGATCTTTAGGGGAGTAATTGCTTTTCGTCGTGTGTCTCGATCCTTCATATTGATTTAGGAATAATGATACTTCACATCATCTTGGATCTTTAGTAATAAAATAGAGCTCCTCATGCCTTGTTAGGGCCTTTTTGGATGATCACCAATCTTCGCGTCCCGCTTCAATAAGTTATGCCTTGGCTATGAACTTTATTCAACCCCGAGCAACTTTTAAATGATCTTGCGCTAGAGGCTAAGTAACCTTTTAAATCGTACGACCTTACTTATTGCAATTATTATTTATTCCTAATGCATTGATCTTATGGGAAGAAAAAGCCACAATTAAAAACATATGAGTTTTTGAAAGAACATTTTCATGTTCTACGTTTAGCATGATCACTTTTCTAACTCTATCACTTCTCGTTCTTCACTATTTAAAGACCTCTAATTAAAGAGACTCGTGAATACTTAGCCATGCAAGTCAAAATTAAGCCAAATTTGGATTAGCTTTCATTAAGACTATATCAAATCAAAGTTTTGGGTTTTCAAGCCACCTATAGGATCTTGCACTTTCTTGGACTTTCAAGGTTAGAGAATGCATTTTATAGTTCCCTTGATAAGTGACTTTCTAGGATCAATTATAGGAACATGCGAAAAGTTCTTGTTCTTAACCCGAATGAGCTAAGACTTTCGCGTTTTAAAGTTCCCTATATAAAAGTCTAGCAAAACTTGAATTGAGCGGGTTAAGGAATGTAAATGGCTCCAAATGCCCATCAAGTCAAAAAATAGCTCTTATTCTAACCATCGGAAAATATACATTCGTGTCTTAAAAACACTTATGAAAACTAAGAAAAATTTTAAAATTTGGCCATTTTTAGCCTTATTAGCAACAAAAACAAAACATTGAAAGTTGGAAAATGTGAGGGCGTAGCAAAGCAAGTATCTATTCACCCCCCCCCCCCCCATACTAAAAGTAAACATTGTCCTCAATGTTTCGAGTCTAAAGGTGGAGCACCCCCATACTAGAGACGAAGAATCGAATGCTTAGGATCTAGCATGGAAAGGGTGATCAACAGTATATCTAAAGCCGTTTATTAAGTATTCTAAAAGATAAACAATAAAGGATATGTCAATGGATTCGTGAAAAACTTCTTCAAGCAAACGATGGAGGCTCACGTAAACGAACACGAGAGTCTTCAATCGTAGATGATGATGATGATCTAGATAACACAATCACAAATAACCACGAGACAACGAGTTGGAAGGGCACAAATCCCCTCTCATTAGTGATTAGTAAGCATAAAAGGATAAGCATGGGATCTCCCCCACGAGGCACCTCGTTTTTTATTACCGAGTCATGAGCTCGACTCGATCCCCTCAATGCTAATTATCATTGGGGAAGGTGACTTGGTCGAGGTCAACCATTGAAGGAATTTCCCCACCAAAGTAGTGCTTAAGCCTATGTCCATTCACCTTGAAGTTAGGACCATCATCTTGAGCTAGCTCGATGGTCCCATAAGGAAACACTTGTGTAACGGTGAAAGGACCCGACCAACGAGATTTCAATTTCCTGGAAAATATCTTAAGTCTAGAGTTAAAAAGTAACACTTGATCACCAATGTTAAAAACCCGGTTTTTAATCTTTGCATCATGAAACCTTTTAGTCTTCTCTTTGAAAATAAATGAATTTTCATAAGCATTGTCTCTTAATTCATCCAATTCATTCAATTGTATTTTCCGGTGATCTCCCGCGGTCTTCAAGTCAAAGTTTGCATGCTTAAGGGCCCAATATGCCTTGTGCTCCAATTCAATGGGTAAATGACAATTCTTCCCATAGACTAACTTATAAGGAGTGCAACCGATAGGTGTCTTATAAGCGGTCCTAAAGGCCCATAAAGCGTCATCGAGTTTGTCGGACCATGAAGCACGGTTTCTCCAATCGACCTTTCTAAAATCCTCTTCAAAGCTCAGTTCGAAACCTCGACTTTCCCACTCGTTTGCGGGTGATAAGTCGTAGAAAGACGATGAGTAACTCCATATTTCTTTAAGACTTTCTCGAATTTGTCATTACAAAAATGGGTTCCACGATCGCTTATAATAGCACGAGGGGTTCCGAACCGAGAGAATAGTTGCTTCAAAAACTTCACTACCACACGAGCATCATTAGTAGGTAAAGCCTTCGCTTCCACCCACTTAGAAAGGTAGTCCATCGCGACGAGGATATACTTGTTACCATGAGACGATGGGAACGGCCCCATAAAGTCTATGCCCCATATGTCGAAAATCTCACACACTTGAATTATGTTTTGCGGCATTTGATCACGTTGAGACGATCTTCCTTGACGTTGGCATGAATCACATGACTTCACAAGTGCGTGTGCATCACGATAGATAGAAGGCCAAAAGAAGCTGTCATCGAACACTTTCTTAGCCGTGAGATTAGCACCGTGGTGACCACCCGTCGGTCCCTCGTGACAAGCTCTAAGGATATTAGAAGCTTCGGCACCAAAAACACAACGTCGAACGAGTTGATCCGCACAAACCCGAAAGAGATAAGGGTCGTCCCAAAAATAGAACTTGACGTCCCGAAAGAATTTTCGCTTTTGTTGTGTCGTCATACCCTTGATTATGAAATTCCCCGCATGGTAATTTGCAATGTCGGCAAACCATGGGGTGGTGTCTTTAGAATTCACAACACCGAGAGTCTCGAGAGGAAATGTTTAGGTGATTTCCTTGTTCTCGAAAACATCTTTGTGAGGATCTTCTAGACGAGAGAGATGATCGGCCGCTAGATTCTCGGCTCCTTTTTTGTCAAGCACGGTGACATCAAATTCTTGTAGGAGGAGCATCCAACGAAGCAATCTCGGCTTAGCATCTTGCTTAGTTAAGAGATACTTTATAGCCGAATGGTCGGTATACACGATTCTTTTAGTTAAGACGAGATAAGGTCGGAATTTCTCAAAAGCATAGACCACAGCAAGGAATTCCTTTTCCGTTGTGGTTTACTTTAATTGAGCCTCGGTCGTCGTCTTACTAGCATAATGGATAGGACGGAAATGCTTTTCATAACGTTGTCCTAAGACGGCCCCTATAGAATAATCACTTGCATCGCACATGATTTCAAAGGGTAATTCCCAATTAGGAGCAACAAGAATGGGAGCTTCGGTAAGTTTCCTTTTGAGAGTTTCGAAAGCTCTAACACAATCCTCATTGAAATTAAAAGGAGCATCCTTCTCGAGAAGGTGTGTCATAGGTCGAGAGATTTTCGAAAAGTCTTTGATGAAACGACGATAAAAGCCCGCGTGGCCTAGGAAACTCCTAACTCCCTTAACGGTTTTGGGATGAGGTAACTTGGCGATGACGTCTACCTTAGCTTTATCGACCTCAATCCCCGCTTTAGAGCCCTTATGTCCTAAGACGATTCCTTGTTTACACATAAAATGACATTTTTCCCAATTAAGCACAAGATTGGTTTCTTCACAACGTTTTAACATTTGCTCGAGATTAGATAAACACGAAGTGAACGACTTGCCAAACACCGAAAAGTCATCCATAAACACATCCATCGACTTCTCGATCATATCGTGAAAAATGGCCATCATACACCGTTGAAACGTACCCGGTGCATTACAAAGTCTGAAAGGCATCCTACGATAGCCAAACGTTCCATAAGGACACGTAAACGTAGTCTTCTCTTGATCACGAGGGTCGATAGGGATTTGAAAGTAACCGGAAAAACCATCTAAAAAGCAATAGAATTCATTTCCCGCGAGTCTCTCCAACATTTTATCCATGAAGGGCAAAGGAAAGTGGTCTTTACGAGTGGCGTCCTGTAACTTTCGGTAGTCAATACACACCCTCCAACTGGTCACAACACAAGTGGGAATTAACTCGTTGTTTTCATTAGGCACAACGGTCATTCCTCCCTTTTTAGGGACACAATGGATTGGGCTCACCCATGGGCTATCGGAGATAGGATAAATCATTCCCGCGTCAAGGAGTTTTAACACTTCCTTTTTTATGACATCGTGAATTTTGGGATTCACCCTTCTTTGACTTTGAATTGCGGGTTTGTAGTCCTCCTCCATTAAAATCTTGGGAGTACAAAATTTTGGGTCAATACCCTTAATGTCAGAAATTTTTCACGCAATTGCCCCTTTATGAGCTTTAAGAAGTTTCAAGAGCTCGGTTTTTCATCATTAGTAAGACCTCTTCCAATAATAATCGGCAACTTGTCATCACCTTCTAAGAATGCGTATTCAAGGTGAGAAGGAAGATCTTTCAATTCAAGGATAGGTGGTTCCTTGATTGAAGATTTTGGTTCAACACTCATAACTTCCATCGGCGGAAGAAATGGTGGAATAGAAGTATCATCACTAATTAACACCTCATCTTCATTGTCGATTTCATTTGAAGTAAAATCGCCTCCTTGGAATGGAGTGAGATTTGGTGCAAAATTAGCAAGAATCAGATCCATAATAGTGGGATTGCCACTTGACGAGCTATCGGAAAAACATAACACTTCTTGTGAAAACTCATCGCAAACCACATCAACTAAGTCAATGTGATTGATGGTAGCGATTGCATAAACATGAGAAGGTTTCGAGTTTTGAGTAGCGTTTATAACAAGTTCCTCTTCGTTGAATCTCAAAGTGATAGTTCTTGCATGAACGTCGATAAGCGATCTCGAGGTGTCTAAAAATGGACGACCTAAAATTAGAGGAACTTGAGGATCCGCGGGGATGTCAACTACTATAAAATCAACGGGATATTAGAACTTCCCCACTTTCACGAAAACATCTTCGGCAACTCCACATGCTAAAATCGTAGAATGATCGGCCATCTCGATAGACATGTTCGAACGAGTAAGAGCCGGAAGCGAAAGCTATTTCCAAATGGAAAATGGCATCAAATTAATGCTCGCACCAAGATCGGCCAAGGAGACGCATTCTTTCATATTTTGTATGTCACAAGGAATGAGAAAATTTCCGGGGTCACCAACTTTTTCCGGTATGCGGTTAAGATAAACCGAAGAACAATTAGCAAGCTTTGAAAGCTTTTCCTTATCGCTCATCATACTTTTAAAAGTGGAAGCGAAACGAGGCATATATAATAACGCGTCGGCTAAACTCACATCAAAATGTACTTGTTGAAACATTTTTATAAAAAGCTCGATTTGTTGTTTGTTACGTTCTTGCAATTTCTCTTTTTTTCGTCTCGAAGGGTAAGGTAAGGGTGGTGTGGGTTGGACATTAGGCAACGGCCTTGGAATCTCGGGTTCCACAATTGGTATTGGTTCAACCGTAGGTGTGGTTTGAGCGGTACTACGTGGGATTGTAATGTGCTCCTTTTTGACCATCACCTCGGGTTCTTTCTCGATTTCCTTCTCCGTAGAAGTACTTGGACGAGAGATTGGTTCCTTGAAAGTTTTACCACTTCGTGTAGTAATAACCTTCATTTCTCCCTTCGAGTTTGCAATGGTATCACTAGGAAGACCACCCGAGGAAGAGGGTTTACACATGATTGCTTCAAACATTTTTGCCATTCGGTCCTCAAATTATGATTGCCTTAAATCCGCTTTTAACAATTCTTGCTTAATCTCATGTTGTCCTTGTTCCATCTTTTGTTGATTTTGTTGAAGACGTTGAACATTTCCTTCCATTTTATTTGCATGAGTTTTAAGTTCATTAGCAAGTTCGTTTTTAAGCTCGTTTTTCAACTCGGATCTTAAGCTAATCATCTCACGTTGCATGTTATCAAATTTAGCATCATTTGCTTTAGCATAATCCAAAAAATCTCCTTGAAGATTTTTAGTGTGAGCATTTTGAAAACCTTGTGTAGTGTTTTGAAAATCACGGTTTTGGTTTTGATTAGTGACTTGTCCATTCCCACTTTGATAATTCCCTTTGTTGTAGTTACGTGAATTGCCTTGATAATTACCACCTTGGTTATTGTTTCGATAGTTATTAGCATTTTGATTTGGTGGAGCTTGATTTGGGCGGGAACCTTGACCGTTTTGGTTGTAAGTTCCCGTTGCTACATAAGCACTCGAAGTGTTACCATCCGCGGTAATGCACTCGGAAAGATCATGAGCTCCACCACAAGACAAACAACTCTTAACAACCGCTTTAACCGAAGCGGAACTCAAAGCCTCTTGTGCTTTCCAATGAGTCATAAGATTAGCAAATCTATCGAAAAACCGATTTTCCTCATTAGCTTCATCATGTAAGGCATTAATGCTACGAGACGATGACGACGATGACGAACCCAAATTGGCAACACTCGGTGTTACGAGGGCTATAAACCTTAGATCCATTCTCGATAATCTTTAAAGCTTCATCGATCGTTTTGCACAAAAAATTACCACCCGCGGCGGCATTCAAGTAATCGCGTTCATGATCATTAAGACCATTATAAAAAGTATCAATTTGATGCAATTCCGAAAAATCATGGTGTGGACATTCATGTAACATTTCTTTAAAGCGTTCCCATGCCATTGAAAAACTTTCATTATTTCTTTGCACAAATCGTAAAGTCTCATTTTTCAAATGTGTTGTTTTAGATGGTGGAAAAAATTTGTTCACAAACTTAGAAACGAGATCACCCCATGTCAAAATCGAATTTGGCGGTTCTTTCTCAAGCCAAATTTTAGCGGGTCCATCTAACGAGTATGGAAACAACATCATCTGTAGAAATGTAAATCTTGCTTATGTTTTAGAGAGAGAAAGTTAAGAGAACTATGTGTAAATTATGAAACCACACACCCTCTCCATCTAAGGAGAGGGTTTATATACCCAAGCCTTGTAATGGGCTTGGACTTACACGTTTGGCCGGCCTACACATGTTGTAGGCTAGGCTTGGACTTGTTTGATAAATAAAGAAAGTTAACTAAACTACGAGCTATTACATGGACTATCGTTGGAGTGACCGATCCTTCTTAATACGTGAAACGTATTTACAACAATCTCCGCCTAAGGGAGGTCACTTCAAACAAGGGCGTTACCCAAGTTACAATAATAAAATAAACTTAGCATACTATGCTTGTCTTGAGATCGTAGTCTTCGTCTTTCTTTTTCTTTTTCTTTTCTGGTGAACATGCTGATGTGATCTTTGATGTCAATCTTGAGAATTAATCTCTTGCCTTGATCTCGTACATCCATCACTTGTGATCTTCTCCTCTTCGTGACGCCATGTCCCACATACTTATACCTTCGTAATTCTTGAAAGCTTCAGAATTTGAAACAGCGGAAGACTTAACTTTTAGTCTTTCTTGAATTAAATGAGATATTAAGTGCATAAAGTATAAGCATGCGGGGACGACTTCTTCTTGGATTCCGCAACGCCACCGTCTTCAAATGCCGCAACATAAGTAGACACGAACGAAATGGCTTTGAACATTTCATTCTAAATCGGTAGCATTTTACCTCCGGTCGGTGAAGACCGTTGGACGATATTAGATATCGTACCCGTGACGGATAGTTTCAATTAAGTAACTTCCTGACAGGATTTCGCGGGTAAACCCGTTCTCTTTATTCGACCATCCAAAGCTGACTGCGAACATAAAGAGTGAATCATTTGGATAATAATATCCGCATGATTTGAAGCCGTCAATTCATGTTCCTGGAATAAGTGAAATTCAATTAAGAACCGCACCATCGTTGCTTTCCAGTTGTCACGAGCTTGATTCGTATAGAATCTTGCAAGTTACCTAACAAGTGCTGTTTAAGGTTAACACTAGAAGGATTTCCACTCATCACTGTGAACACTAAGGTATCACTCTGAGTGTTCTGGCAAGATCACTAAGATATTGCGTAGAGGCCTGGAACGTGTTTAAATTCAGTTAAGAATTAAACAGATGTTGCTTTCCAGTTATCACAAGTTTGATTCATAAAGAATCGCACAGGTCACCTACCATGAGCTTTTTGATATTCGCTCAAGAAGGATTTACATCTTCATTGTAAATACTTTCGTATTACTCGGATGTTCAGGCAAGATCATGAAGACTTTGCGTAGGACTCTTAAAATCTTTCTTACTTTTCACAGTGTGTGAAGAAGCAAGGAAATATGAAAGTGTGTCCTAATGAGATATTTGATGATCTCAAATGGCTCTAGACTCGATCGTGCATTTTGGATTTTAGTGATCGGAGGCTGGAGAGGAGTGCCACCATTTCAATACCAATTTATTCGGAGTGAATAAATCAATAGATAACGTGTTGTCTTCGTGTGATTAAAACAAATATCTTTTAAGAGATATCTGAGTTAGCTGGGATGGGTTGTGCATTGCATCACTGGGTCCATGATGTCTGTCTTCAATATCGAGAATCATTAAAATGATCTCAATAGCATATGTGTTGACCCGGTTTCTGCCTAAAGTTGTAAGGAGGGCTTCTTTCTTTACACCCTTTATCTTTACAATTCTTTTTCATTCTTCAACCCCTTCAATGCTTACCAATACGTCATAACTAGCACCTTGTTGTGATTGTTCCAGTGCTAACTTAAGTACTTGGTCGACATTCATCTACGTTCACAATCTTTCTCCATCTTTCCTAAGGACTACTATTTCTAGCTATGGAATGTCCTTGGGAAGATTCCTCCGGTTCTGGAAGAATCATAGGACTTAACCTATCCTACAATCCTTATGTCACCACAATCTTCATCGTCGTGAAATAAATGGGTGTTGGGTAAGTATATGTCACCATGAAAATCCATTTTGATATGCAAATCCGTTTTGCTCCCCCTTAACATATGCCACGATATTCGAAAACATTTCGCATATGTCGGAATGAGCAAGCACATTAAGTCAAACCATTTGTGATAATATCCCATATTAAATCACATTTTCTCCCCCATATTAAAAATATTAACCCAATCAATGTTTTTAATATCAATTGTTTTGATGAAGTTTTAACAAAGGTTTTGGGAAGAAAAAAGCAAGTCCGTTTTATCTTCATGATATCAAACGCATGAGATATGATACCGATTTGTAACATGATCACATATTCACCATATTAAAAAAAATTGACAAGGTTGGACCTGATAGATGAGAACATCATATGATAAGATCAAATGATTCTTGTCAGTATATGTTGGTCGCCTCGTCATGTCTGAAGTCATCTCTTGACACCACGTGTACGATTGGTATTGTTGTCTTGACACCAGTTAGTGAGCTTGGCACGTTCGGCATCGAAGATTCTGAATGCTTGACAATTGCTCCCCCTCAATTGTTGACCTGTGTTCTATTGAAAGAGTTGTAGTCGTCAGTTGAGTAGTCGCATCGTCGAGTATATAGATACCAATTGTAGATTGCTATGGTTGTAGAGATGATAACTTCATAAAAACAAGACTTCTCTTGTTTTAACAAATAAATGCACTGAAACGTACATAGATTTTTGTTAGACCAAGTTATAAAGTAAAGTTGATCCCTTACAAGTTTTTAAAGAAAACCTTGCCCGAGAAAATTAATTCCCGTTGTGAGCCAAAGCTTTCATAAGAAATACTTGACTTTAATATGAAAACCGGGTTGCAGTCTGAAATAACTACAAGCCATTTAGGCATGTTTTATGAAATATTTACAACTTTTGTATGAACTCTATTTATGGCACCGTGTAAATATTAATCGACATTTCTAAGGCCGTAAATATTATCGTACCAAAAGGCATGCTTTTAAAAAATAAAGTAAAAAATATTTTTGGATTTTTCTAGATTTTTGAATTTTTATGGTTTTTATATGGTTTTATGTAAAACCCGTAAAAATAAGGTCATAATTTAATTCTACTTTCAATTATTTTGAAGTATTTTATAACGTTAAATATTGTTATGTTTAATGGTTTACGTTGAAACTGGTAATGTATGCATATATTTAATTGTTTTGATGACTGAAGAGTACTACTAGTGATCGTGATGCCGATGGATGCGCAAATTTTATATTTTAGTATCGACTATCTCGATATTGGAGATTTTTGGAATTTTTGTTTCATTACGTATTAAGTTGAGTCGGAACCTTACTATTGCTTTTCGTGTGCGTTTAAATCTTTGAAAAAGTATTTTATTGAACGAGACTTAAATTTTTATGAATCCGGGACGAAACCCCGATTCCCGTAAATTTATAAAGCCGACTAGGTACCATTCCCGCTCTTTAAAACTATATTTGCTAAAAGGGCCAAAAGAAAGCCATAATTGCACCATAGGTCCTCCCACCTTTATACAAAAACAACTAACACAAACACAACTTCATTTTTAACATCAAAAATTTTCTCTCCTCCCCTCCTTTCTCTCTTAAACCCACGGCCAACCATGGCCACCACCAAATCACCACCAAAACTTGATTTTTGGAAAATCTAATCAAAGACCAATGTTTTTATCATCAAGATAAGTACATCCCACCACAAATTTACAACATGCAACAACATTTTTTCAAGATTTAATTTTTGACATATTTTTTTATAAAAACTATGTTTTGATCTAATTAGTTTTATGGGTTTGTGTTTGATTGTGTTTAGGAACACACTATTAAAATAATGGAGCTTGGAACAATTTTATTCTTGGTGATTTCAGCCCCTAAACCCACGAAATTTGTGGGGGGTTTGGGTGTTCTTGGTGTTTTGATCTATTTGATCATTTTAAGGTTCCATTGTTGTTGTTATTACTATTTTAATCATTTTCCTTTGAGTGCATGCATTTGTTTATAATTTTTGGAAATTTCATATTGATCATGCAAGTGATTAGGAGTTTAGGGATTGTTATGGATGATGAATATGGGTTATTTGAGGTGTTGGTGAAGTTGGAAATGGGTCAAAATAGGATTTGGTATAGTTTTGAAGTGGTCATTTTAGACCAGTAGGTCTAAGGCTATTTTCGTGGTTTTAGGTCTGAGATAAGGTTTATATTATTGGATATAGTTGTAGTGGTCGTCGAGGCGGTCGTTTCGGTATAAGATAGAGCTTTTAACTCCAAACGAGTCAAAAGTTACATAGGTTTGAATATTCGTGTACCGGGAGGCGAGTATCGACGCAATCTGAAATTGTTGTCGATATTGGGTCAAATCCCGGGGACTATAACTTGAGTTTCAAAAATGTTCAAGGGCTGTTCTCAGGCCCTAAACTTAGCATTTTGAGTCTATTTTCAAAGTCAAGTGGCGATATTGTAAATGGGAATGTTTAACAAGATCAAAATGGTTTTACGAGTCAAGTGTGTAAAACAGTCTGGTTTTTAAGGTCGAAAGATGTGTCGAGCAGGTGGGTCAAAAATGTGAATCATTTGATGAAATTTTAACTGAGTCTTCTACAGATATTGAGTGAGTTTTTCACCAAGTTTCGTCGAAAACGGAGATGTGTAGGTATGGGAAAACAGTGGGTACTTTTGGTAAGTACCGGCTGAGTATTATTGAGAGGTACTTAACCTCGCGTCATAGTTTGAGGCGAGAGGCTAATCTATTAGTTTCTAAAAGTTCTAGAAGGATATAAGTATTTTGTGTGAGTATATATTCTGAGATTTGAGACCCATGTAGGGTACTTGAACCGTGTTGATTTGGCATCTTGAGATGGATCAACATCGAAGGTACTAGTTTTGGAAAGCTAGTATGTGTTGTGGAATTTAGAAGGGATTCACTTGCATTGGTTGGTCATGTCTATGCACATATTATTTTGAATCGTTGGTTTTATTATACTAAGTATGTTTTGAGATACTTGAGTATGTTTTTAAGCGCGCACCTTATTTGTTAGGTGGCGGCTTTTGAGGTGTACATTTGGGAGGCATCTTCACTTCGGCGATCACTACTACTACTAGCTTCGTGTATCATCTAAGGTGAGTCTATAGCCTCGCTTTATACTAGTTATTAAATGATTTTTAAACCCGCGAGGGGGAATACATGTTTTATAAACTTAGAACACAAGATTTTTATGGTATGCTTTGTCCCTCTATGAATGGACCCATGGTTGCCTTTAAATTGCATTAAGTGATTGCCTTTGTTAAAGCCTCAATTATGGACCGTTAACTAGCTTATGATGGGCTAGCCGCTAGTACAATTAATAGATCTATGGGGGAAGCCGCCCCGGTTCAGTTTGTGTGGACTTGTCACAGAAGCTTAGGCCCGACCTCCACACTGTTTGGACATATTGTATTGAGAAGTCAGGTATACAGCAATGTACCAAAAATCTAGAGGTAACTGACAATTAATAAATCTCCTGTCTTATCAGACCTCTAAAAGGAGTGTTTAAGGGCTCGGTTCCATGAGCTTATTGCAATTTATGCTATATACAATTATCATTGTTGATGCAAATTATTATTTGATGCTTATAAGCATGCCACAAACTTATAAACTTTGCTTGTGTTCAAATTGATTACATAAACCTATAGATTCACTCGGTATTTTTGCTGATTGTTTTACTCACATGTATTTCAGGTAATCAAGAAGTGGAAGCTTGGAGGTCACGAGAATGAAGTTGTGCACTGCTATGTTGTTCAAACTCTTTGATTTATTTATCGTTCCATTTTTAAAACAAACTAATATGTTTTTTTAACTTATCTTTTGGTAACGATTACTTGGGACTACGCTACTCTGATGAATGTTTTGGGAACGATAAATCTAAAACGTCTCTTTTCGAGTCGCTTTATAAATTATGTGTTGTTGTATCATTGTTTAGCACCCAAAGATGTATTTCGCTGCGTGGAAATTTGGGGGTGTTAAAGATTGGTAGCAGAGCCATGAGTTATAGAGAACTAGGTCTTTATTTTAAAAACCTAAACTATAACTGTCAGTTTTTATTTTTCAAAGAGTCATGTGCACAGGACTTCGCGTGACTTCAGGTTCAAGCTACTTCTGAGATTACAATTTTAGTATACGTTATTACGTATACCTTATTGCCAAGTATTTATAAATAAATACTATGATCCATTTACGGATATATATTTATATCTAGGATCCCTTTATCGATATATATTTATGTCGTTAAACTTTTCGATAAAAGTTTATCATTTGTTAATGATTAACTTAAATAAATACGTTGAATTTTCAAGATCTTTCTGTATTTATTTTTGAAGTATTTAAATTGCTTTTATTGCAAATTTTATAATATGACCTTACATACCTTCATCTGCGCGCGTTACTTTTATTGCTTAACCCTTTGAGATATCTATATAGATATCCAAATCGTCTTCCGACTGTTTGTGTTTAGACGTCTTGAAACGTAATTCTAGACCATTGTGTAGCTCAATGTGTCTTTAGAATAGACTAACCGCTACCGTGTGAGTCACACATTTTGAAACATTTCCTATAATCGTGTTGAATAATATCATGGTTTTTCATAATATTTTGTTGATTTTTATTATCGTTTTACACGACATGCGAAGATTTAATTCATTGACATTTATATGTATCGACTCCGAAGTGTATTGTTCACTTATATCTCGGTAACGTCATCGTCATTTTATAAATCATCGTCTAGATTATGGCGCTAGATTGGAATACGATTTTACTTCTATAAAATTGTATCATTTGTTTTTCATTAACCTTCTTGCTCTCGGAACGCAACATATGAATGTTCCATTCTTTTCTCGTTATGTTTTGGTGTTTTTGAAGAATCGTGGCACCAAGGAGGTTTGCCTACATTGCATTTTGAAACCTAAATTACGAACGTCTTTCACCGTTTTGCTTCCTAAATTTCGTGTTGAATACCTTGAAGCATTTTCTGTCATTCATCATGCTATATTTTATTTGATGCTCATTACGAGATTTATTTTTCGTTGTTGTAAAATCCACAAGACATGTGTGTATATATGTATATATATTTTGAGCCGTTAAGAAGTGTCAAAAAAAATACACTTTATGCAGAAACTGTAGGGGCAGTATAAACAGGTCAAAACTTAAAAGTAAAACCTGCGTTTTTAAAATAAAATAGTCAAACCTGCACAGAACTTGCAGGGTTATTTTGGTCATTTTACATTGGTTTTCAGGTCTCGGGTAAAACTAGAAAGTCGTCTGAAACGTCGTTTTGCATCAAAATGCTTTAGACTCCGAGTCTTGGAGATGTCGTTTATCGGGTCAATTAATCGGCTCATATTTAAAAGTTAAATCTGATAGAAAATTCAGAACATGAGTTTTAAACGTTTCTAAGAAGATTTGAGTTCACTTGAGATCGTAAAATTTTAACGAATATTATTTTACAACTAACTAATACTGGTTGCATGTGAAAATGTTTAAAAATAGAAATATTACAGGATTAGCAATTACCGGATTAATGGTGTAATTTGAAAATGAATAATATATTTTCTTAAAAGCATGTTGTGTCGAGTATCTTACATAGAATACACATATGGATTGATTTATTCTTTTTATATATATGACTCATTTGTCATTCGATGTTATTTTATTTTCGTTTTCTTCTAACCTTCCACTGACTTGGGTTGAGTTTCGAAGTTTTGTCTTCACATTCTTCGTCGATATTTTTATCGCGTGTCTCATGGCGTTTTCGTCTAAACCTTATAACCTTTTGAAACCTTATTAACTTGTAACCATATCATTGGTTGTTTATTGAGCTACTATTTGCTACTTTTTGCAAACCTTTGGCTACTTTATACGTTGTCATCTTGATGTCACCTTATAAATAAATCTGATATTGTTTTACGATTATTTTCACCAATTGTTTTTACTTTGGTCTTAATACTTTTCGTAACATTAAAAGTTGCTTATTGAGTATCTCACAAATTACTTGTATCCTTTAAATTTATAAACCATTTTTAAATTCTATTTTACAAATGGCATGGGTTATATATAAACATAAGAAACGTAATACTTTTCGACGAAACGGAGCACTGCATTGCTAGCCCTAAATTATACATGGCCTGATCACCTATGTCTAATTTAGAAGGAGCCATGCTAGGCTGAATAGTAGTCAACTTAAAAATCTTGATAATAAAGAACTTTTTACTTGTATTTATGATAAAGATAAATAAAATGAAATAAAGTGAAAAGAAGTTTTGAGAACCTTCATATCTTATGCAAGTAGCGCAATTTCTATGCATCCGCATACGTTTTCTTGCCTTTCTTGAACGAATTACGCGCTTACGAATACATTTTTACTCGACGATCATTTTTCCACTTGTTACTTCATTTTGTCTTATAGCAGATTTCTTTTGACTACTCGTCTAATTATTGACTGTTGATAAATGACTTGAAAGTCTCGATGTTTTATCCTTCCTTCTCGTCCAATTTTCTTTATGCGACTGGGTAGATCTTTGGAATGTCTTCGCACGTGAACAATGAATTATCACTAAAGCGATTTCCGTATATCCGGGATGACGTCCGTCACTCTCGTTTGTCTCGAAATCCACTCTTGTGAACCGTGCTTTGACTTCTCTCTTTAAACACTAACATCGTTCATTTGATTTGTTTTAATTACAAGTGATTATTAGGAATTTTCTTTGATTAAAATTTTTGTATGGATCTTATTTCCGATCGTGTAACGACCACCGCTAAGTTAACGAGCTGATATTGGTGAACCATCGACCGCACTAACCAAATTTGACAAATTGTTTAATCTATTATTTCTTATCGTCTTACCATCAATGCCTTTATTTTATTATTCTCTTTATGAATTCATACGACATTTGCTTCGTCCTCTTTTGTACTGTTCATTTCGTACTAATTGTTGACATTATTACCATTCGTATTCGTTTGTTATCTTGTCACACTTTGAAACCCGAATATATCCCATGTTTATATTGAAATAATAAACACCTTTATGTACTTCTACAATGTATTATAAAATTTTATGGAACTTTTATATATTTTCCAATGATTTTCAATTATCGAAATAACCATCACAAGTAAAAGGTCAAATATATACATCATATTTTGTATAACTAAAACTAATGTTTAAAATGAAATCATGTTCTATCTATTGAAGTAATTGATTTATCATACTTTACATTTAATATAATGAAATTACCAGTTTAATTTATATTCCTAATAATGATTTAATTTAGAAATTATATTTTCTAATTGTAACCATCAATACGAGTTTAATTAATAAATTCATGTCAATCTTTCAAAGTTTCTTAAGACAACCAAAATAAATTATGAAGTTATTTAACTCCTATTTTGATATATCATCTTTATCAAGAAAGTACCTCAATTGCGTTTTAAGGTAATACCAAAACCGGGATGGATAATTGTGACAAATGTTTAATGTTAATATTTAATTCTTTCTTCACTCTCATTTTCTAGTATTGTGAATTATTATGTTTTACGGTTACGTGATTCGAGATCCCTCGTCGATCGTCAACCTAAAATCATTTTACCACATCTTGCCCGTTTATGTGTTTATTGAATTTATTTTTATCTTGTTCTGTTCCTCGTATTGCAGATCACTATTTTATTCTGAGTTTGAAATGAATCTCGGGAAAGTGTATAAGAAGAAACGATAAGTGTCACCAGGATTTATGCGTGTACTTGTGGAATGATTGAGGACTGAATCTCTTAATGAATGGAGTTAATAGATTCGTTACGACCTCGAGGAGTATGTTGATGCCGACACCGCGAGTGGAAAGACTCTTGAGATCAAGTAGTTACTATCAAGGGTTCGTTCAAGGTTTTCTCGATGATTAACGATGGAGATCTATAATCGATGTTTATGTTCGACCTTTTCTTTTATGTACTTATATGGTGTGCGATCTAGTCAAATGATCTTAAGCTGTGAGAACTTGAGACGGCATCATCCGATGACGTCCGATCATGTAGAACACATATTATGTAATATCTTTTTGACTTTCAACGACGATATTTATTGAGACTTTAATGCGCGTTGGCGAAAGTGAGATGGTGTCTTTGTATTATCTTTTGAGTAGGGACCCGCGTATGAGCACCCTTTGACGACGAAAATGTTTTTCTTGTTAGTTCTTTTGATGTGTGTCCATGGCTATCCGGCCGATGGATATCCTTTAATTTGCACTATTCTTTTTAACTCGACTTACCCGAAAATCCTGTCAAATATTCTTGTCGCCGAATGAGCTTCGTGTGATTCATAAAATTATTATGTGTCGAGCTTGACGGGTGACTGGTGGATAAGTATTTATTTATTCCTTTTTGGTGAGATATAACTTGACGACAAGTTGCGTTTTATAAAAGAACCAGTGGAGATCGTGGATCAAGATTCACGTGGGAACGTGAGGAATTCTTTATAAGGAATGCCCTCATCCTTCCGGGTAGCGATCAACTCGAATATGAGGTGAGTTGAGCACCGGGACGTCGCTCCCTTAAGGTGGTGAGGATGTAAAACCCGTAAAAATAAGGTCATAATTTAATTCTACTTTTAATTATTTTGAAGTATTTTATAACGTTAAATATTGTTATGTTTAATGGTTTACGTTGAAACCGGTAATGTGTGCATATATTTAATTGTTTTGATGACTGAAGAGTACTACTAGTGATCGTGATGCCGATGGATGCCCAAATTTTATATTTTAGTATCGACTATCTTGATATTGGAGATTTTTGGAATTTTTGTTTCATTACGTATTAAGTTGAGTCGGAACCTTACTATTGCTTTTCGTGTGTGTTTAAATCTTTGAAAAAGTATTTTATTGAACGAGACTTAAATTTTTATGAATCCGGGACGAAACCCCGAGTCCCGTAAATTTATAAAGCCGACTAGGTACCATTCCCGCTCTTTAAAACTATCTTTGCTAAAAGGGCCAAAAGAAAGCCATAATTGCACCATAGGTCCTCCCACCTTTATACAAAAACAACTAACACAAACACACACTTCATTTTTAACATCAAAAATTTTCTCTCCTCCCCTCCTTTCTCTCTTAAACCCACGGCCAACCATGGCCACCACCAAATCACCACCAAAACTTGATTTTTGGAAAATCTAATCAAAGAACAATGTTTGTATCATCAAGATAAGTAAATCCCACCACAAATTTACAACATGCAACTACATTTTTTAAAAATTTAATTTTTGACATATTTTTTATAAAAACTATGTTTTGATCTAATTAGTTTTATGGGTTTGTGTTTGATTGTGTTTAGGAACACACTATTAAAATAATGGAGCTTGGAACAATTTTATTCTTGGTGATTTCAGCCCCTAAACCCACGAAATTTGTGGGGGGTTTGGGTGTTCTTGGTGTTTTGATCTATTTGATCATTGTAAGGTTCTATTGTTGTTGTTATTACTATTTTAATCATTTTCCTTTGAGTGCATGTATTTGTTTATAATTTTTGGTAATTTCATATTGATCATGCAAGTGATTAGGAGTTTAGGGATTGTTATGGATGATGAATATGGGTTATTTGAGGTGTTGGTGAAGTTGGAAATGGGTCAAAATAGGATTTGGTATTGTTTTGAAGTGGTCATTTTAGACCAGTAGGTCTAAGGCTATTTTCGTGGTTTTAGGTCTGAGATAAGGTTTATATAATTGGATATAGTTGTAGTGGTCGTCGAGACGGTCGTTTCGGTATAAGATAGAGCTTTTAACTCCAAACGAGTCAAAAGTTACATAGGTTTGAATATTCGTGTACCGGGAGGCGAGTATCGACGCAATCTGAAATTGTTGTCGATATTGGGTCAAATCCCGGGGACTATAACTTGAGTTTCAAAAATGTTCAAGGGCTGTTCTCAGGCCCTAAACTTAGCATTTTGAGTCTATTTTCAAAGTCAAGTGGCGATATTGTAAATGGGAATGTTTAACAAGATCAAAATGGTTTTACGAGTCAAGTGTGTAAAACAGTCTAGTTTTTAAGGTCGAAAGATGTGTCGAGCAGGTGGGTCAAAAATGTGAATCATTTGATGAAATTTTATCTGAGTCTTCTACAGATATTGAGTGAGTTTTTCACCAAGTTTCGTCAAAAACGGAGATGTGTAGGTATGGGAAAACAATGGGTACTTTTGGTAAGTACCGGCTGAGTATTATTGAGAGGTACTTAACTTCGCGTCATAGTTTGAGGCGAGAGGCTAATCTATTAGTTTCTAAAAGTTCTAGAAGGATATAAGTATTTTGTGTGAGTATATATTCTGAGATTGAAGACTCATATAGGGTACTTGAACCGTGTTGATTTGGCATCTTGAGATGGATCAACATCGAAGGTACTAGTTTTGGAAAGCTAGTATGTGTTGTGGAATTTAGAAGGGATTCACTTGCATTGGTTGGTCATGTCTATGTACATATTATTTTGAATCGTTGGTTTTATTATACTAAGTATGTTTTGAGATACTTGAGTATGTTGTTAAGCGCGAACCTTATTTGTTAGGTGGCGGCTTTTGACGTGTACATTTGGGAGGCATCTTCACTTCGGCGATCACTACTACTACTAGCTTCGTGTATCATCTAAGGTGAGTCTATAGCCTCGCTTTATACTAGTTATTAAATGATTTTTAAACCCGCGAGGGGGAATACATGTTTTATGAACTTAGAACACAATATTTTTATGGTATGCTTTGTCCCTCTATGAAAGGACCCGTGGTTGCCTTTAAATTGCATTAAGTGATTGCCTTTGTTAAAGCTCAATTATGGACCGTTAACTAGCTTATGATGGGATAGCCGCTAGTACAATTAATAGATCTATGGGGGAAGCCGCCCCGGTTCAGTTTGTGTGCACTTGTCACAGAAGCTTAGGCCCGACCTCCACACTGTTTGGACATATTGTATTGAGAAGTCAGGTATACGGCAATGTACCAAAAATCTAGAGGTAACCGACAATTAATAAATCTCCTGTCTTATCAGACCTCTAAAAGGAGTGTTTAAGGGCTCGGTTCCATGAGCTTATTGCAATTTATGATATATACAATTATCATTGTTGATGCAAATTATTATTTGATGCTTATAAGCATGCCACAAACTTATAAACTTTGCTTGTGTTCAAATTGATTACATAAACCTATAGATTCACTCGGCATTTTTGTTGATTGTTTTACTCACATGTATTTCAGGTAATCAAGAAGTGGAAGCTTGGAGGTCACGAGAATGAAGTTGTGCACTGCTATGTTGTTCAAACTCTTTTATTTATTTATCGTTCCATTTTTAAAACAAACTAATATGTTGTTTTTAACTTATCTTTTGGTAACGATTACTTGGGACTACGCTACTCTGATGAATGTTTTGGGAACGATAAATCTAAAACGTCTCTTTTCGAGTCGTTCTTTATAAATTATGTGTTGTTGTATCATTGTTTAGCACCCAAAGATGTATTTCGCTGCGTGGAAATTTGGGGGTGTTAAATTTTATATTTTTGTATTTTGCTTTTGTGGATAAAAATATAAACAATATATACATATGATCACCAAGGATACGGAGAATAGTTTTACCACCACTATTCTTTCGCTTCATCTGCTAGTTCCTTAAGAGTCTCAGGCGAGAAGGTTCTCATTCCTAGCTTGTCGGCCAAAAATTCAATTCGAGCGCGATCTAAAGCCTTCGTGAAAATATCCGCCAATTGATACTCAGATCGGACAAAGTAAAGCTCGATTACTCCATTTTCCACTTGCTCCTTGATGAAGTGGTAGCGAATGTCAATATGCTTCGACCGGGAGAATTGAACGTTGTTGCAGCATAGGGCAATTGCACTCTTGTTGTCACAGTACATCGGAATCTTATTGAAACCTAGACCATAGTCGGTTAATTGCGATCTCATCCAAAGAATTTGAGCACAACAACCGGACATAGCTATGTATTATGCTTCCGTACATGAAATTGCAGTGCTTTTCTGCCTTTTCGATGCCCAACTGATTAGTCGATCTCCTAGTAGTTGCAAAGTTCCACTCGTGCTACGCCTTGTATCTTGACAACCCGCGTGATCCGCATCTGCATATGCCATTAGTGCAATAGAAGAGTCCTTCTAATACCAAAGTCCCCGATTAATGGTTCCTTTAAGATATCGAAAGATCCTTTTAACAGTAGCTAAGTGTAACTCAGTAGGCCTAGTTTGATACCTGGCACACATACATATAGCAAACTGAAGATCAGGTCGACTGGCTATAATATACAGAAGAGTACCGATCATTCCACGATACAGTGTCGGATCAACGACAACTCAATGTGGATCTGCATCCAGTTTAGATTTTTCCACCATTGGAGTGTCCACGGGGTCGCAAGATTCCATCTTATATTTCTTAAGCGATTCAAGGGCATACTTGGATTGATTAATAAAGATGCCTCTGGGACTCTGAGATATCTGAAGACCTAAGAAGAATGATACCTTGCCCATCATTGACATCTTAAACTTGGAAGACATGAGTGTCCCAAACTCGTCGGATAAGGTTTGGGTCGAGGCTGCAAATATAATATCATCAACATATATTTGTACCATAATCATATCTTTATCTCGTTTTTGAATGAACAGCGTGGGATCCACCTTGCTTTTAGCGAAGCCTTGTGTAATGAGGAATTGTGACAATAGATCATACCATGCGCGTGGAGCTTGCTTCAACCCATAGAGAGCCTTCTTAAGCTTGTACACATGATTAGGATAATTAGGATTCACAAAACCATCCGGCTGTTGAACATAGACTTCTTCCTTGATTTCACCATTAAGAAATGCCGTCTTCACATCCATCAGATAGACAATCATATTCATATGGGCTGCATAAGCGAGGAATAGTCTAATAGCTTCCAAACGGGCAACAGGTGCAAAGGATTCCATAAAGTCGACGCCCAATAATTGCTTGTATCCACGAGCTACTAGTCGAGCTTTGTTCTTCAATATTCCGCCTAACTCATCGAGTTTCACCTTGTAAACCCATTTCAAAGTGAGTAACTGCACTTGATCTGGGCATGGGACAAGTTCCCAAACATCAAGACGTATGAATTCGTTAAGTTCTTCTTGCATAGATTCTATCCAACAGGATTGAGTAAAAGCTTGCTTCCATGTCTTAGGTTCAAGTTCAGTGAGAAAAGCATCAAAGTGACAAAACAGTGCACTTTCTTGTAACTGACTTCGTGTGGATATTGGACGATTAGGGTCACCAATAATAGAATCTATAGGATGATCCTTTGTCCACTTGCTGTCATGTTCACGAATCCGTGGATTGGAGTAAACTGTAGAAGGAGCTTCTTCTGAGGTGGACGACCCGGCTTGATTAGGGTCGAGAATTGGTACACCAAAGAATGGAAGTTCATGCATTTGAGCGAATTCCAAATCGTGATCATCATCATCCTCTTCATCATCAAAAGGCATGACATGGGTAGTTGTAACAGGTGTTGGTTGAGAATTACTTGTTGAAGGTATATCTTGACCAATTGTAGGTGCAGATGTATCTGATTGTGCGACGGTTGCTGGAGCGACAACTTCGGTTACCGGAGCTATTACTTCAGGTTCTGGAGCAACAATACATGGAGGAGTAAAGAATTCATCAAAGAACGGTTGAAACAACGTATCCCATTCAGTCCTAGAAGGTGGTGTAAATGATGATGAATTAGGGTTGTTTGGGACAAGACCAGAGCTAATGTTACTGGGTCCCATTTCATGAAGTGTGGGTTCAGAGCTGCTTTGCTCAGAAGCCATTGTTGTCAGCTCATCAAAATCAACATTCATAGTTTCGAGGATCTTGCGAGAGTTACGGTTGTAGATTCGGTATGCCTTCTTTGCGGGTGCGTAACCAATGAAAATACCAATATCAGCCTTTGGTTGATGTTTTCCCAAATTGTCACCATCATTATTTGGATAGCAAAGAGAACCAAATACATGAAGATATGATAAATCTGGTACTTTTCCATGGAGAAGCTCATAAGGTGTTTTACCATGGCGTTTACGAATTAGTGACCGGTTTTGGGTGTACACTGCTGTAGATACTGCTTCTGCCCATAAAAACAATGGAGCCTTTACGTAAATTAACATCGTTCGAGCAGCTTCCATAAGTGTGTGATTTCGCCTTTCAACGACACCGTTTTGTTGTGGAACACAAATGATCCTTGTGAAATGATAGTTTAGGAAGACCACGAACAAGTTCGTTTTTCGCCAAGTGATTAATAGCGTCAAAGTTAAGATGAGATAACCGTCGATGCCATAACCATGACTTAGTCTTCGAAGCTTTGGAGAGAAGACATACGGGAGAAGCGGCCATCATGTCTTGTAGACACAAAGTATACAAATTATTCCCTCGAGTACCTTTCAATAAATCAACCCCTTCCAAATTACGAATGAAGCAGGTATGCTCTCGAAAAGCAACTTCTAGGTTTGCATCACAAAATTGTCCCACAGAAAATAAGTTGTGACCAAGACCTTCCACGTAATACACTCTCGAAATTATAACATTCCCAATATGATATTCACCATAACCCATTATCTTTGCAATATGATCATTTCCAAATCGAACCGTACCAAGAAACTTGCTGACGAAATTTCTGAGCTGAGAGCGATCTCCGGTCATATGCTTGGAGCAACCAGAGTCCAAATACCAGAGAACAATTTGGACCACCTGTTTTCAACAACAAAAGTAGACAATGCATTTGAATCTATTGGTTCCGGAGTGTTAGCAGATACAGATATAGACATATCAGAATTGCTAACATTTTTGAGACCCTTAGATTTCCTGCGTTTTCTAATGATAGTTTTAGCACTAACAGGTTTTATTGTTCCAACTTTCTTAGGTTTTGGATTATCTGCGGGCACTATAGTGGGAGTAGACCTATTTAAAGGGCACTTGGTTCCTACAGTAGTGTCAGTGTTCCTAGTTAAAGGACACGCTTGTGTTTTGGTAGCCTTGGTACTCCTAGTTAAATGGCACACTTTCTTCACTTCAGTGGGAGTGATCCTAGTTAAAGGGCACGTATTTCCTACTATAGTGAAAGTTCTACCAGTGGGGCGCCACATCCAACCAACTTGGGTTAACACTTTCCCAGTCGGTTTCCATTCTAATCCATTTTCCGAGCATACATCTCATTCATATGGTCAATAAGGCAAGAATCATGACGACTAGAAAATATACATTCATTGCAATTCCAACATTTCAAATTAGAATTCACAGTAGGCTTAGAACGCTGCACAACCGCAGAGCCTTTAGGTTTAGCTACATGATTCTTTTTATTCAAAACAGAAATAACATTCCTAGGATGGGCTTCTACTTTCTTCTTCACTTGACTACTAGATGGGGGCAAGACCCTATCATTCTTCTTGTTTCTCTTAAGCTTAGATCTTTGAGCCTTAGTAGTGGTGCTTACTCTTGTAGAAGGCAACACGGGAATATTAGAAGCTGGTTTTAATTCCGCCTTATCTTTAGTGACCAAAGTTTGAGATGGTTTAGTCCTAGGGCCCTTGTTAAGTGGTGTGACGGCTATAAGGGTTCTTTTGATTGCACTAGAGGACGATGCTGAGACAGTGGTTGCGTTATCCACAACATTCTTACCTTTTAGGGTACGAAGTGTTTCCTTTAACTCCGCCAAGACCAGATTCTTATCACAAATTTGTTCCCTCAAATCAGATATTTACACCGACTTTCGATTCAATTGTTCAATCAATGATTGATTGTGTGCAGTGGTATCAACACATGCGGGCTTTACTGAATCAAAGAGTCGTGTATTTTTCTGTTTTAAGTTATCAACTTTGGACAAAATCTTGAAAACTCGATTATCTAGATCAAGTTTAAAATTCTCAGCGGCCTCAAGTACGTTCACACAGTTAAGCTCCTTAGATTTCTCTATGTCTATCGGCAAAGATTGAGCAACCTTGTCACTTGGCTGACGTTATTTTGATTGTAAATCCAATCGAAAATTCTTTACAAAGTTTGCATCATCGATATTAACACCTTCGAATGACGTTTCAAAGATTTCTTGAATAAATTGTTGCTTGCATTCAAGCGAAATACAATGTGTTTGAATTTCATCAAAACGTTTTGAAAGCGAAGAATATGAATCTTGAAGCTTTAAAAATTCAGCGTCAGATTCGTGACAAGTACTATCTACCACATTATCCACATATTCAACATTATACGCAATAGAATCATCATCAACACTTGTATTCACACAGACAGAAACTATATCATGAGACATCACTTGCTTCAGAAGCTGATCATTTTGGCGTGAAACCCGTTCTATTTCAAGTAAACTGTTTTCATAGGCATCATTCATTTCATTGAAAACACATCTAACTTCTTCTATTTCCAAAAGCAAATCTTGATCAAGATTGCTAAGACAAGCTTTAACATTGTCTACAAACGGAACAATTTCGTTTCGGAACGCAGCTCTAGTGTGCTCAAAGTTCCATTCACCTTCCGTTATGGCCGAAGCCGTCGTACGTTCCAAGATGACCTTGTCAAAATCGGCTAAGTGTTGGTGAACCGCATTTAAGTTAATGGACGCCTTGCTTACCGGTGGAATTAACTTTGTTAAATCCATTTTGACAAGTGTAGGAGACGTACTAGGAAGGTTTTCTTTTGACAAACTTTGGGGCACAAGAACTGTCAATTCTGCTAATTCCTTTTGTAAGCGAATGCGTGTCTTTTCCGAAAATTGATCTTTGTTATGTTGATCATAATCAATTGTATGGAATTTTGAAAGCATTTTAGAATGAGTTTCATCCGCAAGTGATTGTGTCTCCTCAGTACTACGAACAAAAGGTGCTTCTTTCGATTTGCCAATTATGGTCATATCATAAAGACCGGGAATATATTCCTGAGCTTGTTTTGCATAACCGGGATTAGGTGGTAAATCTTGAAGACGCTTAAGTTCGAGTTCTTTAAATGATTTAGTTAAAAAGATGAACCTTTTCTGTGGAAGCGTATTGTTTTAAAAGTTGTTGTTCTTTGAATTTAAGAAGTTTGGTATCATTAATTTCTTATTCAACCTTTTTAGACTCGAGAGTTTCGAAATCCATTTTAAGTTTCTGAAAATCATTGACAACCGACTCCTTTTCTTTTAATTCATTAGAAAGATTAGCTTTTAATGATTCTGTTTCTTTCAAGTGTTCAATCTTTTCAAAACGAAATTGGTCAAATTCAGAACATGTTATTTTCTCTGCTTGAGGGACCATTTCAAAAGTTTTGACCTTTTCTTTTTGCAACGCAAGCTCAGCAGTTAGGGTGGAATTAGTATCTACGGATTATCTGAGGGCCATATGCATTTGATCAATAATATGTTTAGGCACCATGACCAAATCATGTTGAGCATAAGATTCCATACCCGTCGTAGCAATTGGTTGAGGTTCACTCAAATCTGTAGGAGTGGGTACCACATCATTTGAGTTACTAGTTCCCAAATGCTGTTCGAGGTTGTCATTTTCATGCCCAACTTGATGTTGGTTATCATCAATATTATTAGATGTGGTTGGTACCTCACTGACGACATCAGAACCGTAGTGAGAGAGATTAGCAACAAGAGCAGCTTGGGCAGAGTGAATGTCATCACAATCCGAATCGTATGCATCAAGATCGTCCGCTTGATAAGCTGCATTAGAAGTGGAAACAACTGCAATGCCTTCAGTATCTGCTGCCCCTGGGTCTGCAAGAAATGCTAACTCCTCTGAATCCAAAATCTTCCCCTTAGATTGAGCATCAACCAAATACATCTTCTCACGAAACCATGCATCATCCCTTCTCCTTTTCGGCTGAGTGCATTCTCTAGCCATATGACCTTGTCCTCGGCAATTGTAGCAAGTCACAACCTTCTTAGGACCAATAGGACTCCCATTTCCACTAGCTTGAGAATTCACAGCTTGATTGTTCCCAGTCCTTGTAGGAGGTCCATATGAATTTTGCCTTCCCTGAATAGGTTGCACCGTCACTTGACCATCTTGAACAGTAGCTTGTTGTCGAGGATTTGATGAAGTGCGGAGCTGATTGTTTGTTGGTGGAAATCCTCTAGTTGCAACAAGTTTTGACAAGTAGGCTGTGAGATGGTTTAGAACATCAGCTGGCGTATCATTTGGAGTAAAGACCGGTGCTTGGATTGGTGGAAGTTCATTAGAGTAGAAAGCTTGTGCTGGTTGTGCTTCTATTGGAAAATATCCTTGCTGAGGAGTATAGCCCAATGGAGAAGTGTTGGCTTGTGATGGTGATGTCTGATATAGTGGTTGCTGTTGAAAAGATTGTTGATGAACACTTTGTTGATATTCTTGCTGTGGCATCATTGGTGGTTGATAAGATGGTTGTTGTGGTTGCTGATAGATGTGTGGTGGTGGCTGCTGCAAGTATGATGGTTGTTGATAAGTATAAGCCATGTTTTGTTGAGAAGCATACATTGCAAGTGGATCATGAACTTGAGGTGTAGACAACCGAGCCTCGATCACATGGCATTCGTGTTGTTGTAGAAAAGCTTGAAGTTGATCCACATTGGTGTTATGCAAGTCCTTAGCCAATTTAACATCCGTCACGTATTTTTTCCATTCTGGAGGAAGAGTGTTCAAATACTTGGTGTTCAATTGAAAGGTAGGAATTGCCATTAAATAGATATTGAGCTCATTCAACAATAGGGTAAATCTCAGATAGTAGTCATTGAGAGTCTCCCCTGGCACATAGGCAAACTTATCAAAAGTATCATAAAGCTTACACTCTCGTTCTTGTTTGGTTAACGAGGTGCCTTGCATTAGAACACAAATTCTATCCCATAACTCTTTGGCAACTTTATGTTTGCTGACGAGTTTGTAGACATCTGGAGGAAGGGCTTGGAGAATGATGTTTGTAGCATACTTATCACATTTATCTTGAATCTTCATATCTCCAGTCAACTCACCCGTAGTGCGAGGACGAGTAGTCGTACCTTCCGTCACTGTACCATATTCTAATGGTCCATTGAGCACCGATGCCCAAATTAGATGTCCATTCTCCTTGTTCAACATATAAAGTTCCATTCGGGAAGCCCATTCCTCATACATAGTCTTCACCAACATTGGTGGACGATTATCCGTACCCGAGAGGATGGACTTATCCGTAAGAGATGTGTACTCCATTTCAATAAGTTAAGATTTACAAAGTTGATCGAACAATGAAATAAGGTTAAGTGTTTTTGTGTTGAAGTCGAGAAACAATGTTAAAATCCCCTAAACTATGTTCCCAGTCCTTGTAGGAGGTCCATATGAATTTTGCCTTCCCTGAATAGGTTGCACCGTCACTTGACCATCTTGAACAGTAGCTTGTTGTCGAGGATTTGATGAAGTGCGGAGCTGATTGTTTGTTGGTGGAAATCCTCTAGTTGCAACAAGTTTTGACAAGTAGGCTGTGAGATGGTTTAGAACATCAGCTGGCGTATCATTTGGAGTAAAGACCGGTGCTTGGATTGGTGGAAGTTCATTAGAGTAGAAAGCTTGTGCTGGTTGTGCTTCTATTGGAAAATATCCTTGCTGAGGAGTATAGCCCAATGGAGAAGTGTTGGCTTGTGATGGTGATGTCTGATATAGTGGTTGCTGTTGAAAAGATTGTTGATGAACACTTTGTTGATATTCTTGCTGTGGCATCATTGGTGGTTGATAAGATGGTTGTTGTGGTTGCTGATAGATGTGTGGTGGTGGCTGCTGCAAGTATGATGGTTGTTGATAAGTATAAGCCATGTTTTGTTGAGAAGCATACATTGCAAGTGGATCATGAACTTGAGGTGTAGACAACCGAGCCTCGATCACATGGCATTCGTGTTGTTGAAGAAAAGCTTGAAGTTGATCCACATTGGTGTTATGCAAGTCCTTAGCCAATTTAACATCCGTCACGTATTTTTTCCATTCTGGAGGAAGAGTGTTCAAATACTTGGTGTTCAATTGAAAGGTAGGAATTGCCATTCAATAGATATTGAGCTCATTCAACAATAGGGTAAATCTCAGATAGTAGTCATTGAGAGTCTCCCCTGGCACATAGGCAAACTTATCAAAAGTATCATAAAGCTTACACTCTCGTTCTTGTTTGGTTAACGAGGTTCCTTGCATTAGAACACAAATTCTATCCCATAACTCTTTGGCAACTTTATGTTTGCTGACAAGTTTGTAGACATCTGGAGGAAGGGCTTGGAGAATGATGTTTGTAGCATACTTATCACATTTATCTTGAATCTTCATATCTCCAGTCAACTCACCCGTAGTGCGAGGACGAGTAGTCGTACCTTCCGTCACTGTACCATATTCTAATGGTCCATTGAGCACCGATGCCCAAATTAGATGTCCATTCTCCTTGTTCAACATATAAAGTTCCATTCGGGAAGCCCATTCCTCATACATAGTCTTCACCAACATTGGTGGACGATTATCCGTACCCGAGAGGATGGACTTATCCGTAAGAGATGTGTACTCCATTTCAATAAGTTAAGATTTACAAAGTTGATCGAACAATGAAATAAGGTTAAGTGTTTTTGTGTTGAAGTCGAGAAACAATGTTAAAATCCCCTAAACTATGTTCCCAGTCCTTGTAGGAGGTCCATATGAATTTTGCCTTCCCTGAATAGGTTGCACCGTCACTTGACCATCTTGAACAGTAGCTTGTTGTCGAGGATTTGATGAAGTGCGGAGCTGATTGTTTGTTGGTGGAAATCCTCTAGTTGCAACAAGTTTTGACAAGTAGGCTGTGAGATGGTTTAGAACATCAGCTGGCGTATCATTTGGAGTAAAGACCGGTGCTTGGATTGGTGGAAGTTCATTAGAGTAGAAAGCTTGTGCTGGTTGTGCTTCTATTGGAAAATATCCTTGCTGAGGAGTATAGCCCAATGGAGAAGTGTTGGCTTGTGATGGTGATGTCTGATATAGTGGTTGCTGTTGAAAAGATTGTTGATGAACACTTTGTTGATATTCTTGCTGTGGCATCATTGGTGGTTGATAAGATGGTTGTTGTGGTTGCTGATAGATGTGTGGTGGTGGCTGCTGCAAGTATGATGGTTGTTGATAAGTATAAGCCATGTTTTGTTGAGAAGCATACATTGCAAGTGGATCATGAACTTGAGGTGTAGACAACCGAGCCTCGATCACATGGCATTCGTGTTGTTGAAGAAAAGCTTGAAGTTGATCCACATTGGTGTTATGCAAGTCCTTAGCCAATTTAACATCCGTCACGTATTTTTTCCATTCTGGAGGAAGAGTGTTCAAATACTTGGTGTTCAATTGAAAGGTAGGAATTGCCATTCAATAGATATTGAGCTCATTCAACAATAGGGTAAATCTCAGATAGTAGTCATTGAGAGTCTCCCCTGGCACATAGGCAAACTTATCAAAAGTATCATAAAGCTTACACTCTCGTTCTTGTTTGGTTAACGAGGTTCCTTGCATTAGAACACAAATTCTATCCCATAACTCTTTGGCAACTTTATGTTTGCTGACAAGTTTGTAGACATCTGGAGGAAGGGCTTGGAGAATGATGTTTGTAGCATACTTATCACATTTATCTTGAATCTTCATATCTCCAGTCAACTCACCCGTAGTGCGAGGACGAGTAGTCGTACCTTCCGTCACTGTACCATATTCTAATGGTCCATTGAGCACCGATGCCCAAATTAGATGTCCATTCTCCTTGTTCAACATATAAAGTTCCATTCGGGAAGCCCATTCCTCATACATAGTCTTCACCAACATTGGTGGACGATTATCCGTACCCGAGAGGATGGACTTATCCGTAAGAGATGTGTACTCCATTTTAATAAGTTAAGATTTACAAAGTTGATCGAACAATGAAATAAGGTTAAGTGTTTTTGTGTTGAAGTCGAGAAACAATGTTAAAATCCCCTAAACTATGTTCCCAGTCCTTGTAGGAGGTCCATATGAATTTTGCCTTCCCTGAATAGGTTGCACCGTCACTTGACCATCTTGAACAGTAGCTTGTTGTCGAGGATTTGATGAAGTGCGGAGCTGATTGTTTGTTGGTGGAAATCCTCTAGTTGCAACAAGTTTTGACAAGTAGGCTGTGAGATGGTTTAGAACATCAGCTGGCGTATCATTTGGAGTAAAGACCGGTGCTTGGATTGGTGGAAGTTCATTAGAGTAGAAAGCTTGTGCTGGTTGTGCTTCTATTGGAAAATATCCTTGCTGAGGAGTATAGCCCAATGGAGAAGTGTTGGCTTGTGATGGTGATGTCTGATATAGTGGTTGCTGTTGAAAAGATTGTTGATGAACACTTTGTTGATATTCTTGCTGTGGCATCATTGGTGGTTGATAAGATGGTTGTTGTGGTTGCTGATAGATGTGTGGTGGTGGCTGCTGCAAGTATGATGGTTGTTGATAAGTATAAGCCATGTTTTGTTGAGAAGCATACATTGTAAGTGGATCATGAACTTGAGGTGTAGACAACCGAGCCTCGATCACATGGCATTCGTGTTGTTGAAGAAAAGCTTGAAGTTGATCCACATTGGTGTTATGCAAGTCCTTAGCCAATTTAACATTCGTCACGTATTTTTTCCATTCTGGAGGAAGAGTGTTCAAATACTTGGTGTTCAATTGAAAGGTAGGAATTGCCATGCAATAGATATTGAGCTCATTCAATAATAGGGTAAATCTCAGATAGTAGTCATTGAGAGTCTCCCCTGGCACATAGGCAAACTTATCAGAAGTATCATAAAGCTTACACTCTCGTTCTTGTTTGGTTAACGAGGTGCCTTGCATTAGAACACGAATTCTATCCCATAACTCTTTGGCAACTTTATGTTTGCTGACGAGTTTGTAGACATCTGGAGGAAGGGCTTGGAGAATGATGTTTGTAGCATACTTATCACATTTATCTTGAATCTTCATATCTCCAGTCAACTCACCCGTAGTGCGAGGACGAGTAGTCGTACCTTCCGTCACTGTACCATAATCTAATGGTCCATTGAGCACCGATGCCCAAATTAGATGTCCATTCTTCTTGTTCAACATATAAAGTTCCATTCGGGAAGCCCATTCCTCATACATAGTCTTCACCAACATTGGTGGACGATTATCCGTACCCGAGAGGATGGACTTATCTGTAAGAGATGTGTACTCCATTTCAATAAGTTAAGATTTACAAAGTTGATCGAACAATGAAATAAGGTTAAGTGTTTTTGTGTTGAAGTCGAGAAACAATGTTAAAATCTCCTAAACTATGTTCTCGATAAACCAAAAATTCCAAGTCAAAATTACACACGGTTTGTTCGAAATTTTTTAAGGAATAATTTTTGGATTGTCGGAATGTCTAGATCGGAATGCCAGATCGGAATGTCACTATCGGAAAGTCCAGATCGGAATGTCTCTATCAGAATGTCACTATCGGAATGTCACTATCGGAATGTCACTATCGGAATGTCCAGATCGGAATGTCACACTATCTTAATGTCCAGATCGGAATGTCCAGATCGGAACGTCCAGATCGGAATACCCAGATCGGAATGTCCAGATCAGAATGTTGCTAAAATAAAATGGACAGAGTGACGTCACAAGAATCCTTAAAGCCGTCGGAATCCCAGATCGCAATGTCAGATCGGAATGTCACGTCGGAATAAGGTGTTTAACTCCAGTGATCGCAAAGTGGAACCAATAGGTTATTGCGACTAGACTACCCTCACGTTGTACTTTCCGATGGAAACCTTGCAAGAATTTCGGAATGATGAGAAACAAGAAATTTTGCAACTTTCAATCCAAAAAACTTGAGTTTTAGCCAAAAACCAAGAAACCCAAGATACTACGACACGATTAAAGACTGTATTCGACTTTAGAACATAAACAAACACGAAAAATTTTGATGATTCGGCAAAGAAAACTCAAAATCCTACGATATGTTTATAAAACATACGCAACACTAAAACAAACCTATATTTCATCCCAAGCTCTTGATACCATTTGTAGAAATGTAAATCTTGCTTATGTTTTAGAGAGAGAAAGTTAAGAGAACTATGTGTAAATTATGAAACCACACACCCTCTCCATCTAAGGAGAGGGTTTATATACCCAAGCCTTGTAATGGGCTTGGGCTTACACGTTTGGGCCGGCCTACATATGTTGTAGGCTAGGCTTGGACTTCTTTGATAAATAAATAAAGTTAACTAAACTACGAGCTATTACATGGACTATCGTTGGAGTGACCGATCCTTCTTAATACGTGAAACGTATTTCCAACATCATCTTAATGGCGTCATGTGGAACATCCTTAAACATGCTAGTAGCAGTGAGACGATTAAAATTCCTTATGTGATAGTGCGGGTTGTCTTTCTCATGTCCTCTAAATTTATTAGCTTGCAACATAGACATTAAACCCGTCTTAATCTCGAAATTCTCCGCAAGGATAGCGGGAATCACAATGGCCTCTCCAAAACCCTCGGTGGGTGCTTGTAGCAACTCCATCATAGTACGATTAGCCATGACGACTTCTTGTTCTACAATAGGTTCAACGATTGGAGTTTGTTCTTCAATCAACGTCTCTTGATTGGCTTGCTTTTGAAGACGTATACGAGCTCGTTTTGCTTGATTACGAGTGATCATAAACTTCAAGAAGAATGGGAGGTGAGCAAAGAAGATTCTTTTGGGTGTTTTGTGGATTTTCAATTTTTTTTGTGTTTTTGATTGTTTTTAATTTTTTTTTTTGGATTTTGGTGTATCTTCGTAGACAACAATCTACCAAATCTCTCCTCGAATCAAACTCTTGATTAAAGAAGCCTCAAAGGAATGAAAACGATCACGTGGAGTGAACGCCTTCGAATGACTTTAGAACTTTGGTGAAAACCAAATTGTTCAAGAGGGTTTAATCACAAAGAAAACCAAGCAAATATATTATACGTAATAATACTTTGGGCGGAAAAACCCTCGATTAGCCTTCAATCTCAAAATACTCACAAGCAAGCGGGGAAACGAGGCGGCGCGAAGCACTTAAGAGCCTTTTTCCTTAGGGTATATTTTATAATACCCGCCTTATACCCACCTTATAGTTCGTATTTTTCAAAATCGAGCTTCACGAAAGTATTTATCTATTTTTGCCTTTTTCTTTTTGTTTGAGATTCGAATACAATAATTAGGAGATCAAAATCCCAATTAAGGTTGTGTTTTCACACTTTTGGAGATATTTTGTATTGATTGTGATACTTAATACAATATAGTAATAATAATTTCACAAGAAAAACAAAAAAAAAACCGATAATACGTATTAGTAGATTTCTACTAATACAAATACTATTTATGGTCAATATTAAAAACAATAAGAAAAATTAATCACGACACACCTCCCCGGCAGCGGCGCCAAAATGATTGTAGTAAATTACGTCTTTTAGGAAAAAGAGCGTAAATAGGGAAAGTATTAAGTGATGATTTAGGAAAATCAAGCACTAATGACCCAAATGAAGTTCAAAGTTCGTTTCCCAAGGAGGTATATGTGTGTGAATAATTCGTAATTGGTTTGAGATTAATATTGGTTAGAAGGGGATGAGAAAAGAGGATGACGAAGATGTGAAATTAATTACTACTACGACTACACGTAAAACCGTAAAAAGCTTAAAAATAAAAATTAATTCTAATAATTACCAAAAATCAAAATAAATAAACTAAGAGTTTATCAATGATCAAAACTTTTTTAAACCTTTTAATTAATTAAATATTCAATTTTTAAATGCTAATTAAAGCCCTAAAAATCAAATTATCTATCAAAAAGCCCAAATAAAGATTTTTCAATTAGTAAACCTCTAAAATGACCTAAAAAGATTAAAAACTATTTTTAGAAAATTTTAAACTAAGAAAAACTATTTAAAATGATTTAAAAACTATTAAAACTTAAAATAATTATAAAAATTAATCTAAAGATGATAAAATTAATCTAAAAGTTGCAAAATTCCTATTTTAATGTATTTAAGCTAAGAAAAATGTAAAAAGTGCAAAAATGTGAAATTTGAAAAATAATAATAAAATAATACTAAAATAATATTAAAAATCCAAAATTTATAAAAAATTCTAAAAACTTGCAAACTAGTTTATTTTAACCTAATTAAACAGAAAATGAAAGTGAACCCCTATTGGGCAATCAAATGGGCCAAAACCAAAATCAGTCAACACAAATGGGCTTTTTAGCCCAAAAAGTCAAACTTGGCCCAATTGACTTGGAAAAGACCAATCTGACTCAAAATTTAATTCTAAACACAAAACTCTTAAGGCCCAAAAGCTGAAAGTGAGCTTATCACAGCTTATTAAGCAAACAGCTTATCCTTATTGGGCCAATAAGCCCATTAAGCAATAAGCCAATGCTGTAAGCTCTAATTTAACACACAACCTTCTCTTGGGATACTAAAGAGATCTGTAAAAAGAAATTTTGAAAAAGCACACTCAGTAAGCCAGAAATAAGCAAAGTACAATTTCACTAAAAGACAAAATAATCAGGTTTGAGATTTAAGGCACCTCAGGACTTGATTCAACTTGCAAAATGTCACAAATGACTTCAATAAGCCAAAACAATCAACAAAATTCCAATAAGCAACACCAATAAGCCAGAATAAGCCAATAAGCACTTATGAAAAAGTCAATTCAGTTGGTTTTCTAGTCAAACCTAAAAGTCAACCCACCAAATGCTCTAGTATGAACAAATGGGTCAAATAATGAGCACCTATTACAAAATCTAAGTTGTTGCTGGTTAAAATAAGCTATTATAGCTTATTGATAAGCTAAAACCCAAAATACACTAGCAGTGGCTAGCAGCAGGGGAAAGGAGTTCCCACTGCTTTGACTATTTGACCAAGCTTTTTAGAGAGATCCAGTTGGATTCAAATGGAAACAAGGGCACCCTTGTGATCAGTGAATCACAAGGAGTCTATATCAACAAAGAAATCACAATTTGGTTCACAAAATAAGCTCAAAATAAGCAAACAGTCCACAGATCTAGCACAGACTTGGTAAATAAGCTGTTATGAACAAATAAGCAGATATAGCATGAATAAGCCATCCAAATTCAACAAGATGCATACACAAGCTATATAAACTATGATTAAGCATAAACAAACTTAAATCAGTCACTAAATCAAAGTATGGAACAAGATCTAAGCAGATTATAGTTACTGATATGAATGTTAAGAACACAAGCACAGTTTGCTGATCTAATTCAGATCGAATTTCAAGCACTCAAATCTCTTTCCCTGGTGTTATTAACTAGGCTTAATCACTTGTTAGCCCTAGTCTATGATTAGATCTAGGTGTCCCTTAAACCACAGCTAATTTTATCAAGTAACAAAGATTTTATAGCCCTATTTAGAATCTAGGTGTTTCAAACCACAAAACTTGCAGACAAATGACCAAGTATATCTGTAAAACATGTACCAACAACCACAAACACAAAACACCTACTCAATATCCCACAAATCCTGCTTATGCAGTTAACCCAAACACCCCTTAATTATCTGTTTTCACAAATTTTCAAAGGATTTTTCAAAGATTCAAACCACAAATCAAGTTAACATCAACTCAAGAACATCAAACCATACCAGATAAACAAGATCCAACCATCAAATCACAGATTCAACAACAACCATACAAAAATCACAAAATTCAGAAAAATAAAGAGAAAATTGAAAAAGGAGAAGGGTGCAAACCTCCAAGACCTACATCCAGGACTTGGATTGTTTTAGCTTAGGTACTAGCAGAACAAGTACCAGCTTCCAAGCTGCTAAGATGAACAAACAAACAAGTGAGATCAAATAACAAAGACTTTTTGACTTTCTGAAACACAAGTTTTATTGATTAAAACCTTGCCTCAAAAACCTTCAAACATATATGTGGAACTCAGATTTAGGCTATTCTAACACCAACTTTTAATAAACACAAAAGAGAATTCAAAATTTTATTAAATTCAAATTTTATGAAATTCAAATTTTATTAACTTAAAAAGGGATTAAAAAGATTGATAGCCTAAAACTGGAACAAAAGGGACTCTCACAGGTTGAGGTCTCCTTTTATAGACATATGCTAAGCTAACACTGTTCACAAACCCTAGAAGTGAAATTCCAATATTGTCCTTGAGGTCTTCTAGACGAATCCTTAATATGAGCTGTCCAAAATGATCAAGGACGTTCATTTTAGCTTTGGGGTGAAGCTAAGACTCTCAGCTGTTGATCTTGACACGTGGCTAAGCTTGGAGGTGAAGGAATGATGTGATAGGTGGACGAGGTTGAGTGTGGGGCCTCTTGGTGAGTGGGAGTGAGGGTTTTAAGGTTGGGATGGGTTTCTGCATGTGTGAATCACACGTGGGTCAATGTAATTGAAAATTACCCTTTGTTTTAAGTAAGGTAAAAACTGGGTTCATACGTGCTACAGTAACACGTTTTGATCCGAAAATGGGGGATTGTGTTTGTTTGGCGCGTGTTTGTGTATTTAAAGTTTGGAAATGGCAGCCTTGGCCCTTGTATTTTGGCAAAACATGTATAATATGAATTTCAGCCCATAAAAAAGTATTCCTTTGTTATTGAAGTTATGATTTTCACACTTTTGCCCCAAAACTTTGGCAAAAGTGTTACAAGGGTTGTTTTTGCCATTTTTGAATAGTTCAAGGACTAATCTTGGACATTGTTGATCTTCAAAGGTCTTCAATGTAACTTTTACTCCATGAGGGACCATAATTGACAAATTAGATTTGATGAGGGACTAATATTGCCATTTCTTCAATGTTGAAGGACCTTTTTGCAATTTTGACAAACTTAAGGGACCAAACTTGTAATTATGAATTCACAAGGGTTTTAAGTGTCATTTCTTCATTGTTTGAGGATCAATCTTGCATATCTTCAAGTCTTCAAGGGTAAATGTTGGATAAATCATGAATTAGGGCCCGATTCTTTGTATGGCTTCGTTTCTCGTGTCCGTTTTTCCTTGTTTCTTGTGATCTTTTGTATTTTTCACGATATCCATACCTAAAACACAAGTAAACAAATACAAGCACAATATATGGTATTTTATGACATTGTAGTGCATTTAAAGCCCGAAAAGACCGATGAGATCATGTATAAATGCCATCTCATCAAAGATGCTTAAGTTCGAGCTCTTTAAACGATTTAGTTAAAAGATGAACCTTTTCTGTGGAAGCATATTGTTTTAAAAGCTGTTGTTCCTTGAATTTAAGAAGCTTGGTAGCATTAATTTCTGATTCAAACTTTTTAGACTCGAGAGTTTGGAAATCCATTATAAATTTCTGAAAATCATTTACAACCGACTCTTTTTCTTTTAATTCATTGGAGAGATTAGCTTTTAATGATTTTATTTCTTTTAAGTGTTTAATCTTTTCAAAACAAAATTGGTCAAATTCAGAATAAGTTATTTTTTCTGCTTGAGGGACCATTTCAAAAGTTTTGACCTTTTTCTTAACAGTGCAAGCTTAGTGGTTAGGTTGGCATTCATATCTATGGTTTGTCGAACAGCCACATTCATGTTATTAATAATATGTTTAGGCACCATTACCAAATCACGTTGATCATAAGATTCCATACCCGTCGTAGCATTTGGTTGAGGTTCTCTCAAATGTGTTGGATTGGATACCACATCATTTGAGTTACTAGTTCCCGAATGCTGTTTGAGGTTCTGATTTTCATGCTCAGCATGATGTGGATTATCATTAACATTATTAGATGTGGTTGGTACATCACTGACGACATCAGAATCGTAGTGAGAGAGATTAGCAACGAGAGCAGCTTGGGCTGAGTGAATGTCATCACAATCCAAATCATATGCGTCAAGATCATCTGCTTGATATGCAACATTAGAAGTTGAGACGACTGCAATGCCTTCATTATCTTCCGCCCCTGGGTCTGCAAGAAATGCTAATTCCTCTGAATCCAAAATATTTCCTTTAGATTGAGAATTGACCAAATACATCTTCTCAAGAAACCACGTTGCATCCCTTCTCCTTTTCGGTTGAGTGCATTCCCTAGCCATATGACCTTGTCCTCGGCAATTGTAGTAAGTCACAACCTTTTGAGGAACAATAGTGCTTCCATTTCCACTAGCTTGAGAATTCATAGCTTGAGTGTTCACGGTCCTTGTTGTGGGTCCATATGAATTTTGCCTTCCCTGAATGGATTACACTGTCACTTGACCATCTTGAATAGTGGCTTGTTGTCGAGGATTTGAAGAAGTGCGGAGCTGATTGTTCGTTGGTGGAAAAACTCTAGTTGCAACAAGTTTTGACAAGTAGGCAATGAGATGGTTTAAGGCATCAGTAGGTGTATCATTTGGAGTAAAAACCGGTGCCGGAATTGGTGGAAGTTCTGTGATAATCCGTCAATTTATGGTCGATATTTTATTCTCAATATTTATTTGAAAATATTATTTTAATGTTACAATATGAACTCACTTATTTTTGGGAAGAAATTTGGATTTACGTCTTGAAGTAGCATCGACTACGTTTAAACCGGAGGATTCTACGTTACGTGCTTACGTTTACATACACCGTCTTTGGTGACAGTCCGACATTTCAGAAAATAAATTTATCCGTGAATATTATTTTGGAGTTTTAAATTTGTGTTAGTTCATAAACTCACAAATTTACGAGAAGGGATTAGGACTTACGATTTTATTTTTAACGTCCTTGACAACTAAACCGGAAACCTTAGGATTACGTATTTACGTTTTCGAACTCCGTTTTTGATGAGACAATTTTTATTGGATTCGTTTTGAGCCATTGATTCATAATTTATAAAAACGTTTTTCGTAAAACGACCCGAGGGCACGCAAATCGAGGAAACTAGAATCAAGGAGTACCCGTAAATAAATGGGGATGAGACAAGTGGGACACTTGTCCCACCCCACTCCAAAACCGGCCTAACTAGTGCACCACACACTTGATGTGTCAAGTGTAAGCTAACTTAGCTTACACATGTCCTTAGCTTACACTTTAAGCTTCCACCAAACAAAAACCACTAAACCAAAACAAGCTAACTCATTTCTCATCATGCAAACAACTCAAATCTCTCTCCCATCCTCCATTGTTGCCGTCCACTTTCACCAAGAACACCCTCATTTGATCAAAATCAACCATAAATTCTCATGTTATTCATACACATGTTGATGCCCTTTTGAAGCCCTATTGATTGGTGCAAGTTATAACATCCAAGGAGGAGTTTTCATGGAGTAGTAGGGCTGATTTTCCACAAGGTGTTTAGGAAGAATGGTGGTCTTGAAGATGGTCTTGGTGCATCACAAGTTTCTCCATCAAAATCCATGTTTTGATCAACCTTCATCATCATGGTGGTATAAAGATTGTCCTCCTCATCCTCTTGTTATTTTTATTAAGTAAACATGTATTTTATTTCCTATTGTATATGTATATGATGATTATATGATGATAAAAATGTTATGTGGGGATTTGGTGTTGATAAACATGATTAAAAAGGTGAAAAACTATAAAGAACAAGGCTAAAATCTTGCTTAAAAGTGATGGCTGTATAAAACAGTAAAGAAACAGGTCATGGACTGATAAAATGATGAAGTAGAATCCATTTACAGTAAGCTATATGTCTTGTACACATGTGAGAGTTGGCCATGCAATGGAATCATTGTAATGAGTGAGATATGATCAAAACAAGTTTAAGGTGCAAATCTGAGTTCACTGTTTTGAACGATTTTTAGAAACTACTTAGAGGATGATTCAACAGTAGCTATAGAAGAGTTAAATGTAGCACATATCATGTAGTTTATGTGATAAAAATTTGAGCTTCTATCTCCATATAGAACTCAATATATGGCAGTTTTGGTGAAAATGAAAATAAAAATCAGATTTTTGAAATTAAAGTATAATACTATTATATAAGCACTCAAAATTATATTGTATAAAATGTAAAGTTAAAACCCACTAACTCATGAATTTTATTTATATAACTATGTACAATGATAAATAAGTTGACATTTTATAAAAATGGTAACTTGTTAAGTTTTATAAGTTATAAAACTATAAACATGATTTTTACGACTTTTTCGGCTAATACCGTAAAATTAACGTTTTTGTTAAATAAAACTTAGATGGTTGGACCCGTCTAATGTAAACTTTTATAAACTCATATACTGATATATAGACATGTATAACAAGTAAAAACCGGTAAAACCCGAACTATAGGACATACGGACATTAACGAGCTAAGTAAACATATTGGACTAATACTTGGACTAATACTTGGGCTAATAATTGGACTAAATAAGATAAATACTCCTAAAAAGAACTTATTGGGCTTAACCCATTTAGGCCCAACTTGTAAAGTGTAGATACTGATAATGTAAGTATAACAAGGATTAATACATGTTAAGAACTTATAATAGGCTTATTGGACCTAAAACACGTAAATAGGTAAAACTAGTAAACTGGTATAAACGTTATCGACATATAACACTAAAATGAGTAAACGAGAATATGTAAACCCACTTGATCATCATATATATATAATTATCATATGTATACATAATTGTTATTTTTATAAAGTCATTGGACATGAGTCTAAGACGAGTATTATTTGTCTAGGTTTCCGTGATTGAAGCACGTACCGTACGTCCGAATTGCCGATAACCCGCTTTCCCACATCAACGTGAGTTCATAGCCTCGCACTCTTTTAAATGTTTTTATAAATGTTTTATAAAACCGCGAGGGAGATAACATGTTAGTTTTTATAAAATAGGACACCATTTGTCCCGATTGTTTGTTTATTGATTTTGGACCCGAATGATTGAATGACCCGATTGTATGACCCGATAAATGATTAAAGGACCCGATAGATGAAATTAAATGGATTATTAAAGTTAGGTTATGTCACTAAAAGTCCCATTAGCATGAATTGTGAACTACCGGGATTTGGTAGACGCTTATGCATTTAATAGTACTATTTGGGGACGATCACCCCAGTTCGCGCCTTGACGGTTGATCCCCGTCGTGCCACATTGATTGGTAAGCGAATTTATGTATGAGAAGATTTCCATAGCGTGACCTTTGTGACGACACGCTACTTTAGATGGGCAAAATTGGTATCGGGTTAGCTACCCGTTGTTGGTTTAGTAAGGTAACAATGTCATGCGGCTTATAATAATCCAAAACTAACGATATACTACTAGACGCGCCGAATTACGATGTATTGCCTGACTAGCAATACTGGGTCATACTATTGATATTATGTTTGTGTTTTGGTTTTCATAACCATATTCGTATAACGGTTTTATTTTCATACAACGTCGTAAGACGTATTGTATGACATTTTTACGACATTGGCTCGTATAATGATTTTTATTTAATATATTCAACGTTGCAAAACGTATTGTATGGTGTTTTTAACGACAATGATTCGTATAATGATTTTTAAGGCAAATGCCTATATTATGATTCTCGATAAAGATTTGTATAAAATGACTTTGGCTATTTTATGGCCTATTAAAATGATTTGTATAAGATGATTTTCAGTAATAATTTTATACTGATATATTATATTGATGGATTTTATTAAACTCTATGAATTCACTCGGCGTTATCGCTGACCCTTTTCTTTTAACATGTTTTATCTCAGGTACTTGAAGGTAATTCTCGGGAAGAAGACAAGAATTCATGGCCCGCACCTAAATACTTATTTTCCATTCAAATACTTTGTAAAACTTTGTATGAAATAATATGACTTGGGACCTATGTAACTTTGATATTTATGAATGGAAATGCTTTATTAATATACGACGCGATTTCTATGCGTTGTCTATGATGTGAGTAATGTGCTATCCCGTAACACCAACTAGTCTTCCGCTGTATTGAGTTGTATAAATTTGGGGGTGTTACAGTTTCGTTCCAGAGCTCTCATTATAGAGAACGAAAGATTTTTAAAACCAAAGGTTTTGAATAAAACATTTCAAAATCTTTTTACTAAAAACATTTTTTTCTAAAAAATGTCTAAAAATCTTTTGACTATAACGGTGTAGAAGAATTCCCGAGTTACCGACAAGGCCAGACTGAGAAGTGTTATTTTAATATATATATAACTTGGATTATATATATATGATGTAATTTTATTACATGATTGTTTGATGATTATTTCGATTTTTATACGAGGTATTTATACGACGTAGATTGTCACAAGTAACCCTAACTCCCCTAGTAAATTAATCGAAGCTATTCTCGTAGGAATTCTAGCTATCCTAGATCTAAACCAAGTTGTGGATATTTATGATCCCAACAAATGATTGATATTCGTAGAAATGTAGATATTAGTTGATTGTGATATTGAAAAAGAATTGGCGAGATTAAATCTGATATCGATGTCATGACGATCTTTCCTTATGGAGTGGAGTTTTACAAAACGTTACCACCTAGAAAGATGTCATCTGATTCGTTGTCACCCAATTCTTAAACTTGAAATCGAAAGGGTGAATGTTGCACTTGAGGCTATTATTGGAACCATTACCCAAAAGCCTCATGCACTAGTACCTTTCCGAGAAGTCTAGTTAAATGATCAAGTCATTTCATACTAGTGACTCATTTGATAATTATTGATAAAGGAGTTATAGGATTGAAAATTAAGTGTTGATCATATCGAGCTTTTATTGCTCTTTTAAGGTTTATAAATAAAGTTGAAAGTACTGGAAAATGAGGTAGGATATCGCATTGAGCGTAAGTTGATTAAAACATGAATAAAATAAAATTTAACCTATATGAAATATGAGATTGTTAAGAGGAGGTCGTTAAGTTCTGTGATTGAATTATAAGGTTTTGATTGATTGGTAGTTCGTGTTAAGGGTTGTTCCTAGGCCATTGTCCACTAACGAGGATGCCCAGTGTCCAAGAAATAAATTGAAGAAATCTTCTTCTGAATTGGGACCGATGGATCTTCCGGGACATGTGGAACACCTAATGACTCGTGTAGATTAGTATTCATTGTGGTATATTCTAAAAATCCCTAACTTAACTGAGATATCAGTTAGTAGGATGAGTTTTGTAAATTGTATGACATAGTGACACGTACTGTGTTACGGTACAATTTGACTTGTTTGTGATTAATGAAAAGACTACCTTTGATTGCTAAATTCTACATGTATCGATGTTATCTATCCTTTATTGCTTCATCCTAATGTTCGCATTAGTGATGTAACCATTGAACGAGTACTCATCTTGATTTGAGTTACGTTGTGGATTATTCTTTTTGAGTGCCATAGAGATCATGAACCTCATGATTAATTGGCTAAGCTCATTTCCTATCATATCGTAGTTAATTCTTGGTGAACAAGCTTTCATCACTCTTTTGCAGATCACTAATTGTGTGACAATCCGTCAATTTATGGCTGATATTTTATTCTCAAGTATTATTTAAAAACATTATTTTAATGTTATATTATGAACTCACTTATTTTTGGGAAGAAATTTGGATTTACGTCTTGAAGTAGCATCGACTACGTCTAAACCGGAGGATTCTACGTTACGTGCTTACGTTTACATACACCGTTTTTGGTGACAGTCCGACATTTCAGAAAATAAATTGTCCGTGAATATTATTTTGAGATTTTAAATTTGTGTTGGTTCATAAACTCACAAATATACGAGAAGAGATTAGGACTTACGATTTTAATTTAACGTCCTTTACGACTAAACCGGAAACCTTAGGATTACGTATTTACGTTTTCGAACTCCGTTTTTGATGAGATAATTTTTATTGGATTCGTTTTGTGCTATTGATTCATAATTTATAAAAACGTTTTTCGTAAAACGACCCGAGGGCACGCAAATCGAGGAAACTAGAATCGAGGAGTACCCGTAATTAAATGGGGATGAGGCAAGAATAAACTTGCCCCACCCCCACATGGGATGTCCAAGTGTAAGCTACAACACACCATTATGTGTCAAAGCTTAGTAACAAAGCTAAGACACTTGTTTTAACTTTGCCACCAAACCACATGCACACAAAACCACTCAAGCCAAACTAGCAACTCATTATTCAACTCATGCAACACACACAACTCTTCCTCTCTCCCCTTGAACGTCCAACACCATCATTATATCACCATCATCATCAAATTTTGACCATAAACAAATGATATAATCAACATATGTTGATAACTACACAAAAAGATGAAGATTGGAGGTGATTTTAACATATAAAAAGGAGTTTTCATGGAGGTCTTTGGGCTGATTTTAAAGAAGGAGTTTAGGGCTGATTTGTTGAAGGTGTCTTCATATCCTTGGTAATCTTGAAGGTGGTCTTCATAAGATTGGTTACCAAAACCAAGCCTTGTTCATCCAAAATCTCAACCTTTTCATCACTTTGGTGGTATAGAGATTGTTTCTTCCTATCCTCTTGTTAATTTTGATTATGTAATCATGTATTTTATTCTTAAATGTATATATGTATGATGATATATGATGATAAAACTATTGTGTGGGGATTTTGTGTTGATAATCATGGGTAAAAAGATGAAAAACTATATGTAAAAAGTTAAAATCTTGCTTAAATGGTAGGCTGTATAAAAACAGTAAAGAACCATGTCATGAACTGATAAAATGGCATAGATTAATGAATATACAGTAAGTACTATGTCTTGTACACATGTGAGAGTTGGCCATGCAATGGAATCATTAGGATGAGTGAGATATGATGAAAACAAGTTTAGAATGCAAATCTGAGTATACTGTTTTGGACGAATTTTATAAAATACTTAGAGGCTGATTCAACAGTAGCCATAAAGGAGTTAAACGGAGCACATATCATGTAGTTTATGCCATAAACATTTGGGCTTCTATCTCCATATAGAACTCTAGATATGGCTGTTTTGGTGAACATGAAAGTAAAAATCAGATTTTAGGAAATTAAAGTATAATAGTATTATATAAGCACTCAAATAAAAATAGTATAAAATGTGAATTAAAACCCACTAACTTATATAATACATTTATATAAATATGTGTAAGGATAAATAAATGGACATTTTATAAAAATGTTAGTTTGATAAGTTTTATAAGTTATAAAACTATAAACATGATTTTTACGACTTTTTCGGCTATTACCGTAAAATTAACGATTTTGTTAAATAAAACTTAGACGGTTGGACCCGTCTAATGTAAACTTTTATAAACTCATATACTGATATATAAACATATATAACAAGTAAAAACCGATAAAACTCGAACTATATAACATACGGACATTAAAGGACTAAGTTAACGTTATTGGACTAATAATACAACAAAATGGGCTAAAACACTTATAAACTTATTTATTGGGCTTAACCCATTTGGGCCCAACATGTAAAGTGTAAATACTGATAATACAAGTATAAAATGGAGTAATACAAGTTAAAGAACTTATAATAAGTATATTGGACCTAAAACACGTAAATAGGTAAAACTAGTAAACTAGTAAGAAGTTACCAATACGTAAACACTAAAATGAGTAAAAAGGAATAAGTAAACTCACTTGATCATCATATATATAAAATCATCATATGTATACATAATTGTTAATTTAATAAAGTCATTGGACATGAGTCTAAGACGAGTATTATTTGTCTAGGTTTCCGTGATTCAAGCACGTACCGTACATCCGAATTGCCGATAACCCGCTTTCCCATATCCACGTGAGTTCATAGCCTCGCACTCTTTTAAATGTTTTTATGAAATTCTTTATAAACCCGCGACGGAGATAACATGTTAGTTTTACTAAAATAGGACACCATTTGTCCCGATTGTTTGTTTATTGATTTGGACCCGAATGATTGTATGACCCGATAAATGATTAAATGACCCGATAGATGAAATAAAATGGATTATTAAAGTTAGGTTATGTCACTAAAAGTCCCATTAGCATGAATTGTGAACTACCGGGATTTGGTAGACGCTTATGCATATAATAGTACTATTTGGGGACGATCACCCCAGTTCGCGCCTTGACGGTTGATCCACGTCGTGCCACATTGATTGGTATGCAAATTTATGTATGAGAAGATTTCCATAGCGTGACCTTTGTGACGACACGCTAATTTAGATGGGCAAACTGAGTTTCGGGCTAGCTACCCGTTGTTTGGTTTAGTAAGGTAACAATGTCATGCGGCTTATAATAATCCAATTAACGAAATACTACTATACGCACCGAATTACGATGTATTGCCTGACTAGCAATACGAGGTCATACTATTGATATTATGTTCGTGTTTTGGTTTTATATAACCATATTCATATAACGGTTTTTATTTAATCTATATAACGTTATAAAACGTATTGTATGATGTTTTTAACGACAATGGTTCGTATAATGATTTTGAAGGCGAATGCCTATATTCTGATTTTGACAAGGATTTGTATAAAATGATTTTTGCTATTTTATGGCCTACTACATGGATTTATACAAAATGATTTTTGGTAATAATTTTATACCGATGTTATATTGATGGATTTTATTAAACTCTATGAATTCACTAGGCGTTATCGGTGACCTTTTCTTTTAACATGTTTTATCTCAGGTACTTGAAGGTAATTCGCGGGAAGACGACAAGAATTCATGGCCCGCACTTAAACAATATTTTCCATTCAAATGTTTTGTAAAACCTGTATTAAATACAATGACTTGGGACCTATGTAAATTTGATATTTATGAATGGAAATGCTTTATTATTAAACGACGTGATTTTTATGCGTTGTCTATGATGTGAGTAATGTGTTATCCCGTAACACCAACTAGTCTTCCGCTGTATTGAGTTGTATAAATTTGGGGGTGTTACAGTTTGGCATCAGAGCTCTCGTTATAGAGAACGAAAGATTTTTAAAACCAAGGTTTTGAATATATCATTTCAAAATCTTTTAACTATAAACATTTTTCTAAAAATGTCTAAAAATCTTTTGACTATAACGGTGCCGAAGAATTCCCGAGTTACCAACAAGGCCAGACTGAGAAGTGTTATTTTAATATATATATATATATAACTTGGATTATATATATACATATGATGTAATTTGATTACATGATTGTTTGATGATTATTTTGATATTTATACGAGGTATTTATACGACGTAGATTGTCACAAGGAACCCTAAATCCCCTAGTAAATAAATTGAAGCTATTCTCGTAGGAATTCTAGCTATCCTAGATCTAAACCAAGTTGTGGATATTTATGATCCCAACAAATGGTTAATATTCGTAGAAATGTTGATATTAGTTGATTGTGATATTAAAGAAGAATTGGCGAGAATAAAACTAATATCGATGTTATGATGGTATTTCCTTATAGAGTGGAGTTTGACAAAACGTTACCACCTGGAAAGGTGTCATCTGATTCGTTGTCACCCAATTCTTAAATTTGAAATCGAAAGGGTGAATGTTGCACTTGAGGCTGTCATTGGAACCATTACCCAAAAGCCTCATGCCACTAGTACCTTTCTGAGAAGTCTAATTGAATGTATGAGTCATTTCATACTAGTGACTCATTTGATAATTGTTGTTGTAAGAGCTATAGGATTGGAAATTAAGTGTTGATCATATCGAGCTTTTATTGCCTATTAAGGCCTAAGAATAAGATTGAAAGTATTAGAATATGAGGTAGGATATTGAATTGAGTATAAAATTGGTTGAAACTTGAATAAAGTAAAATTTAACCCGTATGGAATATGAAATTGTTAAGAGAAAGTCGTTAAGTTTTGTGATCGAATTATAAGGTTTTAATTGATTGTTGATTCGTGTTAAGTGTTGTTCCTAGGCCATTGTCCACTAACAAGGATGCCCAATGTCCAAGAAATAAATTGAAGAAATCTTCTTCTGAATTGGGACCGATGGATCTTCCGGGACAAGTGGAACACCTAATGACTCTTGTAGATTAGTATTCATTGTGGTATCTTTTAAGAATCCCTAACTTAACTGAGATATCAGTTGGTAGGATGAGTTCTGAGAATTGTATGACATAGTGACATGTAATGTGTTACGGTACAATTTGACTTGTTTGTGATTAATGAAAAGACTACCCTTGATTGCTAAAATCCTACATGTATCGATGATATCTATCTTTATTTGCTTCATCCTAATGTTCGCATTAGTGATGCAACCATTGAACAAGTACTCATCTCGAATTGAGTTACGTTGTAGATTATTCTCTTTGTATTCCTGAGTGCCATCGAAGTCATGAACCTCATGATTATTTGGCTAAGCTCATTTCCTATCATATCGTAGTTAATTCTTGGTGAACAAGCTTTCATCACTCTTTTGCAGATCACTCATTGTTTTATAAGATAAAACAGTATCATTTGAGGAAATTGAATTTTCATCACTATAAGGATTAGTCAAAGTGAGATTTATAAGTGATTGATATCAAAATGAAGTTATTTACGAGACGCTTTGGAAACTTAATTATTTCCATAAGAAAGAAAACATTTGTAAATATATTTTTGATTCTTATTTATGAATTAAGCATGAAAATGTTTTTATTATAAACATGATGATAAAATTTTGACGAACTGAGTATTGCATCGTTAATCTTGAAATTGTATATAGTTGCGCGCCTACATACTATTTGGAAGTAACCATGCAAGGCTGATTAGTAGTCACTTTGAAATTATTAATAAACACTAAATTTTCTTTGAAGATTGTGAAAGATTAAATTTTATGAGATCTGCAAGAAGTGAAAAATAAGGACATAGTGTTAGGGACATCTACATATGTGCCTGTAGCATCTATTCTTCTAAGTCGAATTTACTCATCTATGGAAATTGTCTTATTTGACAATTGACAATTCTTTCTTGTCCCATTCTCCCGAAGTGAGATTCTTTGAAAAAGTATATGATTACCGAGTGTTGATACCCGACTAGATGTATCAACGTTCCTATCATTTCTTTTGATTAGATTTCATTTGAATGACCTGGGTAATGATCCGAGGAGCTTTCGAATGCGTACTCAATTCATGAAAACATGGGATATATTCATATTCGTTATTGTTTTCGTTTGTATCTGAGTTGAAATTCTCTCGCGTAGATTATGCGTTAACCTTACTCTTTTAAGGTTAGTTATGTATCGTAATATCCTTGAATCTGTGAAGGATTATGTGTTATTATTAGTCTTTTGAGAAGTTCACATCTTATCAACGATAATGAAACTTGAAAGTTGATAACTCCAGTAGAATGGATTGATTGATTATGACATGACGACATTGTCTTAATTGATGGGAACTCGAGTAGAATTCCCCTAAATGATAAGATGTTGATTATCAAAAGTGATCTAAATAATTCTTGATGGATGACCATATCCTGCATTTAGACTTAAAAGTATACCATGAATGGTTATAAACTGATCAAAGATATTATAATCTAGAAAGAACTTAAAGTAAATTTATTAAAAGATGTTTCTATTATCTGAAACTTTAGGAGGTATTTGCTGGTGAATTACCTAGACTTTCGCCATTAAGGCAAGTTGAATTTGGTATTGATTATATTCTCGGTGTTACACCCGTGGCGTGTGCATCGTACATCAGCACCATCTAAATTAAAAGAATTACCGTACAACTGAGAGAGTTGTAGGAGAATACTTTTATTCTACCAAGCTCGTCATCATGAAGAGCTATGGTTTTATTATTCCTTATATTTATTGAATTACCATGAACTAGGTAAATTGATGAAAAAATCTATATCCACTACCCAAGATGATAGATTTGTTCGATCATTTACAAGGTTCTAGCGTATATTCAAGATTTGATCCACGACATGGTTATTATCAACTTCGCGTCCGCGAAGAAGATTATCTATTCCAATCACTACATCCAGAACTCGTGAGGAACATTATGAGTTTCATGTTATGTTGTTTGGATTGACCAATACACATGTAGCATTCATAAATTTGGTGAATCACGTGTGTAGGCTGTAACTTGATAAATTCAGGCTCGTGATCATTAAGGACTATATGTTTGTTTATAAGAATAAGAATGAGTTAATAATTAGTTATAAATTGCCCTGAATTGGCTGAACAATAAAAACCTGTATCTTGAATATTTAACATGTGATTTGAGATTTAATTATTTACATTATTTGACCATGTGAGTAAAAGATCATGGAATCTATATTGACTCTTCAAAAATTAAGAGCCCTTTTAAGACTTTAGGGTTTACCAAAAAAATAAGAAAATGGAAATATGTTTTGACAAATGTTTTAACAAAGGATTTTAAGGGATTATTCCCTTATACACAAACCATTTAACTAAACTTTTGTTTAGGGGTAAATGTTTGTGTATACTTCTGGACATCTTAAGAAAGATTGAGGAAACTATATAACTTATGACTTGAAATTTGAAACGACAATTTTTGCTTTTTAACTAAGAAAGAAAATTTTGACCAAAATTTAAACAAAGATTTTTCGAACATTTACGAATCTTAATAATTATTTTCGATAAATCAACAAAAATCGTGTTAATTAAATTCAAATTTATTTTTGAACATTTTACATAATTGGTCGAACTAAGAAATTTAAAACTTTAACGTTTACGTTTCATAAAAATTAAATAATTATTGTTAATTTACATGTAATAATTATCGACGCTTTAGACGACGGATTGAGTAAAACGGATAAAAATGATAGTTGAGACAAAACTAAAACTTAGAAAAAAAAAATTTGAATAAATACGGTTATGATATTTATTTCATCAGGAAGGTGAACGTAATTACTGACGCATAATATAGAAAGAATATCTGAGTGAATTGTGGACATGATAATTATATCATCATGAGAAGTGAATATAGATACCGACGCATTATGTAGAAAAAATATATAAAGAACCAATTTGGATGTGTTCCTTAATAATGAAGGTGCAAAATAAATTGCCGAACAGTTTAAAATATGAACGATATTTGTAAAAAGGATGATATAGATAATAAAAAGTGGTTCGCGGCTAATGTGAACCATTAGAATTGAGAGGCCGATAGCGTTAAATGTTTTAAAGGCCACTTGTGATTGTCTAAATATAGAGGATTGTGAGATATAGTTATGTTAGAATTTGTAAGTATAAGTATTCTATTTATGTCATTTATGACTAAAAGTATCTTTGTCTGAAGAAGTTGTACTGATGGTAATTATGAAGGCAGAGATCGCCTCATACATTAGTAAACGTCTAGCTATTGCAAAGGTCATCATCTGAATTTGATTCGATTTGGATCATCGTCGACAGACTGACCAAATCTGCTAATATTATTCTCGTTAATGATAAATGCAAAAGAGTTATGTAAACATGGTGTGCCTGTATCGATCATCTATATCAAGATCCTCGCTTCACACTGAATTTCTAGAGATTTGCTCGGAAGTCATTGAGAACGAACCTTGATGAGAGTACTGTGTACCATCCCAATCAAAGGGACGAGGTAAAGTAACGATACAAAATATTATAAGTGTTGTTTTATGTTTGAATGATTGACCTTTGGTAATAAATCGTGTAATCGCTTTCCTTTGGAAGGATTACCATTGATAATCATCGTATTAGGATTGAGATCGAATCTTGTTAGGATCTAAATATTAGAGCATCTGTAAGCAAGAGTTGAGATGAAGACATCCGACATACACCCATTGTGAGTTGGACATGTCTTTTAGGTTTAAGGTTTCCTATGATGGCGAACCTAACCTTACAAAATACCCGACCCGCGAGACCTGAAATGATTGTTGAAATTAGGATTTGATTAAAGACTGCCGGTAGTGGGCAGGAGGTTATGTGAATATGAAATGTAGATCCTGAAGTGCCAGATGGGTAGCGAAGTTATGCCAAAAAATTTAACCATGGAAAATGAATTGATGATCTGGAAGATCATGGGATATAAGTCCCCGTTGTATGGGACCATTGAGATTATGTAAAAATTGGTTTGAAAGGCATATAAGCTGGATCTACCCTATGACTTCAAGGGCTGCGTGAATTATGTATCGTAAATCGAACTTGATGAAATGTCTATCAAGTGAAAATCTGATTGTTTCTTAGTAATGTTTAGATCGGCGAAAAGTTGCATTCATCAAAACCCGTGAACATCATGGATAGAGAAAGTAAGTCAACATTAAGCCTGATCTTATTCCCGTAGTTATGTTAGATGAAACTCGCGTATTGTAATGAATTACACTTGTGAGAAAAGACCGAATGTGGAGGAAATACCCACATGGCTTTAACTCTATAAGAAGCGAGTAGTAAAATGATCTTTGAGGACAAAGATCTTGTTTAGGGGTAAATGCTGTGACAATCCGTCAATTTATGGCTGATATTTTATTCTCAAGTATTATTTAAAAACATTATTTTAATGTTATATTATGAACTCACTTATTTTTGGGAAGAAATTTGGATTTACGTCTTGAAGTAGCATCGACTACGTCTAAATCGGAGGATTCTACGTTACGTGCTTACGTTTACATACACCGTTTTTGGTGACAGTCCGACATTTCAGAAAATAAATTGTCCGTGAATATTATTTTGAGATTTTAAATTTGTGTTGGTTCATAAACTCACAAATATACGAGAAGAGATTAGGACTTACGATTTTAATTTAACGTCCTTTACGACTAAACCGGAAACCTTAGGATTACGTATTTACGTTTTCGAACTCCGTTTTTGATGAGATAATTTTTATTAGATTCGTTTTGTGCCGTTGATTCATAATTTATAAAAACGTTTTTCGTAAAACGACCCGAGGGCACGCAAATCGAGGAAACTAGAATCGAGGAGTATCCGTAATTAAATGGGGATGAGGCAAGAATAAACTTGCCCCACCCCCACATGGGATGTCCAAGTGTAAGCTACAACACACCATTATGTGTCAAAGCTTAGTAACAAAGCTAAGACACTTGTTTTAACTTTGCCACCAAACCACATGCACACAAAACCACTCAAGCCAAACTAGCAACTCATTATTCAACTCATGGAACACACACAACTCTTCCTCTCTCCCCTTGAACGTCCAACACCATCATTATATCACCATCATCATCAAATTTTGACCATAAACAAATGATATAATCAACATATGTTGATAACTACACAAAAAGATGAAGATTGGAGGTGATTTTAACATATAAAAAGGAGTTTTCATGGAGGTCTTTGGGCTGATTTTAAAGAAGGAGTTTAGGGCTGATTTGTTGAAGGTGTCTTCATATCCTTGGTAATCTTGAAGGTGGTCTTGATATTTCATAAGATTGGTTACCAAAACCAAGCCTTGTTCATCCAAAATCTCAACCTTTTCATCACTTTGGTGGTATAGAGATTGTTTCTTCCTATCCTCTTGTTAATTTTGATTATGTAATCATGTATTTTATTCTTAAATGTATATATGTATGATGATATATGATGATAAAACTATTGTGTGAGGATTTTGTGTTGATAATCATGGGTAAAAAGATGAAAAACTATATGTAAAAAGGTAAAATCTTGCTTAAATGGTAGGCTGTACAAAAACGGTAAAGAACCATTTCATGAACTGATAAAATGGCATAGATTAATGGATATACAGTAAGTACTATGTCTTGTACACATGTGAGAGTTGACCATGCAATGGAATCATTAGGATGAGTGAGATATGATCAAAACAAGTTTAGAATGCAAATCTGAGTATACTGTTTTGGACGAATTTTATAAAATACTTAGAAGCTGATTCAACAGTAGCCATAAAGGAGTTAAACGGAGCACATATCATGTAGTTTATGCCATAAACATTTGGGCTTCTATCTCTATATAGAACTCTAGATATGGCTGTTTTGGTGAACATGAAAGTAAAAATCAGATTTTAGGAAATTAAAGTATAATAGTATTATATAAGCACTCAAATAAAAATAGTATAAAATGTGAATTAAAACACACTAACTTATATAATACATTTATATAAATATGTGTAAGGATAAATAAATGGACATTTTATAAAAATGGTAGTTTGATAAATTTTATAAGTTATAAAACTATAAACATGATTTTTACGACTTTTTCGGCTATTACCGTAAAATTAACGATTTTGTTAAATAAAACTTAGACGGTTGGACCCGTCTAATGTAAACTTTTATAAACTCATATACTGATATATAAACATATATAACAAGTAAAAACCGATAAAACTCGAACTATATAACATACGGACATTAAAGGACTAAGTTAACGTTATTGGACTAATAATACAACAAAATGGTCTAAAACACTTATAAACTTATTTATTGGGCTTAACCCATTTGGGCCCAACATGTAAAGTGTAAATACTGATAATACAAGTATAAAATGGAGTAATACAAGTTAAAGAACTTATAATAAGTATATTGGACCTAAAACACGTAAATAGGTAAAACTAGTAAACTAGTAAGAAGTTACCAATACGTAAACACTAAAATGAGTAAAAAGGAATAAGTAAACCCACTTGATCATCATATATATAAAATCATCATATGTATACATAATTGTTATTTTAATAAAGTCATTGGACATGAGTCTAAGACGAGTATTATTTGTCTAGGTTTCCGTGATTGAAGCACGTACCGTACATCCGAATTGCCGATAACCCGCTTTCCCACATCCACGTGAGTTCATAGCCTCGCACTCTTTTAAATGTTTTTATGAAATGCTTTATAAACCCGCGAGGGAGATAACATGTTAGTTTTACTAAAATAGGACACCATTTGTCCCGATTGTTTGTTTATTGATTTGGACCCGAATGATTGTATGACCCGATAAATGATTAACTGACCCGATAGATGAAATAAAATGGATTATTAAAGTTAGGTTATGTCACTAAAAGTCCCATTAGCATGAATTGTGAACTACCGGGATTTGGTAGATGCTTATGCATATAATAGTACTATTTGGGGACGATCATCCCAGTTCGCGCCTTGACGGTTGATCCCCGTCGTGCCACATTGATTGGTATGCAAATTTATGTATGAGAAGATTTCCATAGCGTGACCTTTGTGACGACACGCTAATTTAGATGGGCAAACTGAGTTTCGGGCTAGCTACCCGTTGTTTGGTTTAGTAAGGTAACAATGTCATGCGGCTTATAATAATCCAATTAACGAAATACTACTATACGCACCGAATTACGATGTATTGCCTGACTAGCAATACGAGGTCATACTATTGATATTATGTTCGTGTTTTGGTTTTATATAACCATATTCATATAACGGTTTTTATTTAATCTATATAACGTTATAAAACGTATTGTATGATGTTCTTAACGACAATGGTTCGTATAATGATTTTGAAGGCGAATGCCTATATTCTGATTTTGACAAGGATTTGTATAAAATGATTTTTGCTATTTTATGGCCTACTACATGGATTTATACAAAATGATTTTCGGTAATAATTTTATACCGATGTTATATTGATGGATTTTATTAAACTCTATGAATTCACTAGGCGTTATCGCTGACCTTTTCTTTTAACATGTTTTATTTCAGGTACTTGAAGGTAATTCTCGGGAAGACGACAAGAATTCATGGCCCGCACTTAAACAATATTTTCCATTCAAATGTTTTGTAAAACCTGTATTAAATACAATGACTTGGGACCTATGTAAATTTGATATTTATGAATGGAAATTCTTTATTATTAAACGACGTGATTTTTATGCGTTGTCTATGATGTGAGTAATGTGTTATCCCGTAACACCAACTAGTCTTCCGCTGTATTGAGTTGTATAAATTTGGGGGTGTTACAAATTGTTTTTATAAAGTTAAAACTGTATCCTTTGAGAAAATTTAATTTTCATCACAATAAGGATTATTCAAAGTGAGATTTATAAGTGATTGATATCAAAATGAAGTTGTTTATGAGATGCTTTGGAAATTTAATTATTTCCATAACAAAGAAAATCTTTGTAAATTTATTCTTGATTCTTATTTAAAAATTAAGCATGAAAATGTTTTTATTATAAACATGATGATAAAATTTGGACGAACTGAGTATTGCATCGTTAGTCTTGAAATTGTATATAGTTGCGCGCCTACATACAATTTGGAATGGACCATGCAAGGCTGATTAGTTGTCACATAAAACCGATGAATAAACGCTACATTTTCTTCGAAGATTGTGAAAGAATAAATTATATGAGATCTGCAAGAAGTGAAAAATAAGGACACAGTGTTAGGGACACCTACATATGTGCCTGTAGCATCTATTCTTCTGAGTCGAATTTACTCATCTGTGGAAATTGTCTCATTTGACAATTGATAATTCTTTCTTGTCCAATTCTCCCGTAGTGAGATTCTTAGGAAAAATATCTGATTACCGAGTGTTGATACCCGACTGGATGTATCGACGTTCCTATCATTTCTTATGACTTGATTTCATTTGAATGACCTGGGTAACGATCCGAGGAGCTTTCGAATGCGTACTTAAATTATGAAAACATGGGATATATTCATGTTCGTTAAATGTTTTCATATGTATCTGATTTGAAATTCTCTCGCGTAGATTATGCGTTAACCTTACTCTTTTAAGGTAGCTATGTCTCCAGATATCCTTGAATTTGTGAAGGATTATGAGTTATTATTAGACTTTTGAGAAGTTCACATCTTATCGACGGTAATAAAACTGGAAAGTTGATAGTGCCAGTAGAATGGATTGATTGATTATGACGTGACGACATTGTCTTAATTGATGGGAACTCGAGTAGAATTCCTCGAAAAGATAAGATGTTGATTATCAAAAGTGATCTAAATAATTATTAATGGATGACCATATCCTGTATTTAGATTTAAAATTTTACCATGAATGGTTGTGAACTAGTCATAGATATTATAATCTAGAAGGAACCTAATATGTATTTATTAAAAGATATTTAGGTTATCTGAAACTTTAGGAAGTATTGTTGGTGAATTAACTAGACTTTTGCCATTAAGGCAAGTTGAATTTGGTATTGATTATATTCTCGGTGCTGCACTTGTGGCTTGTGCACTGTACGTCAGCACCATCTGAATTTAAGGAATTACCGTACAACTGAGAGAGTTGTCGGAGAAAGATTTTATTATACCAAGCCTGTCATCATGAAGAGCTATGGTGTTATCATTCCTTATATTTATAGATTACTGTGGACTGAGTAAATTGACAATCGAAAACGATATCCATAACTCGAAATTGAAGATTTGTTCGATCATTTACAAGGTTCTAGCGTATGTTTTAAAGATTTGATCCATGGCATGGTTATCATCAACTTCGCATCTGCGAAAAGGATTATCTATTCCAATCACTACATCCGGTACTTGTAATGAACATTATGAGTTCCACGTGATGTGGTTTGGATTGACAATGCACATGTAGTATTCATAAATTTGGTGAATCACGTGTGTAGAATGTAATTTGATAAATTCATGCTCGTGATCATTAAGGACTATATGTTTGTTTATCCGAATAAGAATGAGTTAATAATTATTTATAGACTGCCCTGAATTGGCCGAACAGTGAAAACCTGAACCTTGAATAATTAACACGTGATTAAAGACTTGAACCTTTACATGATTTAACCATGTGATTAATAGATAATGAAATATAAATTGACTCTTCAAAAATTAAGAGCCCTTTTAAGACTTTGAGTTATACTAAAAAGAAAGTGGAAATATATTTTAACAAATGTTTTAACAAAGGATTTTAAGGGATTATTCCCTTATACACAAACCATTTAACTAAACATTTGTTTAGGGGTAAATGTTTGTGTATACTTTTAGACAACCTAAGAAGAATTGAGGAAAACATTTAAACCATGACTTAAAAATTGAAACGACAATTTTTGCTTTTCAACTAAGAAAATTTTGTCCAAAATATAAACAAAGGTTTTTCGAACATTTACGAATCTTAATAATTATTTTCGATAAATCAACAAAAATCGTGTTCATTAAATTCAAAATTATTTTTGAACATTTTATATAATTGGTCGAACTAAGAAATTTAAAACTTTTAACGTTTACGTTTCATAAAAATTAAATAATTATTGTTAATTTACATGTAATAATTATCGACGCTTTAGACAACGGATTGAGTAAAACGGATGAAAATGATAGTTGAGACAAAACTAAAACTTAGAAAATATAAAATTTTTTTTTTTGAATAAATACGGTTATGATATTTATTTCATCAGGAAGGTGAACGTAATTACTGACGCATAATATAGAAAGAATATCTGAGTGAATTGTGGACATGATAATTATATCATCATGAGAAGTGAATATAGATACCGACACATTATGTATAAAAGATAAAGAACCAGTTAGGACATGTTCCTTAATAATGAAGGTGCAAAATAACTTGCTGAACGATATAAAAATAAATAATATTTGTAAAAAGGATAATATAAATAGTGAAAGGTTTCACGGCTAGTGTGAACCATTAGAGTTGAGAAGTCGATAGCGTTAAATGTCTTAAAGACCACATGTGATTGTCTAAATATGGAGGATTGTGAGATATAGTTATGTTGGAATTTGTAAGTATAAGTATTCTATTTATGTCATTTATAACTAAAAGTATATGTGTCTGAAGAAGTTGTACTAATGGCAAATTATGAAGGCAGAGATCGCCTCATACATTAGTAAACGTCTAGCTATTGCAAAGGTCATCATCTGAATTTGATTCGATTTGGGTCATCGTCGACAGACTGACCAAATCTGCTAATATCATTCTCGTTAATGATAAATGCAAAAGAGTTATGTAAACATAGTGTGCCTGTATCGAACATCTTTATCAAGATCCTCGCTTCGCATCGAATTTCTAGAGATTTGCTCAGAAATCATTGAGAACGAACCTTGATGAAAGTACTATATACCACCCCAACTCGAAGGGACGAGGTAAAGTAACGATACAAAGTAATATAAGTGCTGTTTTATGTTTGAATGATTGACCTTTGGTAATAGACCGTATAATCGCTTTCCTTTGGAAGGATTACCATTGATAATTATCGTATTAGGATCGAGATCGAATCTTGTTAGGATCTAAATATTAGAGCATCTGTAAGCAGGAGTTGAGATAAAGACACCCGACATACACCCATTGTGAGTTGGACATGTCTTTTAGGTTTAAGGTTTCCTATGATGGCGAACCTAACCTTACAAAATACCCGACCCGCGAAATCTGAAATGATTGTTGAAATTAGGATCTGATTATTGACTGCCGGTAGTGGGCAAGAGGTTATGTGAATGTGAAATGTAGATCTTGAAGTGCCAAATGGGTAGCGAAGTTATGCCACAATTTTTACCTTGGAAAAATGAATTCATGATCTGACAAATCATGGGATATAAGTCCCCGTTGTATGGGACCATTGAGATGATGTAAAAGTTGTGATTGAAAGGCATATAAGCTGGATCTACCCTAGGACTTCAAGAGCTGCGTGAATTATGTTTCATATATCGAACTTGATGGAATATCTATCAAGTGAAAATCTGAATTCTTCTTAGTAAAGCTTAGATCGGCGAAAAGTTGCATTCATCAAAAACCCGTGAACATCATGGATAGAGAAAGTAAGTCAACATTAAGCCTGATCTTATTCCCGTAGTTATGTTTGATGAAACTCGCGTATTATAATGAATTGCACTTGTGAGAAAAGACCGAGTGTGGAGGAAATACCCACATGGCTTTAACTCTATAAGAAGCGAGTAGTAAGGTAAGATGATCTTTGAGGACAAAGATCCTGTTTAGGGGTAAATGCTGTGACAATCCGTCAATTTATGGTCGATATTTTATTCTCAATATTTATTTGAAAATATTATTTTAATGTTACAATATGAACTCACTTATTTTTGGGAAGAAATTTGGATTTACGTCTTGAAGTAGCATCGACTACGTTTAAACCGGAGGATTCTACGTTACGTGCTTACGTTTACATACACCGTCTTTGGTGACAGTCCGACATTTAAGAAAATAAATTTATCCATGAATATTATTTTGGAGTTTTAAATTTGTGTTAGTTCATAAACTCACAAATTTACGAGAAGGGATTAGGACTTACGATTTTATTTTTAACGTCCTTGACGACTAAACCGGAAACCTTAGGATTACGTATTTACGTTTTCGAACTCCGTTTTTGATGAGACATTTTTTATTGGATTCGTTTTGAGCCGTTGATTCATAATTTATAAAAACGTTTTTCGTAAAACGACCCGAGGGCACGCAAATCGAGGAAACTAGAATCGAGGAGTACCCGTAAATAAATGGGGATGAGACAAGTGGGATACTTGTCCCACCCCACTCCAAAACCGGCCTAACTAGTGCACCACACACTTGATGTGTCAAGTGTAAGCTAACTTAGCTTACACATGTCCTTAGCTTACACTTTAAGCTTCCACCAAACAAAAACCACTAAACCAAAACTAGCTAACTCATTTCTCATCATGCAAACAACTCAAATCTCTCTCCCATCCTCCATTGTTGCCGTCCACTTTCACCAAGAACACCCTCATTTGATCAAAATCAACCATAAATTCTCATGTTATTCATACACATGTTGATGCCCTTTTGAAGCCCTATTGATTGGTGCAAGTTATAACATCCAAGGAGGAGTTTTCATGGAGTAGTAGGGCTGATTTTCCACAAGGTGTTTAGGAAGAATGGTGGTCTTGAAGATGGTCTTGGTGCATCACAAGTTTCTCCATCAAAATCCATGTTTTGATCAACCTTCATCATCATGGTGGTATAAAGATTGTCCTCCTCATCCTCTTGTTATTTTTATTATGTAAACATGTATTTTATTTCCTATTGTATATGTATATGATGATTATATGATGATAAAAATGTTATGTGGGGATTTGGTGTTGATAAACATGATTAAAAAGGTGAAAAACTATAAAGAACAAGGCTAAAATCTTGCTTAAAAGTGATGGCTATATAAAACAGTAAAGAAACAGGTCATGGACTGATAAAATGATGAAGTAGAATCTATTTACAGTAAGCTATATGTCTTGTACACATGTGAGAGTTGGCCATGCAATGGAATCATTGTAATGAGTGAGATATGAACAAAACAAGTTTAAGGTGCAAATCTGAGTTCACTGTTTTGAACGATTTTTAGAAAATACTTAGAGGATGATTCAACAGTAGCTATAGAAGAGTTAAATGTAGAACATATCATGTAGTTTATATGATAAAAATTTGAGCTTCTATCTCCATATAGAACTCAATATATGGCAGTTTTGGTGAAAATGAAAATAAAAATCAGATTTTGGAAATTAAAGTATAATACTATTATATAAGCACTCAAAATTATATTGTATAAAATGTAAAGTTAAAACCCACTACCTCATGAATTTTATTTATATAAATATGTACAATGATAAATAAGTGGACATTTTATAAAAATGGTAACTTGTTAAGTTTTATAAGTTATAAAACTATAAACATGATTTTTACGACTTTTTCGGCTAATACCGTAAAATTAACGTTTTTGTTAAATAAAACTTAGATGGTTGGACCCGTCTAATGTAAACTTTTATAAACTCATATACTGATATATAGACATGTATAACAAGTAAAAACCGGTAAAACCCGAACTATAGGACATACGGACATTAACGAGCTAAGTAAACATATTGGACTAATACTTGGACTAATACTTGGGCTAATAATTGGACTAAATAAGATAAACACTCCTAAAAAGAACTTATTGGGCTTAACCCATTTAGGCCCAACTTGTAAAGTGTAGATACTGATAATATAAGTATAACAAGGATTAATACAAGTTAAGAACTTATAATAGGCTTATTGGACCTAAAACACGTAAATAGGTAAAACTAGTAAACTGGTATAAACGTTATCGACATATAACACTAAAATGAGTAAACGAGAATATGTAAACCCACTTGATCATCATATATATATAATCATCATATGTATACATAATTGTTATTTTTATAAAGTCATTGGACATGAGTTTAAGACGAGTATTATTTATCTAGGTTTCCGTGATTGAAGCACGTACCGTACGTCCGAATTGCCGATAACCCGCTTTCCCACATCAACGTGAGTTCATAGCCTCGCACTCTTTTAAATGTTTTTATAAATGTTTTATAAACCCACGAGGGAGATAACATGTTAGTTTTTATAAAATAGGACACCATTTGTCCCGATTGTTTGTTTATTGATTTTGGACCCGAATGATTGAATGACCCGATTGTATGACCCGATAAATGATTAAAGGACCCGATAGATGAAATTAAATGGATTATTAAAGTTAGGTTATGTCACTAAAAGTCCCATTAGCATGAATTGTGAACTACCGGGATTTGGTAGACGCTTATGCATTTAATAGTACTATTTGGGGACGATCACCCCAGTTCGCGCCTTGACGGTTGATCCCCGTCGTGCCACATTGATTGGTAAGCGAATTTATGTATGAGAAGATTTCCATAGCGTGACCTTTGTGACGACACGCTACTTTAGATGGGCAAAATTGGTATCGGGTTAGCTACCCGTTGTTGGTTTAGTAAGGTAACAATGTCATGCGGCTTATAATAATCTAAAACTAACGAAATACTACTAGACGCGCCGAATTACGATGTATTGCCTGACTAGCAATACTGGGTCATACTATTGATATTATGTTTGTGTTTTGGTTTTCATAACCATATTCGTATAACGGTTTTATTTTCATACAACGTCGTAAGACGTATTGTATGGCATTTTTACGACATTGGCTCGTATAATGATTTTTATTTAATCTATACAACGTTGCAAAACGTATTGTATGGTGTTTTTAACGACAATGATTCGTATAATGATTTTTAAGGCAAATGCCTATATTATGATTCTCGATAAAGATTTGTATAAAATGACTTTGGCTATTTTATGGCCTATTAAAATGATTTGTATAAGATGATTTTCAGTAATAATTTTATACTGATATATTTTATTGATGGATTTTATTAAACTCTATGAATTCACTCGGCGTTATCGCTGACCCTTTTCTTTTAACATGTTTTATCTCAGTTACTTGAAGGTAATTCTCGGGAAGACGACAAGAATTCATGGCCCGCACCTAAATACTTATTTTCCATTCAAATACTTTGTAAAACTTTGTATGAAATAATATGACTTGGGACCTATGTAACTTTGATATTTATGAATGGAAATGCTTTATTAATAAACGACGCGATTTCTATGTGTTGTCTATGATGTGAGTAATGTGCTATCCCGTAACACCAACTAGTCTTCCGCTGTATTGAGTTGTATAAATTTGGGGGTGTTACAAGTTCATTGGAGTAGAAGGCTTGTGCTTGTGGTGCTTCAATTAGAAAATATCCTTGCTGAGGAGTATAGCCCATTAGAGAAGTGATAGCTTGTGAAGTTGATGCTTGATGTGCTGGTTGCTATGGATAAGGCTGTGGAAGAACACTTTGTTGAAATACTTGTTGTTTCATCATTAGAGGTTGATAAGATAGTTGTTGTGGTTGCTGATATGTGTGTTGTTGTGGCTGCTGCAAGTGTGATGGTTGTTGATAAGTGAAAGCCATGTTTTGTTGGGGAGTCATTTGTTGAGAAGCATACATGGCAAGTGGATCATGAACTTGAGGTGTAGACAACCGAGCCTCGATCACGTGGCATTCGTGTTGTTGAAGAAAAGCTTGAAGTTGATCCACGTCAGGTTGATGCAAATCCTTAGCCAATTTAACAGCTGTCACGTACTTGCTCCATTCTGAAGGAAGAGTGTTCAAATACTTGGTGTTCAATTGAAACGTAGGAATTGACAGGCCATAGATGTTAAGCTCATTCATCAAAAGAGTGAATCTCAAATAGTAATCATTGAGAGTCTCCCCGGGGACATAGGCAAACTTATCAAACGTATCATATAGCTTACACTCTCGTTCTTGTTTAGTTAACGAGGTGCCTTGCATTATAACACGAATTCTGTCCCATAACTCTTTGGCAAATTTATATTTACTCACAAGTTTGTAGACATCTGGAGGAAGGGCTTGGAGAATGATGTTTGTAGCTTGTTTATTACACTTGTCTTGAATCTTAGCATCTCCAGTTAGTTCACCCGTTGTGCGAGGACGAGTAACAGTACCTTCCGTCCCTGTACCATATACTAATTGTCAATTGAGCACCGATGCCCAAATGAGATGTCCGTTCTCTTTGTTCAACATATAAAGTTCCATTAGGGAAGCCCAATCCTCGTACATGGTCTTCACCAACATTGGTGGACGGTTATCCGTACCCTAAAGGATGGACTTATCCGTAAGTGATGTATACTCCATTTCGATAAGTTAAGATTTACAAACGTTGATCGAACAATGAGAGAAAGTAAACGTGTTTGTTGTTGTGTGTAGAAGTCGAGTAATAATGTTGAAATCCACTAAAATAAGTTCGAAATTTTTTAAGGAATAATTTTGGGATCTTCGGAATATTGATCGGAATATCTGATTGGAATGTCTATCGGAATATCTGATCGGAATGTCTATCGGAATTTCTGATCGGAATGTCTATCGAAATAACCTGTCGGAATAACCTGTCGGAATACCTATCGGAATAACCTGTCGGAATAACCTGTCCGAATAACTATCGGAATAACCTGTCAGAATAACCTGTCGGAATACCTGTCGGAATACCTGTCGGAATAACCTATCGGAATAACCTATCGGAATAACCTATAGAAATATCATTATCGGAATACTTATCGGAATGTATAAACCGTTAAGCATTCCGATGGAATTCAGTAAACTTTTGTCGGAATAGTACCACAATGATCAAAAATTCCAGTTTTCTCGGACAAAACCCAACCAATTCGAGATTTTAAGCCAAAAAATGATCAAAATACCCCAAAATTTTGTGTTTTTAGCCAAAGTAAATATACCAAATCTCTACCACAACTATGTAGAAGATTTGTATCAAGAAAAAACCATAAAAAACACAAAAAAAAAATTGGTTCGAATGATTTAGATCAAAATAGGCACAAAAATCAGGAACACAAACACATAAACAATAAAATCATCCCATGGCTCTTGATACCATTTGTAAGATATTGTAAATCTATGTTTAATCTAGAGAAAGAAAGAGTTGGAAATATGGTGAGAACACCCGCACACTTTGAGAGATAAAGTTGTATTTTACACACTTTACTATGTGAAATATTATGTGAACCACCACCCTCTCCAACTAAGGAGAGGGTTTATATACCCAAGCCCATGAGATGGGCTTGGGATTACAATGGGCCGCTGGCCTCACACAAGTTGTGGGATTGGCTTGGCCTTGTTTGAATAATATTAATAGAGCTAAACTACGAGCAACGACTTAGACTATTGTTGGAGTGACCGATCCTTTCTAATACGTAAAACGTATTTCCAACAACCTTGTCTACTTTCTTTAAATTCTCTTCTTTTGGGAGTTCTTCTTCTCATCCCTCACAATGTCTAAAACTCCTAATCTTAACCTTGACATCTCTTTGTCACAATCTTCTAATCCTAAAGCTTCTTCTTCTAAGCTTTCCAAGAAACCGAAAATCTCAGTTCGACCTGTTTGGGTCAAGAAGAACAAGGATCATCATGATTCCTCTTCTTCCAAACCTTGCAAGACTTCTTTCTCTCCCATTGCGTATTGTAATGAGACTTTTTCAATCGATCCAATTATCAGAGAAAAAGAAGTTCTTCCAACACCACCTAAACCTTGCAACATACCTCCTCTCAATGACCTATCTTCTTTCCCAAATCTCACTAGGCATTGTGAAAACATTTCTTATCCATTATCTCCCTCCCCACCACCACCTTCTCATCTTGATGGTCCTCCCCCATCTAATGACTTTGTTTTGCATCATGGAAGCTCGTGTGCTTGTTGTCGATTTCAACAAATTGAACTTGCTCATGTGTATGACGAGCTAAAATTTCTTGAATTTCTTCTCACTCGACCTCCTCTCAAAGTATTTGTTTGAGTCAATATAAACTTAAGCAATCTTGGAGGATTATCACTACTAGAGTAGTTTATGCTTAGGTTGTTTATTTTCCTTAGTTGTTGTGTTATATATTCATATTGTGTGTATGAATATTTCCCTAGTATGTTCTTTCATATTTTTGTAATATGAATGTTATGTGTGTTACTCCATTTCCTATCAATTCTTTTTCACACATTGTTTAGAGTAGATCATGGTTAAAACTTACAATTGTTTTTGGGTGATTCCAACAATTCTAAGTTTCTAACCCTTTGACATATTATCACGTCAATTGGAATGGATGTTTCTTTTCTACCTCTATTCCACCAATTGAACTTTGATTTTTTCAAAACACCCTCTTTGGACATACTTTGCAAACACTTACTTCTAATTTGAGATTTATTTTCTTTCTCCCTCTCAAGTTACTTAGTAGGTAGTGACTATATATGCATTGGTGTTTCTTTTCTCTCTATTAACCTTTGTGTAGCATGTCACCTTAGCTCAGTCACTTGGTGCCCCAAGCAAAGGGGAGTAAATTCAATTTTTCTCTTCCTCAAAGACTTGTGCTAAACTTTTTGCTTCGACAAAGGGGGAGAAATGATAGTGATAAACTCGTTAATAATTCGAATGATTTTTGGATTTTACATGAATGAGTTTATAGTTTGTCGTAATCAAAAAGGAGAGATTGTTAGTGCAAAGTAGTGCCTAAAAACATTATTAGTGTTAACTAATCTTAGTTTTGATCACGAAAAAATAAAAAGACATTTATCGTCAAATACAATCATTAGACGAATTATCTAACAAACATTATCATCAAGGTAATGATCATTTAAGTATTGCACTAACATATCTTAATCATGATTAGTGATCATAAAAGTGATTAGTCCTAAACTTACATTTTTTCAAATGTGACAAAAGATTTTTTAATAAACTTTCTTTTTAAGAAAATGTTTTATTAAAATGGAAAATGTAAATTTGAATATGGCATATTCCAAATGCTATAGGAATATCCTTTGAAGGTAAAAACTTACCTCAGATATTACTTCCCCACTAAAAGACAAAAGGGAGCAGAGTCTACTAACACGGATCCTTAAATGCCTATGTGGTTCCATAGTGATAATGAAGCGCAGGACAATTAAGGAACTATGCTCAGAGAGCCTTTGGCTTTTGTCTCCTATAAATAGTGGATCAAATCTGCATTTTCCACAACCCTTTTTGGACACTCTTTCTGTCATCTTTCTTATTTCTAATTCCTAATAATTTGTAAATGATCACTTAATGTTTTAAGTATGTTTACTTATGATTATCTCCTTGATCTCTTTCTTTACCTTGTCCAAAGAGAAGATCACTCACACACTTGTGATGTGATTAAAGATGAAGCCTTGATGAAGATCATCCTCTCCTAAAGATCTAGTCATGTTCATCATATGTTTATTTGAGTCTTGTGTAGATCCAATGTATTTGTGAATACTTGTATTAAGTCTTGTGTAAATCCCTTGTATATGTGTATACTTGGATTTGTGTTGTGTAGATCCAAGTTACATGTGTATTGTAACACCCCACTTTGATAAGTGGACCGTTACGTGTATTTATGGCGTGTCATCAAAGCATAAGGTAAATGTCCTAAAACATTAACTGATCATAAAGGAAATACCGGAATCAAACATCGGTAATCCAAACATAAGCTCAAAACATGAAAAGTAAAATACTGAACGAAAGGATAGAACAATGTCCAAACAGGCAAATAATGTATGAAGTGCATAAAGTAAAGAAGTCTAGATAGCTTCCATCCAATGCACGTACTCTCATAATCCTAAGAGCGTCCTGGTGTACCTACCGTTAGAACATGAAAGGAACTACGGCTGAGCGTAACACTCAGTGAATGGATATAAAGCATGATAAGAAATACTGAAATGAAGCAGATAATAAAATATTGAAGCTTTAACACCCCCAATTCACATTGCGCAGCGGAAATACACAATTGGGTGCTAAACACAAGTATCATCACACACAAGATATATTGGACGACTCAAAAGAGACGTTTACACGTAAAATATAATAAAATTTCACACATTGTCTAAAACATAATTTTCATCCCATAATGTACTAAAACGGAACCAGAGTAAAGCATTTAGTCCCCATGGATCTCGACCATCAAACCAACAAGTTTCAGTACAGTACATAAACATTAGACAAATTGTTCAATAGTAAAAGGATAGAAATTGTTTTAGAACACAATACTTCAAAAGCCAACCCAAAACATCCACAGCAAAGCTCCGCCATCATCACCTTCATTTACCTAAAACACATGCTTAAACGAGTCACCAATAATGTTGAGAGAGTCCATAGGTTTAACAAGTCACATTTGAACACAAGAAGAAAATCAATCATAATCATTTTATAGAGTTGTCGTACACACAATTTATATCAAGGAAACACATTGTATTTAAGCTCATGACACCGACCCCTTAACTAAATAGTCACCCACGCCAAATGCCAGCATGACTAGATAAAACCATTGCCCCTCTAGGGTATTAGTTGCTAGATATATACCCAAATCTCATTCTCGTAAGTTATCCTTCCAAGAGGTTACTCAACGTAATGCCCTGGTCTCAGATAGGGTGGTCAACCCAATAGTACTATCATTTGAACAAACAAATATTCCCAACTCACAATATCAAGTCAGAACATAGTTAACGATCCATGAATTTAGGGTCTTTAGCAACAAGGTACTCAATACAATTCACGGCAACATAGGCAACATTCGAGTCCAAACAATTAATAAAGACTTGTGTTCATTTATTTCCAAATAGCATGTATCCCCCTCGTGGGTATTAAAACATTTAGTAGCTAGCATGAAAATCGAGGCTACAGATTCACCTTAGTATAAGAGACCTAGCGAGATGATCGTCGATGATAGATGATGCCTTTCAAACACGAGAACCACAACCTATCAAATAAGCTGCGTTCATTAATAATAGACTCGAGAAATAAATCATACGTGAGATTATCAAACTCAAAATCATGAATTCACAACAAACCCGGAAGAAAATCATACAAGTGATACTATAACACTCTCCTATTCATCCGCTTTATGACTTTATACTTTTAGCAAAAAATGTGCAGGCACATACCAAATGTACAAACTCATTTATCCCACTTAGATACGTCAAAATTTTATGATACTACACAGAGAACTCACTTATTATCTATAGAAAGTCCTCCCAAAAGTTTCTTAAATGATTTTACTTTTAAATTTCCCTGCCCGACACATCTTTGAACTACAAAAACCGGACAGTTTTACGTTATCGACTCGTATAACCATTTTAACTTCTATAAACGACTCCATTTTCAAAACCGACACCTTGGTTTGAAAATAGACTCTCAACCTAGGGTTTACACTTTTACATCAGTCCTTGACTCATTTCAAAACTCATTCTATAGTCCCCGAGATTCGATCCAAATATGGACAACAACTATATATTGTGTCGATACTCGTCTCCCGGTACACGAATAATCAAAATATGATAACTTTTCGCTCGTTTGGAGCTAGAAGCTCTAATTTATATCAAATTGAAGCTAATCGAATTCTATACAACCCTATGCAATTAGTTAAGCCATTATCAAAACAGAAGGTACCCAAAATTATCCTTTTACCTACTGATCTAAATCACCCTTCAAAATCTTACATGAAATCATGTTTTTGATCAAAATCAACCATTTTTATCATCCTAACACTCTAATAACAACATAATCTAATCCTAACACTTGTATCAACCTTCAAATCAAAACCTCAAAATCAAAAACAAGTTTTTAGTAACAAAATAGCATGATCATCACTTGATCATCACCAACTACACATGCATGATCATATACTTGACCTACCAACCCTAATTTTTACCAAAAAATTCAAACTTCTTGCACGTAACTAAAATTAGTACCAAAAGATGCTTCTTCAAATTCTAAGATAGGGTCTTGTGTTGTTTTAGCTTGGATCAAGCTAAATTTTGAATGAAAAATGATTGAAGGTGGTTTAGGGTGGAGGTCACGGTAAAGAAAAGAAAGAGGAGGGAGGAGGATTTTTTTTATTCTCTCTATGCACTATGTGAAAAATTGGGTGAAGTATGGTTTATATATGGTGGTTCAAGGGTTTGTTTTGCGAATTTATGATAGTTGTGGTCCAAAATGAAAATAGTTAGCTAAAAATCAGAAAATTACTATTAGTCAGATTTTGAAAATATTCACGGGGCTCGGGTTTCATAAAAATACTTCTTAAAAGTTAAAATGTATCTCAAAAATAATAATATCGTCTCCCAACTCGACAAAATACGTCATTTAAAAGAAAACATAAAAAATGACAAATATCGAACAACCGACAATAAAACATAAAATATTTGGCATCCATCAACATCACGCTTTCTAATACTCCTTATACTTATTAAAGATATAATATAAGTCTCCTAACATCGGTTTAAACTTAAACCTTCTGTAGGTACTTAATTTCTTTAGGATTGTGCAAGTGTTTGATTGATATAATGATGGAAGGGAGATGACGAACTAGAGAGGGAAAGTAGAGAGAGAGAAAGGAGAGAATGAGAGAAAAACGTATTTCCAACAATCTCCCCCTAAGGGAGGTCACACAATTTTACAAAATCTTAAACCTAGCATACTATGCTTGAGTCTTCGATCTTGTTCTTGTGAATATGCAGATGAGATCTTTGACCTTAGTCTTGAGCATGTTTCCTTGCCTTGACCTTGTGCATTCATCACTTGTGAAATTTACCTCCTCGTGACTTCATGTTCCACATACTTATACCTTTATAAATTCTTGAAAGCTTCATAGTTTGATACAGCGGAAGACTTGACTTTTAGGCTTTCTTGAATGTGTAGAAGTATTTAGTGCAAAAAGTATAAGCATGTGTTGACGACTTCTTCTGGATTGTACACCGCAATGCCACCTTCTTGTTACGCTGCATAAGACAGTTAGCAACAAAACATATACACGGATGAAATGGCCTTGAACATTTCATTCTAATTCGGTAGCATTTTACCTCCGGTCGATGAAGACCGTTGGACGATGTAAAATATCGTACTTGTGGTAGGTAGTTTCAATTAAGAACCTCCTTGACAAGATTTCACGGGTAAACCCGTTCTCTTTATTCGACCGTTCAAAGCTGACTGCGAACATAAAGAGTGAATCGTTTGGATAATATTATCCGCATGATTTGAAGCCATCAAATCCGATTCCTGGAACAAGTTTGATTCATTAAAGAATCGCACCATCGTTGATTTCCAGTTGTCACGAGCTTGATTCATACAGAATCTTGCAAGTTACCTACCAAGTGCTGTTTGGTGTTAACACTAGAAGGATTTCCCTCATCACTGTGAACACTATAGAGTGTCACTCTGAGTGTTCTGGCAAGATCACTAAGATATGGCGTAGAGGCCTGGAACGTGTTTAAGTTCACTTAAGAATTAAACCACCGTTAATTTCCAGTTATCACAAGTTTGATTCATAAAGAATCGCACAAGGCACCTACCATGAGCTTTTTGATATTCGCTCAAGAAGGATTTCCATCTTCATTGTAAATACTTTCGTATTACTCAGATGTTCAGGCAAGATCATGAAGATTTTGCGTAGGACTCTTAAGATCTTTCTTACTTTTCATAGTGTGTGAAGAAGCAAGGAATTATGAAAGTGTGTCCTAATGAGATATTTTATGATATCAAATGGCTCTAGACTCGATCGTGCTTTTTGGATTTTTAGTGATCGGAGGCTGGAGATGAGTGGCACCATTTCAATACCAATTTATTCGGAGTGAATAAATCAATATATAATGCGTTGTCTCCGTGTGATGAAAACAAATATCTTTTGAGAGATATCTGAGTTAGCTGGGATGGGTTGTGCATTGCATCACTGGGTCTATGATGTCTATCTTCAATATCAAGCGTCATTGAAAATGATCTCAATAGCGTATGTGTTGACCCGGTTTCTGCTTAAGTTGTAAGGAGGGCTTCTTTCTTTAGACCCTTTATCTTTACAATTCTTTTTCATTCTTCAACCCCTTCAATACTTACCAATACGTCATAACTAGAACCTTGTTGTGATTGTTCCAATGTTAAATTATGTAATTGGTCGGCATTCAGCTATGTTCACAATCTTTCTCCATCTTTCCTAAGGACTACTATTTCTAGCTATGGAATGTCCTTTGGAAGATTCCTCTGGTTCTAGAAGAATCGTGGGACTTTAACCTATCCTACCATCCTTATGTCACCACAATCTTCACTGTCGTGAATAGAGATGTTTTAGGTAAGTGTATGTCACCATGAAATCCATTTTGATATCCAAATCCATTTTGCTCCCCCTTAACATATGCCACGATATCCGAAAACATTTCGCACATGTCGGGATGAGCTATCTCATTAAGTCAAGCCGTTTGTGATTAATCATTTCCCATATTAAATCACATTTTCTCCCCCATATTAAAAATAGAGTAAATTACGTCGTTCGTCCTTGTGGTTTAAGTTGACCGACACGATTCGTCCCTTGACCAAAAAAAATGCACCATTCGTCCCTAAGTGGGAAACGTTATGTAGCTTTGGTCCCTCTTCTTCCATGACCCCACTAACTGATGTTAAACTCCCATCCATTAAGGGTAATTCGGTATTTTCTTTACTCTCTTTCTTTTTATTCTTTGTTTTTTTAAAAGAAATTTTATTCTTTGCTTAACATGATATTTAACCTCATACCTTCATTTTTTTCAATTCTTCATTCTCTCTACTAAAATACTTACATCAAAACCGCAATTAAAATTTCACATAAAGCAAGAGACCGATATTACAAATAGTATATATATTTCCCATTTCATATTTTGTGATTATAATATGGATAGAAACCTGGAACAACTCGTCTAGTTCACAATGTACACATATGAGACCGTCTCCTTCAAGGTTGCAGTTTGGACAGTATCTTACTCTTTCTACATCTTCTTCTCGTGGGTTTTCCATTGTTCCATAAGTCTATCAAGCAAAGTTCTTCTAGAATCTTCCAATGAATCCAAACTAGTCTGGATATAATATTTGAGAGCAGTGATGCTCTGAAAGCTGCATTAAGATATATATACAAGAAACATTATAATGAAAAAAGGTACATCGCAATATATATATACATTATAAAGAACGAATGATATTGGGGGACCAAGAAATACTTACATCTCTTGCTTTAGAAGCTTCTTATAAGATTCGCTGTCATGATCATATAGATCCAACGCCCCTACTTGCAAGCTTAGAAAAACCAACTCATCACCACCATGTAGATCTGCCAACGCCGGTTGTTTCCGGTTCTACAAACTGAGGTGGTTGAATCCGGTTTATCACCACCATCAACTCATCACCACCATCAGTTGGTTGTTTCCGATTCAGCCAAAGGTGGAGACACCGCTTTGATTTATTCTCGTTCTTGTTAAACCCAGATCTACAAACTGATTTATTCTCGTGGTGTTGGAAAAGGCCCGTGATTGTGGTGACTGGTGGCCGACAAAAATCTGCTACTGGTAAAAAAGAGCGAGTTTGATTTGAAGTGGTGATGTGGGTATAGTTTAATTGAATAGAAGATGTGATTCTTTTATGTGTGTATGTGTAAGCATTTGGGTGGTGATAGCCTGGTTTTGTTTGTGAAGTAAGGTTAATGGAGTAGTGGTTGGTAAGATAAACATAAACAAAGAATAAAAAGAAAGGGAGTTAGGAAAAGACCAAAATACCCTCAATGGATAAGAGCATAACACTAGTTAGTGGGGCCATGAAAAGAGAAGGACCAACGCTACATAACGTTTTCCACTTAAGGACGAGTGGTGCATTTTTTTCGGTCAAGGGACGAACTGTGTCGGTCAACGTAAACCACAAGGACGAACGGCGTAATTTACTCTTAAAAATATTAACCCCATCGATGTTTTTAATATCAATTGATTTAATAGCATTTTAAGAAAATTTGGGAAGAAAAATGAAAATCCAATTATCTTCATGATTTACACAAGCTCCCCCTCAAATTAATGAGGGTAAACTTGATACGTAAATTAAATACCTTTTAAACATAAGTGTAAGGTATTTATCACGTGCAAAGATCATATATGATAATGTATTCACAAGATTAGCAATTTACGAGGTTGGACCTGAATGATGGAGAACATCATATGATAGAATAAGATGGTTCTTTTTCACGAATGTTGGTCGCCTCGTCACGTCTGAAGTTATCTCTTGACACCATGTTCACGAGTGATATCGTTGTCTTGACACCAATTAGTGACCTTGGCACTTTCGGCATCAAAGATTCTGAATGATGGACAATTGCTCCCCTGAATTGTTTACCCGTTTTCTATTGAAAGAGTTGTAGCCGTCGTTTGAGTAGTTGCATCGTTGAGTATGTAGATATCAATTGTAAATTGCTGTGGATTGTGAAGATGATAACTTCATAAAAACAAGATTTCTCTTGTTTTAACAAATAAATGCACTGACACGTACATATATTCGTGTTAGATTGTGTTATTACGTAAACACAATCCCTTACATGGTTATAAACTAAACCATGCCCGAGAAAATTAATTCCCGTTGTTGAGTCAAAGCTTTCCGGTGAAATGCTTGACTTGAATATGAAAAGCGGGTTACTATCTGAAATAATAGCAAGCCATTTTGAGCATGTTTTAAAACATTTGAACTTCTGCTCGAACTTTATTTACAACCCCGTGTCATTATTGAACGACATTTCTAGTATCGTAAATATTATCGATTCCAGAAGACATGCTCTTTTTATCACAACATTTTTGAACACATAATTTTGAAAGATTTAGAAAAACCTTTTGAGAAATTCTCGAAAAAATGTGTTCAAAGTTTTGAAAACCATTTACTTGAGCTTAAGATGTTGAATATCTTACAAAACGAGCTCAAGTCCGAGAAGTTGTAAACTTCCCGTTGTGAGGATAAGTTTATCATCGGCGATAAACTTTCCTTTTAACTGAAGAACGAGTCCTAAGTTGACATTTACTTAGAAGTCGTTTTCATGAGCTTGAAACATTTGAATTTTTTAACATAAAGCTCATGACCGAGAAAGATGAATTTCTCGTTATGAGGAAAAGTTCTCTTATTTTAAAGATACACTTTCCTTTCTGAGCTTAAAACTTGGAATGTCTTAATACAAGCTCATGACCGAGAAAAATGAATTTCTCGTTAAGAGTATAATTTATCATTAAAGATAAGCTCTCCTAAAATTGAAGTACGAGTTACAGTCTGATATTTAACTATAAGTCATTGTGCATGAGCTTAAAAAACATCGAATGTTTTTAATATTAGCTCATGCCCGAGAAAAATTAATTTCTCGTTGTAAGGATAAGTTTATCATCGACAATAAACTTTCCTTTCTTTGAAGTCCGGGGCATAATCTGAAATGTGATTATACGCCATTTACACGGGCTTAAAAACCTTTGAATAGTTTTAATGTAAGCTCGTGTCCGAGAAAATTCAATTTCTCGTTAATGAGGATAAGTTTATCAACGGCGATAAACTTTCCTTTCTTTGAAGCTCGGGTTACAATCTGCCATGTGACTGCAAGCCGTTGTGCATGAGCTTAAAAACTTTGAATGTTTTTAATATAAGCTCATGCCCGAGAAAAATTAATTTCTCGTTTTGAGGATAAGTTTATCATCGGCGATAAACTTTTCTTTATTTGAAGATCGAGTCATCATCTGATATTTAATGATGAGCCATATACACGCGCTTAAAACCTTTTAATGGTTTTAGTGTAAGCTCGTGTCCGAGAAAACTTAATTTCTCGTTTGTGAGGATAAGTTTATCATCGGCGATAAACTTTCCTTTATTTGAAGATCGGGTCATCGTCTGATATTTAACGATGAGCCATGTACACGAGCTTAAAACCGTTGAATAGTTTTAATGTAAACTCGTGTCCGAGAAAATTTAATTTCTCGTTTGTGAGGATAAGTTTATCATCGACGATAAACTTTCCTTTCTATGTAGATCGGGTCATCGTCTGGTATTTAACACTGAACCATATACACGAGCTTAAAACTTTTGAATAGTTTTAATAATAGCTCGTGTCCGAGAAAATTTAATTTCTCGTTTGTGAGGATAAGTTTATCATCGACGATAAACTTTCCTTTCTCTGAAGATCGGGTCATCATCTGATATTTAACACTGAACCATATACAGGAGCTTAAAACTTTTGAAAAGTATTAATAATAGCTCGTGTCCGAGAAAAATTAACTTCTCGTTTGTGAGGATAAGTTTATCATCGGCGATAAACTTTCCTTTATTTGAAGAGCGGGTCACAGACTGTGATTTGACTATGAGCCATATACACGAACTTAAAACCGTTGAATTGTTTTAATGTAAGCTCGTGTCCGAGAAAATTGAATTTCTCGTTTTTGAGGATAAGTTTATCATCGGCGATAAACTTTCCTTTATTTGAAGAACGGGTCACAGACTGTGATTTGACTGTGAGCCATATACATTGTAAGCTTAACTGCAAATCCCCTGAGACACTTATTTCTCTGATATCAGCTTCTTTAGTAACCAAACTCTAAGAGTGTCCTTAGTTGAACGGTGTACAAAGATCAGACCGGTTTGTTTTTGTTGATCCTTGACTTTGGTACCAGCATTCTCAATTGAAGTTTGTATGCTTTTATATGGATTAGCGACATCTATCTTAGAACCCTGCGGGGATTCACAGTTTTCTTTTCTTGTACTAGAGATGACCTCAGGAGATGATTCACTTATCTTAGCTATAAACATTTCCTTTTATAGAAAACCTTAAGTTCAGGATTAAGTGATGTATCATCCTTTTCAATTTCCTCCCTAGTAGTCTTAGTAGAATCGGAGACTATCCTAGTTAAAGGCACTCGTTTCCAACAAGAGTGAAAGTTCTACCAGTGGGGCACCACAATTTACTAATGGCTTTGATTTTAGCTACCCACTGGGATTTAACTCTTGCGCGGGAGTTCACCTCATTAAGGAGTTTCTTGACACAAGAGTCATGATTTACCTTAAAGACACATTTCCTACATGTTTTACAAGTAGCATATTTAATGTCCGAGTAAGATCTAGAATTCCTAGATGATTGATTGATGCTCCTAGTATATGACATACTACGGTTAGCAGTATTGGGTAATTTAGAAGGCATCTGACTAGGTTTGAAATTCCTATCTCTTACTTATGTATTTTGAATAGCTTCCCTTAGACCAACATTATGGCAAACGTCATTTGAACTAGTTCTAGACGTGTTCTTGGTATTCATAGAGAAACTAGAGGCAATCATGTGATTAGGTCTTACTAAAGCTGATTTAGTCACATTAGGCCTACTTGGTGGAGTGACTGTTCCAGAAATATGAACCATATCAACTTGGGAGGCAAAATGCGGTCTCAAGGATTGTGGTCGCTCGGATATAAATGCAGTCGGTTGTCTAACGAACTGATTTGTAGGCGGTTTCCCCAAGATTGATGGTTTTTCAAGCTTAGTGTCCACACTAGTTCCTTTAGTTTTCCTAAATTCATTTTTCAACGCAGCTATAGCAAAGACCTTTTCCTGTACTTCGGCCTTTAGAATCTCATTTTCTTTGAGCAATTCATCTTAGGATGCCAACTTAGATTCAAGCAACTTAATTTGTTTCAAAATATTATCCTTTTCAGCTTTAGAATCTAGAATTTTTTGATCCAATTTTCGTTCAAAAACAACGTTTGACTTTTCAAGTTTTTCAAAATATGTTTCAAATTTGTTCGTTTTCTTCGAAAATTCAAGTTTGACATCCTCAAGATCTATAGATTGTTGAGCTATGATCGTTTCGAGCACATTAATCCTAAAATTAGAATTATTTAAAGAAGCAGTCATCAGGCACTTATCATAATGTTTAGCATTTTGAACACTTTCTCTCCCATTATGACTCAAATCGGATGAATCAGAAGTGGTATCGCTATCACTCTTTTCCATCCCATGTTTTGCATAATTAGGTTCATAATGCTCAAGATGCTGTATATTGTTGAAACTTGGCACCTGAACAGTTGGTGCTTGTGACTTGTTGCTCGTTTCATGCTTTCCTCCTGATTCCTTTCCATTGCTTACCGTGACGACCAAATTGGCACCCATTTCTTGCACCGGTCATATCTGATCATCTTTTGACGACAACTTGGAGCGTGTCTCTCTTTCATGTTCATGAGGTATTTTTGTATGCAATGATTTAGACGACTCCTTGATACTTTGAATCTGACTTTTTTTCAACTGTATCTCGTTGTAATTAACTAACCTGACCTCAATACACTTCTCAAGTATATTAATGTGATTGAGTAAACCACTTCTAAAGGTTTCAGTCTGGCAACCCGTATGCAAGTTGAAAAGCCGGTGAAGGATTGGAGTCGAATGATCAAAAGGAGGTACCATTGTTGAGGCAAAGAAGTCTTTAAACTGTGTTCGAAGGATTTCTGGACATAGCTTCACTTTAACCTCATGAAGATTCTCCCTTTCAAATTGCAACCGTAACTCATCCAAATTATTGAAAATCTTCTCTTTGAAATTATCTACTTTGCCAAAGAACATTTGAACCGTGGTTGGAAGTTCGGTCATGTTGTGTGGATGTAGAATTGCAAGATGCGTCTTGAGCTCGTGAAAGATTTCCAATGTTTTTTGACGCAATTTGATCTCTTTGAGTTGCATGTGTTGCAATTCTCCCTCGTGAACTGTCGAATTCAATGAATCCATTGAATTTCTATGAAAGATAATTGTGGTTGTGGTTGTTTTCGAGATTTTTCAATACGTGAAGAAACCGAAAAGTTGAATTTACGGGATTTTAGAAACCAACGAAGAAATCGTAAAAGTTCTTGGAAAAAACTTGATTGGTGATATAGAACGATGCTTGAAATCCTCTAAGTTTGTCTGAAGTTCGATTCTTTGTAAAACCGAGAGATTGCGTTGTCGTTTAAGCACTTTCGTTTGAAAAATAAAAATTCACCCGAGTTCTTCCAAAAACAATACCCGTAAATTATTTCAAAACCCCATTTAGTTTGAAGAAAGGAATAATAATCCCCGAACCCACTAAATATATCAGATTTAAAGATAAATCTGATGAATATACACTTTATATACGTCTTGGCCAAATATCAACCTTAAAATATTAGATTTAAATATATGTGATACCCAGAACCCGAGGTCATTTATTTTACCCTAAATTACGAATATTTTTGAAATTTTTAAGAAATTTCGTTTATTATATATTTGATTGTTTAAGTTGAAACCGATGTGTAAGGTCGTAATCTTAACGATTGACGATTTAGGAAAGACGATGACGAATATGATCCCGACGGATGCCCAATTTTTTGCTTTATTATCGTTTTGTCGATATTAGAATTTTTCAAGAATTTTATTTTTGGTTCGTGTTAAGTCGAGCTGGGTGCGTTTTATTTCATCCCGGATGCGTTTAAATTGCTTTAAAAGTATTTTCGAGTGTTTGGGCGACCCCCGACTCCCGCAAATTTTCAAAACCGACTAGTAAGCCGTTTCCTGCTACTAAGTTGTGTCGTTTAAAAATGAGGCCAAAAGAATAACAAAATTGCAAGAGAGGCCCCTCTAATTTTACAAAAAGGGAAGGAGAACACACACACAACAAAAACACATTCAAAAATTTTCTTCCCCTTCTCCTTTTTCTCTCTAGGCCGCCGGCCATACCAAACCACCACCACCACCACATCAATTTTTTTTGTTTTTGAGAAAACAAATCAAAGACCAATCCTCATAAACCTTTTATAAGTACTTTTAAACAATCAAATCCAACATGCATTCATACAAAAAATTTCAATAATCAATGATTTTTCAAAAACATGTTTTGATTTAATTCAACTAATTGCATGTTTAATTTATGGGTTCGTGATGTTTAATCATCCACAAAACCAACCAAAATCAATTTGGTTGGGGTGTTTTGAACACCAACACCCCACGGTCAAATGGGGGTGTTTGGTTGTTCATGGTGGTTGATGATTTATGTTGTGGGTTTATGTTTAGAACATTGTTTTTGATGTTTTTGAAAGGGTTAAACCAAATGCATGTGTGATTTAGGATTTGGGCTTATAGGAGGATTTGATGTTCTTAGTGATAAGGACTGATTAGAATGATTAGGAATGATCATAAGTGGTTAGGATTAGTCTAGGTGATGATAAAATGGGTTGGAAAAAAGTGTTGGATTGATTTTGAGAAAACAAATTTTAGGCAGATTATTTAGGCTTATTTTCGTGGCTTTAATTTTGTAAACAGGTCATGAGGTTAGTATATAGTTGTAGAGCATTTTCTTAGCTTCGATTTGGTATAAGAAAGAGCTTACGACTCTCAACGAGTCAAAAGTTATGCTATTTTGAAAGTTCGTGTACCGGGAGATGAGAAATCAACATAATCCGAAATTATGTTTGGTTTTAGGTCAAATCCCGGGGACCATAGATAGAGTTTGATAAATGATTGAAAGTTGTTCTTTGGTTTCAAACCTTCATTTTTGAGTCTATTTTTAGACTTAAGAGTCAAATTAGCTAATGGTGTCTTTTAAATTGGTCAAACAAGTCCTACATGGTAAAAGTGCAAACTCAGTCCTAAAAGTTTATGTTTAGTAATGTAGTGTGTAATGGGTCATAAAAGTAATAACTTTTTATGGGACTTAAAATGGGTTTTATAAAGATAATAAGGGATTTTTACAAATTTTCTTGTAATTTATATAGGTGCTTAAGTGATAGAAAACAGCCCGTACTTTTGGTAAGTACCGGCAACGTTATAAAATGGGAAATATTTCTAATTACATAGATAGATGGCGTGAGTTTAGTAATGATCACATGTGTGAGTTTTGACGTGAGTTTTTATAAGTATTAAGTGTTTTTATATATGTATGTTTAGTACAATAATGTACACGGAGTATTGACTCTGTTTTCGTATTTTGATTTCTAGGTCACGTGTTAGATTTTACGGGGCAACCAAATCGTCGGTGATATTTTCCTTACGTCTTCGCTAGAACCACTAATACTATGCTAGGTGAGTTTATAGCCTCGCTTCTTACACTTTTAAATGTTTTTACCTGCGAGGGGGATGCATGCTATTTTAAATGAAACGAACATAAGTCATGAATAATTGTTGGACCCGAAAGTTGCTTAAATTGTGTTGAGTACCTAGTTGCATAAGACGCTATATTCATGAACTATTAACTATTGTTTAATCCTCGTGTGGATTGAAAATAGCCGCTTATACAATTGATAGTACTATGTGGTTGATGACCCTATCCGAGACGAGAGCTAGTACACTGAGTACCCTCTGCGGACGGATAACTTGTGATAAGAAATAAGGTATAATTGCAACTAATGCCTTTAGAAGGGGCACTGGTTTCATCTTAATCATGCCGGTAAATGTACGCGGGTGATTGAGTTAACGGATTAGTGTCATGAGCTTAAACACGATTGTAATAACCTTGAATAATAGATTGTTTAATCGACAATTCTATAAATGATCGTGATTGATTTTATATACTTATGTTCCAAATGAGATTTTAAAACCTATAAATTTCGCTCAACATTAGTTTTTGACCCCATTAAGAATGTGTTTCAGGTAATCGATGAGATGGTAGCAAGGAGCATGCTAGGATGGATGTTGTTGTGGCTTGGCGGTCTACTTTGTCTTTCCTCCCTTTTTATAACTTAAAACTTTTTATGTCATGTCATGTGAACTTGTAATGTACTTTTGGGTTGAGATTCAGTGGGGACCTAAACGCAACTCTGGTTTGTATTTTATTTTGGTGTTTGGGAAGCGATAGACAATGTTGTTTTAACAAGGTTTAATTTATGTTTAAATTCCTACGTCTCTTCGAGTCGTTCGAAATAGCCTGTGTGTGATGATAACTGCCTAGCACCCAAATGTTGTAGTTCCGCTGCGCATAGCATTTTGTGGGGTGTTAGAGTTTGGTAATCAGAGCCATGAGTTATAGAGAACTAGGTCATTTTGAAAAATCCTAAACTATAACTTTTGGTGTCGTAAGAAATTGTCCAAGCACACAACTATCCTGTATGGCTCCGGTAAGGTTTACTTTTAGTATTGATGGAAATAGATGTATCTCTTTTAAATTGAAATGAATGTATGAGTATTTATTACGTAAACACTGAACTACTATATGTAAACGTTGAAATTGTACGTGGAGTACTCGTTACCGTAATTCTTGTATTGAATATGCATGAGTATCATACTATCGCATTTTGGGCATGTGTACAACCTTTGCATTAAATTTGAATGCATATAATTATAAATATTGAATGATGACCTTACGTACCCTCACAAATTTTCTGTTATTGTAGAGATGGTCGAGGTACCGCCTAACGGGAATGAAAGCCGAATCATGGAGGAAACTGAGAGACAAGAGGCAAGGGAAAATGTTGGAGCAGCTGTTGTAGGACAAGCCAAGCGGAAAATGTGCAAGCTCAGATCCCCGTTCGAAGAAGTACTATTGTCCCCAGGCATGCCCGTATTGCTCATCTGATCGGTATGCCAGGTATCCCTAGAAGGTCCGACGCCGCGGCTAGTGCTAGTTCTCTTCATCAGGACATCGCAAGAGTCACTTGCCCTGGGCCAAGACCGTATGGTGATGTTCTGCTTTTCTTGAGAAGGATTGATAGGAAAATGTACGAACGTTATGTGGTGGAGACAAGAGTGATCAAAAGGTTTGGCGAGAACAAAAGAGCACATCAGAAGTTATTGACAAGGACTGCAAGGGCTGAGTTCTATGGAGCATCGACTAAGAATGATATTAACAGTTTGAGATCCATGATAGCAAATTTGAGTGCAAGTCTTGAGCGGGTTGAGGAAGACCATACTAGGTTGGTCAGGATGCAGAGTTGGGAGCACCGTGTAATATCATCCCTACCGCAAGACTGGAGATTCGTGGATGACTCTGAGCTTGAGGCTAACGATTTCATGGTTCAACCACCCGCCAGGGGTGAGTGTGTCACTTTTGGGAATCAGGTAGCATCGGAGTTTGGGTCTACTTCTTGAACGAAGAGGGTGTACCTTGAAGTTAGGGAATTATGCCTTTGATATCGACTTAATGCCTATAGAGCTAGGAACTTTCGACGTGATTATTGGGATGGATTGGTTAATGGCGCATAGTGCGGTGATTGTTTGTGGAGAAAGGTTGGTCCAAATCCCGTTGAGAAATAGGGTATTAACTATGAAGGGTAATGAATGTACTTCTCGTCTGAGAGTAATCTCTTGCTTGAAGATGATGAGGTATATGGAAGAAGGATGCGATGTATTTCTGGCGCAGATTTCTAGTGATGGTGATGTAGAGACAAAGTTGGAAGAGGTGCATGTGATTCGAGAGTATCCGGAAGTTTTCCTGATGAGTTGCCGGGTTTACCGCACTCTCGTGAAGTGGAATTTCAGATCGATTTGATGCAAGGAGCTGCACCAGTTGCTCGTGCACCTTATCGATTGGCACCGTCAGAACTGAATGAGTTATCTGATCAATTGAAAGAATTGATGGATAAGGGGTTTATTAGACCGAGTTCATCACCATGGCGAGCGCCTGTGTTGTTTGTAAAGAAGAAGGATGGGTCGTTTAGAATGTTTATCGACTATCGAGAGCTTAACAAATTGACGGTTAAGAATCGGTATCCATTGCCGAGGATTGATGATTTATTTGATCCTTGCAATTGATCTGGTTCCTGTGTGTACTCGAAGATTGACTTGAGATCGAGGTATCACCAACTACAAGTTAGAGAGGAGGATATTCCTATAACCGCTTTTCGTACGCGATATGGACATTTTGAATTCAAAGTGATGCCTTTTGGGTTAACGAATGCGCCTGTAGTATTCATGGATCTTATGAATCGAGTGTGCAAGCCGTATTTGGATAAGTCATTGTATTCATTGATGATATTCTTATTTACTCCAAGAGCAAAGAAGAACATGAGAAGCACTTGAGGACGATATTGGAGCTGCTGAAGAAAGAGAAGTTGTACGCAAAATTCTCCAAGTGTGAATTTTGGTTGGCATCTGTACAATTTCTTGGGCATGTGATTGATAGCGAAGGAGTTCGTGTGGATCCTGCCAAGGTAGAGGCAATTAAAGAATGGTCGGCACCGACAACGCCGACTGAAGTTCGACAATTTCTTTGTTTAGCTGGTTATTATCGGAGATTCATCGAAGGGTTTTCGTTGATTGCAAAGCCGTTGACCAAGCTTACTGAGAAGAATCGGGTGTTTGAATGGGGAAATGATGAAGAAATCACATTCAAAACACTTAAGGACAAACTGTGTTCTACTCCGATTTTGTTATTGCCGGAAGGAATCGAAGACTTCATGGTTTATTATGATGCGTCTCATAAGGGTTATGGAGTTGTTTTGATGCAGCGTGAGAAGGTGATCGCTTACGCGTCAAGGCAATTGAGGAAGCTTGAGGAAAACTACACTACGCATGATTTGGAATTGGGAGCTGTAGTTTTTGTGCTAAAGTTGTGGAGACACTACTTGTATGGGACTAAGTGTGTTGTATTCACTGACCACAAGAGTTTGCAGCACATATTAGACCAAAAGGACTTGAATATGAGGCAAAGACGATGGGTGGAGCTACTGAGTGACTATGACTGCAAGATTCGCTACCATCCTGGCAAGGCGAACGTTGTAGCGGATGCACTTAGTAGGAAGGATAGGGAGAAACCTCTGAGATTCATAGCATTAGTGATGACTGAGGGTGTTGATTTGACTGGAACAATATTGAAGGCTCAAGATAAGGGATTGATGAAAGAAAATATTGGCGTTGAGAATCTGGGAAGACTGCAGAAACTACTTTTTGTGGTAAAGTCAGACGAGCTGAGATGTTTTGAGAATCGGATTTGGTTACCGCTATGTCCACCTGAGGAAGGAATGCCTAGAGTACGAGATTTGGTTATGAATGAGTCTCATAATTCGAAGTACTCAATACATCCTAGAGCGGATAAGATGTATCATGATCTGAAGAAAGTCTACTGGTGGTTTAATATGAAGGAAGAGATTGCTCGTTACGTCAGTAAGTGTTTAAATTGCGCGAAGGTAAAAGCTGAACATAAGTGACCTCTTGGATTTTTGGTACAACCTGAGATCCCAGAATGGAAATGGGAAAAGATCGCTATGGATTTCATGACGGGTTTACCAAGGACTCCTAGTGGTTGTGACATGATTTGGGTAATAGTGGATAGATTGACGAAATCTGGTCACTTTTTACCTATAAAGAAGACGGATAGCATGGAGAAACTTGCTAGTGTGTACGTAAAGGAAATTGTTTGTCGACATGGTGTACCTTTATCGATCATTTCGGATCGCGATAGCAGATTTACTTTGGAATTTTGGAAATCTCTTCAACTGCGATGGGCGCCAAATTGAGTTTGAGCACGGCCTATCACCCTGAAATTGATGGCCAAAGCGAACGAACCATTTATACGTTGGAAGACATGCTCCGAGCATGCGTGATAGATTTCGGAGGAAGTTGGGAACGCCACTTACCTTTAATGGAGTTTTCGTATAATAACAGTTATCATGCGAGCATTAAGGCTGCACCATTTGAAGCGTTGTATGGAAGGAAGTGTAGATCTCCTGTGTGTTGGAGCAAAGTGGGAGAGAGTCAGTTGACTGGGCCCGAAATGGTTTTGGAGACGACAGAGAAGATTGTGCAAATTAAGAACCATTTACTTGCTGCGAGAAGCCGACAAAAGAGTTACGCCGATAATAGGAGGAAACCGTTGGAATTTGAGGTCGGAGACATGGTCATGCTTAAGGTGTCGCCATGGAAGGGTGTGATACGTTTTGGGAAGAAAGGAAAGCTGAGTCCAAGGTATATTGGACCGTTCAAGATTGTTAGACGAATTGGACCTGTAGCTTATAAGTTAGAATTGCCGAATGAGCTTAGTGCTATTCACGACACGTTTCACGTATCGAATTTGAAGAAAAGTTTGGCGGATAAGGAATTGGTGATTCCTTTGGATGAGATTCATCTTGACGATAAAATGCACTTTGTGGAGGAACCAGTGGAGATTATGGACCGAGAGGTTAAGAGATTGAAGCACAGTAGAATTCCCATTGTGAAGGTACGATGGAATTCTAGACGTGGACCGGAATACACTTGGGAACGTGAGGACTTCTTCAAGGAGAGATATCATCATCTGTTCGAGAGGCACGAAATGTGAGTATAAGAAGAGGCGAGCGTCGGGACGTCGTTCTCTTTAAGGAGGGGTGGATGTGATACCCAGAACCCGAGGTCATTTATTTTACCCTAAATTACGAATATTTTTGAAATTTTTATAAAAATTCGTTTATTATATATTTGATTGTTTAAGTTGAAACCGATGTGTAAGGTCGTAATCTTAATGATTGACGATTTAGGAAAGACGATGACGACTACGATCCCGGCGGATGTCCAATTTTTGTGTTTTATTGTCGTTTTGTCGATATTAGTATTTTTTGAGAATTTTATTTTTGGTTCGTGTTAAGTCGAGCCGGGTGCATTTTATTTCATCCCGGGTGCGTTTACATTACTTTAAAAGTATTTTCGAGTGTTCGGGGCGACCCCCGACTCCCGCAAATTTTCAAAACCGACTAGTAAGCTGTTTCCCGCTACTAAGTTGTGTCGTTTAAAAATGAGGCCAAAAGAATAACAAAATTTCAATAAAGGCCCCTCTCATTTTACAAAAAGGGAAGGAGAACACACACACAACAAAAACACATTCAAAATTTTTCTTCCCCTTCTCCTTTTTCTCTCTAGGCCACCGGCCATACCAAACCACCACCACCACCACATTAACTTTTTTTGTGTTTTTGAGAAAACAAATCAAAGGCCAATCCTCAAAACCTTTTGTAAGTACTTTTAAACAATCAAATCCAACATGCATTCATACAAAAAATTTCAAGAATCATAGATTTTTCAAAAACATGTTTTGATTTAATTCAACTAATTGCATGTTTAATTTATGGGTTAGTGATGTTTAATCATCCACAAAACCAACCAAAATCAATTTGGTTGGGGTGTTTCGAACACCAACACCCCACGGCCAAATGGGGGTGTTTGGTTGTTCATGGTGGTTGATGATTTATGTTGTGGGTTTATGTTTAGAACATTGTTTTTGATGTTTTTGAAAGGGTTAAACCAAATGCATGTGTGATTTAGGATTTGGGGTTTTAGGAGGATTTGATGTTCTTAGTGATAAGGACTGATTAGGATGACTAGGAATGATCATAAGTGGTTAGGATTAGTCTAGGTGATGTTAGAATGGGTTGGAAACAAGTGTTGGATTGATTTTGAGAAAGGAAATTTTTGGCAGATTATTTAGGCTTATGTTCGTGGGTTTAATTTTGTAAACAGGTCATGAGGTTAGGATATAGTTGTATATCATTGTCTTATCTTCAATTTGGTATAAGAAAGAGCTTACGACTCTTAACGAGTCAAAAGTTATGCTATTTTGAAAGTTCGTGTACCGGGAGATGAGAAATCGCCATAATCCGAAATTATGTTTGGTTTTAGGTCAAATCCCGGGGACCGTAGATAGAGTTTTATAAATGATTGAATGTTGTTCTTTGGTTTCAAACCTGCATTTTTAGTCTATTTTTATACTTAAGAATCAAATTAGCTAATGGTGTCTTTTAAATGGGTCAAACAAGTCCTACATGGTAAAAGTACAAAATCAGTCCTAAAAGTTTATGTTTAGTAATGTAGTGTGTAATGGGTCATAAAAGTAAAACCTTTTTATGGGATTTAAAATGGGTTTTATACAGATTATAAGGGATTTATACAAATTTTCTTGTAATTTATATAGGTTCTTAAGTGATAGAAAACAGCCCGTACTTTTGGTAAGTACCGGCAAAGTTATAAAATGGGAAATATTTCTAATCACATAGATAGATGGCGTGAGTTTAGTAATGATCACATGTGTGAGTTTTGGTGTGATTTTTTATAAGTATTAAGTGTTTTTATATATGTATGTTTAGTACAATAATGTACACGGAGTATTGACTCGGTTTTCGTATTTTAATTTCTAGGTCACGTGTTAGATTTTCCGGGGCAACCAAATCGTCGGTGATATTTTCCATAGTCTTCACTAGAACCACTAATACTATGCAAGGTGAGTTTATATCCTCGCTTCTTATACTTTTAAATGTTTTTAACCGCGATGCGGATGCATGGTATTTTAAATGAAACGAACATAAGTCATGAATGATTGTTGGACCTGAAAGTTGCCTAAATTGTGTTGAGTACCTAGTTACATAAGACCCTATATTCATGAAATATTAACTATTGTTTAATCCTCGTGTGGATTGAAAATAGCCGCTTATACAATTGATAGTACTATGGGCTTGACGACCCTATCCGAGACGAGAGCTAGTACGCTGAGTACCCTTTACGGACGGATAACTTGTGATAAGAAATAAGGTATAATTGCAACTAATGCCTTTAGAAGGGGCACTGGTTTCATCTTAATCATGCCAGTAGATGTACGCGGGTGATTGAGTTAACGGATTAGTGTCATGAGCTTAAAAACAATTGTAATAACCTTGAATAATAGATTGTTTGATCGACAATTCTATAAATGATCGTGATTGATTTTATATACTTATGTTCAAAATGAGATTGTAAAACCTATAAATTTTGTTCAACAATATTTGTTGACCCCTTTAAGCATGTGTTTCAGGTAATCGATGAGATGGTAGCAAGGAGCATGCTAGGATGGATGTTGTTGTGGCTTGGCGGTCTACTTTGTCTTTCCTCCCTTTTTATAACTTAAAACTTTTTATGTCATGTCATGTGAACTTGTAATGTACTTTTGGGTTGAGATTCAGTGGGGACCTAAACGCAACTCTGGTTTGTATTTTATTTTGAGGTTTGGGAAGCGGTAGATAATGTTGTTTTAACAAGGTGTAATTTGTATTTAAATTCTTACGTCTCTTTGAGTCGTTCGAAATAGCTTGTGTGTGATGATAACTGCCTAGCACCCAAATGTTGTAGTTTCGTTGCGCATAGCATTTGGTGGGGTGTTAGAATATACGTCATGGGATATATTAGTATCATATTTTAAAGATGGCCAACTACTCCCACACTTGGTGTTGCTTAGCTTCCCCTTAAACTTTGGGAACTACACGTCTTTGTATACTCCGCCCCCTATATCTTTCGTTGACTTCTCTTTCTTATATGTCCAAACCCAAAAAAAAATCTGATACTCAAATATCAAATATCAAATACCTCAGTCACACTTCAATTTAATCAGTCAGCCCAATTCCTTTGTAACCTCCGCCTAATTCCCTATCTCGTCTTTACCTAGATCATGATCAAACCTACAAAAACCATTAACACACAGGTTGTGTATAAACCGAAGAGCCAAACGGAGTTTGTTCTTAATTACTAAATCAAAGGCACGAAGGTTATTGGTCTTTAAGATTTCTTAAAAGAAGTCTCGGGTAGGTTAATAATGATTGCTTAATTTAGTTGTGTTAAACTAACTGAGCCTAAAACAAATCAGAAAACTCTTTTTCTTGATTGTTTACGAGTGTTCAAAAATTAAATGAAGTTTTAATCTTTCACACAAGATCTATGATGAAATCAGTTTCATGTGTTTAGATCTGTATGCATGTGTAAACACGAAAAAAGAAAAAAAATCTGAGATATTTCTTATGTTTTGAGTTGAGATTGGTAGATTAGGAGACGGATTGGTCGAGTCTTTAGGTGTGTATGAATGTGAGTCGAGTCTGTTTTGAAGTGAGGAGTGGAGTCTTGGTTGTGTGTGAGTCGGGGTCGTTGATTGTTGAGTTGAGGGTGTTCGAGTCTTACGTTTGAGTCTGTTTTTATATCGAAGGTGTTGTGTCAGGCGAGTCTAGGTGTGGAGTCGAAGTTTGAGTCCAGTCAATACCTATCGCAGTGTAACTAAAAATAATAGACGTTGCAATATTTTACATATCCATCACAATGTTTTTTATACTCTCATCGCAATATCAAACTTTTCCATCACAATATCAAACTTTTCCATCGCAATATCAAACTTTTCCATCGTAATATTCAAACTTTTCTATCGCAATATTCATACCATCGGAATGCTATCGGAATACACTATCAAAAAGTTATCGGAATCCGGATCATGATGTTATTGGAATGTGACGATCGGAATGTCACGATCGAAATATCACGATCAGAATATCACAATCGGAATCACGATCGGAATAAGCGATCAGAATCATGATCGCAATATACGGTCGGAATAAGCTACCTGAATATTCGATCACAATGTAGAAACCTTGAGGTATTTGCGATCGCAATACTTAGATCGGAATATGATAAACCCTGAAAGCTTACGATCGGAATGTGGATAAAGCTATCTATCGCAATGTGACAAAGATGATATAAACTGACAAACAGGACAAAAAGACACAGAATAATAAGAAGAAGAATAGTACAATCAAACCCACCAAAAGTGTTCCAAAGATTTTATAATAAAAAAACAATCGTTTATAAAACTTGTTCCAAAGAAGAATCAAACTTGTTGAAATTTCACGAAAACAGGAACAATAAACAATCGTTTATAAAAACAATCGTTTATACAAAAAATTCAAGATTTGAGCTTTATTAAATCAAAACCCACGAAAAGCAATCAAAACAAACACAAGAACAGCCAATCAAACCATTGCTCTGATACCAATTGTAGGTCCTTAATTTCTTTAGGATTGTACAAGTGTTTGATTGATATAATGATGGTAGGGAGATGAAGAACTAGAGAGAGAAAGTAGAGAGAGAAAGGAGAGAATGAGAGAAAGGAAGAAATGTGAATTGAACAACTAATGACCAACCGCTCCTAACATGCTAGGAGGGGGTATATATAGCCCACCCTACATGTGTGCTTGATGGGCTATATTGTTTACATATTGGATCACGAGCCCAATCTACGTTTATATCGTTGGAGTGACGGATCCTTTCTAAATACGTAAAAACGTATTTCCAACACCTTCAAAAATAAAATCATTCAAACTCATCAAAAATTTCAAAAATAGTCGTAAAATAAGATTAGGCAATGACCTCGGTTTCAGGTTATCACATCCCCTCTTTCTTAAAGAAAGAGACGTCCCGGCGCTTACCCCTCTAAAAAAAATGAGGATACTTATCCTTACAGAAGTCCTCATGTTCCCAGGTAAACTCTGGTCCACGTCTTGAATTCCATCTCACTTTCACAATCGGAATCCTACTATGCCTTAATTTCTTAACTTCCCTATCCATAATCTCTACAGGTTCCTCTATAAATGTAACTTATCATCAAGTTGAATTTCTCCAATGGAATCACCAAATCTTTTTCTGCTAAACACTTCTTCAGATTAGACACATGAAAAGTGTTATGAATATCCCTTAGTTCATCTGGCAATTCTAACTTAAGCAACCAATCCGATTCTTTGAATAATCTTAAATGGTCCAATATATCTCGGGCTCAACTTTCCTCTCTTTGCAAAACGAATCACTCCCTTCCATGGTGATACCTTCAGCATAACCATGTCTCCTACTTCGAACTCTAACGATTTCCTTCTATTATCTACATAACTCTTTTGTCTACTTCTGGTAGATAACAAACGCTTCTTAATTTGCACAATCTTTTCAGTTGTCTCAAATATCATTTCAGGTCTAGTCAACTGACTTTCTCCTACATCACTCCAACACACTAGAGATCTACACTTACGTCCATACAAAGCTTCAAATGGTGTGGCTTTAATACTAGCATGATAACTGTTATTATACGACAACTCCATCAATGGCAAATGTTTATCCTGTTGGAAATACGTTTTTACATATTTAGGAAGGATCGGTCACTCCAACGATATATACGTAGTATGGGCTCGTGATCTAATATGTAATAGTATAACCCATAAAGCACACATGTAGGGTGGGCTATATATATACCCCCTCCTAGCATGTTAGGAGGAATTGTTGGTTCTCATTTCATTAATCAAACATTCCTTTCTCTAATCCTCTCCTTTCTCTCTCTAACTTTCTCTCTCTAGTTCTTCGTCTCTCTCCTTCTCTTTAGATCATTATAACACATAGACAATCCAAGGATTTCGTGGACCTACAATTGGTATCAAGAGCCATGGATGATTGGTTTGTTCGTGTGTTTGTTCATCATTGATTTGTGAGTTTTGATCTAAAATCATTTGATCCAAAAAACTTTTGTGTTTTTTGTGGTTTAATCTTCCTAAAAATCAACTACATAGTTGTGGTAGTGATTTTGGGTATTTTTTGGTCAAAAATACAAAAAGTTGGAATTTTTGGATTGATTTTTGGGTAAAAATTACAAGTGTTTGAAATTTTTTGGTATAGTTCGGAATAAGAGGGTTTACACATTCCGAATAGTATTATTGTCCAGAGTATTCTGAATAGTATCCTTTTTTCCCTCCAAAATAAATATGCATATTCCGAATAGTATCATTATCCATATCCGAACTAAGTTTTTCACATATTCCAAACTAATTTTTCAGTATTTCGAACTATTTTCTTTTTCCCCTTCAAAATATATCCAAATTTCGAATAGGCATATTCAATATAGTCATATCCCGAATTATCATATCAGTATTCCGAATTGTATTCGGATTAGTATTCCGAACTTTATTCCGAACAGTATTCTGTATTCCGAATTATTTTAAGAATTCATTTTCCGACTTATTTGGAATACATATTCCTTATATTTAGTGTTTTCACTTTCCAACTTGTTATTTTGAATAGGTAATCCGAATTGTGTTTTGAATTCATTTTCCTACTTGTTATTCGGAATACACAGACTTGATTTGACTCTCGACTCGACTCATGACTCTTTCTCAACACAGTCTAAAAACAACACTCGACTCCAGACTAGAGACACAGACTCAATACAAAAACCTGACTCGAACGACTCACCATTACCCAAAACCTCAACAGACCACTCCCTCGACTGACTCGGCTTAAAAACACTCGTCTCACGACTCGACAACCAAAATCTTTCCTCGACTCCAGACACAGACTCCAACACACGACTCAAGACTTGACTCAAAAACACACCGAAACACAAAACAAAAAACCAAGACTCGCCTAGAAAAAGAACTTGCTTAGACTCCACACATAGACTCGACCATCACCCTCTCAAAAACAAACCTAGACTCAAGACTGCCTCGACTCAAAAACAAATTCAAAAACCTCGCCTGCAATACACATAGACTGCCTCGACTCGACCACTCTTCCGAATCCACCCACATGACTAGAACGACCAACCAAGACTCGACTAGACTCGACACACACAGACTCCAACACCACGAGACTCAAAGACAGAAACAACACTAAACCAAAAACACCAACAGCCTTGAATCCTAAACATATTCGAAGACTCAACACAAACACTCTCAATTTTTACTTTCAATTTTCACAAAGACTCTCGACTTACAAACCGCACAAGAAAACTGACTCGAATCACGCATCATCTCAAAAACTGACTCCAATACAGCCTCGACAACATCAACAGACCATCACCATCAGACTCGATACAATCATTTCAATTCTTAACACAAACACACCCAAAGTTCTGGCAAGACTCCCACACATCAAACCAAAAGAGAGAAAGATCTCAGTCATACAAAACTCTCATCGATCCAAAACAAAAAATTAATCAAAAGGAACCTACCTGAGATCTAACGAAGATCTAGAAGCCTTTCCTTCTTGTTCTTAATAGATTCGAGCTTTGACTGGAAAATCAAAGTTGATAATTTGTTTCGGAGTTAAATGGTTCCTTGAATTAATGGTTGTGGTTCGTGGGTTCAAGTTAAGCGATAGAAATGTTGTGGTGTTCGCTTATCATCCTATGGTTGTAGGATTTCGTACATCAGTTTATAGATGTTGAATGAGACGGTTGTGATTAATTGAGATAAGTGATGATATTCGTTTGGTGATAGGGTGTTCATCTGAGATTCGTTTGGTGATAGGGTTGGGTTTTGATTATGAAAAGATTTGTTGAGTCATCTGAGTTACAAATGATGGAAATGAGATCGGTTGTTCTTGGTGGCTATCTATGTGAAAAATAGGGGTGGAGGTTACAAGAGATATGGTTAAGGGGTATTTGAGTTGTGAGATAAATTAGGGTTAAAGGGTATAGATTTATATATAGTGGGTTCGGGTTTAGTTTGTTGATTTCAAAAGTTGGCAACTTAGTTTCAACGTGTTGGCAGTAGGTGGTCCACGTGTTGATAGTCAACAATAGGCACCCACGTTTGTCTCTTGACTACGTTTGATAAATTGGGCCACACGTATTGTTTCATTGAAGCCACGTTTTGGATCCCTTATTTTATTTACAAGAATCACCAGGCAACACTTATTGGATATTTATTTTTTTGGCCCGAGTGTTAATTAAGTTCTTTACACTAAAAGTTGTCGAGTGTTAATAAAAAAAATTTGGGTCAAGTTTTATACATATTTGGACGAAGAGTTGTCGAGCCGATTAGTACACTAAAAGGTGAATATATATTGGGCTGATTATTTTTGCAATAGATGATTAATACAAACATAGTGGATTTGAATCATCGTTTTATATCATCAAACAAGGATTCAAGAATTTTACGGTATCTTTCGTTGGTGTGTAAAATTCTACGGTTCAATTTTTTTGATTTCTTCACGAATTGTAAAATCCCGAAAACAACCACGATCCAAGAATCTTTTATAGAACTTCAATGGAATCGTTGAATTCGAAATTTCAAGAGGGAGACTCCATATAATGCAAGACGATATAAGAAGAAGAAACAGCAAGGGAATGGAATCAGGAGGAAAGCAGAACCAAGCAGCCTCTCAGGAAATTATTCAGAGCCGTCATGTGTCACAAATCTTCGTTTCCTCTGCTCTAAATTGAATGAGATAACTAACAATCCTGATAAGTGCCTTATGCCTGCTTCTTTAATGATTTCTAATTCTAGGATTGAAGAGCTTGAAACGATTTTAGCTCAGTAATCAAAAGAGCTTGAGGATGCCAAAATTGAGTTTTCGAAGAAAATGGATAAATTTGAAAAGTATTTTGAAAAACTTAAAAATTCAAACGTTGTTCTTGAACGAAAATTAAATCAAAAAATTCAAGATTCTAAAGCCAAAAAAGATAATTGTGTGAAACAAATTAATTTGCTATAATCTAAGTTTGCATCCCAAGACATCTTACAAAAAGAACACGAGACCTTAAAACAGCGTTGTAATGAGCTAAATAATACTATCGTAGAGATGAGGTCTAACACTCTAGAGTCAACGACCTTATTAACTAATGAAAATGCTGATTTAAAGGCTCAGGTTCAGAAACAGGCTTTTGCTATAGCTGCTCTAAAAAACGAGCTAAGAAAAATTAAGGGAACTAGTGTGGACACTAATCTTGAAAAACCATCGATCTTGGGGAAAGCGCCTACAAATCAATCCGTTAGACAACCGACTGCATTTAGATCCGAGCGACCACAATCCTCGAGACCGCGGTTTGCCTCCCAAGTTCATATGGTTCATATTTCTAGAACAGTCACTCCACCAACTACGCCTAATGTGACTAAAACAACTTTTGCAAGACCTAATCACATGATTGCCTCTAGTCTCCCTAGACATAGTCCAAAGAACACGTCTCGAACTAGTTCAAATGACGTTCACCAAAAATTTGGTCTAATGGAAGCTATTCAAAAGACACAAGTAAGAGATAGGAATTTCAGACCTAGTCAGATGCCTTTTAGATTACCCAACACTGCTAAGCGTAGCATGTCATATACTAGGAGCATCAATCAATCATCTAGGAATTCTAGATCTTATTCGGACTTGAAACATGCTATTTGTGAAACATGTAGGAAATGTGTCTTTAAGGAAAATCATGACTCTTTTGTCAAGAAATTCCTCAATGAGGTGAAATCCCAGGCTAGAGTTAAATCCCAGTGGGTAGCTAGAATCAAACCCATTGGTAAAATGTGGCGCCCCCGGGTAGAACTTTCACTCTTGTAGGAAGCGAGTGCCCTTTAATTAGGATTGTCTCTACTCCTACTAAGACTACTAGGGAGGAAACTGAAAAAGATGATACATCACTCAAGCCTGAGATAAAGTTAGCCTATAAAAGGAAACCTTTGACAGCTAAGAAAAGTGATCCATCTATTAATGTCATATCTGGCACAAGTAAGGCCAACTGTGAACCCCCACATGGTTCTAAAATAGATATCGCTAACCCACATAAAAGCATACAACTTTCTAATGAGAATGCAGGTACCAAAGTTAACGTTCAACAAGAACACAGCGCTCCAATCGTTGTATACCATTCAATTAAGGACATTCTAAGAGTTTGGTTCTGAAGAAGCTGATATCTAAGAAACAAGTGTCTCAGGGGATTTGCAGTTAAGCTTACAATATACATGGCTCATTGTTAAATTTCAGACGATGACCCGGACTTCAAATAAAGGGAAGTTTATCTATGCAATGATAACTTACCCTCAAAACAAGAAATTAAATTTTCTCGTACATGAGCTTACTTTAAAACTATTCAAAGGTTTTAAGCTCGTGTACATGGCTTATCGTTAAATTTAAGACGATGACCAGCACTTCAAATAAAGGAAAGTTTATCACCGATGATAAACTTATCCTCATTAACGAGAAATTAAATTTTCTCAGACACGAACTATTATTAAAACTATTCAAATGTTTTAAGCTCATGTATATGGTTCATTGTTAAATGACAGACGATGACCCGGACTTCAAATAAAGGGAAGTTTATCTATGCAATGATAACTTACCCTCAAAATGAGAAATTAAATTTTCTCGGACACAAGGCTTACATTAAAACTATTCAACGGTTTTAAGCGCGTGTATATGGCTTACAGTTGGATCACATATTGTAACCCGAGCATCAAAGAAAGGAAAGTTTATAACCGATGATAAATTTATCCTCACAACTAGAAATTAATTTGTCTCGGCATGAGCTTATATTAATAACGTTCGAAGTTTTTAAGCTCATGCACAACGGTTTGCAGTCATATGACAGATTGTAACCCACGCTTCAAAAAAAGGAAAGTTTATCGCCGATGATAAACTTATCCTCACAAACGAGAAATTAAATTTTCTCGGACACGAGCTTACATTAAAACTATTCAAAGGCTTTAAGCTCGTGTAAATGGCGTATAATCACATTTCAGATTATGCCCCGGGCTTCAAAGAAAGGAAAGTTTATCGCCGATGATAAAATTATCCTTACAACGAGAAATTAATTTTTCTCGGGCATGAGATAATATTAAAAACATTCAAAGTTTTTAAGTTCATGCACAATGACTTACAGTTAAATATCAGACTGTAACTCGGACTTCAATTTTAGGAAAGCTTATATTTAATGATAACTTATCCTCGTAACGGGAAATTCATTTTTCGCGGTCATGAGCTTGTATTAAAACATTCCAAGTTTTAAGCTCAGAAGGAAAGTGTATCTTTTAAATAAGAGAACTTTTCCTCATAACGAGAAATTCATCTTTCTCGATCATGAGCTTTACGTTAAAACATTCAAAATTTGTCAAGCTCATGAAAACGACTTCTAAGTAAATGTCAACTTAGGACTCGTTCTTCAGTTAAAAGAAAAGTTTATCGCCGATGATAAACTTATCCTCACAACAGGAAGTTTACAACTTCTCGAACTTGAGCTCGTTTAGTAAGATATTCAAATTTTTAAACTCAAGTAATTGGTTTTCAATACGTTGAACACAATTTTTTAAGAATTTTTTCAAAAGTTTTTTCTAAATCTTTCAAAATTGTGTGTTCAAAATGTTTTGATAAAAAAAGAGCATGTCTTCTGGAATCAATAATATTCACGATCCTAGAAATGTCGTTCAATAATGACACGGGGTTGTAAATAAAGTTCGAGCAGAAGTTTAAATGATTTAAAACATGCTCCAAATGGCTTGCTATTATTTCAGATAGTAACCCGCTTTTCATATTAAAGTCAAGCATTTCACTTGAAAGCTTTGACTCAACAACGAGAATTAATTTTCTCGGGCATGGTTTACTTTATAACCATGTAAGGGATTATGTTTACGTAATAACACAATCTTACACGAATATATGTACGCTTCAGTGCATTTATTTGTTAAAACGAGAGAAATCTTGTTTTTATGAAGTTATCACCTCCACAATCCACAACAATTTACTATTGATATCTACATACTCGACGATACGACTACTTAAGCCGCAACTACAACTCTTTCAATAGAACACGGGTCAACAATTGAGGGGGAGCAATTTTCTAGCATTCAGAATCTTTGATGCCGAAAGTGCCAAGTTCACAAATTGGTGTCAAGACAACGGTATCAATCGTACACATAGTGTCAAGAGATAACTTCAGATGTGATGAGGAGACCAACATTCGTGAACAAGAACCATGTGATTCTATCATACGATGTTCTCCATCATTCAGGTCCAACCTTGTAAATTATCAATCTTGTGAATAAATTATCATATATGATCTTTGCACAACCTTATTAATTTGAGGGGGAGCTTGTGTAAATCATGAAGATAATTGGATTTGCATTTTTCTTCCCAAATTTTCTTAAAATGTTATTAAATCAATTGATATTAAAAACATCGATTGGGTAAATATTTTTAATATGGGTGAGAAAATGTGATTTAATATGGGAAATGATTAATCACAAATGGTTTTACTTAACGTGATAGCTCATCCCGACATGTGCGAAATGTTTTAGGATATCGTGGCATATGTTAAGGGGGAGCAAAATGGATTTGGATATCAAAATGGATTTCATGGTAACATACACTTACCCAAAACATCTATATTCATGACAGTGAAGATTGTGGTGACATAAGGATGGTAGGATAGGTTAAAGTACAATTTCTTCAAGAACCGGAGGAATCTTCGCAAGGACATTCCATAGCTAGAAATAGTAGTCCTTAGGAAAGATGGGGAAAAATTGTGAACGTAGCTGAATGTCGACCAAGTACTTAAGTTAGCACCGGAACAATCACAAGTAAGCATTGAAGGGGTTGAAGAATGTTGATACAAAAGTTGGATTCTCCTTGCTAGACCCAAATTAGGCTTAATTCGGGTTGGCTAGACTCCGGCTCCTGCACCAAGTGAAATATCTGGTTGGGATCCTGCACACTAAAACACGCGTTAGGCTTACCGTGGGAATGTATCCCACGATTAGACTCCAGCGTGAGAGTAAGTAATCAGTTAGGGTTTGAGAATCGGATGAGTTGTGAGTGTGTAGAATGCAATACCTTTGTGGAACCCTTGGGGGTTCCTTATATAGACAGTGAAATCCTAATGGGCTGTCACTGATGCTTCGGCCCCAAGGAAAGGATAAGTACCAGAATTAGTTTGATTGTTATCTTCTAATTATGGAGAGTGTATATCCTATTCTTTGGGGGAAATCCTAATCATAATAAGAGTATGATTCTGTCTAACCCTATACCGGCCATGTCGAGCCGTGGGTCGCACACATGTGTGCGGTTACTATTCATCTACGCCCATAAGCTTAAATAACATTAATCCAACCCATCAGTAATGGGCCGGATGCGGGTAGTACCCGTGGGTCGGGTTCATGACCCGGCTGGGGACTATACGTCATCATGTCCCCGCAGTCTAGTTGTTACAGCCGTAGGCGTAACCTCTAGACTATACAATTTCATGTAGACCTATTTGTTGCAATTACGGCCGCACTCCAAAATAAGCCGACCGGGACAACTTTAATGAATGCACTAATGGTAGTCAATAGTCGGACGCACGCCTGCAAAAGTGAACCAGAAAGGCCCACCCTTGAGCCACGTAAAACTGTCAAGAAGTGACCCGTGGGTCCCTTCTGACGTTTCAGAAGTGTCAGAAATCCCATCCGTTGGATGGGCGTAGTGGCTTACACGTGGCGAACATCTACGCTACCTCAGAAATCAAGGCAACCCTAAATAAGAGTTGGTGTGTGCTACTGTTACACACACAGTTTATATTTCATTCCGCCATTGTTATTCCCAAGCTCATTCCTTCATACCTTCGCTTCTTATCCCACGGATTTTCTCTACTGCAGGTTAGATCATCACGCCTCTCAAATCCTTTTTATAAAGCATGGTGAAGGACAATCCTCTTATTATTGATGTCCTTAACGTGATGCCTGCGGAGAAATACATAGACTTTTTGTCTAAGTATTATATTCCTGAAAGCGTACATTCGACCTATCTAGGCGACGGTGAAGCGATTACGGATGCTCCGAAGGGAAAGATAGGTGTGTACACGCGCCTATTTGATTCGGCTAACTACTGAATCCCCGTATCTAAGTTTTTAGTAGATCTGCTTCTATATTATGACTTCCACATACCCAACTTCACTGCATAGGGGCATGTAAAATCAACCAGTTTGAGATTACCTGCCATACTTGTGAGGTAACCCCGACCGTGAATCTATTTAGGGTCTTTTACTCCCCCCAACTGGTGAATGGGTGGCTATCGTTCAAGAAACGATCCGCGACCGCCCCCATGACATATAAGAAACCTTTAGATTCCCTTAAGAATTGGTACGACCCTTATTTTTTCGTGGATTAGAAAGTATTCCCCACTCTATTCGTCCTCAAAACCAGAGCACCCAAAGACTATCCTCCCAAATCCAAAGACTATAGTAGTAAGGATTTGAAAATTTTAGATATCCACCGCACAAAATTCCATAGGGGCCTGCCGGAGCACTTCCTGTGCCTAGTAGGGATCAGCCGCTACTACTATGGGAGGGAGGATATATATCCATGCTTTCTGACTGAACGTAGGCAGGGTAGGTCTTCCATACTATAGATACAAACATGTCTCATAGTACTTTGTGAAATTACTAATCCGTGTGTATGCATATGTCCGCAGAGATGAAGCTGTTTGGTTTATTGCGCCAAGGCGATCCAAGCAAAGTTCCCCAAGGATCACGACCACTGAAAGAAGGGGAACCCCCCTTACTAGAGGCCATCGTGAACATGACCATACCGCTGGAAGAAACTGCTGAGAAGCGGTCAGATGAAGAGGAACCTATGATCCAGAAGTCCCCTCTTGACTTCTATAATAAAGACGGTGAAGAACTTCTGCTGGAGGACATCGTGCCGTACCAGGATGAAGAAGAAGAAGAAGAACTCACCAACCCTGCTGATAATCGCACCGGTGATGATGAAGAAACAATACAAGCTTCTGGGTCCCCACAGTCATCAAACCCCAAATCTAGGAAACGGAAGACTACCAGGAAGGTAGCAAAAAACCTAGGGGATGGGACGGGGGTACATAATGCTCCCCCAAAGAAGCTAAGGAAGGACCATCCGTAGATCCAGGAAGGGAGCAGCGCCTCTACGGCCCAGGTCGACCCTTCGCTGCGCGCGGATGAGCAATTCTGAATGGCCACCCCTGTGAATGTCGTGGCTCCTACCATCACGGAACCCGTGACTGGCACTACGTAAGTACCCATTAATACTCCAAAGGATATAATCCATAAACAAAACTAAAAGTGTTAATAACAGGGCGGGCCCGTCGACAGTAGTCCAAGAGAATGAGATGGAAAGGGAACCCTCACCCGTGACATCAATGAGACCTCCATCCCCTCCCGTAACTCATGCAGAGGAGCCACGTCCTGAGGGACCCGACACCAGCCTTCGCCTAGCCTGGAACTTGTCCAGCTTAACGAGATTAGAGGCGGAGTCCGAGTGCACTGAATTCATTGAACACATCACTCCTCCAGTGCTGGCGCAAGATTTGGACGAACTAGAGCACGAGACGCTGCTGGAGCAGTTTGATGTATCCTCCGCACACCAGGTGACAGGTGGTGCGGCCCTAAGGCGCCGTCTGATCAAAGCCTTGGCTAACGTGAGTCGTGCTGATAGAAAGATAGCTCGTCGTGAAGAACTGGTGGACAAGCACGAGAAAACTATCACATCCTTGCAGGGAGCGTTGGTTGTGGCAGAGTCAACTATCAAGGAACAAGCCCACCATGCCAACACACGTGAGGAACGCATTGCTGAGCTGGAGGCCCTCTTACATTAACACTTATTTGTTCACGCAAAAAACCCACATTGTCTTTGTAGTAACTCCAAGTATCATGTATAGGTATCCGCAGCCGAAGCCGCCACTAAAGCCGTAACCGTACAAGCCTTCACTATTGCTCAGGAGCGCGACACGCTGAAGGATGAACTTACCCAGGCGCGGACTACCTTGGAAGAGCAAGCTGCAGTAGTTGAGGGTGAACTAAGCAGGATGGCAATGGACTGCGCCGAAGTGCTGTGTCCTCCTTTGCTCACAGCCATAGTTGGGCGTAGATGGATGGTTGGCCAGGGAATGCGGCTTGCCGTGAGCAAGGTAACGGAGGCTCCTTACCTATTGCAAGATTTTGTTGACGTTGTATCGGACGGTATTGACCGTGGTAGGCACGAGGGGCTGACCAAAGCTGCGGAGCTAATAAGCAAGAAAGAAGATATTACCCAACATGCCTACCACAACCCTCTAGCCAAAGATAAGATGACCGCATCAATGGCCGCCCTTGGGGAAATCCAGCACCCCTTCCTAGAAGAGCTGGAGTCGCTGAAGGATGCTCCCAATGAGGTAATAATGTCCAAGCTTACCGCCGATCCCATCCAACTGACCCTGCCCACCTACGACTCTGTTTCAAAGGTGATGAAAGGTGAGAAGCTGTTAGCCGAGGCGTTGGATGCGAACATGATTAGGGCACAGGATGGAAGAAATGCTCATGGGGAGGTCCTCTGCACCTTGATTGAAGAAGGGAAGAAAGAGATAGGGGAGTTCCTACCTCCTTTGTAATTTACATTGTAAACATTTGTACCATTTTATTCGTCCGTGTATGTATACGGCTAGAACTGATGTTATTGTGATAACTTGTTATATTTATTTAAGTAAGTCCGTGATGACCACGGCTATTTTTTTGGTTTGAATTTGAAACTTGTGTATTTTTGTTTTTTAGATATCATATACCTGTGTTGCATGACATGTCACGTCTTACTCAAAAATACAATCAAGTCTATATTTTACTAGACGTGCGGCGTGCGTCTTTACCATGCAAGGCACTACCTGGGCGCAGCATATGGAAAACTTATCACAACGTCTTGTGAGTAAGGTGTCTATTAAGGATACATGATCCGCGTCACTGGGGTTTCATCCCTCTTATGCGACAAGTTGAATTATTAGGTTCACTTAATCCTCTTACCCCGCCTGGAGGCGCATAGTACATGTACGGTTTTGAATGAATGCATATGAATAAGAGATAGCACATTATAGCAATAACAACTAAATCTATACGACAATAATTTGTTCATAGAATCTAAAAAAAATAAGACAATAAATTTGCACAAGAACGAGCCGTGGAGATAGCTAGACACCACGAAATTTGATTAGAACGTTTACGTTTTTTGTTTTGACAAGAATGGGAAATCCTAAAAACAAAGGGAACCTAGAAAGCATAAAAAACAAAACAAAGAGAACACATGGATCTTCATTGAAGCCAGATATAGCGAAGTGTCCATGCGGAAGCCGTAGCTTTTCAAAGATAGCATCTTTTAAGATTGCAGATATTCCATGTGCGTTCCAGGTCGCGGCCATCCATGTCACGCAACTTGTACGCGCCCCGTCCTAAGGCTTCCGTAACCTCATACGGTTCTTCCCACTTAGGGCCTAGCTTTCCTGTATTCTCCGCTCGACTTGCCTCATTGGCATGATAAACAAAATCTCTCGGTCGAAAAGAAACACCTTTAACCTTGGCGTCATAATAAGCCTTCATTCGTGCCTTGGACTTGGCTTCATTGATAGCCGCTATTTCTCTTTTTTCCTCCAACAAGTCCAGATTAATCAGGAGTTGCTCGTCGTTCGTGACAACATTAACCTCCGCTGTGCGGATGGTCGGCATTCTGATTTCTGCTAGAATAACAGCTTCAGTGCCGTAGGCCAGTGCAAATGGAGTGTCCCAATTAGCTGTTTTGATCATAGTCCTATGTGCCCATAGAATAAGTGGCAGTTCATCTACCCATTTGGCACTTCGTTCATCCAAGCGTGCTTTGATGCCTTCACCAAAGCTTCTATTTGCTCTTTCCACAAGACCATTTGTCTGTGGATGTTTAACAGATGCGAAGTGCCGCGTGATATTCAATGCTGCGCACCAGTCTTTGAATGGATTATCCGCGAACTGCTTCCCGTTGTCCGAGATGATTTCTCCTGGCAACCAAAACGGCACACGATGTTCTCCCAAACAAACTTTTTAACTTGTTTGCATGTGATGTATTTAACTGCCTTAGCCTCTATCCAGCGTGTCAAGTAGTCCATTGCGACAATCAAGAACTTAACTCCCCCTGCAGCTACAGGGAAAGGTCCTGCAATATCAATCCCCCACTTATAGAATGGCCATGGGGATGTAATGGGTGTCAGTTCCTGCTGCGGATGTCGTGGTACTGGTCTGTGCACTTGGCAATCACTGCATTTACGAATCATGTCGTGTGCATCCCTATGCATAGTAGGCCAATAATATCCTGTGCGTAGAGCTCAAGCTACTACAGATCAGGGACCCGCGTGCATGCCGCATATCCCTTCATGTATCTCACTGATCACATAAGTAGCCTGGCGTGGCCCAACACACCGCAACCACGGCTGTAAGAAAGAGCGCTTGTAAAGAATACCTTCTCGAAGCTCGAAGTGTTGCGACTTCCTTCTGATACGCCGTGCCGCCTTTTCCTCATTCGGAAGGGTTTCGTTAGTTAAATAGCTGATGATCGGGGTCATCCATGTAGGTCCATCTTCTTCAACTATAGCTGCGACTTTCCCTTCCGTTATAGACTTTTCCTTTAGTATTTCTACCAAGACTTGCTTGGATAAGTGGGCGAAACTTGTAGACGCGATCTTGCTAAGAGCGTCCGCCTTCTTGTTTTCACCTCTTGGTACCTGTTTGATAGAAAACTTGCTGAAAGCAGCGATGAGTGACTTGACTTTCTCCAAGTATTGAACCATGTTATCCTCATTGGCTAAGTAACCCCCTAGAACGTGGTTCGCGACAAGCCGTGAGTCCACGTACCTCAAGGTTGCGGACTCCCATTCTAGCGGCGATTTTTAAACCCGCAATCAACGCTTCATATTGTGCCTCATTATTGGTGGCTGTGAATTCAAAGTGTAGGGCGTATGTGAACTCCATTCCTTCCGGATTTGTAAGAATGAGACCAGCTCCTGATCCATCCGTGCACGAGGATCCGTCTGTAAATAAGACCCATGGTTCTGCTGGAGTTTCCTCTCGTTGTACGACCGGTCCATCATCGTCCGTCTTTTCTATCAAGAAATATGCCAAGATTTGGCCTTTGACAGTTGTCCTTGGTCTATTAGAGATGTTATGCTCTCCCAACAGAATGCTCCACTTCTGTAGCCTACCAGCTACGTCTGTTCTGGAGATGACTTGTTTTATTGGTTGTCAGTAATAACCACAATTAGGTGCGCCTGAAAGTACCGGCGTAACCGTTTTGTGGCAAACACTAATGCCAAAACCAATTTCTCCATAGAAGAATAATTCAACTCTGGCCCTTGTAGTTTTCTACTTATGAAGTAGACCGGAGTTTGGACTGTGTCCCTATCCGTCATGAGTACCGCACTTATTGATCCATGTGTGGCCGACAGATACATGATGAGCTCCTCCTTAGGTCGGGGTGCCACTAGCATGGGAAGAGCTGCGATGTGTTACTTAAGCTGACCAAAAGCTTCCTCCGCTTCCTTTGTCCACCGGAAATCTCCCTTCTTGATGCACTTCTTGAGTGTTTTGAATAGGGGGAGTGACTTCTCCGTAGATTTCGACAAGAACCTGTTTAGCCCGGCCAGCTTCTTATTTAATGATTGTACTTCTTTTCGCGTCTGGGGAGATGGTAACTGTATTACCGCGTCCGTCTTTTCCGGGCAAGGCTTGATGTCGTTTGGATCAATCATATATCCAAGGAACATCCCTTTCGTTGCCCCAAACGCACATTTCTTTAGATTCAGTTTCATATTAATCCTTCTCAATATGTCAAACGTCTCTTGGACGTCACGGAGAAGTGCATCCTCCATATGACTTTTGATGACTAAATCATCAACATAGACCTCAAGGTTGCGGCCTATCTGTGAGTTGAAGGCTTTGTCAACAAGCCGATGATATGTTGCCCCGGCGTTCTTTAGTCCGAATGGCATTTTTGTATAACAGTATACGCCTTGACTAGTATGGAACGCCGTCTTCTCTGCGTCCTCTTCTGCCATCTGGATCTAGTGGTATCCTTTGTATGCGTATAAGAAGCACTTAAAGGGATATCCACATAGGGATTCCACCTTCTAGTCAATCTCTGGTAACGGATAGCAGTCCTGCGGACAGGCTTTGTTCAGATCTGTGAAGTCCACGCACATGCGCCAGCTCCCATCATGCTTCTTGACCATGACCGGGTTGGATAGCCACTCGTGGTAGTATACCTCGCGCATAATACCTGCATCCACCAATTTCCGTACTTCATCCAATACTACTTGGCTGCATTCTGGTGCCTGACCGCGCTTCTTTTGCTTAACGGGAGGATATCCTTGGCGGATTTGGAGTTTATGTTCTGCTATCGCACGCGGTACGCCCGTCATATGCTTAGGCTCCCATGCAAATACATCTAATTTTGCTTTTAGGAGAGAGCACATGACCCTCTTGCCGCTATCCGAGAGTGTTCCTCCTATGGATACCTCTTGTTCCGGATAACCAGGATGGATTGCCACCTTCCATTTGGGAGGTGGTGATCCATCCTTGGGTGGGACAGGTGGAACTAGTGTTGTCACGGCATGACATTCGGATGCTGGTATGATTATGTTATAGATAGTGACAATTCCTCCTTCTACAGGGAATTTAATCATTCCGTGAGCTGTGGAGGGTACTGCCCGTATGGCCAGGATACCTGGTCTGCCTATGATCCCATTGTATGGAGAGTGTGAGCGTATCACCATAAAGTTCATACACGCCATGGTGGAATGCTCTTCATTCCTAATGGTTACGAGCAGACGTAGCTGTCCTATTGGCCAGATGGTGTCTCGACTAAAGCCGATGAGCGGCGACGTGGCCGGTACTAATTGGCTTCTTATTTCTGGTCGTAACTGTACGAAACAGTGTTTGTAGAGTACTTCTTCCGATGACCCTCCATCCACATACATACGGCGGACATTGTGTGTTCTAATGCTTATCTCAATCGTGAGAGGTGCATCGGCTATGTCACTTGCCATGATGGGAGGGAATGAGATTTCTCTGCCGTGTGAAAATTTTTGACTAATTTTCTGCCTTGTGCGGCGTTGCCTGGATTGGATCATGTATATAGTCTAAGCTTTGTCCTTTTGGGGATCCTTCTTGTCATTCTTCTTAATGTCCTTTCCGTCCTTCCAATCCTTGACCAAATGTTTGAGTTTGCCTGACTTGATTAGTGACTCAATGTGCTTCTTGAGCTGGATACATTCCTCCGTGCCGTGGCCCTTGTCGTTGTGGAATTCGCAAAAGCAATTTCCTTGACGATGGTCCACCAGAGTCGTCATTGGGGGAGGTCTCGGGAAGTTGGCCCCTTCTGTCAGCAAGATCTCCCGGTAGGACATCTTTAGAGGGGTAAATTTGTCCTCCGACCGTCCTCCTTTGTTTTGGCTCTTGTAGTCCGAGCTCCTCCCACTGCCCTGGTTGCTTTGACCACCCGGCTGTCTCATGGATTGGTCGTTCGATCGATATTTGTTTCCTTTTGAAGGGTAGGTCGCGGCTACCGCGGTTTCCCCCTCTATGAAGTTCCTGACCCTTTCCATAAGGTCGTCATACTTCTCCGGTCGCTTGTCATTGAGACGTCTGATTAATTTCCTGTCTGTTATGGCGTGCATATAATCGGAAATTTTTAGAAGTTCCGGCATTGTCTTTGTGCGTGTGCACTCGTCATTGAAGCGTTCGGTGAAGGCCTCCGTAGATTCCCCAGGCTGTTGCTTGACGGTTGCCAACGAGACTGGGTCCCTATTATTCTTCTTTCGCTGAGTATAATTGTTCTTGAACGCAGTACGCAGTTTAGTGAAGCTATCAATGCTTCGGGGAGGAAGTCCCTCCAACCAATTACGAGCATTGCCGATCAAGGTTGAATTGAACATTTGGCACCATATAGGCATTGGCCATCGTTCAATTTTCGCCTGCGTGTCAAATATCTTTAGGTGATCATCCGGATCACCAAACCCATCATAAGTCTTGACGCACGCCGGCATGCGATGCTTTGTATCCTTGGAGTAATTCCGTATGCGGAGGGTAAAAGGATCTTCCCTGGGATCAGCCCATGGACGGGTGTGATTAGGATCACACCATGGGCGGGAGAGATCTTCTGCTTCCGCCTCGCTGTAATAGGGGTCGCCGTAGTACTCTTCATTATCTGTTGGCGGTGGAGGAGTACGCCTTGGTCTGTGATGCTTGGGTGGATGGTCATCCGAATCCTCTCCTGATGGACCGGGAGAAGGGGGCGGTTCCCCATTCTTTGGCTGAGGATCACTCTTGTGAGAAGAGCTAGGAGCCTTCTTCCCGGTATTCATCCTGTCCCACACGCTTGTGCGGCGATTAGTTCTGGTCAGCTCCAGATCTGGTCGTTCAGCAGAATCGTCGGACCTCTATCCCTCCTCACGGGATTGTAGTAGTTCCTGTATAATACGATCCCCTATGAATTCGAACACATTCCTAGGTTGGGGGTTTCCTTAAAGAGGTTTCGTTCCTAGGGTCGTGCCATGCGCTTCCTTTGAGTCTGAGGAGAGATGCCGGGTCCGGCACTGCCAAAGTTGAGCCTAGATTGGAGGTTCCTCCTTAGGTTCAAACTTGATTTGATTCCTGGGACGATCCTCTCGATGTTCTGCGTGAGAACTCGAGTGAGATCTTCCTCACTAAGTGGTTCGACCTCCACTTCTTCCTCGGTTAATGGCCTGCGCGACTCCTTATTCGGGGGCTTAGGCGCGCTCCCTGGATCAGGGTTGTCCAAGGTCGAGGTTGGTGGTGGGGTGATAGCGGACGTGCCTACTCCACCCATGGACTGAAAAACGCTCCGGTTATTCGGTCCACCTGTTTGGTTGCCGGGGAACTGAGTGGGAAGGAGTATCCCGTCCCCTGTGGACTTCTAATTTGCAGGATTTGTGTTCCTGGGTTTCCTTGTGGATGTCCTTTCATCATTGAGAGATCGAGATGAGATTTGCTCTAGCTTAGTGTATTGGTCCCACGGATGGCGCCAACTTGTTGATACAAAAGTTAGATTCTCCTTGCTAGACCCGAATTAGGCTTAATTCGGGTTGTCTGGACTCCGGCTCCTGCACCAAGTGAAATATCTGGTTGGGATCCTGCACACTAAAACAGCACACGTTAGGCTTACCATGGGAATGTATCCCACGATTAGACTCCAGCGTGAGAGTAAGTAATCGGTTAGGGTTTGAGTATCGGATGAGTTGTGAGTGTGTAGAATGTAATACCTTTGTGGAACCCTTGGGGGTTCCTTATATAGACAGTGAAACCCTAATGGGCTGTCACTGATGCTTCAGCCCCAAGGAAAGGATAAGTACCAGAATTAGTTTGATTGTTATCTTCTAATTATGGTGAGTTTATATCTTATTCTTTGGGGTAAATCCTAATCATAATAAGAGTATGATTTTGTCTAACCCTGTACCGGCCATGCCGGGCCGTGGGCCGCACACATGTGTGCGGTTACTATTCATCCGGTTGGGTTCATGGGCCGGATGCGGGTAGTACCCGTGGGCCAGTGATACAATGCACAACCCATCCCAGCTAACTCAGATATCTCTCAAAAGATTTTTGTTTTAATCACACAGAGACAACGCATTATCTATTGATTTATTCACTCTGAATAAATTGGTATTGAAATGGTGGTACTCCTCTCCAGCCTCCGATCACTAAAATCCAAAATGCACGATCGAGTCTAGAGCCATTTGAGATCATCAAATATCTCATTAGGACACACTTTCATAATTCCTTGCTTCTTCACACACTGTGAAAAGTAAGAAAGATCTTAATAGTCCTACGCAGAATCTTCATGATCTTGCCTGAACATCCGAGTAATACGAAAGTATTTACAATGAAGATGGAAATCCTTCTTGAGCGAGTATCAAAAAGCTCATGGTAGGTGACTCGTTCGATTCTTTATGAAGCATACTTGTGATAACTGGAAAGCAACATTGGTTTAATTCTTAACTGAACTTAAACATGTTCCAGGCCTCTACGCAATATCTTAGTGATCTTGCCAGAACACTCAGAGTGACACTCTATAGTGTTCACAGTGATGAGTGGAAATCCTTCTAGTGTTAACATCAAACAGCACTTGGTAGGTAACTTGCAAGATTCTATATGAATCAAACTCGTGACAACTGGAAAGCAACAATGGTGCGATTCTTTTGTAACACCCTATTTTGATAATGGAATGTCACGCGTAATTATGGCGTGTCATCAAAGCATACAAGGATAAATGTCTAAAACATTTCATGACCATAAAAAGGAAATACCGGAATCAAACACCGGTAGTCCAAAAGTAAAGCTCATCACACACAAACATAAGTACTGTAAATGAAAGGACTAAACAATGTCCATGGAAAGAGTATCAAAGTATAGATAATGCATAAAGTAAAGAAATGCTAGAAAGCTTCCAATCCATATGCACGTACGCTTAAAGTCTACGAGCGTCCCTGAGTACCTGCCGTTTTGGGAACATGAAAAGGAAAACGGCTGAGCAATACGCTCAGTGCACGGATGTACAATAAAGCATGAATAATATAAGCATATAAGCATATAACAGCGGAAGAAACTAAGTCCCGAATAACACGGTTAAGTCTTAGTAAAACTGGTTTTATAGTTTGAAAAGCCTTATGTTTATCTTATAAAACCTGTTTAACATATTATACCATTAGCCAATATAGGTCATGAAAATCCACCGTGCATGAATAATTGGAGGGGTGACCTCATCATGCAAATTAGAGGGGCTGCCTCTAATTTAATATACTTGTTTGGGTAGGAGGGATCAGCTCCTTGTGAAGGATGCAAGGCACACACCACATTCACACTGAGTAATCTGCTGAAAAACATGTAACTAGGATGCACCCATACGCCCCACATGATAAATATAATAATATGGCCAAAAGCTGAAGGGACGCCACGAGCAATCACTCCGCCGTGGGGAAGTCATAACACCAGTGCCTCTAATGTTATGGTTGTGGTTCCTCCATAACTAGGTGAAACTGGTCATGCATGTATATGGCTTCAGGTATTCTAAACTAAACATAAGCAATCAAACATATAAAGTTATACTATGGGAAAATAGTTGGCTGCATATGGGGAATCCTAATAAGGAAAGAATGTCCATACTGAAAGGACGGGAATCCGTACCTTATATCCAGTGAAAGAAGAAGATGAACGGAAGAGAGTCCTACTTCGGTATTGTAAAACCTCTGTTTTTACCCTCATTGACTTTGTCAACTGTAGTACTATTTATATTTGGAATTTACATAATTTCACCTTTATATGAATTATTAATTATCATATACCTATTGTCATACTACCATTCATATTTATTTTATATATATATGAACCTTTAGTCATTATTGACTACCTTGGCAATTGACTGGCCACTTGATTGAATATCATATGAACCTCTAGTCATTTGTTGACTACCTTGGCAATTGACTGGCCACTTGATTGAATAACACATGAACCTTTAGTCATTTGTTGACTACCTTGGCAATTGACTGGCCCCTTGATTAAATAATGAAATTCATCACCTCAGTACATATTTGAGATAAAACTGTAACCTTACTTAATTTATTTTATTAAGTACTTGAATTATTTTTTTTTATATGTACATATTTGCATATAATACTTAAAAGGATTAAATGCCTAAACACTTTAAAAACAATGTATATTATTTTACATTGTCACCTATTTACTTTAATAAAGTAAATTAATTTTAGTAATGTATTTAAATAATACACTTTCACTAAGTTATCTAAAAGCTTCAACAAAAGTACCTACAACACAACAAGTACCTATAATAATATACAATGACTATTATTATCATACAACACTTGGCAAAATTTACCCAAAACCCTTCCTATACCTACAATGAAACGTGTGTATGTATGCATGCATGCACTACCATCATTTGATTTAACTAGTTACAAGTAACCTAGTGTAATCATACACACTCCACTAATACCCTATGCTAATGCATGCATAACCCTACTCTACTTACACCTTAACCATGCTTACTTACACACACTTACATGCATAACCATACCTTTTTCTACCAACCCCATGCCTTTACCTTACAAGTTTACTTACACACTCAATGACAACACTTGTCCCCCATTTGACTTATCAAAAACACACGGCTACATCACAAAAAGGAAAGGAAAAGAGTTGCTAGATTTGTGCATGTGTGTATTTGAAAAGAGTATCCAAGTGAATCCAAGTGTATGTTGGAAAGATACAAGGTACTAGGTACCAAGATCACATTTGATCTTTCTCTTTCTTTGTTATAGGCCGAAACACACACAAGCCACACAACACAAAACATTTTCTCAATCTCACTCTCTCTCTCTCAACTCACGGCTAAAACACCATCACCACCATTTTTAAACCTTCAAGCTTTACTACTATTCCTATACTATGTCTTCTACAACCTAAAGGTTAATCCTAAGCTCAACCTACAAGAAACCTTGATCACTGAAGCAAGAACAACAATCCTAGGAGACTCCTTGAAGCCCACGGCATACTTATGTTTTCCTAGACCACTATTGTTGAAAGCTTGTCACTTGTCTCTACTCATCTTCATATCATTCCTAAACCTAACTAAACAAGTAAGTCCAAGTTAAAACCTACCTTTTCTAATACATTACATTTATATATATTGATGTGTACATGTTTATTTTGGTAAAGTTAACATTTAAACAAGTATGGAAACCCTAAAAACCTAAGTAAAACACACGGCTCATTTTTATATATGACAAAACTTGATGTAAAAACTTGATCAACCTTGAAGAACATATCAACATGACCTTGTTTAACTTATAAAATCATGAAAACCTAACCATGCAAATAAAATGGGACGTGAGCTTTAAGCTCATACTATGATTTTGAGTGATCTTGTAATATGTTATAACTAGAAATAATAGCTTCATGTTATTAGGTGCCTAAAAATACTAAGATCACTACTAGGCCTCATAAGACTAATTTAAGCTCACTATAATACATTGCCTAGATAAATAGCCATTTTTATTAAATAAATGTTTTAATAGACTTTTAGTGTCAAAAACATGATTTTATAAACTTACATGTTAAAAATATAGATCTATGATTATTTTGGATAGATCTAAGAAGTTTTGGACTAAAATAGTATATATATATAAACTTTCGGGTTAAAAATGGCATAAATAACACTTTCGGACTAAAATGTAATTTTAGTAAGTAAAAGGGAACTAAATGAATAAGTGTAGAACTTGGTATTTCAAAAACATAAACTTTAATCCACTTTTAAAAATATGCCGAGAGTCCAAGGGTGTGTTTTGAACATATCCGAAACTTTGTAAAGTTAAAAAGGACTAAAAAGAGGTTACTAAAATATTAGGGTAAGTTGTGTAAACTTTGGAAAGCCTAAGGACTACTTTGGACACAAGCCGTGACATAGTATTAACCTTAGGGACTAAAAGTGTCTAGTTACTAAACTTAATACAACACTAAGCAACCCTAGGGGCTAAACCTGCCTAAAGCCGAAACATAAACAAGCCCTAGGGGGCATAATTGTAACTTATAATAAACCCTAATACTAGCCGAAACTATAGGGACTAAAACTGCCATTAAGTGAAACTACTATAAGCCCTAGAATATGCCGCATACTATAAGGACCAAAATTGACATTTTATGAAACTTTAAGAAACCCTAGTTACACGTGTAACTAGGAGGGACCAAAACTGTAAATACTTGAAAGATTTAGAAACCCTAGGGGTATAAAAGTAATTTAATCGCGAGTATCCGTTTATTTAAAAGGACTAAAACGTATTTTTATACAATTATTACGACCCTTAAAACCTTATATATTTTAAGTCATTATTTAAACGTAAAACTTAAAATAAATGTAACAATTGTATTTTTCAAACCTATAATTTAATAAATGTGAACCTTACGTAAGCATGGATTTTAAATAAATGTTTTACATTTATAAACCTTATTTATATATTAAATATAAATTGTAAATGGTTAACTTATAAAATAAATATATTAATTATATTTATTTTCCTATCACTTTAAACGTATATAAAACTATCCTATATGAATACTTAAAGTGTTTTATAACAACGTAAGTACAAAATATTAATTAAGCGAATTAATTAATTAAACCTTATTATTTATTTTATACCTAAAATAAATACTATTAGAACTTGTACTACGACGAACAAATTACAAGTATTGTAATTAAATACTTAAACCCGTTTAAACATGTACAGATTTATTCTGGAACTTTTATGCATTATGTTATGCAATTACTGAGACCTCGTAATTATTTAGGTCGTTGACTGTATCGTGAGCATCCTTATCAGATTTATCTTCTGACTTATTGCTGTACTACTGAGGTGAGTTCATGGCCCCACTTTATATATTGACAAACTTTTAAACCTTTTAATGGGAAAGAAAACATGCAACATATTTGATTTTCTTGACATAGATTGAACTGTGAAACCTTTGATTACCATGCCTATTGTAGATGAACAGCATGACCCGTGCATCCGAAACTGTTAGAATTATTGAATTACCTGAATGTTATAAATACATCTATTTGGGATTGACCGTCCCCATCTGGGTGAGTCATGCTCACTGTGCCTCGGCCGGGACAACAGATGTTTCACATGTCAGCACTTATTTTGTTCTAGGTGCCTTATATGGCCAAGGGTCCTTATCTGTTAAGGACAGAACTGTCAAGTTTCAGTTTCGGGCAATATGGAAATGTAATCACTTTTAAGTATTATTGCTTTGTGCTTTACTACTTCTGGGAATATCTACTGTCCAAACTTAACTTAATTAAACCTGTGAATTCACCAACTTTATGTTGACTTTCTAAGCATGTTTTCTCAGGTAACTGAAGCAGGTAATGGTGTGCGTGAAGTCAAGCATCATGATAGATTGCATTTATAGAGCTCATCTGGGGGTTTTATAAATTGGGAATAAATTCAAACTTTCAGACAATGTTAAAGACTACTGTAATACTATTTGCACTTTCAATCATGTAATAAATGTAAGGATAATCTTTTATCTGTTGCTCTATGTTCTGTCTGCTGTTGATCCACCTACGTGACACCAAAATATTATTTTCCGCTGCGTTGACTCATTTTGGGGGCGTCACAGAAATGGTATCAGAGCGACAGTTATAGAGAATCAGAACCAAGTTTAAAATAAATATAAAAATAAAATTTTTATATAATCTGAACTATAACTGCTTTAAAAATCTTTTGGGATTTTCGGGACTAGAATAGTAAGCATATAGACCGTAGAGCATAGATCGATTGTGTGATTGCCTGTGCATTGACTATTAACATCCGGTTAATTAATCTTTTAAGTATTAACGTAACTTTTAGCATGGCGAGTGTTAAATGGCAATATTATATAATTTTAAATTATATTTCTCAAAATTTTAACTTGAGTAAGTTTATACTTATATCAATTAAAACTATATTACTTTCAGATTTATCATGACTTCGCCTACTGATACACCTGCTGCCGTATCTCCGACGACCGTCTTGTGTGGATGGTTATCTGCTAGTGACTCTGACGATAGTCACGCATCTGTCGACGCTGCATCCATTGAGGCGCTTATTTCTTCACAACCTGTTTCCCCCGCTGGGGAAGAGGTCCAGCCTCCTACTGTTACACCACCTGTACCCCTCGTGACTGTACTACGAGAGCATGCACCCGAGTCTCTTCCACCTCGTAAGAGGAGGTACGAGGCACCTCTCGATTCCACCTTTGAGATCGGTGAGGGCTCCCGGGCCAGACATGCTGATCCTGTCCAGGCCCAGATCACGGCACTTGCCGCACGCCAGGCCCAGGACGTAGCAGACATTCTTGCTCTGCTAGCGGCCAGACAGACTGAGTGCACTGTTCTACAGCAGCGCCAGGACCTTTTATCGTGGACCGTGAGCTCAGAGGCACACGCTGCCCAAGGAGTGTGGTCGACTACTTATCATTCTCTCCAGTGGTTGCTGGATGAGAACGAGTTCCTTCGAGAGCAGATCTACCTACTGCAGAGTCAGCAGACAGAGACTCATACCGCCCTTATGACCATGGAGCAGACTCTTGCCATATTCTTCGACCTTCAGGATGTCCGCCATCAGGGGTTGACGTCAGAGACCGCTCATCTCCGGGGAGTTCAGCAGACTCTCAGAGACCAGTTCCGTGAGGCACTCCGACTGCTCAAAGAGACCAGGACTGCTATGAACGCGATGCAGGATGCCATGCAGGCACCGGCTGTCTCATCTCCGCCTGTGGCGCCAGCCGTATCCGAGGAGTCAGTTAGGCATCAGTAGATTAGAGGTGCTAGATCTTTTGTACATCATGATAAGCTATCAGGGTTGCACCCCGACTATCATGATATAAGGTCTCTTGTATTTGTACTTTTCTTTAGTCAGTTGTATTCCTGTACTGTACTATTTAGATTAGGGATTCATAGATGATGTACTTAGATTTCATGTACCAGCATCCCAGACAGGCGGGCTGTGCTCTGTCTTGGATTAGGTTGTGCATTTTGTACTGTATTCCTATTCTAGACTTATGGCATGTACTCATTAACTTTTGTTATATCCGTACTGTATTATATTGTGAACTTTAAACAGGTTATCCAATTTGTTGCAAAGTATATGCATGAAATTCCTTTTCGTGTGATTATATAAAATTGTGCTAACGCCTTGAACTAATGATTACATTTTTGTATAATTATAGAAAAATGGTAAACACTAGAACGAACCCCGTCAGTGCCGAGACTGCCCAAAACATCACTGCTGCCCAATTAAGGGAAATGATTGACCAAGGCATCGCATCTGCGATGGCTGCCAGCAGGAACGTAGATGACAGTCAAAATTCCAACAACCGCCGGAATAATCAGACCACCAGGGGTTGCTCTTACCCCGACTTCTTGAAATGTAAACCTTCCTATTACAAGGGCAAAGAAGGAGTGGTGGAACTGATGCAGTGGTTTGAGAGGATGGAAACGGTATTTCGCATCAGTGATTGCGCAGAAGAGAACAAAGTGAAGTTTTCCGCCTGCACCCTACTTGAGAGTGCTCTTACTTGGTGGAACTCTGTTGTTGCTACTCTTGGACACGATGCTGCCTATACTCTCAACTGGACTGAGTTGAAGGAGAGGATGACTGAGAAATATTGCCCAAGGGGAGAAATGAAGAAGTTGGAGATCGAGTTATGGGATCTTAGATGCAAGAACAATGACATCACTGCGTACAACCAAAGGTTCCAAGAGTTGACCCTAATGTGCGTCAGGATGTTTGTAGAGGAGGATGAAAAGATTGAGAAGTACGTGGGTGGACTCCCAGACGCCATTCACGACAGCGTGCTCGCATCTCGACCTACTACCGTCGAGAGCGCCATTGAGTTCGCTACTGAGTTGATAAACAAAAGAGTCCGTACCCTATCTGAAAGGCAGACTAACAACAAGCGAAAGGCAGACGAGCACTTCCGCTATCAGCACCAACAGCATCCTAAGAAGCAGAATGCTGGGCAAGTTTACAGTGCTACTACTGTAGGAACTAACTCGTACGTGGGCACCAAACCTTTGTGCTCAAAGTGAAACTATCATCATACTTTTGATAGCCCTTTCCAGACCTGCTACAGATGTGGACAAGTAGGTCACTTTGCTAAAACCTGTCAAGTTAATGCTGTCACCCAGGCCCGACCCACTCAAAACACTGAAAGCTACAACAACAGGGGTGGGTACAATGCCCGTGGGAACGGGAATGGACAGCAGGGAAACCGTAATGCTACTGGAGGAAACAACAATGGACCCAAGAAGGGAGTTGTGTGCTACGAGTGTGGAGCACAAGGACACACGAGACCAGGTTGCCCTAAGCGGGCAAGCCAGAACAAGAACAGTGGAGGAGCTTCATCTAGAGTGTACGTGGTTGGCAATGCAAAAGCCAACCCCGATTCAAATGTCGTAACTGGTACGTTTCTATTGAGAAATCGTTATGCATCTGTCTTATTTGATACTGGAGCAGACCGAAGTTTTATATCCACTGAATTTAGTCAAGTACTAGAAGTTGTCCCTACAAGCTTAGATCACCGTTACTCTGTAGAATTAGCTGACGGTAAAATTGTAGATGCTGACACTATCATTAGAGGTTGCACCTTAAATCTTTCCAAACACCCGTTCAACATTGACCTTATCCCCGTAAACCTTGGTAGTTTCGATATTATTATCGGCATGGACTGGTTAGCAAGATACCGCGCAGTCATTGTTTGTGACGAGAAGCTAGTCCGTATTCCGTGGGGAAACAAAACTCTAATCATTCGAGGTGATGGTAACACCGACCTCGCTGACACTAGACTTAGTGTTGTCTCTTGTACCAAAGCTCAGAAATATTTGTTGAGAGGATGTCCTATCTTCTTGGCCCATATTTCTCGAACAGATGAAGAAGAAAAACCCGAGAAGAAGCAAATCAAGGACGTACCTATTGTCCGAGATTTTCCAGAAGTCTTTCCTGATGAGTTGCCAGGCTTACCACCGACTCGACAAGTGGAATTTCAAATTGATTTGATTCCCGGAGCAGCACCTGTAGCTAAAGCTCCATACCGGTTGGCACCATCAGAGATGAAAGAATTAGCTGAACAACTTCAAGAACTGTCTGACAAAGGATTCATACGACCCAGTTCCTCACCATGGGGAGCTCCTGTGTTATTTGTCAATAAGAAAGATGGTTCTTTTCCAATGTGCATCGATTACAGAGAGCTGAATAAGTTAACTGTGAAGAATCGTTATCCGCTTCCTCGTATTGACGACCTATTTGACCAACTGCAAGGGTCAAGTGTGTACTCCAAGATTGACTTGAGATCTGGATACCACCAGCTACGAGTAAGGGAGGAAGATATTCCAAAGACAGCTTTTAGAACCCGTTACGGCCATTACGAATTCCAGGTTATGCCATTTGGGTTGACCAATGCACCAGCTATTTTCATGGACCTTATGAACCGTGTGTGCAGACCCTACCTGGATAAATTCGTGATAGACTTCATCGACGACATACTCATTTATTCCAAGAACGAACAATAACATGGGGAATATCTTGCACAAGTACTAAAGGTACTCAAGGAGGAGGAGCTCTATGCCAAATTCTCCAAATGTGAATTTTGGATTCCTAGAGTGCAATTCCTTGGTCATGTCATCGATTGTGACGGTATTCTTGTGGATCCAGCAAAGGTCGAATCTGTCAAGGATTGGGTATCTCCTAAATCACCAACGGAGATCCGCCAATTTTTAGGCCTTGCCGGATACTATCGTAGATTCATTCAAGATTTTTCCAAGATAGCCAAACCGATGACCAAACTTACACAGAAGGGAATAAAGTTCGAGTGGGGAGAGAAGGAAGAATCAACTTTCCAACTGATCAAGCAGAAGTTATGCAGTGCACCTATACTGGCCTTGCCTGAAGGCAATGATGATTTCGTTGTATACTGTGATGCCTCGCACAAAGGCTTAGGAGCCGTATTGATGCAGAAGATGAAAGTAATTGCCTACGCTTCAAGGCAACTGAAGAAGCATGAGAAGAATTACACCACTCACGATCTAGTACTTGGATCCGTAGTTTTTTCTCTCAAAATCTGGAGGCATTACCTATACGGAACAAAGTGTACAGTGCATACTGACCACAAAAGTTTGCAACACATATTGGATTAGAAGGAGTTGAACATGAGACAACGCCGTTGGATTGAGTTACTGAGTGACTACGACTGCGAGATCAAATACCACCCGGGAAAAGCAAACGTGGTTGCTGATGCTTTAAGTCGTAAAGAAACGGACCCTCCTATGAGAGTTCGGGCATTGGTGATGACAATCAGTTTGGATCTACCCAAACAAATTTTAGAAGCTCAGACTCAAGCCCAATTGCCTGAAAACCTCGTGAAGGAAGATGTCGGGGGAATGCTCAGAACTGATCTTAGCAAAGAAAAGTTAGAGCCTAGAGCAGACGGAACCCTATGCCTTCACGGACGATGTTGGTTACCTTGTTATGGAGATTTGAGGGACTTGATCATGCACGAATCTCATAAGTCTAAATATTCTATACATCCTGGATCTGAAAAGATGTATCAAGATATGAAGAAGTTATATTGGTGGTCGAATATGAAAGCCAACATTGCCACCTACGTTCAGAAATGTTTGACCTGTGCCCGTGTCAAAGCTGAACACCAGAGACCATCGGGTTTACTTGTACAACCCAAGATACCGGAATGGAAATGGGAAAACATCACTATGGACTTTGTTACCAAACTCCCAAAGTCATCTCACGGTTACGATACCATATGGGTAATCGTCGATCGACTCACCAAGTCCGCCCATATCCTGCCAATTAAGGAGAATGATCCCCTTGCCAAACTAGCAAAGACGTACCTAAAGGAGATTGTGACCAAACATGGAATACCAGTGTCGATAATTTGTGATTGAGATGGTAGGTTCACGTCAAACTTTTGGAAGGCTTTTCAACGAGCCTTAGGTACCAATTTGGATATGAGCACTGCTTATCATCCGCAGACTGATGGTCAAAGTGAACGAACCATCCAGACTCTAGAGGACATGCTACGAGCATGTGTGATTGATTTTGGAAATGGATGGGTTGACCATATTCCTTTAGTGGAATTCTCCTACAACAACAGTTATCATGCTAGCATTAAGGCTGCCCCTTTTGAAGCACTGTACGGTCGCAAATGCCGTTCGCCTGTGTGCTGGGCAGAAGTAGGTTAATTTCAGCTCACTGGACCCGAGTCAATCCAGGAGACAACTGACAAGATCGTCCTCATCAGACAAAGAATTCAAGCTGCACGCGATCGACAAAAGAGCTACGCGGACCTGAAACGCAAACCTATGCAATTTGAAGTAGGTGACCGTGTTATGCTCAAGGTATCACCTTGGAAGGGTGTTGTACGTTTTGGAAAACGTGGGAAACTGAATCCACGTTATGTTGGCCCTTTCAAAGTAATAGCCAGGATCGGGGAAGTAGCGTATCGTTTAGAGTTGCGCCAGCAACTGAGTCGGGTGCACTCTACCTTTCATGTTTCTAACCTAAAGAAGTGTTATGCTGAAGAACCATTGGCTATGCCATTGGAAGGAGTTCAACTTGATGACAAACTCCAGTTTCTAGAAGAACCAGTAGAAATCATGGAGAGGATAGTTAAGAAGTTGAAACGCAGTCACATCCCGTTGGTCAAAGTACGTTGGAACTCTAGGAGAGGCCCTGAGTTCACTTGGGAACGAGAAGACTCGTTCAAGACCAAGTATCCACACTTGTTCACCTGACCAATGGCTTCATCTTAAGCTTTGAGGACAAAGCTAAAATAACGGGATGGTGCTGTAAAACCTCTGTTTTTACCCTCATTGACTTTGTCAACTGTAGTACTATTTATATTTGGAATTTAGTCATTATTGAACCTTTAGTCATTATTGACTACCTTGGAATTGACTGGCCACTTGATTGAATAGCATATGAACCTCTAGTCATTTGTTGACTACCTTGGCAATTGACTGGCCACTTGATTGAATAACACATGAACCTTTAGTCATTTGTTGACTACCTTGGCAATTGACTGGCCCCTTGATTGAATAATGAAATTCATCACCTCAGTACATATTTGAGATAAAACTGTAACCTTACTTAATTTATTTTATTAAGTACTTGAATTTTTTTTTATATATACATATTTGCATATAATACTTAAAAGGATTAAATGCCTAAACACTTTAAAAACAATGTATATTATTTTACATTGTCACCTATTTACTTTAATAAAGTAAATTAATTTTAGTAATGTATTTAAATAATACACTTTCACTAAGTTATCTAAAAGCTTCAACAAAAGTACCTACAACACAACAAGTACCTATAATAACATACAATGACTATTATTATCATACAACACTTGGAAAATATTACCCAAAACCCTTCCTATGCCTACAATGAAACGTGTGTATGTATGCATGCATGCACTACCATCATTTGATTTAACTAGTTACAAGTAACCTAGTGTAATCATACACACTCCACTAATACCCTATGCTAATGCATGCATAACCCTACTCTACTTACACCTTAACCATGCTTACTTACACACACTTACATGCATAATCATACCTTTTTCTACCAACCCCATGTCTTTACCTTACAAGTTTACTTACACACTCAATGACAACACTTGTCCCCCATTTGACTTATCAAAAACACACGGCTACATCACAAAAAGGAAAGGAAAAGAGTTGCTAGATTTGTGCATGTGTGTATTTGAAAAGAGTATCCAAGTGAATCCAAGTGTATCTTGGAAAGATACAAGGTACTAGGTACCAAGATCACATTTGATCTTTCTCTTTCTTTGTTATAGGCCGAAACACACAAAACCCACACAACACAAAACATTTTCTCAATCTCACTCATCTCTCTCTCAACTCACGGCTAAAACACCATCACCTCCATTTTTAAACCTTCAAGCTTTACTACTATTCCTATACTATGTCTTCTACAACCTAAAGGTTAATCCTAAGCTCAACCTACAATAAACCTTGATCATTGAAGCAAGAACAAGAATCCTAGGAGAATCCTTGAAGCCCACGGCATACTTATGTTTTCCTAGACCACCATTGTTGAAAGCTTGTCACTTGTCTCTACTCATCTTCATATCATTCCTAAACCTAACTAAACAAGTAAGTCCAAGTTAAAACCTACCTTTTCTAATACATTACATTTATATATATTGATGTGTACATGTTTATTTTGGTAAAGTTAACATTTAAACAAGTATGGAAACCCTAAAAACCTAAGTAAAACCCACGGCTCATTTTTATATATGACAAAACTTGATGTAAAAACTTGATCAACCTTGAAGAACATATCAACATGACCTTGTTTAACTTATAAAATCATGAAAACCTAACCATGAAAATAAAATGGGACGTGAGCTTTAAGCTCATACTATGATTTTGAGTGATCTTGTAATATGTTATAACTAGAAATAATAGCTTCATGTTATTAGGTGCCTTAAAATACTAAGATCACTACTAGGCCTCATAAGACTAATTTAAGCTCACTATAATACCTTGCCTAGATAAATAGCCATTTTTATTAAATAAATGTTTTAATAGACTTTTAGTGTCAAAAACATGATTTTATAAAGTTACATGTTAAAAATATAGATCTATGATTATTTTGGATAGATCTAAGAAGTTTTGGACTAAAATAGTATATATATATAAACTTTCGGGTTAAAAATGGCATAAATAATACTTTCGGACTAAAATGTAATTTTAGTAAGTAAAAGGGAACTAAATGAATAAGTGTAGAACTTGGTATTTCAAAAACATAAACTTTAATCCACTTTTAAAAATATGCCGAGAGTCCAAGGGTGTGTTTTGAACATATCCGAAACTTTTTAAAGTTAAAAAGGACTAAAAAGAGGTTACTAAAATATTAGGGTAAGTTGTGTAAACTTTGGAAAGCCTAAGGACTACTTTGGACACAAGCCGTGACATAGTATTAACCTTAGGGACTAAAAGTGTCTAGTTACTAAACTTAATACAACACTAAGCAACCTTAGGGGCTAAACCTGCCTAAAGCCGAAACATAAACAAGCCCTAGGGGGCATAATTGTAACTTATAATAAACCCTAATACTAGACGAAACTATAGGGACTAAAACTGCCATTAAGTGAAACTATTATAAGCCCTAGAATATGCCGCATACTATAAGGACCAAAATTGACATTTTATGAAACTTTAAGAAACCGTAGTTACACGTGTAACTAGGAGGGACCAAAACTGTAAATACTTGAAAGATTTAGAAACCCTAGGGGTATAAAAGTAATTTAATCGCGAGTATCCGTTTATTTAAAAGGACTAAAACGTTTTTTTATACAATTATTACGACCCTTAAAACCTTATATATTTTAAGTCATTATTTAAACGTAAAACTTAAAATAAATGTAACAATTGTATTTTTCAAACCTATAATTTAATAAATGTGAACCTTACGTAAGCATGGATTTTTAATAAATGTTTTACATTTATAAACCTTATTTATATATTAAATATAAATTATAAATGGTTAACTTATAAAATAAATATATTAATTATATTTATTTTCCTATCACTTTAAACGTATATAAAACCATCCTATATGAATACTTAAAGTGTTTTATAACAACGTAAGTACAAAATATTAATTAAGCGAATTAAGTAATTAAACCTTATTATTTATTTTATACCTAAAATAAATACTATTAGAACCTGTACTACGACGAACAAATTACAAGTATTGTAATTAAATACTTAAACCCGTTTAAACATGTACAGATTTATTCTAGAACTTTTATGCATTATGTTATGCAATTACTGAGACCTCGTAATTATTTAGGTCGTTGACTGTATCGTGAGCATCCTTATCAGATTTATCTTCTGACTTATTGCTGTACTACTGAGGTGAGTTCATGGCCCCACTTTATATATTGACAAACTTTTAAACCTTTTAATGGGGAAGAAAACATGCAACATATTTGATTTTCTGGACATAGATTAAACTGTGAAACCTTTGATTACCATGCCTATTGTAGATGAACAGCATGACCCGTGCATCTGAAACTGTTAGAATTATTGAATTACCTGAATGTTATAAATAGATCTATTTGGGATTGACCGTCCCCATCTGGGTGAGTCATGCTCACTGTGCCTCGGCCGGGACAACAGATGTTTCACATGTCAGCACTTATTTTGTTCTGGGTGCCTTATATGGCGAAGGATCCTTATCTGTTAAGGACTTAACTGTCAAGTTTCAGTTTCGAGCAATATGGAAATGTAATCACTTTTAAGTATTATTGCTTTGTGCTTTACTACTTCTGGGAATATCTACTGTCCAAACTTAACTTAATTAAACCTGTGAATTCACCAACTTTATGTTGACTTTCTAAGCATGTTTTCTCAGGTAACTTAAGCAGGTAATGGTGTGCGTGAAGTCAAGCATCATGATAGATTGCATTTATAGAGCTCATCTGGGGGTTTTATAAATTGGGAATAAATTCAAACTTTCAGACAATGTTAAAGACTACTGTAATACTATTTGCACTTTCAATCATGTAATAAATGTAAGGATAATCTTTTATCTGTTGCTCTATGTTCTGTCTACTGTTGATCCACCTACGTGACACCCAAATATTATTTTCCGCTGCGTTGACTCAAGTTGGGGGCGTCATAGGTATCACTAATGCTACATAAATACATACGTGTATAAGTATCTGATTACTAAATACGTAACTGATTTTATGTCATGTCTTAGCTTATTTTATACGTTCATGTCATGTTTTACTGTTTTAAGCTTTATACTGTATGTATCCTATATTCTGTCTATTCTGATTAAGTATTACTTGTATTTCATGTATAATTATACTTGCTGTGTAATAATAAGTAACTTTCTAAAAATAGCATGTTTCCTAAAATAGAAAGTCTCCAAAAATAGAATTACTGCTTAAAATAGATAAGTTTCTAAAAATAGAAAGTTTCCATAAATAGATTAGCTGCCTTAGTTAAATAAGTTTCTAAAATAGAAAGTTTCCATAATTAGATATAAGCTGGTTAAATAAGCTAATTATATAAGCTTAAGTGTTTTCTAATTATTATCCTAAGTCATGTTGTTATAAAGTATAGTTTATTAATTATTACATGTAATCTAAATAAACTATAGGTTAAAAGTATTTAATTAAATATATCATGTTTTTAATTAAATAAGGTAAAATACTTAGGTTAAAACTTGTATTATTAATTATTAATAATATAACATAAGTCATGTTAATTAATTAATTATAGTCATGGCTTTTAATAATTAATTAATTATAAAGTCTAGTAAAATATAAATACTTAGGTTAAAATTCATGATCTAATAATTAAATTTATAACCTAAGTCATGTTAATGAAATTAATCATGTCAAGTTTTATTAATTTATTTTTTTAAACATAACTATTAAAATCATAACTTAAAAATTATCTATGAACCGGACCCGTGACTAGAAACCATGAACCGGACCCGAAATCAACACCATACCCTGAACCAAGTCGGGGTTTCCCCTTGTTTGCTGCTACCGTGGGACCACCACCACCATACCGAGACCATGAGGTCTCGGTGGTGGTTAATAAGCCAAGCCGAGACCCCCCTTGGTCTCGGTTAGGCGTCGGCCAACATCAAAACACCCCTAAAAACCCTTGTTTGATTTACCCATGATCATTTACGTGTTTTAATAATTGTTTTTAATTAGTTTTTAAAAACATCAAGATTTTATGTGATTTATTAAATCAAAACATAAAAGAAAAGGGTTAAAAAGGTTATATCGAATGCATGGATCGATAAAGGATGAACACACACGAATGCTTGCACAATATTCAAGATCAAAAATCAACCGAACACCCCTTTTGATGATGATAACCGGCGGCCAAAAGAGAGAAGGAAGAAAAAGATTTAGGGTTTTGTTATTTTTCCTGTATTGTGAAAAATGACCAAGATTTTCTTAATTCCCTTATTTTAGTAAAAATTAAAATGGGCTTGGCCCATCCTTCTTGGTGTAGCCGCGGGTAGGGGGCCCCACATGGGGTAACCCGTACCTTTTTCCGAGTCTAATTTATTATAATGTGTTCGTGTTTTATCATGTTCGTGTTTTATGTGTTCCAATTAATTATTAATCGTGACTTAATATATTTATTTGTGTTCGTAATAGATATATATACGTAAATAATATTATCTCGTGATTAAATTACATTCATGATTTCATGATCGCATGTTCGTGATTAAAATAATTATTTGAATAATTATTGTGTGTTCATACGTAATAAATACTTATCGTGTTCTAACACGTACGTAATACATAAAATTCTTATACGTGAACATAAACATGCTATAAAAGGAAAGTTTTAATCTAGTACGTACGATCTTAAGGGTACTATTCATGGTAAAAGCATGCGGGTTTTACAACTCTTCCCCCCTAAAAATAATAATTCGTCCCCGAATTATAGATAAAGTAAACTGGAAAAGAAGAACATACCCGAATTCAAAATATGAAATGAGGGTAAGAAGCCCGGATAGACTCCTCTGTTTCCCAAGTGGCTTCCCGCTTGGTATGATCCCTCCAAAGGATTTTGACAAATGGAATCGTCTTCCTTCTCATGACTCGTTCTTGTCTGTCAAGAACTCGTTCGGGTTCTTCTATGAAAGTGAGATCTTCACGTATCTGTTCCAGTGGATACTGAACCATGTGAAGGGGATGATACTGGTACTTCTGAGTAAGGACACATGAAACACATTGTGTACATGTGAAAGCTACGGAGGTAACGCTAACCGGTAAGATACTTCACCGACTCGTTCAATGATATCAAACGGTACGATGAAACAAGGACTGATCTTCCCTTTAATCCTGAAGCGTCTAACACCACGTGCCAGCGAAACCTTAAGAAAGACGTGATCTCCTACGTTAAAACGTATGTCCCTACGATGCTTATCGGCGTAACTCTTCTGACGTGACCGTACTTCGTGAAGTTTTTGCTTAGCTACTGCGACCCTCTCATTAGTCATTTCTATGATCTCTGGTCCTTCAAGTGTTCGCACACCAACCTGATCCCAGCAGATTGGGGCGCGACACTTTCTACCATACAACATCTCGAAAGGAGCACACTTGATACTTGCGTGCCAACTGTTGTTGTATGCAAACTCCACCAAACAGATATAATCGTCCCAATCACCCGTCCATTCCAACGCACATGACCTCAACATGTCCTCCAATGTCTGAATCGTTCGCTCCGACTGCCCGTCTGTTTGAGGATGAAAAGTCGTGCTAAGCTTAAGTTGTGTACCCCAATCTTTCTACAGACTCTTCCAAAATCGCGAAGTGAATCGAGGATCTCTGTCTGAGACGATGCTGGATGGAGCACCATGAAGTCTCATGATTTCTCTTCTATATGTATCTGCGAGTTTACTTACCAAATCTTCCTTGCGGATCGGTAAGAAATGAGCTGATTTGGTGAGTCGATCTACGATAACCCAAATTGCATCGTGCTTCCTCTTGGTTGGCGAAAGACCAGTAACAAAATCCATGGTGATTTTGTCCCACTTCCCCTCTGGGATATCTAACGGTTGAAGGAGACCGCCAGATCGCTGATGCTCGATCTTAACCTGCTGGCAGGTAAGACATTTGGAGACGTAAGTGGCAACATCCTGTTTCATACCACTCCACCAAAAGTGTTGCTTGATGTCATGGTACATCTTAGTCGAACCAGAATGTATAGAGAATGGGGAGCTATGAATGTTTTCTAATTATTATCCTAAGTCATGTTGTTATAAAGTATAGTTTATTAATTATTACATGTAATCTAAATAAACTATAGGTTAAAAGTATTTAATTAAATATATCATGTTTTTAATTAAATAAGGTAAAATACTTAGGTTAAAACTTGTATTATTAATTATTAATAATATAACCTAAGTCATGTTAATTAATTAATTATAGTCATGGCTTTTAATAATTAATTAATTATAAAGTCTAGTTAAATATAAATACTTAGGTTAAAATTCATGATCTAATAATTAAATTTATAACCTAAGTCATGTTAATGAAATTAATCATGTCAAGTTTTATTAATTTATTTTTTTACACATAACTATTAAAATCATAACTTAAAAATTATCTATGAACCGGACCCGTGACTGGAAACCATGAACCGGACCCGAAATCAACACCATACCCCGAACCAAGTCGGGGTTCCCCCTTGTTTGCTGCTGCCGTGGGACCACCACCACCATACCGAGACCATGAGGTCTCGGTGGTGGTTAATAAGCCAAGCCGAGACCCCCCTTGGTCTCGGTTAGGCGTCGGCCAACATCAAAACACCCCTAAAAACCCTTGTTTGATTTACCCATGATCATTTACGTGTTTTAATAATTGTTTTTAATTAGTTTTTAAAAACATCAAGATTTTATGTGATTTATTAAATCAAAACATAAAAGAAAAGGGTTAAAAAGGTTATACCGAATGCATGGATCGATAAAGGATGAACACACACGAATGCTTGCACAATATTCAAGATCAAAAATCAACCGAACACCCCTTTTTGATGATGATAACCGGCGGCCAAAAGAGAGAAGGAAGAGAAAGATTTAGGGTTTTGTTATTTTTCCTGTATTGTGAAAAATGACCAAGATTTTCTTAATTCCCTTATTTTAGTAAAAATTAAAATGGGCTTGGCCCATCCTTCTTGGTGTAGCCGCGGGTAGGGGGCCCCACATGGGGTAACCCGTACCTTTTTCCGAGTCTAATTTATTATAATGTGTTCGTGTTTTATCGTGTTCGTGTTTTATGTGTTCCAATTAATTATTAATCGTGACTTAATATATTTATTTGTGTTCGTAATAGATATATATACGTAAATAATATTATCTCGTGATTAAATTACATTCATGATTTCATGATCGCATGTTCGTGATTAAAATAATTATTTGAATAATTATTGTGTGTTCATACGTAATAAATACTTATCGTGTTCTAACACGTACGTAATACATAAAATTCTTATACGTGAACATAAACATGCTATAAAAGGAAAGTTTTAATCTAGTACGTACGATCTTAAGGGTACTATTCATGGTAAAAGCATGCGGGTTTTACAACTCTTCCCCCCTAAAAAGAATAATTCATCCCCGAATTATAGATAAAGTAAACTGGAAAAGAAGAACATACCCAAATTCAAAATATGAAATGAGGGTAAGAAGCCCGGATAGACTCCTCTGTTTCCCAAGTGGCTTCCCGCTTGGTATGATCCCTCCAAAGGATTTTGACGAATGGAATCGTCTTCCTTCTCATGACTCGTTCTTGTCTGTCAAGAACTCGTTCGGGTTCTTCTATGAAAGTGAGATCTTCACGTATCTGTTCCAGTGGATACTGAACCATGTGAAGGGGATGATACTGGTACCTCTGAGTAAGGACACATGAAACACATTGTGTACATGTGAAAGCTACGGAGGTAACGCTAACCGGTAAGATACTTCACCGACTCGTTCAATGATATCAAACGGTCCGATGAAACAAGGACTGAGCTTCCCTTTAATCCTGAAGCGTCTAACACCACGTGCCGGCGAAACCTTAAGAAAGACGTGATCTCCTACGTTAAAATGTATGTCCCTACGATGCTTATCGGCGTAACTCTTCTGACGTGACCGTACTTCCTGAAGTTTCTGCTTAGCTACTGCGACCCTCTCATTAGTCATTTCTATGATCTCTGGTCCTTCAAGTGTTCGCTCACCAACCTGATCCCAGCAGATTAGGGCGCGACACTTTCTACCATACAACATCTCAAAAGGAGCACACTTGATACTTGCGTGCCAACTGTTGTTGTATGCAAACTCCACCAAACAGATATAATCGTCCCAATCACCCGTCCATTCCAACGCACATGACCTCAACATGTCCTCCAATGTCTCAATCGTTCGCTCCGACTGCCCGTCTGTTTGAGGATGAAAAGTCGTGCTAAGCTTAAGTTGTGTACCCCAATCTTTCTGCAGACTCTTCCAAAATCGCGAAGTGAATCGAGGATCTCTGTCTGAGACGATGCTGGATGGAGCACCATGGAGTCTCATGATTTCTCTTCTATATGTATCTGCGAGTTTACTTACCAAATCTTCCTTGCGGATCGGTAAGAAATGAGCTGATTTGGTGAGTCGATCTACGATAACCCAAATTGCATCGTGCTTCCTCTTGGTTGGCGAAAGACCAGTAACAAAATCCATGGTGATTTTGTCCCACTTCCCCTTTGGGATATCTAACGGTTGAAGGAGACCGCCAGATCGCTGATGCTCGATCTTAACCTGCTGGCAGGTAAGACATTTGGAGACGTAAGTGGCAACATCCTGTTTCATACCACTCCACCAAAAGTGTTGCTTGATGTCATGGTACATCTTAGTCGAACCAGAATGTATAGAGAATGGGGAGCTATGAGCTTCAGCTAACAAGGCTTCCCGGAGTTCTTGATCATCGGGAACACAAAGTCTCGTGCCCTGCCATACGATACCATCTGCATCTACTCTGAATTCCGTCTGCTTCTCCAAATTCTGAACTATCGCCCAGATTTCTCCATCATCTTTCTGAGCTTCCTTGATCTTAGAGAGTAACTAGGGTTCTACTCTAAGATTAGCCCAGTAACCGTGCTGTCCACGTACCATGATCTCGATGTCTAGTCGCTCCAAGTCTCTTATGATTTCCTCTTCAATTTTAATGCCGTTGATCATTCCGGACTTCCAACTAAGTGCATCTGCTACTACATTCGCCTTTCCGGGATGATACTGTAGATTAATGTCATAATCCTTCAACAGCTCTAACCATCTCCTATGCCTCATGTTCAATTCACGTTGAGTGAAGATATACTTCAAGCTCTTGTGGTCCGTGAAAATGTCACATGATTCTCCATATAAGTAGTGCCTCCATATCTTCAATGCAAACACGACTGCAGCAAGTTCCAATTCATGCGTAGGGTAATTTTCTTCATAAGGCTTAAGCTGCCGTAAAGCGTACGCGATCACTTTCCCATGTTGCATGAGAACACAGCCAAGTCCCTTCCCCGATGCATCACTATAGATTTGAAATCAACCTGTACCAGATGGGAGAGTAAGAATAGGTGCAAATACTAGCTTCTACTTCAGGTCTTCAAAGCTCTTCTCTCGTTCTTCAGTCCAGACGAATTTCTCCCCTTTCCGCATCAGTTTGGTCAATGGTAGTGCTAAGCGGGAAAAGTTCTCCATGAACCTACGGTAGTAGCCAGCTAAGCCTAAGAAACTGCGGACTTCAGTCGCTGATGTCGGCCTTGGCCACTTAGTAATAGCCTCAACCTTCGCTGGATCCATAGTGATTCCTTCTGCTGATACAATGTGACCTAAGAATGCCACCTTGTCTAACCAGAACTCACACTTGGAGAATTTAGCATACAGCTGCTTCTGGCGAAGAATCTGTAGTAATGTACGAAGATGGTCTTCGTGTTCCTCCTTGTACTTTGAGAAAATGAGGATGTCATCGATGAAGACAATGACGAACTTGTCCAGAAATTCATGGAAGATCATGTTCATCAAATCCATGAACACTGCTGGAGCATTGGTCAGGCCGAATGGCATGACTACAAATTTGTAGTGGCCATAGCGGGTACGAAAAGCAGTCTTGGCGATATCCTACTCGTTAACCCGTAGTTGATGGTAGCCTGACCTAAGATCAATCTTGGAGAAGTGTTTGGCCCCTTGAAGTTGGTCAAACAAATCGTCTATACGCGGCAGTGGATACCTATTCCGGATAGTAATCTTGTTGAGCTCGCGATAGTCTATGCAAAGACGCATACTGTCGTCCTTCTTCTTAACAAATAAGACCGGTGCGCCCCATGGAGATGCGCTCGGTCGAATGAAACCTCGTTCTAGAAGTTCTTGCGGTTGATCCTTCAGCTCCTTTAACTCTATGGGAGCCATGCGATAAGGAGCTTTGGAGATCGGTTCAGCTCCTAGGATGAGCTCGATATTAAATTCCACTTCTCGTGCAGGTGGTATGCCTGGAAGTTCTTCTGGAAATACATCTTGGAATTCCGACACTATTGGTTGATCCTGAATTGATGGAGATTCAGCATCCATGTCGTGAACCGTACCTAGATAACCCTCGCGGCCATGTGACAGTAGTGCAAGCGCTTGCAGGGTAGATATGATTTGTACAGACCTTCCGGGTACGAACCCGTTGTGAATGTACTCTGGTGCATTAACATCACCAAAGATGACTCGATATGAATGGCATTCTATGGTAGCATGATGCTTGGATAGCCAATCCATGCCCAAAATCATGTCAAAGTCGTTCATGTCCAGCAGAAGTGCATCAACAGGACGAACCTTATCGTCAAATTCTAGGGGAAGACTCTTGTATACATGGGTGATTAATACAGAGTCCCTCAAAGGCGTGGAAATAGTAAGTCTATTATCTAGTGGCATGGGGAGCATCCTAATGTTCTTGGCATAAGCAGTAGAAATGACCGAGTGAGTAGCACCCGTATCAAATAGCACACACGCATCCTGACCATACATATACAAGATTCCAGTGATGGTACCTGTAGACTTGTTGGCCTGATCCCTAGATGTCGTTTAGACACGTCCAGTGGTAGGAGGCGGCTTGGTATCAGCATGTCCGGATGTGCCCTCCATCTCGCCCTTATGGCAGTCCTTCATGATATGGCCAAGAAGACCATACTTGAAGCATGCGTCAGTGTTACGACGACATGGCCCTGGGTGCCTACGATGGCAAGTAGAGCAAAGAGGATGAGTATATCCTCCAGTAGGTGCTTTGGCTGGCTGAGGACCTGATAAAACATTTTACATGAGATATGATAATAGGGTACAAAGGACAATGCGAATAATCGTAAGATTGAATACAAGTGATAGCTAGACGGCTAGGCTGTGAACCTCTCTGGTTCTGGTCCCTACCATTTCCATGGTTCCTGGTAGAAGTTTTGCTAGAGTGTCAGAATTATGAGTTATAACATGAAATCGTAAGAAAAAGCGTAAGTATTAGGACCAGCTGCCGTTGGAGTGTCCAGCGTTGTTACGGTAATTATCATTACCGCCACGCTTATCCGTAGTAGAACGGTCGTTAGTCTGACCGTTTCCCTTGGGCTGATTAGGCTGCTGCTGAGTAGCCGGCTGAGACCGGTCCCCAGTTTTCTGCCTGGAAGATACAATTTAAAGAGATTAATAATTGACATATATGGAAAGAATACGGATTGGTCACCGCTTGAATACGAATGTTTACCTCTTGTCGGGTTTCTCAGCTTCCCCGAACTCATCTCTCTCATGCAGCATCTCCAGCTTACGTGCCGCATCAGCCACTTGTGCTACTGTGTTGAACGTAGCACACACCAGATTGTTTGCGACCGATGTGCGAAGAGCCCACCTAAAGTGGTGTGCCTGCTCTTCAGGAGTACCTGCTGCTGCACCAAGGAAACCAGCTAAGCGAAGAAAGCGCTGCATAAACTGATTGCTATTCTCCCCAGCTCTCTGTCGGATTCCATGGTACTCCCTCTTAAGCTTGTCTTGCTTGGCCTTGGGAAAGAACTGCTCCATCACCATGGTCTCTGAACTGAGCCCATGTCAAACCAGCCACCCAATTATCACCTCCCTCAGAATACTTCAATGCCAACCACCAATTTAACACATCGCCTTCGAACCGGTAGCATGCCAACCTCGCCTTGTACACGGGGTCACAACCCATAGCATCGAAGATCTTCTCGATGTGAGCCAACCAGCTTTCAGCTTCACTGGGGCTATCTGTTCTCTCGAAAGCTCGAGGACGGAGCTTGTTGAATCTCTCCAGCCATATTGCCAATGTCACCGGAGGAGGAGGAGGAGGAGGTGCTTGGTTTTGCTGCTGATTGTTGGCAGCCTGAACCTCAGCCCTGATGTCATTCCTTAGTTGAGGAAGCAAAGCTTGCATTGCAGCTTGGATTGCTGCATTGAGTTGTTCCTGCTCGCGTGTGAGAACCATCTGACAGTATAACATAAAACATATGATTAAACAGATAAAAACATAAAATATATATACATGAAAAAAATTTATACCAATAAATCAAGAGAAAAATTTTATGCAAGAAAATTGGTATATGAATGCATGATGCAATTTTATGAAAACTTTTGTATGCTCGAGAGTGAACGCCTATGTTCGGTTCACTCAAAATAAAAGACATGGCGAGGGGACGCCTATGGGTCGGTCCCAAATTTAAAAGTTTCGATAAAACACATGCGACTAAATAGGGCCAGTCCTGTACCAACCATTACTTAGTCATAAACCTGCGACAATTACATATATATGTATGCATAAAAATGATGAATGCATGAAAACGACTGTCAGTTCTAGGAAGACCATAGTGACTACCCACTAATCACATGTCATGTTTTGAGAGCCTATAGGTCGAAGCCTTGGCTCTAATACCATAATTGTAACACCCCATTTTGATAATGGAATGTCACGCGTAATTATGGCGTGTCATCAAAGCATACAAGGATAAATGTCTAAAACATTTCATGACCATAAAAAGGAAATACCGGAATCAAACACCGGTAGTCCAAAAGTAAAGCTCATCACACACAAACATAAGTACTGTAAATGAAAGGACTAAACAATGTCCATGGAAAGAGTATCAAAGTATAGATAATGCATAAAGTAAATAAAGGCTAGAAAGCTTCCAGTCCATATGCACGTACGCTTAAAGTCTACGAGCGTCCCTGAGTACCTGCCGTTTTGGGAACATGAAAAGGAAAACGGCTGAGCAATACGCTCAGTGCACGGATGTACAATAAAGCATGAATAATATAAGCATATAAGCATATAACAGCGGAAGAAACTAAGTCCCGAATAACCCGGTTAAGTCTTAGTAAAACTGGTTTTATAGTTTGAAAAGCCTTATGTTTATCTTATAAAAACTGTTTAACATATTTTACCATTAGCCAATATAGGTCATGAAAATCCACCGTGCATGAATAATTGGAGGGGTGACCTCATCATGCAAATTAGAGGGGCTGCCTCTAATTTAATATACTGGTTTGGGTAAGAGGGATCAGCTCCTTGTGAAGGATGCAAGGCACACACCACATTCACACTGAGTAATCTGCTGAAAAACATGTAACTAGGATGCACCCATACGCCCCACATGATAAATATAATAATATGGCCAAAAGCTGAAGGGACGCCACGAGCAATCACTCCGCCGTGGGGAAGTCATAACACCAGTGCTTCTAATATTATGGTTATGGTACCTCCATAACTAGGTGAAACTGGTCATTCAGGTATATGGCTTCAGGTATTCTAAATTAAACATAAGCAATCAAACATATAAACTTATACTATGGGAAAATAGTTGGTTGTATACGGGGAATCCTAATAAGGAAAGAATGTCCATACTGAAAGGACGGGAATCCGTACCTTATATCCAGTGAACGAAGAGGACGAACGGAAGAGAGTCCTTCTTCTGTATCACTAATGCTACATAAATACATACGTGTATAAGTATCTGATTACTAAATACGTAACTGATTTTATGTAATGTCTTAGCTTATTTTATACGTTCATGTCATGTATTACTATTTTAAGGTTTATACTGTATTTATCCTATATTTGCTGTCTATTCTGATTAAATATTACTTGTATTTCATGTATTATTATACTTGCTGTGTAATAATAAGTAACTTTCTAAAAATAGCAGGTTTCCTAAAATAGAAAGTCCCCAAAATTAGAATTACTGCTTAAAATAGATAAGTTTCTAAAAATAGAAAGTTTCCATAAATAGATTAGCTGCCTTAATTAAATAAGTTTCTAAAAATAGAAAGTTTCCATAATTAGATATAAGCTAGTTAAATAAGCTAATTATATAAGCTTAAGTGTTTTCTAATTATTATCCTAAGTCATGTTGTTATAAAGTATAGTTTATTAATTATTACATGTAATCTAAATAAACTATAGGTTAAAAGTATTTAATTAAATATATCATGTTTTTAATTAAATAAGGTAAAATACTTAGGTTAAAACTTGTATTATTAATTATTAATAATATAACCTAAGTCATGTTAATTAATTAACTATAGTCATGGTTTTTAATAATTAATTAATTATAAAGTCTAGTTAAATATAAATACTTAGGTTAAAATTCATGATTTAATAATTAAATTTATAACCTAAGTCATGTTAATTAAATTAATCATGTCAAGTTTTATTAATTTAATTTTTTACACATAACTATTAAAATCATAACTTAAAAATTATCTATAAACCGGACCCGTGACTAGAAACCATGAACCATACCCGAAATCAACACCATACCCCGAACCAAGTCGGGGTTCCCCCTTGTTTGCTGCTGCCGTAGGACCACCACCACCATACCGAGACCATGAGGTCTCGGTGGTGGTTAATAAGCCAAGCCGAGACCCCCTTGGTCTCGGTTAGGCTTCGGCCAACATCAAAACACCCCTAAAAACCCTTGTTTGATTTACCCATGATCATTTACATGTTTTAATAATTGTTTTTAATTAGTTTTTAAAAACATCATGATTTTATGTGATTTATTAAATCAAAACATAAAAGAAAAGGGTTAAAAAGGCTATACCGAATGCATGGATCGATAAAGGATGAACACACACGAATGCTTGCACAATATTCAAGATCAAAAATCAACCGAACACCCTTTTTTGATGATGATAACCGGTGGCCAAAAGAGAGAAGGAAGAAAAAGATTTAGGGTTTTGTTATTTTTCCTGTATTGTGAAAAATGACCAAGATTTTTCTAATTCCCTTATTTTAGTAAAAATTAAAATGGGCTTGGCCCATCCTTCTTGGTGTAGCCGCGGGTAGGGGGCCCCACATAGGGTAACCCGTACCTTTTTCCGAGTCTAATTTATTATAATGTGTTCGTGTTTTATCGCGTTCGTGTTTTATGTGTTCCAATTAATTATTGATCGTGACTTAATATATTTATCCGTGTATGTAATAGATATATATACGTAAATGATATTATCTCGTGATTAAATTACGTTTATGATTTCATGATCGCATGTTCGTGATTAAAATAATTATTTGAATAATTATTGTGTGTTCATACGTAATAAATACTTATCGTGTTCTAACACGTACGTAATACTTAAAATTCTTATACGTGAACATAAACATGCTATAAAAGGAAAGTTTTAATCTAGTACGTACGATCTTAAGGGTACTATTCATGGTAAAAGCATGCGGGCTTTACATCTTATTGAATGAAACTTGTTCCAGGAATCGGATTTGACGGCTTCAAATCATGCGGATAATATTATCCAAATGACTGACTCTATATGTTCGCAGTCTGCTTTGGACGGTCGAATAAAGAGAACAGGTTTACCCGCCAAATCTTGTCAAGGAGGTTCTTAGTTGAAACTACCTGCCACAAGTACGATATTTAATATCATCCAACGGTCTTCACTGACCGGAGGTAAAATGCTACCGAATTAGAATGAAATGTTCAAGGCCATTTCATCCGTGTTTATGTTTTGTTGCTAACTGTCTTATGCAGCGTAACAAGAAGGTGGCATTGCGGTGTACAATCCAGAATAAGTCGTCAACACATGCTTATACTGTATGCACTTAATACTTCAACAAATTCGAGAAAGCCTAAAAGTCAAGTCTTCCGCTGTATCAAACTCTGAAGCTTTCAAGAATTTATAAAAGTATAAGTATGTGGAACATGAAGTCACGAGCAGGCAAATTTCACAAGTGATGAATGCATAAGGTCAAGGCAAGGAAACATGATCAAGACTAATGTCAAAGATCTCATCAACATATTCACAAGAACAAGATCGAAGACTCAAGCATAGTATGTTAGGTTTAAGATTTTGTAAAATGGTGTGACCTCCCTTAGGGGGAGATTGTTGGAAATACGTTTTTCCAAAGAAATTCTCGGTCACATCATTGTTAGCATAGATCACGAGCTATAGACTATTTAGGACTTTGTAACTTGGAGTGACGTCCCTTAGGAGGAGATTGTTGGAAATACGTTTTTACGTATTTAGGATGGATCGGTCACTCCAACGATATATACGTAGTATAGGCTCGTGATCTAATATGTAATAGTATAACCTATAAAGCCCACATGTAGGGTGGGCTATATATATACCCCCTCCTATCATGTTAGTTGGGATTGTTGGTTCTCATTTCATTAATCAAACATTCCTTTCTCTAATCCTCCCCTTTCTCTCTCTAACATTCTCTCTCTAGTTCTTCATCTCTCTCCTTCTCTTTAGATCATTATAACACATAGACAATCTAAGGATTTCGTGGAACTACATATCCCAACCATTACCAAAATCAATCACACACGCTCGAATCATATCTTCTAACGTTTGAATCGTCCTTTCACTTTGTCCATTAGTTTCCGGATGATATGTTGTACTTAAACTTAACTCCGTTCCCATCGCTTTCTGCAGAGATTTCAAAACTCTGAAGTAAATCTACTATCACGATCTGAAATTATCAACAAAGATACACCATGTCGACAAAAATCTCCTTCACATACACTGTTGTCAATCTTTCCATACTATCCGTCTTCTTCATCGGTAAAAAGTGAGCAGACTTAGTCAATCTATCTACAATCACCCATATCATATCATAGCCACTAGAAGTACTTGGCAAACCTGTCACAAAATCCATAGTAATCTTCTCCCATTTCCACTCAGGAATTTCAGGTTGCACTAATAATCTAGAGGGCTTCTTATGTTCAGCCTTTACCTCCGCACAAGTTAAACACTTATTAACATATTGGGCTATATCTGCCTTCATATTTGGCCACCAATACACTTTCTTAAGATCTTGATACATCTTGTCCGCTCTAGGATGTATTGAATACTTCAACTTATGAGATTCCTTCATCACTAAATCTCGCACTCCTAAAGAATCTTCCTCAGACGGACACAATGGTAACCAAATCATATTCTCAAAATATCTCATTCCATTCGGCCTTACTACAAACAACGGTTTCAACATTCTACCCAGATTTTCTGCCTCAACATTCTCTTCCTTCAAGCCATTAGCTTGGGCTTTCAATATTATCTCGGTCAAATCAACACTTTCTATCATGACCAAAGCTCTAACTCTTAAAGACTTATCTCTTTCCTTTCTACTAAGTGCATCAGCTACCACATTCGCTTTCCCAGGATGGTAACGAATCTCGTAGTCATAGTCACTCAGCAAATCTACATATCTCCTTTGTCTCATATTCAATTCCTTTTGATCCAAAATATGTTACAGACTCTTATGATCAGTGAAAACCACACACTTGGTTCCATACAAGCAGTGTCTCCACAGCTTCAAAGCAAAAATCATAGCTCCAAGTTCTAAATCATGAGTAGTGTAATTCTCTTCATGCTTCCTCAATTTCCTCGACGCATAAGCTATCACTTTCTCCCTTTGCATCAACACAGCTCCAAGTCCTTTATGAGACGCGTCACAATACACTACAAAATCTTCACATCCTTCTAGCAAAGACAAAATTGGCGTAGAACACAATTTATCCTTTAGCGTATTAAATGCAGATTCCTCTTCTGATTCCCATTCAAACACTCGATTCTTTTCAGTAAGCTTGGTCAGTGGTTTAGCAATCAGTAAAACTTCTCGATAAACCTTCTATAATACCCAGCTAGACCCAAAAATTGGTGAACTTCAGTCGGCGTTGTTGGTATCGACCAATCTTTGATAGCCTCAATCTTAGAGGGATGTACACGAACACCTTCACTATCAATCACGTGCCCCAGAAATTGCACTGATTTCAACCAAAACTCACATTTAGAGAACTTCGCATATAGCTTATCTTTCTTTAACAATTCTAAAATTATCCTTAAATGCTTCTCATGTTCTACTTCACTCTTGGAATAAATGAGAATATCATCAATGAATACGATAACAAACTCATCCAAATACAACTTGCACACACGATTCATCAAGTCCATGAATACGGCAGGCGCATTCGTTAATCCAAAAGGCATCACTTAAAATTCAAAATGTCCATATCGATTACGGAAAGCTGTTATAGGAATATCTTCTTCCCTAACTCTCAGTTGATGATACCCAGATCTCAAATCGATCTTCGAGTATACACTTGACCCTTGCAACTGATCAAACAAATCATCAATCCTCGGCAATGGATACCGATTCGTGACAGTCAATTTGTTAAGTTCCTGATAATCAATACACATTCGAAACGAACCATCTTTCTTCTTAACAAATAAAACAGGAGCACCCCACGGCGACGAACTTGGTCTAATAAATCCCTTATCCATCAATTCCTTCAAATTGATCAGATAATTCCTTCATTTCTGATGGCGCTAAACGATACGGTGCATGAGCAACTGGCGCAGCTCCTGGCACTAAGTCAATACGGAACTCAACTTCACAATGCGGCGGTAATCCCGACAAATCTTCGGGAAAAACCTCATCTCTAATCACAGGCACATCTTCCAGTTTCCTCTCATTTACACCGTCACTAGTTATCAGAGCAACAAACACTTCACAACCCTCTTCCATATACCTCATCATCTTCAAACAAGAAACAACTCTCAAACGAGAAGTACATTCATCACCTTTTACATTCAATACCCTATTCCTTAGCGGTATCTGCACTAATTTCTCTCCAACTAACCAGTCCATACCAATAATTACGTCAAAAGATCCTAATTCTATAGGTATCAAATCAATACTAAACACATAATTCCCTAACTTCAAGGAAAAACCTTTCAGTATAGAACTAGTGCTAACAACCTTACCATCAGCTAACTTCACATTATAACTAGTTGTCAATCTTACTGGTTCCCTACCCAATAGCTGACTGAATCTAACATCTACGAAACTTCTATCAGATCCAGAATAAAATAACACACTAGCATAACAAGCATCGTGTAAGAACGTACCAGTCACTACATTTGGCCTTTGAGGTTTGTCAGCATCTCCCATGACATAGGCTGGAGCAGTAGTCCCAGCAGCAACAGCAGCACCATTGCCTCCTTGTCGCGTGCCAACCCTCGGACAATTTCCTTGTTTATGTCCACGGCCTCCACATACAAAACAGTTACTTGTCCTGACAGCATTGGCTCTAGTGGCCACACCTTGTTCCTACAGTCTGCCGCTTTATGTCCAGCCTTCCCATACTTGTTGCAAGCAGGTGGACAATTCCCAATATGATACAGAGTACATCGACCACACTTCGGGTTCACCTTGTTACCTTGGGTTCCAATAGCAGCACGAACACCATCATTCCTTCTGAAGTTGTATTGCTGATTCCTATTTGGTCCTTGGTTATTGTTGTTACGATAACCACCACGATTCTGCCCTTGGCTTGAGTGTACAGCTTCCCACTTTCTCTTGTTCCCCTTGGCAATACTATCTTTTTTGTCTTGCAGCTTAACGTCTATCAAAGCATGAGCCATCTGAACAGCTTCATCAAATGACTTGGGTTTTGACGAAGTAGTCTCCCCCTTGATATTACTAGATAGACCCCTGATATACTGCTTCATCTTCTTACGATCATCAGCAAAAGCATCAGGACACAACAAACACAAATCAGAAAACCTCTTGGTATAAGCAACAATATCATTGTTCCTTAGCACTAGATGTCTCAACTCGTCTTCCAACTGACCTAACTCTTCCTCGGGACAAAACTTAGCAGTTAACAGTCCCTTGGTCACATTCCATGTTCTTGCATTAGCTTCAACCAAACCTACAGTAGCTACCTGACTATTCCACCAGCTGAAAGCATCATCCTAAAAAGTAGCCGCAACAAACTTTACCTTACTGGCTTCTGAACATGCACTGATTTCAAAAGTACTTTCAATCTTCTCAATCCACCTTCTTAATTCCAAAGCACTACCAGTACCACGAAATTGGGTAGGTCTACATTTCATGAAACTAGCATACGAACATTCCTTCTGAACTTGTTGAGCATCATCATTACCTCCAGCTTGACCAGAAGCATTTCCTTCAACTGGCTCATTAGCATTACCTTCCACTAGATCAGCAGCATTCCCTCCAACTTGACCAGCAGCATTCCTATTCTCCGTCTCTTGGTTCCTCACAGCACGTTCAGCTTCCAGTGCTCTGGCAATAGCTTGCTCAACCATATTACTCACAGTAGCAGTTGTCAATTTTGGTGGCCTATTTGGGAACTAATCATGCAACAATTCAATAATGACATAAAAATGTCACCCAATTCCTTCATGTGTCATCACAGAAGAAAGAAACAAGTAAGTATTCATATCAAGATAAGAAGAAGGATTTCTCTATCAAGACGTAACATGGATACTACGTGCACAAACAACACAGTCTACAATGAATCATCAACCAAATCACAAAAGAACTAAAGACAAATCATAGATCATGAAGGTAATTTAGATTGCATTGGAAAATTTCCACAAAATTGTGACAAGTAATGTCACTACAACCCTCCATCACGGCAAACATAAAAAGTTATTAAGTTTCATCATAAGTTATAGTACCAGTCTACATAAGTTCTATTACAACAAGGCTAATAAAGATAACATAAAGAAACTAATCACCTGATCCCCACAACTTCTTGTACATCGGCTCGTCATCACTATTGTTGTCTTCCTCCTCAGAGTCTTCTTCCACTTTCTCCTTTCCTTTGCGACTTGTTCCTTCACACGGCTTAACCATCATTGATGATGTATAGTCTATATTCGGGTCATTGACCCCACCCAAGGGTACTACCCGCATCCAGCCCATCACGGATGGGTTGGATTAATGTCATGTATGCTTATGGGCTTCGAATGAACAGTGGCCGCATAGATATGTGTGGCCCACAACCCGGCACAGCCGGTACAGGGTTAGAAAGATTCACAATCTTATTAGGATTGGGATTTACCCTAAAATGGAGGATATACACTAACCATAATTAGAAGATAACAATCAAACTAATTATGGAACTTATCCTTTTCTTGGGGCCGAAGCATCGGTGACAGCCCATTAGGGTTTCACCGCCTATATAAGGAACCCCCAAGGGTTTCACAAAGGTATTACATTCTTCATACTCTCAATCTACAACCGATTCATAACCCTAAACCGATTACTTACTCTCACGCCAAAGTCTAATCGTGGGATATGTACCCACGGTAAGCTTAACGCGTGTTGTTATAGTGTGTAATATCTCAACAAGAAGTTCATTTGGTGTAGGAGCCGGAACCCAAGCACTCGAATTAAGCCTAATTCGGGTCAAGCTAGGATCATCCAACTTTTGTATCAACGAGTTGGCGCCATCCGTGGGACCCTACACTAAACTCAACCTCTACCTATGACGAAAGGACACTTTCAGGGAAACCCAAGGAATTCGAATCCTAGAAATCGGAAGTCCGCGAGTGACGGGATAGTCATCTCAACTTGCCTCCTGGTGGCCAAACAGGAGGACCGAATAATCGAAACACGCTTCAATCTCTTGGTGGGGCAGGCACGTCCGATCATACCCCACCACCAACCATCACTCTGGATAATCTCGATCAGGGATCCGCGCCAAAGGCCCCTACTAAGGAGCCACAAAAACCACCAGTGGTTGAGACGGACTTGGAAGGTTGTTCACTCGATAATGAGGACCTCGAACACGTACTCATGCAAAACTTTGACAGAATCATCTGGGGCATCTCGGCAAGGTTAAATCTGGGAAGGAACCTCCAATCCCGACTTAACTTCAGCAGCGTCGCGCACGGTACTCCCCCTCAAGCTTGAAAAAGGGGGAGGAAACCTCGAGCTAGGGACAGCCTCCCTTCGAGGAGCCACCTCGAGCACGGAATGTGTTCGAGTGCATAGGGGATCGCATCATGCAAGAATTACAAGAAGCTCAAGGAGAGGAGGATAAATCCGACGGCTCCACTAGACGCGCGTTGTTGGAAACTCCTCTTGTGGTTAATCGATGCACCAGTGTGTGGCGTAGGATAAACTCTGGTGGGAAGAAAGCTCCTACCCCTTCTCACAGAAATAGATATCATAGCCAATCAAAGGGGGGACCGCCTCACCCTCACGACCCTTCGGGGTCTGATTCGGATGACCATCCTCTCAGACGTCGCCTACCTAGGTATTCCCCTCCTGAACCATCAGACGACGAAGGACGCTACGATGACACTTACTATCGTGCGGAGGAGGAGGAAGACCTCTCCCTTCCATGGTGTAGCGAGAGGGAGGATGCTTTTACTCTTCGTATACGGAATTAATCCGAGGAAAAGAAGCGCCGCATGTCGGCGAGTGTCAAGACCTATGACGGATCCAGTGATCCGGAGGATTACCTAAAGGTGTTTGACACACAGGCTAAGATTGAACGATGGTCGATGCCCATATGGTGCCAGATGTTTAATTCAACCTTGATTGGCAATGCTCGCGATTGGTTTGAGAAACTCCCCCATCAAAATATTAACAGCTTCGATGAACTACGCATGGCATTCCAAAACAATTATACTCAGCGAAAGAAGTATTATAGAGATCTGGTCTCATTAGCAACAGTCAAACAAAGGCCCGGAGAGTCCACAGAAGACTTCATGGAGCGCTTCAATGAAGAATGTACGCGCACAAAAGCGTGCCCAGAGCTCCTCAAAATCTCTGATTCCATGCACGCCATAACGAACAAGGAGCTAATTCGGCGCCTCAACGACAAACGTCCAAAGAAATTTGACGAACTCATAGAAAGGGTTCGAAACTTTGTGGAAGGAGAGACCGCTGTCGCCGCGGCCTACCCCACAAAGGGGAACCATAATTATCGATCGAATGACCAGCCCAGGAGGTAATCAGGTGGTCAAGGCAACCACGGCAATGGGAGGAACTTGGATTACAAGAGCCAGACTAAAGGAGGGCAGTCGGATGATAAGTTCACCCCTCTAAAGATGACTTATCGAGATATCTTGTTAACGGAAGGGGGAAATTTCCCAAGTCCTCCCCCAATGACAACTCCAGTCGACCGTCGTCAAGGAAATCGCTTTTGCGAATTCCACAATGACAAAGGTCATGGCACCGAGGAGTGCATTCAGCTCAAGAAGCACATCGAGTCACTAATCAAATCAGGCAAACTCATATATCTAGTTAAGGATTGGAAGGATGGGAAGGATAATAAAAAGAACGACAAAAAATATTTCCAAAAGGACAAGCCTACGACCATATACATGGTTCAATTAGGGAAGCATAGGACGAAATATAAAATTAGTCAAAAAATTTCATGCGGCAAGGAAATCTCATTCCCTCCTATCACGGCGAGCAACGTGGCCTATGCACCTCTCACGATTGAGGTAAGCATTGGAACTCACAATGTTCGTCGTATGTACGTGGATGGAGGATCATCGGCGGAAGTACTATACGAACACCGCTACGTGTAGTTACACCCAGAAATCAAAAGCCAACTAATGTCGGTCACGTCGCCGCTCATTGGCTTCAGTGGGGACACTATTTGGCCAATAGGACAATTACCTCTGCTGGTAACCATTGGAGATAAAGAGCATTCAACTACGGCATGGATGAACTTTATGGTGATACGTTCACATTCTCCGTACAATGGTATTATCGGAAGACCAGGAATCCTAGCCATATGGGCAGTCCCGTCCACGACACACGGCATGATTAAATTTTCGGTGGAAGGGGGAATTGTAATTGTTTACAATTAAGTCGTACCAACGTCAGAGTGTCATGCTGTGACAACACCAATCCAGCCAGCTCCTATAAAGGAAGGATCACCACCCCCTAATTAGAAGGTGGTAATCCACCCTGAATATCTTGAACAAGAGGTGGCTATTAGAGGAACTCTTTCTGATAAGGGAAAGAAGGCCATGTGCTATCTGCTAAATGCAAACCTTGATATATTCGCATGGGAACCAAAGCACATGACGGGAGTACCACGTTCGATAGAACATAAGCTTCAAATCCGTCCTGGATATCCTCCTGTTAAACAAAAGAAGCGCGGTCAAGCGCCAGAACGCAGCCAGGTAATCCTGAACGAGGTAAAGAAACTGGTAGACGTAGGAATTACGGGAGAGGTCTATTACCATGAGTGGCTCTCCAATCCGGTCATGGTCAAGAATCATGATGGAAGCTGGCGCATGTGTGTGGATTTCACAGACTTGAAAAAAGCTTGCCCTCAAGATTGCTATCCGTTACTAGAAATCGATTGGAAGGTGGAATGCTTATGCGGGTACTCTTTTAAATGTTTCTTGGACACATATAAAGGATACCATCAGATCCAGATGGCGGAGAAAGACGAGGAGAAGACAGCGTTCCATACTAGCCAGGGCGTGTACTGTCACACAAAAATGTCGTTTGGATTCAAGAACACAGGTGCGACATATCAAGGACTCGTTTATAAAGCTTTCGACTCGCAGGTAGGCCATAACCTTAAAGTCTACATTGATGACTTGGTTATCAAAATCCATACGGAGGACGAACTCTTCCGTGATGTCTAGGAGACATTTGACACATTGAGAAAAATCAACATGAAGCTGAATCCAAAAAAGTGCACGTTTGGAGCAACCGAATGAATGTTCCTTGGGTATATGATTGATCAAAACGGCGGAGAAGACGGACGCCGTGATACAGCTACCATCCCCTCGGACGCTTAAAGAAGTACAATCACTTAATGGAAAGCTGGTCGGGCTTAATAGGTTCTTATCAAAGTCCGTGGAGCAGTCACTTCCTTTATTTAAAACACTCAAGAAGTGCTTGAAGAAAGGAGACTTTCGATGGACAAGAGAGGCTGAGGAAGCATTTGGACAGCTCAAGCAACGTCTAGCGGCTCTTCCCATGCTAGTCGCCCCGCGACCTAAGGAGGAGCTAATTATGTACTTATCCGCTACGTACGGAGCAATAAGCGCAGTCCTTATGACTGATCGGGATTCAGTCCAGACCCCGGTCTACTTTATAAGCAGAGCGCTACAAGGGCCAAATCTTGGCAGATTTCATAATTGAGAAACCGGAGGAGGATGAGCCAATGGTACCAAAGGAAGAAATTCTAACGGAACCATGGGTTTTGTTTACAGATGGATCTTCTTGCACGGACGGATCAGGATTAGGCCTCATACTCACAAATCCGAAAGGCATGGAGTTCACCTATGCCTTGAGTTTTGAATTCACGACTACGAATAATGAGGCAGAATATGAAGCATTGATTGCGGGTTTAAAAATCGCCGCTAGGATGGGAGTACGCAACCTGGAAGCCTACGTGGACTCACGGCTTGTCGCGAATCACATCCTAGGAGGGTATGAAGCCAAGGAGGAGAACATGATCCAATATCTGGAGAAAGTCAAGTCACTTATAGCTGGTTTTGCCAAGTTCTCTATCAAGCAGGTATCAAGAGGCGAGAATAAGAAGGCGGATGCTCTTAGCAAAATCGCGTTTACGAGTTTTTCCCATCTATCCAAACAAGTGTTGGTGGAAATACTCAAGGATAAATCCATTACTGGAGAAGAGTTCGCAACAATAGTTGATGAGGAGGGGCCTACGTGGATGACCCTGATCATAAACTATCTGACGAACGAAACCCTTCCTGATGACGAAACAGAGGCGCACCGCGTCAAAAGGAAGTCACAACACTTTGAACTCCGAGATGGTGTCTTATATAAACGATCATTCATACAGTCGTGGTTGCGATGTGTCGGGCCACGCCAAGCTAGTTATGTGATTAGTGAAATTCATGAAGGGTCGTGCGGCATGCACGCCGGCCCCAGATCGGTAGTAGCACGGGCTCTATGCACAGGATACTATTGGCCAACTATGCATCGAGACGCATGAGACATGATTCTTAAATGCAATGATTTCTAAGTGCACAGGCCAGTACCGCGACATCCACAACAGAGCTGACACCCATCACATCTCCATGGCCATTCTATAAATGGGTAATTGACATAGCATGTCCTTTTCCTGTTGCGGTCGGAGGCGTTAAGTTCTTGATCGTGGTTGTGGACTACTTCACTCGCTGGATAGAAGCTAAGGCGGTTGCAACAATCACGGGCAAACAGGTAAAAAAGTTTGTTTGGGAAAATATTGTATGCCATTTTAGTTTACCAGGTGAGATTATCTCGGATAACGAAAAACAGTTTGCGGACAATCCGTTCAAGGATTGGTGCGCAGCGCTGAACATCAAACGACGCTTCGCCTCAGTCAAATACCCATAGACTAATGGTCTGGTGGAGCGGGCGAATAGAAGACTAGGTGATGGAATAAAGGCGCGCTTAGATGAGAAGAGCGCCAAATGGGTGGACGAACTACCACATGTCCTATGGGCACATAGAACAATGATCAAAACGGCTAATAGGGACACTCCATTCGCGCTAGCCTATAGAACCGAGGCAGTCATCCCAACGGAAATTGGGATGCCAACAGTCCGCACGGCGGAAATTAACGTTGTCACAAACGATGAGGAACTTCGGTTCAATCTAGACCTACTCGAGGAAAAAAGGGAGATAGTAGCTATCAACGAAGCTAAATCCAAGGCACGGATGAGAGCTTATTATGACTCCAAAGTCAAGGGTGTTTCCTTTCGGCCGGGGGATTTTGTCTATCGTGCTAATGAGGCAAGTCGTGTGGAGAACACGGGAAAACTTGGTCCAAAGTGGGAAGGGCCGTATGAGGTCACGGAAGCTTTGGGACTAGGCGCATACAAGTTGCGTGATACAGAGGGCCGTGACTTGGATCTTACATGGAATATTTGCAACCTCAAAAGATGCTATCTCTAAAAGGCTACGGCCTACGCATGGGCACTTCGTTGTAGACAGCTTCAACAAAGATCCATGTATTTTTGCTTTCATGTTTTCCAGGTTCTATTTGTATTAGGATTTTATTATTCTGTCAACAAAATCGTAACCGTTATAATAAAACGTCGTGGTACCTAGCTAGTTCCACAACTCGTTCTTGTGAAAATTATTGTCTTTGGTGTCCTTAGAATTATTTTTGTTTATAATCTTATGTGTTATTTCTTATTCATATGCATTCATTCAGTCGTACATGTACTATTCGCTCCCAGGTGGAGTAAGAGGATTAAGTGAACCTAATAATTCAACTTGTCGTATAAGAGGGATGCAACCCCCGCGATGCGGATCATGTATCCTTACTAGACACCTTATTTACAAGACGTTGTAATAAGTTTCCACGTGTTGTACTTATATAGTGTCGGACATGATAAAGACACACAGTGCACGTCTAGTAAATTATAGACTTAGTATTATTCTTAAACAGCCGTGACACGTCATATAAAAGATACACAATATCTAAGAATAAATACAAGTTTCAAATATACGAACAAAAGACGCCGTGATCATCACGGACGCATATATTAATAACTATTCTAAGTGTTCGAAATTGAATTATAGAATAAAGCCGTAGACATCCACTGACGAACATAACTTACAACGAGAGCAGTACAAGTGTTCAAAAGTTATAACTACACATATTACAAAGGAGGCAATAACTCGCCTACATCTTTCTTCCCTTCGGCTATCAATGAACGGAGTGCCTCACCACGGGCCTCTTTCCTGCTACAAGCCCGGGCTAGGTTTGCTTTCAACGCCTCACCCAGCGCCTTCTCGCCCTTCATAACCTTTGAGTTCGTATCATAAATTGGAAGGGTGAGCTGGCTGGGGTCCGGTATAAGATGGGCCCGGGGATCCGCTCCGCTTTCTGGCCATGCGTCTGGGCGAAGCTTCACAATGATATCTTCGTTGGTTGCGTCCTTCATAGCTTCAAGTTCAGACAGGAAAGGGTACTCCAAGTCTCCCAAGGCACCCATGGAAAAAGTCATTTTTGCCTCGGCCCCAGGGTTGAAGTAGGCGTGCCTAGTAATGTCTACTTTCTTCCTTATTAGCTCGGCATCCTTGGTCATACCTTCATGTCGGTCACGGTCAATACCATCTGACACGACTAATACAAGGTTTTTGCCAAGTATGAAAATTTGTTCGTCTCGATTCTATTCGAATTGACCTCTGGTTAAATGTGTGACTCAATTGTTTTTGGTAAATTAAAGAAGGGTAAAAGTTGTTTAACTAAATAAAAATTAAATAAAAGACGTAAACGAATTAACTATAAAAGCTTTGACAAAAAGTAAATGACGAAATATTAAAAACTTTAAAACGTAAAATTTGCAAACTTAAAAATAGCATGAACTTAAAATAAAACTAAGACAAAACAAATGAAATAAAACTAAGTAAAAAGGCGGGAACAAATTAAATTTGAAGTTAAAACAAAAATAAAAATAGAAATCAAAAACTAACTAGGACTCCATCGGAATCCCAAACATCGGAATCCCATCGGAATACAATCGGAATACTGTCGAAATATTAAGGTTAGTATCAGAATAATGAAAACTCAAAGCTATCGGAATGCAGTGAAAACGAAACCATCGGAATGTGTAAATATAAAAGTTATCGGAATATACCAAAAGGAAAACAATCGGAATAACATGAAACTAAGTTCTATCGGAATATCAAATAACCATTCCATTAGAATCCAGATCAGAATGGTTATCGGAATACAAAACCCAATTCCGATCCAGTGATCGGAATACTATCGAAATAAAAAGGGCCCTAATCGGAATGTAAGGTCGGAAAGGGAAACCCTTTTCCGACAGATTGCAATTTGAAATAAGCAAGTAAATAAGCTACTTTCCAATAAGCTCAAACCAAAACTTAACCAAATTTATAATGAAAAGAACTAATAAGCACGAATAAGAACTTTCATAACTATAAATAAGCAATTTAATCAAACTTTAAAAAGACGAATACTTTAAGAAAACTTTAAAACAAATAAGCTAAATACAAGTTAAGCCCATAAGCATGATAAGCTCAAAGCTTAAATTGTATAAAAACTTAAAGATTGATAAAAAGATAAACTTTTTAATCAATCAAACATCAAGATTAAACAAAATCAAAGATTATTTTGAATCAAACATAATTAAAAAGATCAAGAAATGTAGAATGAGAATGATTGTAAAAAGCTTGAAATAAGATGAAGATTAAAGATTCAAAAGTACAAGATTAAAGATTAAAGATTAAGAAACTTGAAAGAAAAGGTTAAGAACATGAAATAATCTAGAGAGAGAAAGTAATCTACTCCTACTCCTAAACTAATCTACTCCTAAAATTGACTAACCACCTCCTAATGACACATTAGGAGGGTATTTATAGGAGGAGTAAAATGTTGGTGCTTTCTTCCTTCTTTCTTCTTGTCTCGACTCGATTTAAATTCTTTGTCTTTCTCGACGTCATCTCGGGATTTGTCGATATAATTTGAACTCGTCTTATAATTTTCTTCTTTAACTATACTTGGTTATTCGACTTCATTAAACTTCCGTCTTTAGACTTTTTCTTCGATAAATCTTCAGAATAGGCCTTGGAATTCCGTTCTTTTTGCACTCTTGATCTTTTGACTTCGTCTTTTGTCTTTTTAATCGATAAAAGCCCATGAAAGCCTGTGTTTTCTCCCTTTTTCATCTTTTGGTCCTAAAACAAAATAAAAACACAAACCACGCATAATTTTGACATTTATGACATAAAATATACGTTTTGGCTTGGTTATTATTATAATAAAATGGTAAAAGGATGGGTGTTTTCACACCTATCAAATCCTCTACACTTGACCATTGCAATGCCCTCATGCAATGCATTAGTTACAAAGCAAGATTTACATTTTTCGTCATAATCAACCCACCTTGGCCTTTATTAAACATAATTAAAGGAAGAAAAACAAATAAAGAGATTAAAGACTTACATTGAGGTTTTGGTTGTCATGAATGTTTATCATCCTCAAGTTTCACGTTCCCCATACCAAGCTTATAAATGAGATCATTGTTATTATAAGTTAGCAAACTAACACAAACTCATGTGGGCCCATTATTTGCTTAGACTCCCTTATTCCTAGGTGTATCTCTTATATTTTATTGTTGTCTTAAATGATCACGAGCATGCATTGTTGACTTATTACGATAGTTATTTAGGCTGAAAATAAAGTAGGACGATTTAATCAATAGTTAGCTAAAGGACAAAATCTTTTAAAGCTGCTTCTCGGGACCTCATAAAGTTCATATCTTGGCATAACTCGCTTCACGATTTGAGACCTTTCTCGGATCGATATTTGGCATTGACTTCATACTTCAAATCTTGAGAGATGTTCATGAAATAATGGTCTTCTCTTCATAATAGGAATATCTTCACTTGAACTTTTTGAGAGATTCTTCATATTTGGACCACGACTTCTTCATTTTTCTCCAATCTTTATTTGGGATTTTGATATACAAGGATCCGCCTCCTTTTAGGACTTGGATCTATTTATCCTCATACCTTGTTAGGGCCTTTTTGGATAGACTTCTCCATGATCTTTAGGGGAGTATTTGCTTTTCGTCGTGTGTCTCGATCCTTCATATTGATTTTTTGATAAATGATTCTTCACATCACTTGGGATCTTTAGCAACAAAATGTAGCCCTCATGCCTTGTTAGGGCATTTTCGGACTCGTCAATCTTCGCATCCCGCTTCAATAAGTTATGCCTTGGCTATGAACTCTAATTAATACCGAGCAACTTTTAAACGATCTTGGGCTAGAAGCTAAGTAACTTTTCAAATCGTACAACCTTATTTATTGCAAACATATTTATTAACAAGCAATGGGAGAAAAATCTTATAATCAACTCACATAAATTCGCGAAAGAATACCAAACTTATAATTGACTTTATCATCTCTCGTTCTCCATAATTTATAATCTCAAGGAATGAGACTCGTGGATGCTTAGTCAATTAAATCAAAGTTTTGAGTTTTCAAGTCATCTATAGGATCTTGCAATTTCTTAGACTTTTTCAAGTTTAGAATTCGCATTTTAAAGTTCCCTTGATAAACGACTTTCTAGGATCAATTATAGGAACTTGCGAAAAGTTCTTGTTCTTAACCCGTAAGAGTTAAGACTTTCGCGTTTTAAAGCTCCCTAAATAAAAGCCTAGCAAAACTTGACTTAAACACATTAAGGATACTAGCTAGAGTAAACTTGGATAAGTAAACTCGGGTTGAGTCAAAAGATTCACAACGTTTGAAAATTAAAACCACTTTATTAAAATTTATTCTAGCAAAGAAAGTAAATAACGATAGCAAAGGAAAATAATACTATACAACTAGGCCAAAATAGATTAAAAATTTTGAAAAATGTCGAATAATCAAATTTCCGGTTAAAATGAGGACAAATACAAGGAAAAGCCCACTTAACTTCGATAGAAGTCCCCCCACACTTAATATAAACATTGTCCTCAATGTTTAAGCATGTGGGAGTAAAGTCCCCTACACTTAGGACATTGTGTACATTGGTTAAATCTTGCTAAGGAAGAGACAACTAAAGTTATTCCTACTTTAATATTGAAGAATATAAAATAGAGAATCAAAAGAGTTTAGGATAGAACCGGGAAGACGGGAACACGGAATCACGGGTCGCCAAAAGTCATCAAGAATGTATCTTTGAAAGCTCGAATCCCTGCACATGATAAGAAAGAAAACAACAAACACATACTAGGGTCTCCCCCTTCACTTATTAGAAAAACAGAATAAAAGGATAGATAATTGGGTTGCCTCCCAAAAAGCGCTTGTTTTTGTTAACCGAGTCACGAGCCTGACTCGTCCCCGAATTAAATGGTCCATGGGGAAGCCTCGAATGTAATACCGGGATCAAAGACCTTGTCCTCGTTCCCGGAGGAAAATACAATAGGAGAGGCCGGAGGATAAGTCTTGAAGGGTAGAAAAGTCCTCTCAACATATGAAAAGTATGTGAGGTTGTGATCCACAGAGGAGGTGGGGTGGGTAAAGGAAGCACATTTTCATCCCCAAAGACAATGGATGTTGACCAAGCGGCAAAGCCGTAAAGTTATCACTCATAAAATAGTCAATGTCACCTCCCGGGTCAAAGCACTCATCCTCCGTAATGGTGTCTAAAGGAGTGGATGAAAGGTGCTCGGGAGGGGGACTTGGGACAATACCTTCATGCAGCAAATTATTAAAAATAATATCCCCCTCCGTGTCATCATCATCAATACCCGGAGGTATTGAGAGAATGTCGATTTCCTCCATAGTTGTATCATTATTCTCAACTGAAGTAATAGACGGAGGTAAAGACTCAGAAATAGGAGCAGAATTCAGCGCTTCAATCTTAGCAATAAGAAGATGAACTTTCAGTAATTTGTCGCGAATAATAACGTCTTCCACCTCATCTACAAGACCAAGTTCAGTGGTGAACTTCTCGTATGTCGGAGAGAATAAATCAACATCGCCCTCATCTCCCGGAGGAGATTGAGAAATTTCAAAGGTGAAATTCTCATAGCATGGAGAAAAATCATCATCATTAAGATCGACCTCTTCCGTAAGCTCCACAAAATTTGGTGTATCACAAACCTCATCAAAGAATTTATCAAGACCAAAATTACTAATCTCACTCGATGTATCACTATCCTTAGACGCATTAGGATATCAAGAGTAGGGGTAGTAATCTCAGAAGATGGGTTGAGATTATAGATATCATCCTCGTCATCATCATAATAGTAGTATGGACGCACAAGAGGAGGAGTATAATCACTAAGATTAGATACTTGCTCTTGTTGCTGTCGTTTTTCCTCCTCCCTTGCTTCGCGTATGCTAGCTAATTCTTGTTGAACGTATTGAAGTGTATTCAAAAACATGGCTCGTTCTTCTTCACTCATTCCAACAGAAGGTTGATGATCGAGGGTGTATTGTGGGGGCTCAAAATTATGAAAACCGGAATTATAGCACGGATGTGGTCCATCATAGATCATTGGTTGAAAAGAATTAGAACACGAATTTGGCTCATAATAATTCATTGGCTGACAATAAGAAGTATTGTGAGGGCCCTCACAATGATTGCAACACGGGTATTGAGAAAACCCCGGTGCATTTGGCAGATAGCTATGACCATTGTCATAATTGGAACCCGGTTCTTGCTCGTCAAGAGACAGGTATCGAATATGACACAAAATATGCCAATGAGAATCGCTTCCACAATATATGCAAGGGGGGAGTAGGTGGATTAGAAGAAAAGGATGAATTAGTCGAATTACACGATGGACAAAATCCAAATTGTGAATCGGTTGAAATGGGTGGAAGATCTTTTTCGCATTTCTCGCATGAACACCATTGACATGATTCGCACCCATATAATCGTCTCCCACACCCTACGCAATGGACATAAGAATCCATGAAGAATTAAAAAATAAAGGGGTTGAGAAAAAGAATTAAACACAATAGAGGGTTAAGAGGAATATTTTTGGTGCAAAACTTTGAAAAAGAGATGCTTTTTATGACTTTTTAAATGTTTTTGTATTTTTGAAATTTTTGATTTTTTATGGATTTTTGAAAATTTTTTGAAAAATGCAAGAAAAATAACGTTCACGAGTGAACGGATCCCAAAATCCAACGCGTCTCTCACTAAAAACCGTTAATCTTAACGAAAAGAGCCTGCAGCGGCGCCATTTAATACAAGGTTTTTGCCAAGTATGAAAATTTGGTCGTCTCGATTCTATTCGAATTGACCTCTGGTTAAATGTGTGACTAAGTCGTTTTTGGTAAATCAAAGAAGGGTAAAAGTTGTTTAACTAAATAAAAAATAAATAAAAGACGTAAACGAATTAACTATAAAAGCTTTGACAAAAAGTAAATGACGAAATATTAAAAACTTTAAAACGTAAAATTTGCAAACTTAAAAATAGCGTGAACTTAAAATAAAACTAAGACAAAACAAATGAAATAAAACTAAGTAAAAAGGCGGGAACAAATTAAATTTGAAGTTAAAACAAAAATAAAAATAGAAATCAAAAACTAACTAGGACTCCATCGGAATCCCAAACATCGGAATCCCATCGGAATACTGTCGGAATATTAAGGTTAGTATCAAAATAATGAAAACTCAAAGCTATCGGAATGCAGTGAAAATGAAACCATTGGAATGTGTGATTATAAAAGTTGTCAGAATATACCAAAAGGAAAACAATAGGAATAACATGAAACTAAGTTCTATCGGAATATCAAGTAACCATTCTATCAGAATCCGGATCGGAATGATAATCGGAATACAAAACACTATTCTGATCCAGTGATCGGAATACTATCGAAATAAAAAGGGCCCTAATCGGAATGTAAGGTCGGAAAGGGAAACCCTTTTCCGACAGATTGCATTTTGAAATAAGCAAGTAAATAAGCTACTTTCCAATAATCTCAAACCAAAACTTAACCAAATTTATAATGAAAAGAACTAATAAGCCCGAATAAGAACTTTCACAACTATAAATAAGCAATTTTTAAATCAAACTTTAAAAAGACGAATAATTTAAGAAAACTTTAAAAAAAATAAGCTAAATACAAGTTAAGCCAATAAGCATAATAAGCTCAAAGCTTAAATTGTATAAAAACTTAAAGATTGATAAAAAGATAAACTTTTTAATCAATCAAACATCAAGATTAAACAAAATCAAAGATTATTTCGAATCAAATATAATTAAAAAATCAAGAAATGTAGAATGAGAATGATTGTAAAAAGCTTGAAATAATATGAAGATTAAAGATTCAAAAGTACAAGATTAAAGATTAAGAAAACTTAAAAGAATAGCTTAAGAACATGAAATAAATCTAGAGAGAGAAAGTAATCTACTCCTACTCCTAAACTAATCTACTCCTAAAATTGACTAACCACCTCCTAATGACACATTAGGAGGGTATTTATAGGAGGAGTAAAATATTGGTGCTTTCTTCCTTCCTTCTTCTTGTCTCAACTCGATTTAAATTCTTTGTCTTTCTCGACGTCGTCTCGGGATTTGTCGATATAATTTAACTCGTCTTATAATTTTCTTCTTTAATTAGACTTGGTTCTTCGACTTCATTAAACTTCCGTCTTTAGACTTTTTCTTCGATAAATCTTCATAATAGGCCTTGGACTTCCGTTCTTTTTGCACTCTTTATCTTTTGACTTCGTCTTTTGTCTTTTTATTCGATAAAAGCCCGTGAAAGCCTGTGTTTTCTCCCTTTTTCATCTTTTGGTCCTAAAACAAAATAAAACCACAAACCACACATAATTCTGACATTTATGACATTAAATATACGTTTTGGCTTGGTTATTATTATAATTAGGTGGTAAAAGGATGGGTGTTTTCACACCTATCAACGACGTCGGCGAAGGCCTGGACGAACTGAGGTGCCTCCATCACTCTCATCACTGCTAGGCGCGTCCCTTGGCCCACCATCCACCTATGACCAGTAATGGCCGTAAGAAGTGGGGGGCACAACACTTCAGCATAACCCGTAGCTAGTGCGCTCAGTTCATTGTCCACCTTCTCCAGGGTCTCAGACATGCGCCTTTCCATTTCAGTCCGCTCCTTGGCAAACTCTTCCTTCAAATCTTCTTCGCCCTTCACCAACATCCGCATCTTCTCTAGTTCCTCTGTAAGGGCGGATGCTTGGTCAGTCGCGGTCTTCGCATTGGCCTCGGCTGCGGTTACTTGTTTGTATGAAAACTAAAGGTTATTTGGTGATCATAAGCTACTTCTATTGGGACATTTTGTAGGATGGGGAACATACCTGTTCATGAAGGATTCGAGCATCAGCCTCCATTTCTTCAATACGGCATTCCCGGGCAGCGGCGTGGCTGGATTGCTCTTTTATTGTTGCTTCTGCCGTGGATAAGTTCGATTTCAAGGTAGATATTGTTTGTTCATGTTTCTCTACCAGTTTTTCCCAGCGGGAAACTCTCCTATCGGCACTCTGCACATGGCCCAAGGCCGCTTCAAAACGACGTCGCAGAGCCACACCAACAGTTATCTGGTGCGCCGAGGCGACGTTGAATTTGTCTAAGAGGGTTCTGTGGTCGAGCTCATCAAGGTCCTACGCCAGGCTAGGGGGAGTTATGTGGTTCACAAATTCTTTACATTCCTCATTAGACTCCAGCCTTGTTAGCTCAGACAGATTCCATGTTGGGCACAGGCTGGTGGCTGGACCCCCAGAATGTGGTTCTTCCGCATGAGTAGGAGGAGGGGATGGTGGAATAATGGTTCTCATGGGGGAGGGTTCCCTACCAACTTCCCTCTCATGCGCCACGGTCGTAGGATCCGCCCTGTTATTCAGAATAAACTCATAAGTCTTTTTAGGTTTTTGCTTACCAGAATACACACAAAGTACGCAAGAAAAGACATAAAGATATGGCAGGCGTACTTACGTTGATATTGAAGGCGTCGTATTAGTGGGGGGCCACGGCACTTACCGGCGTCGCCTTCCACACGGTTATCTCTACATGCTCTTCTGTTACGACAGGAGGGGCAAGGGGTAGTCCTGCGGTAGGGTAGTGCTGCTCCCTTCCTGGTATTGGGGGTGATCCTCGCGTAGCCTCTTAGGGGCGCGTTAAAGGCTGCCGCTTCCACTTCTACTTCTTTTACAACCCTCCTCGAGGATTTACGTTTCCTTGAAGTAGGCTTTGGCTGCCTAGAGGTTCTAGTCTCATTTTCCACTTCCTCTTTATCGTCATCTCCGAATAGACGGTTGATCGACGGATCGGTTGGCTGCTCTATGTTCTCACCTTGGTTTTCACCTTGGAGGGCATTGGTGTTCTCTAATAGCGGCTCACCACCATCTTCATTAGTGAAGTCCAACGGTGACTTCTCTATTACTGGTTCCTGTACGTCGGACTGCGGCTCTGGTGTTTCTTCGAGGGGGATAGTCATGTTTGCAGTCGCGAGAAGTAGAGGGGGCTCACCCTCACGTAATGGTCGGGATCCCTCCTCAACCTTATTTGAATCCCCCTGGCGTAGTAGCCCAAATAGCCTCATCTCTGCGTACATATGCATACATGTACGTTAGTCTGACTGAAAGCATGTTATATACGTTTATATGGACATATATCAATAGAAACACCCACCCTCTCTACGGCTGTTCATAAAGGTGGGATATCTGTCCTCCCGGACGTAATAGTTGCGATTGATGCCTACTAGGCACAAGAAATTCTGTGGTAGGCCTTTGTGGAAATATGTGCGGTTAGTATCTAATATCCTCACATCCCTACTATTGTATGTATTTTTGGGGGGGAGGATAATTTATTGGCGCTCTATTTTTCAGGCGGAATCGAGCGGGAAATACCTTAGCATCTACGAAAAAATAATGGTCATACCAGCTTTTCAACGAATCTAAAGCCTTGGTATAACACATAGGTGCATTACCCGACCATTTTTTAAACGACAACCAGCCGTTGACCATTTGAGGTGCATAAAAACCCTAAAAAGACTTGCGGTGGGGGTTAGATGTATGGATGTAATCTCGAATTGATTGATCTTACATGCTCCTATACAGTGGAGTTGGGTTAGATGGAAATCATAATACATGAGTATATCTACAAGGAACTTAGAGAGGGGAATGTGGTAGTTGGCCGAGTCAAACAGGCGCGTATATACGCCTATTTTTATATACGCCTATTTTCCCATCGGGAGCATCCGTGATGGCTTCATCGTCACTTGGATAGGTGGGATGCACGCTCTCAAGGATATAACAGTCCGAACAGAAATCCATGAATTTCTCCGGGGACATAACATTAAGCACGGTCGTGATAGTAGGATTATCTTTCACCATGTTTTATAAATATACGGAAAAGGGCGCGGTGATCTAACCTGGTCTTACGGAGTTCCGTGGAATAAAAGTGGGAGGAATGAAGGAAAAAGCAACAATGGTGGAAGATGAATGAATACTATGTGTGTGCACTGCCACACACACTTCTATTTATAGGGTTGCCTCAGTTTACGAGGCTGGTCAGATGGTTGCCACGTGCGTTCCACTACGCTCATCCAACGGATGGGATTCATGGCACAGTAGAAACGTCAGAGGGGCCTACGGGTCACCTCATAATAGTTTTTGCGTGGCTCAATACTGAGCCGGTCTGGTGCACTTTTATAGTAAAACCTGCAACCCTTGACTATCATTAATGCACTCATTAATGTTGTCCCGGTCGACCGTTTTTATGGTGCGGCTAGATTTGCAAACAACAATATACGGGACCTTGGTTAGTCTAGAGGTTACGCCTACGGCTGTAACAACTAGACTGGGGGGACATGATGACGTATAGTCCCCAGCCGGATCATTGACCTGGCCCACGGGTACTACCCGCATCCGGCCCATCATGGATGGGTTGGATTAATGTCATTTAAGCTTATGAGCTTTGAATGAACAGTGGTCGCATAGATATGTACGGCCCACGGCCCGGCACAGCCGGTACAGGGTTAGACAAAATCACAATCTTATTAGGATTGGGATTTACCCTAAAGTGGAGGATATACACTAACCATAATTAGAAGATAACAATCAAACTAATTATGGCACTTATCCTTTTCTTGGGGCTGAAGCATCAGTGACAGCCCATTAGGGTTTCACCGCCTATATAAGGAACCCCCAAGGGTTCCACAAAGGTATTACATTCTTCATACTCTCAATCTACAACCGATTCATAACCCTAAACCGATTACTTACTCTCATGCCATAGTCTAATCGTGGGATACGTTCCTACGGTAAGCTTAACGCGTGTTGTTTTAGTGTGCATGATCTCAACAAGAAGTTCACTTAGTGCAGGAGCTAGAACCTAAGCACCCGAATTAAGCCTAATTCGGGTCAAGCTAGGATCATCCAACTTTTGTATCAACAATCATCTGAGCTTCAACTCGACTTGAAACATCACAAATTACCACACTCTAACTCAGAAAAGACCTCACTGGCACATCTCATGCATTCACCCTTGCTATCCTTTCTTGCTCCTCGTGAAACCTTTGAAATTGGGCACTCAGATTCAACACCATTGATCACAGACTAGCAACTTCATCCACTTCCATAGCTCTAACATACTCTGACCTTCTCACACTAGAAACAAACCTGTCAAACTGCCTCTCATTCTGCTCAAACCTTTTGATCGCTCGGGTTTCAACTGCATACCTTTTAAATGAAGACCTGTCAAACTTTTTAAGAAACCGGTAAATATCTTCATAAGACCAAGGAACTGGACAATACACCTTAGAAATATCGACATGGATAGATCGAGCACAGGCAGCATTGCTTGACTCAACAAAGAAATAATTTCTAGCACGGACAAACCTAGGCAAACTGCTCACATAAGCATCATAGGTAGGCATAGAAGAACGTACAACAGGTCGCTAAAAATCCTAAACAGTCGGTGGCACAACATTAGCTCTCGACACATAATTACCCTGTATCACTTCTTGCTCAGTCTGTCCTACAACATCAGGGGCTATTCATCATCCAAATACTCATAAGGCTCCTCATCATCACTAGCACCAAAGTTATCTACTTCCCCATCGCCTACTATATCATTCACCTCAATCCAGTATATCAACCATTTTCTACAATTATAAAGGTTCAAGGATACTTAAGCTCATTGTTTAAAATTATAAATGCAACTCATGCAAATGTTATATGTAACCAATGATATGCAGCACAATGCAAGTGATGTTTATGCAATGCTCGCAAAAAGAAAATAAGATATTGACAAGCACTTAGCTCACTTTCAATAACATCAATACGATATCGTAGTTTTTACTTAATAAATACTCAGGAAATCATTTCAGTTCTGAGGGATACATCTCTAATACAAAACAAAACTAAAACTGATCTTACCGGAGTGTTGTAGAGAAGTTGTGCGCTTTTGAAAAATAAATACTTTCGAACCAAAGTTATAGTTTAGGACAATTTTCAAAATCAACCTAGTTCTCTATAACTTGTAGCTCTGATACCAATCTTTAACACCCCCAATTCACATTGCGCAGCAAAAATACACAATTGGGTGCTAAACACAAGTATCATCACACACAAAATATATTGAACGACTCAAAAGAGACGTTTACACGTAAAAGATAATAAAATTTCACACATTGTCTAAAACATAATTTTCATCCCATAATGTACTAACGAAACAAGAGTAAAGCGTTTAGTCCCCACGGATCTCAACCATCAAACCAACAAGTTTCAGTACAATACATAAACATTAGACAAATTGTTCAACAGTAAAAGGATAGAAATTGTTTTAGACCATAATACTTAAAAAGCCAACCCACAACATCCACAACAAAGCTCCGTCATCATCACCTTTGATTACCTGAAACACATGCTTAAACGAGTCAACAATAATGTTAAGCGAGTCCATAGGTTTAACAAATCACATTTGAACACAAGAAGAAAATCAATCATAATCATTTTATAGAATTGTCGTACACACAATCTATATCAAGGCAACATGTTGTATTTAAGATCATGACACCGACCCCTTAACCAAATAGTCACCCACGCCAAATGCCAGCATGACTAGATAAAACCATTGCCCCTCTAGGGTATTAGTTGTTAGATATATACCCAAATCTCATTCTCGTAAATTATCCTTCCCAGAGGTTACTAAACGTAATGCCCTGGTCTCGGATAGGGTGGTCAACCCAATATTACTATCATTTGAATAAGCAGCTATTCCCAACTCACAACATCAAGTCAGAACATAGTTAACGGTTCATGAATTTAGGGTCTTTAGCAACAAGGTACTCAATACAATTCAAGGCAACATAGGAAACATTCGAATCCAAACAATTAATCAAGACTTGTGTTCATTTATTTCCAAATAGCATGTATCCCCCTTGCGGGTATTAAAACATTTAGTAGCTAGCATGAAAAGTGAGGCTACAGACTCACCTTAGTATAAGAGACCTAGGGAGATGATCGTCGATGATAGATGATGCCTTTCAAACACAAGAACCGCAACCTATCAAATAAGGCGCGTTCATTAATAATAGACTCGAGAAATAAATCATACATGAGATTATCAAACTCAAAATCATGAATTCATGAAAAACCCGGAAGAAAATCATACAAGTGATACTATAACACTCTCCTATTCATCCACTTTATGACTTTATACTTTTAGCAAAAATCTGCCGGCACATACCATATGTACAAACTCATTTACCCCACTCAGACACGTCAAAATTTTATGATACTACACAGAGAACTCACTTACTATCTATAGAAAGTCCTCCCAAAATTTTATTAAAAGACTTTACTTTTAAAGTTCCCTGCCCGACACATCTTTGAACTACAAAAACTGAACAGTTTTACGTTATCGACTCGTATAACCATTTTAACTTCTATAAACGACTCCATTTACAAAACCGACACCTTGGTTTGAAAATAGACTCACAACCCAGGGTTTACACTTTTACATCAGTCCGTGACTCATTTCAAAACTCGTTCTATAGTACCAGAGATTCGATCCAAATATCGACAACAACTATATATTGTGCCGATACTCGTCTCCCGGTACACGAATAATCAAAATATCATAACTTTTCGCTCGTTTGGAGCTAGAAGCTCTACTTTATATCAAATTGAAGCTAATAGAATTCTCTACAACCCTATGCAATTAGTTAAGCCATTATCAAAACATAAGGTACCCAAAAATACCCTTTTACCTACTGATCTAAATCACCCTTCAAAATCTTAATGAAATCATGTTTTTGATCAAAATCAACCATTTTTATCATCATCCTAACACTCTAATAACAACATAATCTAATCCTAACACTTGTATCAACCTTCAAATCAAAACCCCAAAATCAAAAACAAGTTTTTAGTAACAAAATAGCATGATCATCACTTGATCATCACCAACTACACATGTATGATCATATACTTAACCTACCAACCCTAATTTTTACCAAAAAATTAAAACTTCTTGCATATAACTAAAATTAGTACCAAAAGATGCTTCTTCAAATTCTAAGATAGGTTCTTGTGTTATTTTAGCTTAGATCAAGCTATATTTTGAATGAAAATTGATTGAAGGTGGTTTAGGGTGGAGGTGGAGGTCACGGTAAAGAAAAGAAAGAGGAGGGAGGAGGATTTTTTTCTTCTCTCTATGCACTATGTGAAAAATTAGGTGAAGTTTGGTTTATATATGGTGGTTCAAGGGTTTATTTTGCCAATTTATGATAGTGGAGGTCCAAAATAAAAATAGTTAGCTAAAAAGCAGGAAATGACTATTAGTCATTTGAAAATATTCACGGGGCTCGGGTTTCATAAAAATACTTCTTAAAAGTTAAAACGTATATCAAATATAATAATATCGTCTCCCGACTCGACTTAACACTTCATTTAAAAGAAAACATCAAAAACGACAAATATCGAAGAACTGACAATAAAACGTAAAATATTTGGCATCCATCGATATCACGCTTGCTAATACTCCTTATACTTATTAAAGATATAATATATGTCTCCTAACATCGGTTTAAACTTAAACCTTTAAAAATAAAATCATTCAAACTCATCAAAAATTTCAAAAATAGTCGTAAAATAAGATTAGGCAATGACCTCGGTTTCTGGTTATCACAGAAGCTGTAAAGACTGATATATAAAGAGCAGCGGAAAACTGTGTATATTTCTGAAATGTCTGATTATAAATAGTAAAGCTGAATTATTATATGTTAAATCTGAAAACATGCATTTATTGTATTTTAATTGCCAAGAGCTTATATAGGTCATGTGTTGTAACAACGTCTGCATGAATACATGGAGGGGTGACCTCGTCTGCTGTAGAGGGGTGACCTCTAAATAATGTGTTGGGTGGAGGGATCAACTCCAATGTGAAGGATGTAGAGCACACACCACATTCACCTGATAAGCTGTAAACTGATAACCGAGGATGCATCCATACGCCCCGCTGATAATACTGATAAAATGGCCAAGCTGAAATAAATGGGACGCTGCGAGAAATCACTCCCCCGCAGAGGAGTCATGACATCGGTGCCTCAAGTGTCGTAGTTACGGTACCTCCGTAACTAGTACATAGTTGGTCATGCTTGTATATAAAGCTCGGGCAATTTAACTTGGTTATTATGATGATTACTAATAAAACTTATAACATATATTGGGGAAAACATTTGGCTGCAGACGGAGAATCATAATCATGCATAGAAGGAAAGTCCATACTGAAGGACGGAAAATCCGTACCTCGTGTCGAGTAACCGACTGAGATCAACTGACAGAATGTCTTCTCTGATTTCACGTGAGCTACATGAATAAAAGGGCGCGTATGAGTTGACTGATATCTGTTTATTTTACTGATCTTAACTGTTCTTAGTTTATTCATTTATTCTTGTATTTTTGTTTGTGTATAAACTGATAAATCTGATGGTTCTATAATATTACTGGTTAATGTATTCCTGTACTACTGATTACGGTATAATGTGTATCCCGATATTATAATATTACCATAAATAGTAATCTGCTATAATTAGAAGGTTGCTAAAATTAGAAAGGTTTTTAAATTCGTTTCTATGAAAGATCAATCATTTAAGTAATCACACATTTTTAATCAAAAAATAATTAACCATCATTAATTTAATTTATAAGTTAAATTAAATAAATAAAACAACTTGGTTAATTTGATTATAAAACTTACTTATAAAAGTGATTTAACCCAATTTAGTATAACCTCGTATTTATTATTTTCCGTGCCCCAAAAACCCGAGTCAAACAAAAGCCTACCGAGACTTCTAAGTCTCGGTCGCACGAAGACAAATCAAACATACTAAATATATTCACAGCCGAATTAGCGACAGAATTTCCTGTCGCTAAATTGTCGCTAACTGTGACCAAAACTGTTATAAAACTGATTTTAATCTCACCAGTTCCTGTTTTAATAAGTAGCCACCGCTAGCTATTTAGTTCCCACTGTTTGTTGTTTCTGTTCCCCCCGTTTTCTGACTAAGACCCATCGAGACATATTCCATGTCCCGGTTGCTACTGCTTTACACAAACACCCCTGGTGTGCTATTACCCACTGTTCTATAAAAACAAACACCCCCTTAAACATGACTCCCCTATTTAGGGTTGTTTTTTGCTGCGGCTGGCAAAACCAAGCACCACGACCCGTGTGTGGGTTACAAACAACACACACCGAGACCTGGTGTCTCGGTATTCGTGCATAAATAAAAAAACACGACACCCCCTTCCTATTTAATTCATGATTACCCTCTATTTTTGTTTGTATAGATCTTTAAGAACCACTCATTCGTGATATAACTCGAATCTAGAGAAAAAGAGATGATTACCGTTATAGATTTGCTTAAGAATGATGAACATACACGAGTTTCTTGAAGAAAACAAAGCCCGAATTCCTTTTTTTTTGTTCTTAAGTCGGCCGCCACTAAAGGGGTTACTAAACCCTAGTTTTGTTTTTCTGTCTTGTAAAAATGTAAATGAAAACTCCTTTTTGTTTCCCTGTGGTTTATTCTTAGGACGGGCCGGGCCAAAGCCCATTAAATATATATGTTCTCGTTTGATTTTTCGTCACTTGTAAATTATCACGTAAACGTATTCATATTTCTCGTCTTTTAACTCCCGAACGTAATAATCTTTTCTGTATTATAAATAATACATACGTATTGTTTTTCTGAAACTTAATAATTATTTTCTGAATAATTAGTTTGTTGTAATATTTAAATAAACTGAGACTGCGTATTTAATATTAACGTTTAATTAAAGTTAAAGCTGAGACTACGCGTATTTAATATTCGGGGATTTAAATACGGGTTTCACAATTCTTCCCCTCTAAAAAAATAATTTGTCCTCGAATATATTCTGAACAATTAGTTTATTGTAATATTTAAATAAACTAAGACTGCGTATTTAATATTAACGTTTAATTAACGTTAAAGCTGAGACTACGCGTATTTAATATTCGGGGATTTAAATACGTGTTTCACATGTATACTTGGATATGTGTTTTATTGAGTTGTAAGAGTTGTGACTTGTGAGTTCTCACTAAACTATAAAGTGATGTGGTTGTGTCTTGTGAGTTCTCACTAAACTATAAAGTGATGTGGTTGTGTCTTGTGAGTTCTCACTAAACTATAAAGTGATGTGTAGTTGGGTCTTGTGAAGTTGTCACTTAGCTTCAAAGTGAAGAGTCGTGAAGATTGGTTCTATCTTTCGACTAGAACTTGATATCTAGCCTTGTGTCAGAAAATGGTGAAGTGGGCAACGTTGTGAAGATTGGTTCTATCTTTCGATTAGGACTCGACATCTAGCCTTGTGTCATAAAATGGTGAAGTGGGCGACGTTGTGTAGATTGGTCCTAGCTAAGATTAGGTCTCGACATTTTGCTTAGTATCAGAAAATAATGTAAGCGATGATGTAAGGTTTTCTCCGCCAAGAAGGGAGCTTGTGGATATAGTGGAAATCTCGAGTAAGGTGTACTCGAGGAGTGGAGTAGGAACAAAGATAGAGCTTCGTTACCGAACCACTATAAATCTTGGTGTCTTCCTATTAGGTCGTTTCTTTCCTTACTCTTTACTTACTTTTATTATCATATCACACACATCTACTATTTGTCATTGTTAATGCATTAGAATTGAACCTAATCATTATGCAACTAGCTTTCAAGTAAAAGGTAGTTTTGAGATAAACCTAATTGAAATGAATTTTAACTAGGACATAAATCGAAGAGAAACTATTCAACCCCATAGTTTCTACACATTGTTCGTGATACCCTTATCGAAATCTGTTTTCGTTCTAGGATTTCAGCTGGTAAAGAAGTTGATATCGGGCTTGATGGATGACAAGACAAACCCTTACGTCTAGCTGACATGTTGCTTTACTCGTGGGACCGAGGGCTTGATGTATGCGTGGATCTGACGGGTTCATCGTCCTTGACACAAACTGGGATGATTGATTTTGCACCAGGAAGGGCGGTTATAGGGGTAGCAAAACGTAAGCGCGTCAAATATGAAGGTAAATGTGCAGATATTGGATATGGTTTTCTTCCATTCTCATTCTCTTCTTTTAGAGAACTTGAGAAGGATGTAGTGACCTTGCTTAAGCGGATCCGTAGATTTTTTGTGACTCAAGAGATTGGGGTACGCGCTGCTGTTCACATCTTTAATAGGATCGATTTTTTCTATAGCTAAAGGAGTGGGGGCCTAGATATTATCTCCTCTTTCTACTAATTTCTTGTAATTTTCATGAGTATCTAATAAAAGTGATGATTTTATTAATAAAATAAAATAAAAATAATAATAATAATAACAAATAATAAATAATAAATAATAAATAATGATAAATAATAATAATGATAATAACAAATTTAATAATTATTTTTATTATTATTAAAATTACTATTAATAAATTAATTTATTATTATTAAATATTTATAATTAAGTATTAATAAAATAGTTATTATTATATTAATAAATTACTTATATAATAGAATTAATGAAATAGTTATTATCATATTAATAAAGTATTAATATAAGAATATAGATAAAATAATTTTTAGAATGTATATATTATAAAAAATAAATAAAATATTTATTAATATGATAACTATTAAAATACAATTATAAAAAAATTTCTACTAAAAAATATTAAAATTAACACTATATTAAAAAAATTAATACTAAAAAAGTTATTAATTAAATAGTTATTAATAGAATAATTATCATCAAAAAAATAAAAAAATAACTAATTAAATTATTATCACTAAAATTATTACTATTAATAAGAAAAATAGATTTTATATAATTAATATATTAATATAAAAATTATTAACAAAAAAATTAATATAAAAATAAAAAATAATGTTAATTATTACTTATATTGTTATAAATAATTTATTATTAAAAAATAATATAAACAATTATTATTCTTTTCATTTTTATTATTAATATTATAATCTAAATATTATTATTTAATATTTATTATTTAATATTATAATTTATTATTAAAATGTAATATTAGAAATTATTAATAATATTAATAAATATTATAATAATTTAATTACTATTTAAGCATTTATTATTATAATTATTTAATTTTTTAATTATTTATTCTTATTATTCATTATTACTTTTATTATTTTATTATTATATTTTATATTATTAATATATATTTTTATTACTATTATTATTTATTTATTTATTATTATTCGAAGTTTTTTAAGAAAAATTGAATTATATTACGTTGGTAACCAACCAAACAAAATGATAGAATATATCAATTACAATTCTAACATATTACAACAAAAACACGTTACATCTCTTTCAATTACAATTCATTCAAATTACAATTCATTTCACCAATTATAATTCCCTTCAAAATATTGTGAATCAAACGCAACCCTAAGTGTTCAAACATTGACATGTGATGCGGTATTTATTTAAGACTATAAATTAGTCAAATAGTTGATCACTAATTAGGTTCTTCTTGCAGACAAAATGCCCACTAGAAATGCACATATATTGATCTTTAGATGTATATGCCCCTGCTACTGTCATTTCAGCTGCAAACTGCCAAAAAATTTGCACCGTGTAGTATATAATGAGTGAAGGGAGTTCATGTGTAGACCATTCCTCTAGTTTATATTTTCTTGAACTATGAAGATTAGCGGTATGCCTTGCCTTGAGTCACCCAAAACTATTTTCCCCCTTGATTAGAGCAATGATAGGGTAAAGCTCAGGTATCTGTTTGAAACAAGGCAAAAGAATATAAGCATTTTTAGTATGTTAAAGTTTGTCATCCGTTTTCCTATGGACCAATATTAATCTATATAAAGTTGCTGCAAAATATTATTTTCTTTTCAGTCACCTACAAAATTCTGTTAGTTGACGTAGGAGATTATATAGTTTTATCTAGTTAAATATAAGCCGTTTTGGATAAGTTAAATGAAGACAGATTATCAATGTAGCTTAAATTACCTGATAACCATAAGCTGTTTGGTGCCCATTCTGAAAATTGCAAAGAGTTATTGTGCTCCACAAGATATAATTAGCAGATGATTAACGACTTCCGATTTCAAGGTAACTAATAAGATTTCTTTTACATTGTATTATAGCTGTAAACAAACATATTTTCGGCAATGGTTCATGTTAAGTGAATATAGTTTAAACGCCGTGTACATTTCAAAAAACACACAAGTCTTACGTAAGGAAGGCGGGATTTGGGGCTGGTCTCACGTGGGGTTTTGCTATACTTGAGTTATTTGGTGAGAGTGAGGATGAATGAAAGATGTTGTAAATTGTTTCTGAAATCTAATATTCATTTCTTTATTTTATTTTTTACTTTCATCTTCTTAAATGTGAACTAATTAAAAATTACAAAAAAATAAAAATAAAATATTTGCCCCCATGCAGGATCGAACTACAGACCTCCAGTTTACAAGACTGGCGCTCTACCACTGAGCTATAAGGGCAGCTTGTTTTAGAGTAGACAAACCTTTTATTTGTACATGCGATTATAATGTTATGTCTTGTTGCTATGAAACATTACATTTTTGTTGATAACTCGAAATTATATTATCACAATTTATAGTTTTGTTTTGTTTTTTAATTCTGGAAATTGCAAATGATATATCTTTACTAGCTAGTTGTAGTGATTATAGTGCGTTATTGTAACTTTATTGGTTTATTTGGATTCCTATAAAACCGAACTCAAAACATTAGTTGATCCTAAGCATCGTTACCACGATCCACAAACTGACTCATGGGATGTAGCTTTCTTACCAATGATGGAAATGTGATGGATTACAGCAAATATAGAAGACTGCAAAAAAAGCGAACTACATGGCTAATGGTCAAGCGTCACGACGGGTCTTTGTGTTTCGATACAAACATTGTGCACAAAGAAAAAAAAACAATATTCTTGACATGGTTTATTCAAGAACTACACTTATTTGTGACATTATTGTATTTTAATCATCTCTGTTAACCTTGTAACATTCTACTGAGATCCATCACACTGATAAGTGACACACGGTTTTATCAGACGCTTACATTTGTCACAAACCACGGGTCCTTGGTCCAATCCTTCATCATATGGAACCATGGTTGGGTGATCACACACGAGCATGCTCATATCTTCTTTACCAGCGCTTTTAATCGCACCAACAAGCCCATATGCTGCAACCTTTTCGGCCCACACAGGAAACAAATCAAATAATTCAGTGATCTTGTTTCCTTCTAACTTCACAAAATCCTTAGAACTCGCACATCCAAAAACTGCCCAATTGTGGTTCTGATGATCATCTGTGTCTAGCAATTCTGAGACTTGTTTCAAGAGGTTTTCGTAGTTGGTAAATGATTGAATTTGTCCTACCCGGACGATAGAGTCTTTGATCTTCTCCAGCCTTAGCCAGAATAGCCGAATCTTTGAGTGAGTGAAGGAATTTTCTCTGTTGAGGAAAGATAATGTTGTTTGCATGTTTTCACTTGTGTTTCTGCTTCCGACGTAGATCACTTGAAGCTGCAATCCAGACTTTTCTAGTTTCTTGATTCCTGATTTGAATTCCTTTGTCCATTCAAGGTTACTACTTCCACATATGCAGATGTTTTGGTCTCTTTCCACCTGAAAACATAGTATTTAGTACGTCCAAATCTTAAAAAACATTACTCTTTTCGGATCTACGTGGGACTACAGTCTACTTTTTATATAACAAATTTTGATTATCTTACCGTCTTCGTTAGGAAGTGATCTATTCCATCTAACATAAGCTTCACATTCCAATGTTCTTCCTCCCATAGCTCTTTCTCTCTTGAATCCGTAAAAGGAAAAGCTTTTGCTCCCCAAATCAACACCATACTAAGTGCATTATAATTTGCGACCAAACCTTGTGGATCTAATACTACCATCAATGGTTCTTGCTCAAACTTCCATTCTTCCCTAATTATCTTTACTATGGCTGAGTTTAGCAACCAGGGCTTCCGGATTGACAACCATGGTAATGTGTTTGACAAGCAATCAAAACTTATGTGTTCAGCAAGAGTCCATGTTTCTGAAGAAGAGACTGGTACCCACACGATTTCGTAGTCTTGCTCTATGTTCTTGTGGTGTGGATGCTCATGAGTTTGTTGTAGTAGCAATAAAGTTTGATCTATTGGACAAAGATCTGGCTTTGAAACCAAAAGCATAACTATCTTGTGTTTCAGTCTAGATATACCAACCTGTTTTAGAAGGTAGTTAGTTGGCGTAGAATAGTAGATGCAATGCAATGGTCACGGTAGACCCAAAATTTGCAATCAGGGTATTCACTACAATAATACTATAGTTTCAAGGAATGCACTACAATAACATATTTTTAATTTCTTTCTTTACAGGATAAAGCCATAGGTGAATGGTCAATTGGTATGCACATGTATGTATATATACCTTCTAAAAAAGTTACATCCTATATCAAGTGTAAAGATTACAAAAGCTCGAAACTCGTTATCTTAGGGCATCCCTCGAAAAATTATGCGTGTGGGTTCGTCATGGATATGAGATCTGTTTGTGGTCCAGTTGTCCCCTACACCTATGCTTTGATAAGATATACTTCTACTTGGCATATGAGATTCTAGAAAACAAAAAGGACTTACCTTTGATTCAGAAGAAGAAGAATCTTTAAGAGGAAAATCATCTTTGAAAGAAAAGAATAAGTGAAACAATTCTTGATTATCAATTCTTGTATGAACCGTAACAAGTTCCATAATCTTTCTATATAAAATCTGCTCTGCATAAACAAACAACAGAAATTTAATAAATTTTAGTAGACTTCAATAAAAAAACTCTTGCTGCTTAAAAATTTCGTTGTAAATTTATCACCTGTTTTTTCTTGAGATGCATCAACCTGCATCCTGAGGCAACTGCGTAATCTGCTCAACTTAAGAGCCAAACTAGACAAACCCCATGCTGCATTTGCCGTTATATTCGAATTCCTGGAATAAAGCTTCAAGCTTTAATATAACATTAACAAATAAAAACCTGAATAGCTAATCTAATTGATTAACAAAAAGAACATGCACTTGCTCCTGCTCCATGGCAATCAAATCTGTGATCTGACAAGCAGATGTCAATGAACTTCTAACAATCCAATAAGTAGCCAAGTAAATCTGAGACTTTGTAGAAGCCATTAGAGTCCACTCATGATCATCGTACAGTATAAGTTGTTGAGGTAGGCCTTCAAATCTCACTACACACTCAGCAAGTTCCATCATTTCTTTTATTAGCATTTCCATAGCCTTTAATTGTGGTCTTAAAGCTTCAAAATTTCTCCAACTTAAGTTCTTTAGTACTGCAAGTGATGCTGCCAATGAATTGTGTGAATAAACATCAAGAATGAGCCGAAATTCACCATAACTGATTGCAAATGCTGTGAGTATTAGAACCACTTTTGCATCCCATCTGTACTTCCCTAACATCTCGAGTAAAGCTATAGTTCTTGCGTGCATATCCGCGGTGTTATGACACTTGCATAATATCTGCAGCACTAGCATTGTGTCAGAAGAAAAGAGAAATCGAGTCACACAATCGTGTCTGCCAAGTATGAGTAATATTACCGCGCGTGAAATCTTATATATGGCATTCTCCACGGTTTCTTTCAAAGCGAAGTTTTCAATGCTATCAAGACTACATGATGCATCAACAGCCTGAACCATCAAGTAACAAGAAAGTTGTTATATAAAGATCTGAACAGTCAATGAGTCACGAATCAAGAGGTGACACGTACGTTGTTTGTATTAGAGGCGAAGAACATGACATTTTCCATGGCTTGAAACAAAATCTTGCAATCCACATGATGCCTGTCGACTTCATGAGTGAGTAGAGTCTTGTTAATGATAAATTCTTGTTCTGTGGATAGTTCTGTAGAAGAAGATTGCGGGGTGAAACTGTCACTTTCGCTAAAGTCCATGGTCTAATTGACTCAAATGAACTCGACTCCTACATCTCTTTGCCTAGATATATATAGCATAGTGTTCTATACTTACTACTAGAAAAAGCGACTATCCATAAATAGATTTGATTCCCAATTCTAGGCTAAATTCCTTATTAAGGCTAAAGCTTTAGTTGGGTGTCGTAGTACAAGTATTTATTGCATGAGTACAAGCTCATCATGTCCACTTATGGGGAGACATTTTAAAAAGCACAAAGTAGACTAAATGCATAAAGAAAAAGAAAAAGGATATGAGGTTCTTAAACCTTCTTGTAAGCATGTAATATGTGGGAGGACATTTATAAAGCAATTCAAGGCATGAATATGAAAAAGTAAAGTGATAGTCCTTGCAACTAAATAATTCTGATAGAATTGACATATCCAGAAACACCTGGCCCCTTAGAATAATTCTTAAATACTACTACTGTAAGATAACTTCTGACTTTATCATGTATAGCTTTGCGATTTGCATAGTAACGTGACATATATTAGACCTTATTGGAGACCCAGGAGGGCTATATGACACCCAAGTTCCGTCTGTATACACAAAAAAAGGATGATAAAACCTAGTGCATTTACAAATAAGGCATGCGTGTCAGGACCTGAGGTCATCGTCCAATGTCCCTCGAAGGTGATTTGATCATCAACCCTTTTCTTAAAAAAAACGCCATGTTAGGGAAAATCTAAGAAAGATTGAAGCGTTATCCGCGTACGTCGTTGTACACTTTACTTGTAAGTATTTAAAAACAATATGAAAGGAACTATATTTGCTTTTTCTTTTCATGTTCACCTTCAAATAAGTTATTTATAACGAATCCTAAACAGAATATCCTGCAAGAGCTTGCCAAACCAGGTTAAACCAATTATACTAAAGCAACTGTTAGCTCATTACTAAGAGCTTATTGTAAGGAACTCGTGACTCTAATGCACGCCCTTCATGTAAAATCTTGAATTATAGGAAAGATCTAACTCAATCCCCTGTTTTCATATGGTTTATGTGACATGTACAATCTTTTTGGTCATTCTTTTTCAAGTGATTCGGGACAAAAACACATATCTACACGTAAATGACACACATTTTCTACTAAAAAACAATATGCAAAATCACACATTCTGTGTGGCAAGGTGGTTGTTACAAAATGATTCATAACTTACCAAAAGAGCCGTCTTGAACTCAGTATGATTCATGTATATAATAATATTAACTCCAGTAAGTAAAACACGAATCAAACTTAAACTCCGTCTTAAGCATATATATAGGTCCGTTTTGATAAACTTGATTGGATTGTTGTATCGTTCTCGATATTTTCACTTATATAATCCTTCATCTAATATTTCATGAAACCACGCATTTCACATCACGAAAACAAAAAATAGAGTGCGACATGATCATCAACCTCTTATTTTCTTCACCTAGATGGCTGTACTCCCACTTATGGTTCTCAGATATACCCATCGCGCTCTTCATCCTCTTCGTCTTCAATTCCATACTTCAAAGAGTCACAACAAAGGGTCCTATGATATGGCCAGTGTTTGGAATACTTCCAACCGTGGCCTTACATGTGACCCATCTTTATGAATGGGGTGGTGAAGCTTTGATAAAATCGGGTGGAAGCTTTTACTATAAAGGTATGTGGATGGGTGGTACTTTTGGGATCGTCACAAGTGATCCTGTTAAGATCGAATACATGCTTAAGACAAATTTCAAGAACTTCCCAAAAGGGATCGCCTACAAAGAAAGGTTTGATGATTTTCTTGGAGACGGAATCTTTAATGCTGATGATGAGTTGTGGAGGACGCAGCGACGTGTGGCTAACTCTGAGATGCATTCGACTCGCTTCATACAATTTTCCCTGGAATCGATCAAAACACTGGTGCACGGAAAGTTGTTAAAGCTTTTAGAGGCTAAAAAGGGGTGTGTCATTGATTTGCAAGATGTCCTTCTTCGTTTTACTTTTGACAATACCTGTGCTGTGGCATTTGGTGTTGATTCAGGGTGTTTAGATGTAAATTTACCAGAAACCGCCTTTGCAAAGGCATTTGAAAAAGTGACCTTTGCCAGTTTGATGCGGTTTTTGATCCCTCGTTATGTTTGGAAGCCAATGAAATTTTTCAGATTAGGATTCGAGAAAACACTGCACGACGCTGTCAAAATTGTGCATGATTTTTCTGAAAAAACAGTCAGAGAAAGGAAGATGGAGTTATTCTCCAACAAAGACAGCATTAATAGTACTTCAAGGTGTGACCTTTTGTCGAGGCTTATCATAATGGAACAAGATAAAAAAGAAAAGTTTTTTACTGATAAATTGCTTCAAGATTTTTGCATAAGTTTCATATTAGCAGGTCGAGACACAAGCTCAGTGGGATTATCATGGTTTTTCTGGTTAATTACAAAGCACCCGTCAGTAGAAAACCGGATCCTTGATGAAATCTATGACATCTTACGACAACGAGAAAATCTCAAGAAGGAAAATCTAGAAAACCTAACATTTACAGAAGAAGAGCTCAAGAAGATGGTGTATCTGCAAGCAGCAATATCTGAATCTTTACGCCTCTACCCGCCTGTCTCATTTGATCACAAAGAGCCAAGAGAAGATGACGTTTTCCCCGATGGATACCCAATAGAAAAGGGTGCACGCGTTGTCTACTGCATGTATGGCATGGCTAGGATGGAGACCATTTGGGGTAAAGATTGTTGTGAGTTTAAGCCCGAAAGGTGGATCAAAGATGGTGAATTTGTGAGCGAAAGCCAGTTCAAATACACAGTGTTTAATGCAGGACCTCGATTGTGTGTCGGCAAAAAATTTGCATATACACAAATGAAATTGGTCGTTGCTTCGATTTTACTAAGGTATAGACTTAAGGTGGTTGAGGGCCATAAAGTATGTCCAAAATTAAATACTACACTATACATGAAGCATGGGCTATTGGTTACGATGGAACCTAGGCCAGCAAAGTTTATTATTTGATGTTTGCTTCTTTTTTATGTAATGGCTATGAACTTATTTCAATTGTTAATTAGGCTTCAGTGTTATACATATATGTAAGATAAACTGAAATTTCATGTTGGATTCCAGTCATATATATCATTTGAGTTTTGTTTGTTTTGACATGGTGGTCTGAATCCTAAGCCTAAACCAAAAGCACAGAAAGTTATAGTGTATCTAAGGCTAAATGGAGTGGGGGGTGACTTCCCACGGTGAGTGGGAAACTCACGCGTGGGTTGGCACCCCGATTGAAAAAATCGCGCGTGTGTTGAACCCACTGTGGTGAACTCCATTTTGTGGGCTCATTTTCTTTTTCTTTAATTTAATTTGTCGTGGATGGCAGGGCGTCTGCCCCTTGGCGGCCATCTGAAACCAGGAAAAGATTTTGGGTTTGACATGTTTTTGTGAAGACAGTGGGATGTATATGCAGCGGTGGAAACAAACTGGGATATGTAGGATAAGTAAAAACAAGACACGATGTATAATAACAATACTTATAATTGATTCAACGTTAACAAGGTTTACATCAGCCTAATCTATATATACATAAGTAAACGGTGTGTCTGTTTTGTTTGTTGAAGCGATACAACGCTTAACAAAAGCAGTTAAACACAAACACCCGTTCTAACCTAATGGGCATGTACCCTTTAGTTCGTTTGGGCCTTGGGCCTGCTACAAATACAAATACAGAATAATACAAATCGTATATTTACAAATACAGTGACTAGAAATACAAGCCTGCATATATTAACTTCTAACATATTCCCCCCTAAGATATGAAGGGCTTGAGTCACCGGCTTGCTTCTTCTTCTTTCAAGTGACAACGATGAAGTCGTCGCTTGTGCTTGAACTTGAATCGTCTAAGTTTGAAAGTGGTGCATACTTGTTGTAGTTTTCGGGGTGTGTCTTCTTGCAAGTGTGGCCCTCGTCTTCTAACACTATTCCAAAGTGCCCCATGGCTTTCTTTCCTTTGAGACCGGCCGAAGGGTCTTCGTGCTCACCTTGGTTCGTTGGGTAAGGTCCAAGATCTTTGTCTTCTTCTACTTTCATAGTAGGGACCCTTGCTGTCTTGTAATAGGAAACAAAAACCTCCAAATATGAAGTATAGCATTGCTTGATTGCTTCTCCATCTTTTCGTTCGAGGCCTAGGACTTCAGCAATTGCTCATTGGACGCTAAGGTATCCACCCATACAGTCCATGATCTTGTAAAGATCAAACAAGTGGACGGTTGTACCAAGTATGTTCGGTGGTATGGGACTAGGGGTTTCTTTTTTGAGATAACGAGTATAAAACAAGGTATAATACCTTATGAAACGCTCCCTAAAGTAGTCCCAATCTGTGGTAACTATTTTGTCATTCTTTATTAAGTCTAAGAACGAAACGAGATCACGGAATGAGTAACTTTCCGTTGGGTCTGATTCGACCATAGGATCCTCAGTTTCTTCACGACTTCTCTCCACACTTTCAAAGTAATTTTCTAAGTATTCGTCTTGCCTTTTCTTCAAAGATTCTAGATTCAAAACATTTCCTTTGATCCTCTTGAACATGTATTCCAATTTAAACCTATCCCCTTCTTCTATAATTTCAAAACCTTGTTTTCTTAAAAGGTCGTGTGAGAGGATGTTTAGGGTAATTTCAGGGGCGTAGCATACCCCGGGTATCAAGTAGGGTTGGAAAGTGTTTTCTAATAGTACTTCTCCTATCCCATATGTAAACAATAATTGCCTAGTGGATTCGATGGGTTAATCACAAATCCTGGATATTAAGGCAGTTACAAAAATGGCGGTTACATGGCATGGCAGTTACACTACCAACCGACACAAGGGTTCAAAGAACCATTATACTGCTTCATTTGTACCGCTTAGATTAGTATAAATATGTAAAGATTTGTATAGAACGATTAGATGACACATTATTATTCATATCAATATAATTTCCATATTTCGGTATATTTTGATTAAAGTTTGAACGATCCGGAAAGTTTCTGATTTGGAATTCATTAGACGACAATCAAGACGAGAAAAGGAGTACAAGATAAATCGGTGTGTTATGCAAATAACGCGAAGTTGTAAGGAGATGCTGAAAGAAAAGTTGCAGGAGATTGAGGCCTTTAATTCCTCAATCAACCAAGGCGAGAACAAGGTATTAGATGCTTTTACTGCAAAACCATTGGACACCCTATGAAGGCGTGTTCAACTATGGCAGAAGATAAAAGGCGTCATATGCTCAATAAGTTGGAAGATCCAAACAAGGCTGACCCGGTTGATGATGAAAAAGTCACCATCTGTTTCATCTGCAAAAACGCAGGCCACGTCCAAAAGGACTGCCCATAAAGCGACCAGCCCGTACCATATTATCTCAAGTATCCAGAATCAATTCATATGCCCACTGATGGTATACTCAAGGGATCCGATGAAGGAACATGGAGCGATTATTGGTACATTAGTAAGACTTCCAACAATCATTATGGTTCTAATCTTAAATTCTTTCGCAATATGTTAGAAGAATTCCTAGTAACCAAAATCGAATCCACTAGGCAATTATTGTTTACATATGGGATAGGAGAAGTACTATTAGAAAACACTTTCCAACCCTACTTGATACCCGGGGTATGCTACGCCCCTGAAATCACCCTAAACATCCTCTCACACGACCTTTTAAGAAAACAAGGTTTTGAAATTATAGAAGAAGGGGATAGGTTTTAATTGGAATACATGTTCAAGAGGATCAAAGGAAATGTTTTGAATCTAGAATCTTTGAAGAAAAGGCAAGACGAATACTTAGAAAATTACTTTGAAAGTGTGGAGAGAAGTCGTGAAGAAACTGAGGATCCTTTGTGGGCAGTCCTTTTGGACGTGGCCTGCGTTTTTGCAGATGAAACAGATGGTGACTTTTTCATCATCAACCGGGTCAGCCTTGTTTGGATCTTCCAACTTACTGAGCATATGACGCCTTTTATCTTTTGCCATAGTTGAACACGCCTTCATAGGGTGTCCGATGGTTTTGCAGTAAAAACATCTAATACCCTTGTTCTCGCCTTGGTTGATTGAGGAATTAAAGGCCTCAATCTCCTGCAACTTTTCTTTCAGCATCTCCTTACAACTTCGCGTTATTTGCATAACACACCGATTTATCTTGTACTCCTGTTCTCGTCTTGATTGTCGTCTAATGAATTCCAAATCAGAAACTTTCCGTTGGTTTTTACCAGAGCAAAGCTCTGATACCAAATGTTGTGGATGGCAGGGCGTCTGCCCCTTGGCGACCATCTGAAACCAGGAAAAGATTTTGGGTTTGACATGTTTTTGTGAAGACAGTGGGATGTATATGCAGCGGTGGAAACAAACTGGGATATGTATGATAAGTAAAAACAAGACACGATGTATAATGACAACACTTATAATTGATTCAACGTTAACAAGGTTTACATCAGCCTAATCTATATATACATAAGTGAACGGTGTGTCTGTTTTGTTTGTTGAAGCGATACAACGCTTAACAAAAGCAGTTAAACACAAACACCCGTTCTAACCTAATGGGCATGTACCCTTTAGTTCGTTTGGGTCTTGGGCCTGCTACAAATACAAATACAAATACAGAATAATACAAATCGTATGTTTACAAATACAGTGACTAGAAATACAAGCCTGCATATATTAAACTTCTAACATAATTTAGTTTATTTTATTAACTTGTGAGGGTGTTGGTATTTAGTGGGGTATGACGTGGCGGTGAGTTTATCACCGTCAGTAAGGTTGAAAAATAGGTTGGGTGAATCAAGAGAGAAAACTCATGTGGCGCTATGTGGCGCTAACGTGGCGGTGGGTTTTCCACTCACCACCCCATCTAGCCTAAGATCTATGACCAACTCATATTTTACAACGGTTAGGGATGAATAATATGAGATGCTAGTATGCTTGCATATACAGAGGATCAAAGTTTGATCCAGATATGCTCCAATCCAATCTACATATAATACAACTATCCAGTCCATTTACATGTTTGTTCAAAAAAAAATACCACTTAGATGATACAGAATATTAGAAAAATATTCTATGGATCACTTCAATAAGCATTGCAATGAAAAAATCATATAGGGAGATCATTACTTATGGTATACATAGTAAATGAATGAACATACACATACATACCGAGATATAAACGAACCTTAACAAACAAAAACTTTGTTCTACACATATAAACGGGAAAATCCATGTAAAATGTAAATGTTACCCGTGTAATTAATTCGAGCCTGACGTACGCATCCTAACCAGTGTATTCCCGTGGCTGTATCTCAACGTTTCCCAAGTCACCCCTAGATATTTACGGATTTTACCCGTGGCTGTGTCCCCTCCGGATCCACCCGCCTGAGTATCGTGATCTTAGGATATCTCAACGTGGAAACCAATCGTGATGTTTGAGAACCGGGAGTTGTTAAAAAAAGTTGGCTAGGCATTTCATCAAACATAAGGTCATGTGGTGGGTCTAAACACTTATGATGAATAGGGTTTCAACCCGTAAGGATCAAAAGATACATCTATTTATTTGTTTATTATACTCCCTCTTCCCAAATAAGTGTCCATTTCGGAAATGAACGCAGTTTTAAAAAATCCACATGAGTAACCGATTATCAAATATCATTTCTAATTTTTTATCCACTAAAGGCTTTGAAATATACAAAGGGGACACTTATTTTGAGACAACCAGATGACACTTACTTTGGTACGGATGAAATAACTCTTTTTTTTCGATAACTTGGGTTTCATGTGTTTGAGTGTCTCTTATTAATAACTAGCTTAAAAACTCGTGAAATCACGGGATATCTTAAAAAAATTGATTTGTAAGAAGTATATGAATAAGTAAACTAAGAGAAATATATAAAGGATAATATAAGAATGAAGCATTAATATATGAAATAAAGAAACACCGAAAGTAAACATGTATCATTAATATATGAAAACATAATGATATAAAATTTTAGTTACAGGGTGATGTCATGATTTTGCAACAATTATAATATTAACTTACATGCATTTTTCAATTCTAAACTTGATGATCTCGAGTATGAGATGATGTTTGCCACAGCTGTGAACTTAGTAGCCAAATTCAAATCCGTGAACACCTGTTTGTGGACATAAAATGCAAGTAGATGTTAGTAAAATATGTTGGGGTTGAAAAATGATCCGTAGATAGTGTAAAAAAGTATTTATGTAAGAAGTACCGAAGATATGTAAGAAATAAAAGATGCAAACATGCTTCGTTAATACATGAAATAAAATATTGAAAGAATATATGAATTGTTTTACAAACATATGAATATGTAACAATGATAATAATAGACTTTCCTGCATTTTAGTCTTGTAGTTTGATGGTCTTGAATTACGTCAAAGTCTATGTTTCATTTCTCGAAAACCTAATAACATAATGAAAAAGAGATTAAAAGGGGAATGTGATAACCCATTATACTATATTTTTAAAATTTTAAAGAAAAGAGTTGAAAAAATTTTATTGTTTACTTATATATCTTTGTTTATAGACTTTGTAGAACTTCTTTACACTACATTCATAGTCGTTTGGGATACATTATCATTCACATCACAAACGATCTGTCTAACGTCGAGAATAGTGTAAATAAGTATTTATGTAATAAGTACCGAAAATGTGTAAAAAGTAAGATATACTACATATTAATCATGTTTCGTTAATACGTGAAATTAATTATAAAAAGAATACAGTTGAAAATTAAAAGTTGAAAGTTGAAAGTAATAATCGATCGTCTCATACTTATCAACCGAATCGGATCTAAAAAAGAGTAGCATTTGAACTATGGGATTCGCACGGTTGAGTCTTATATCATCATTAAATGATTATAAGTGTGGTTATTAAGTCAAAATAATATATAAAAAGGTCTTGATATCTAATAAAAGAATAAGTTTCCAATTTCTAGTTTTATATTTATGAAAACCATTGTATAGTTTTGTAATGCTGCGTCGCACGTATAGTGTGTTTGAGTGTTTAGGATTAATTATGTCTAATGCTCAGTATTTACTGTTATTCAAATGAGCGTGACCAAAAGGTTGATTTATGGCCCGTTTGGTGAAAGATGTGACTATGGGTTTTTTAAATACATTTAGATTATAGAAAAGGTAAGTAACCTATTTATACTACAAATAAAGTACAATGAGGGTGTCTAAAGATCATGTTTTTTACGTAAGGCTGGCATGTGGTGAAGATTAATAAAAGTGATGACAACAGTCAGTCACATACAATATCTAACCTTTCTATACTATATACAATGTCTAACCTATTTCAATCAAAATCTAACATGTGTGTTTTTTAGGCTTCATTTTATGCCATTGTGTTTTTCAAGTTCATTTTCAGCACTACACACATAAACCCTAACCATCATGTGATTGTTGAGATATGGTCATGGTTCTTCAATGTTTTAGCCAATGTATCTTGCTAAACTGTGAGGAACATTATAACTTTAAAACGCAGTACCAAACACTAACTAAAAACTGTTATTACACATTGGATGCGCCATGTATTACCCTTGTTAATTGGTAGCAAAATGTTGGAGGAACCGCCACTTGTAGTGCAATTTTAACCCATATCAGCCTCAAGTCCTACCTCTAATGCTTTCTTATTGATGCCAAACGTTGTGATTATATCCCATTGCAGAAGTAACCAAAGATTCTATCATATTCATATCATCTTCGCCCATATAAGTAGGGAAAGATTTGTCCAACATTAAACAAATTATATTGGATTCCCTTTTTATTTAAAATAACCACTTCCAAAATGCATATCCAACACCCTTTAAAGGAGAAGACAACTGGCATTGCCTACTGTTTGTGCAATTCCTTGCGGAGATCCGAATGGTGAGACCGGATCGGATCTGAGGTGATGTATGCTTCGGATAACCTGAAACCAAAGCAACGCGTTAGCCTCGTCTGGGTGTGAGAACCCAGACCAAGCTACGGCGTGAAAGTAAGTAAAGGGTAAAAATCCGAAGAGGAATATGAGAGTAAAATAGTATAAGTAAAAAGTGATAAGGGTAAAAAAGTTAACCAAAACGTTGAACCCAAAGGGGGTATTTATACTAGTTTGATTTCTAAAAGGCCGGGAATGTTGATGGGCCTTGGTTGGCCCGATTGGGGACACACTCCCTATTTTATAGGAAGTGTGTCTACTGAGTTCCTTGTTGACTATCGTTGACTTCTTCTAGAAGGATGTGTGCGTTTCGGATCGTCAAGTGTGTTCCGGATCGGGTCATGTGTTCCGGACACATACACGAACAAGTCCCCCCCAAGTGTTGATTGGGCTAACTTTGTTCAAAAAAGGCTTAGTCAAATCAATACTTAAAACCCGTTTCTTTTGTGATTGGTGTGGGCCGGACAAACTTTTCAGCCCGTTTTCCAGCTAAAGCACATCAAGGCCCAACCACTTTTACCCTACTTCCTTGTGATGACCAACACGTGGCGTCAGCTTGCTCGGATTGATGGCACGTGTGTTTTTACTGTACCTTTCACGTTCTCCCATGTTTTTACCGAGCCTATAAATACCTACCCATTCGTCATTTGTTTGAGTGTGTTTTTACTTCTTTCTCAGGTTTTCTTTCTCTCTACCAATCCGGATCTCTCTCTTCAGGTATCTTCTCTTCCTTTCCTGGTTACCTTTCCGGATCCATCCCTTATTCGTTATGGCAGACGAGAATCTTCCTGGGCCTTCCGGCTCAACTCGCTACGCTCCCAAGTTTGACATGCCTAAATATACGACTACTCTCAACGAGGCTTATGTTTAATATTTGGTGAAGACATATCATATTCCGGAAAGCTGCAACCCCCAAGTTGCTCCGGAAGGTATGACTATGGATCGTCTCCCTCAAAACCGTATAGGCTTATATGAGCAGTTCTTTAAACTATCCGGACTATGAGTCCCCTTCTCCACCTTCCTTTTGGCCGTTTTAAAAGACTTTGCCGTACATATCTCACAATTAGTTCCATTAGGGTTGAATCGTGTTATCACCTTTGAAGTTTACTGCTGAAGCCTCTCCATCGAACCTACTGCTCCTTTGTTTCGTCTTTACTATAGGCTTAGCAAACAAGGTCATTGGTTCTCTTTTGAAAAGAGGTCTGGAAAGGGTTCTCGCAAGCAGATTTTTCATGATACTCTCACTTGCTTGAAGAATTAGAAATGGAAGTTTTTTGTCATAGATCGCCGAGCTGTTCCAGACTTTATGTCATGGAGACATGTTGATTCGGACTTGAATGATTATGTTCCCCGAGATGGTTTTAATGAATCGGATGCTCTTCTTCTTGAAGAGCATGTTGTAGACTTGGCTGCCCTTCCGGAAGGGGTGTTGTATATGGCTGGTGTGTCACTGACTTGGGAGTGTCCGAGATTGTTGCCTCGTTTTTTGGATCCGGAAGGGAATGGTATTACCCTTATTTTCATTCTCTCACTTTCTATACTTTGTCTTTTTCCTTTTCATGGTTGTAAGTTTGTATTGCTTTCGTTGTGTCTTCTTTCTCTTCTTGCAGCTGTCACCATGTCTGAGTACCTAAGGTTTCCTATTACTGCTCCGTGCAAGATTACTAAGGGCGATCGCTTGACTGATGCCAACCGGATTACACCTCATGTTTCCGAGGCCCTTGCGGCCGGAGAGCGTTTGAGTGCTCCTACTACTGACCAAATTATTGCTATGAATGAGAGCGAGGCTGTCAAAGCCACTCGTGAGAAGAAGAGGCTAGCCGCTCTTCGCGCCGCAGAGGAGAAGAAGAGAAAGGAAAATAGTAGGGAACCGATGGGGAAACCAAAAGGGAAGAAGAAAGCTTCCGAGAAGGGTGGTTCTTCCGGTGCTACTACTAAAATGAGCAAAGCTGTCAGCGACCTTCATCGGAGTATGAAGCGTATGACTGAGAGGGCTGCGGCTTCTGATGGTTCAGCCAAGAGAAGAAAGGTAGATGCGGATGGGGGTGCGGATATTAATGAAGATGATATCCTCAATGAGGATCGTGTTCTCAGTCCTTCGCCTTTTAGGTCTGTTAATTTGAATATTAACGTGGATGATGACTCTCCCGGACCTACTGGCGACGGTTCGGAGAAGACACATGAGGAGGGGTCCAAAGGGGATGGGAAAGACACTGCCTCGGAACATACTAAGGAAAAGAGTCCCACTCTTGGCAATTCGTACTTGGATGGATCAAGCTCTAAAGGTGTTTTTTTTTACGATGTTGAGGAGCCTGTCAAGCAAAGGGATGGGAAAGGGGTTATGCATCCGGAGCATCATCATTCTACACGTAAGTACCTTCTTCCCCACGCTTTCCTCTTATCTTACTCATGCATATCATGTTATCTGCTTTTATTAGAAATTTATGTTTGTCCGAAACATGCGTGTTTACTGCGGAGGAGGGGGTGACTGGCCCAAGTGCTAGGTATGCTCCGAATTGGAGTATTAATGCTGCCAGCCGGGTGGATACCCCTTCGGAGTGTCGCGACCTAATGATGCATCTTATTCCTCCGGTTGTGCAACGAGAATTGAGCTCCTATCCCCCTTCCCTTGCCCTAAGCCGTAGCTGGTACCAACTTGCTCGGAGTACGATGGGAATGGTTGACTCCGTTCGCAGGTTGGAGGAAGAATCCCACGAGCAAGGCCATCTTATGGATTAGTGCGAAGAGTACAAAGTGCTTCTGCAGGCTTCTGATGTTAAGTTGTCGGAACAGATCCAAGCCAATTCTAAACTCTCCTCTCAACTTCAGAATGCCGAGAAGGTCTGTGCTGCTAGGGATTCGGAGCTGGCTGCCGCAATGGGCGAAAAGTTTGATTTGTCTGAGAGGCTTAAAGGTCGTGATGCCCGGATTGCTGATCTAGAAGCGACTTTGCATGTGGTGAATGCCGATAAAGACAGATATGCCGAGGAGATCAAAGCATTGAAAGCCGAGAAGGACGAGTTGTAAAGCAAGTGCAATACTTCTGAGACGGGAAGGTACAATGCTATCCGGACACTGCTTCCTGCTGTTGTTTCCAAGCTTCTGAACAGCCATGAGCATAAGAAGAACATAACAGACTGCTTTAACAAAGCTATTGAGGCTGGCTGGGCCGCAGGGATTAAGGTTTGGAGATCTGTTGAGGAGCAATTGGATGTCGTTGCTGCCACTCCGGGTTTTGATTTATATTGTGAGAAGAAAATATGGCTGATGGTTGATGCCCTTCCGAAGGCTAAATATCCCTATATCCAAGAGGTCGCCACCAACTTCTACTTGCCCATTGAGCGCTTGATGGAAACCGAACCTGCTCCGGCTCCTCCAAAGGTTGTGGACCCTTCGGCAGAGACCCTTAATGATGAAGACATGGTGTCCCTTCATGATGATGTCGATGCTTCTGGAAGCAAGGATACCCCCGCAGCCTGATTTGCTTATGATCCGTTTAAAACAACTGTTTCCAATCTTAACTCTATTCGGATGAATGTAATATTTGCACACTATTTTTATTTGTTGTTTCGGTTTTTTTTTATTTGGAAGATTGTAATAACTACATTGCTTTCGTACGTTGATCTTTATGTTTTGTTAAATATATACCTCTTTTATGATTCTTGTTTGTTTGAAAAGATAATTGCATACGAATAGGTCTCACCTTTCGGCTTAGGATTTAAAGCGAAAGTGAACAAGATTATATATAAACCTTCCGTTTCGGAGAGGACTTATTCAAACATAACCAAATTCTTCCCTTGCCGAAGGGAGAAAGAATTGGATGTGTGTGCCCTCCATTTCGGATGGGACTTATTCTAAAATAAACAGATTCTTCCCCTGTTTTAGGGAGAAAGAATTGGATACATATGCCTTCCGTTTTGGATAGGACTTATTCTGAAATAACCAAATTCTTCCCTTGTCGAAGGGAGAGAGAATTGGATGCGTATGCCTTCCGTTTCGGATAGGACTTATTCAGAAATAACCAAATTCTTCCCTTGTCGAAGGGAGAAAGAATTGGATGCGTATGCCTTCCGTTTCGGATAGGACTTATTCAGAAATAACCAAATTCTTCCCTTGTCGAAGGGAGAGAGAATTGGATGCGTATGCCTTCCGTTTCGGATAGGACTTATTCAAAAGTAACCAAATTCTTCCCTTGTCGAAGGGAGAGAGAATTGGATGCGTATGCCTTCCGTTTCGGATAGGACTTATTCTGAAATAACCAAATTCTTCCCTTGTCGAAGGGAGAGAGAATTGTGTTTCTATTGTTAGGGTGTGATTTAAGTGTAATGTCATATTATTCATGCCACTCATGATTGCTGCAAAGGTGCTTCCTCCTTTAGTAATGATGACGTATAGTCCCCATCCGGGTCAGGAACCCGGCCCACGGGTACTACCCGTATCCGACCCATCACAGATGGGTGGGAATAATGTCATTTAAGCTTATGGGCTTAAATGAACAGTAACCGCACACATGTGTGCGGCCCACGGCCCGGCGCAGCCGGTACAGGGTTGGACAGAATCATATTCTGTCTAGGAATAGGATTTACCCCAAAGAAGAGGATATTCACTCACCATAATTAGAAGATAACAATCATTCTAATTCTGGTACTTATCCTTTCCTTGGGGCCAAAGTATCAATGGCAGCCCACTAGGGTTTCACTGCCTATAAAAGGAACCCCCAAGGGTTCCACAAAGGTATTACATTCTGAACTCTCAACTCACATAAAACCCTAACCGATTACTTACTTTCACGCCGGAGTCTAATCGTGGGAAACACTCCCACGGTAAGCCTAACGCGTGTTATTTAGTGTGCAGGATCCCAACCAAATAGTTCACTTGGTGCAGGAGCCGGAGCCCAGCCAACCCGAATTAAGCCTAATTCGGGTCTAGCAAGGATCACCCAACTTTTGCATCAACAAGTTGGCGCCATCCGTGGGACCCATTACACTAAGCTAGAGCAAAACCTCATCTTGAATTCCCAATGACGAAGGGGCATCCGCAAGCTAATCCTAGGAACACGAATCCTGGAAATCGGGAGTCCCAAGGGGAAGGGATACTCATCCCCAATCAATCCCCTAGCCGCCCTGTAGGCGGACCTGGTAACCGTGGTGGTTTTCAGCCCTTGGGGGTGACGAGCACGATCTCCATAACACCCCCACCTACTTCAACCCTGGATAACCCTGATCCAGGGAGTGCGCCCAATCCTCCTAACAAGGAGCTGCGCAGACCATCAGTGGAGGAGGAAGTAGAAGTCCAACCACTCAGCGAGGAGGATCTCACTCGAGTTCTCACGCAGAACTTCGATAGGATCGTCCTAGGGATTGCATCAAGGTTGAATCTAGGGAGGAACCTCCAATCTAGACTCAACTTTGGCAACACCGGACCAATCACCTCTTCCCAAAATCAGAGGAAAAGGAAAGCCCAGCCCCAGGAGCAGAGCATCTGTGAGGAAACTCCTCAACCTAGGAATGTGTTCGAGCGCATAGGAGATCGCCTCATGCAGGAACTAACGCAGTCTCTAGAAGGGGGAGATAGGTCCGACGGTTCGCCCGTGCGACCAGATCGAGAGTTGGCCAAAGCCACCCGCCGCACAAGCGTGTGGGATAGGATGGACGCTGGGAAAAAGGCTCCCGGTTCGTCTTAAAAAAGTGGTCCTCACCCAAGAGATGGGGCACCACCCCCGTCTCCAGACCCATCAGGGGAGGACTCAAATGACCATCCGCCTAAGCGTCGCCGACCTAGGTGTACCCCTCCACCACCACCAAACAATGATGAGTATTATGGTGGCCCTTATTATCGAGATGCAGAAGCGGAGGATCTTTCCTGCCCGTGGTGTGAACCATGGGATGACCCTAGGCTCACCCGGCCATGGGCGGATCCCAGGGAAGACCCATTCAACCTCCGCATACGGAACTACTCCGAGGACACCAAACGTCGCATGCCGGCGTGTGTCAAGACCTATGATGGAACTCGTGATCCGGATGATCACCTCAAAATATTCGATACGCAGGCTAAAATTGAGCGATGGCCCATGCCTATATGGTGCCAAATGTTCAATTCAACTCTAATCGGCAATGCCCGTGACTAGTTTGAGGGACTCCCTCCACGAAGCATTGATAGTTTCACGGAACTACGCACTGCGTTCAAGAATAATTATACTCAGAGGAAGAAGTATAATAGGGATCCGGTCTCAGTGGCACCTGTCAAACAACGGTCGGGGGAGTCCACAGAAGCCTTCACTGAACGCTTCAATGATGAGTGCACGCGCACAAAAACAATGCCGGAACTCCTGAAAATCTCTGACTACATGAACGCCATAACAGACAGGGAATTGATCAGGCGTCTCAATGACAAGCGTCCAGAGAGATATGATGACCTCATGGAAAGGGTCAGAAATTTCATAGAGGGAGAAACAGCTGTTGCCGTGGCTTACCCATCCAGAGGAAATGGGTACCGGTCAAACGACCAGTCTCGGAGACAGTCGGGCGGTCAAGGCAATCAGAACAATAGCAAGGGCTCAGACTATAAGAGCCAGAACAAAGGAGGGCGGCCGGACGATAAGTTTACCCCCTAAAGATGTCCTACCGGGAGATCTTGCTGACGGAAGGGGCAAACTTTCCAAGGCCTCCCCCAATGACAACTCCGTCGGACCGTCGGCAAGGAAATCGCTTCTGCGAGTTCCATAATGACAAGGGCCATGGTACGGAGGAGTGTATCCAGCTCAAGAAGCACATTGAGTCACTGATCAAATCAGTTAAACTCAAGCACTTAGTTAAGGATTGGAAGGATGGAAAAGACAACAAGAAGTATGATAAGAAGGATCCCCAAAAGGACAAACCTTCGACCATATACATGATCCAATCTAGACAACGCCGCACGAGGCAGAAAGTTGGCCAAAAATTTTCACGCGGCAGGGAAATCTCATTCCCTCCCATCACAACAAGCGATGTGATTGATGCGCCTCTCACTATTGAGATAAGCATTGGAACACACAATGTTCGTCGCATGTATGTGGATGGAGGGTCGTCAGCAGAGGTACTGTATGAACACTGTTTTGTGCAGTTACGCCCAGAAATAAGAAGCCAATTAGTACCGGCCACAGCGCCGCTCACTGGCTTTAGTGGAGACACTATCTGGCCGATAGGGCAACTGCGTCTGCTTGTAACCATTGGGAATGAGGAACACCCCACTACGGCGTGGATGAACTTCATGGTGATACGCTCACATTCTCCATACAATGGGATCATAGGCAGACCAGGTATTCTGGCTATACGAGCGGTACCCTCCTCGGCACACGGAATGATCAAATTCCCTGTTGAGGGAGGAATCGTCACCATTTACAACAAAATCGTACCAGCATCCGAGTGTCATACCGTGACAACACCGACTCCACCTGTTCCACCCAAGGATGGATCACCACCTCCCAATTGGAAGGTGGCAATTCATCCTGACTACCCGGAACAGGAGATATCCATAGGGGGCGCTCTCGGATAACGGCAAAAGGGCCATGTGCTCTCTTTTAAGTGCAAACCTAGATGTATTCGCATGGGAGCCAAAGCATATGACAGGCGTGCCACGTGCGATAGCAGAACATAAGCTCCAGATCCGCCAGGGGTACCAACCCATCAAGCAAAAGAAGCGCAGCCAGGCGCCTGAGCGCAGCCGAGTGATATTGGAGGAAGTACGGAAACTAGTGGACGCAGGTATCATGCGCGAGGTATACTACCACGAGTGGTTATCCAATCCGTTCATGGTCAAAAAACATGACGGAAGTTGGCGCATGTGTGTGGATTTTACGGATTTGAACAAAGCCTGTCCACAGGATTGTTACCCGTTACCGGAAATCGACTGGAAGGTGGAATCCCTATGTGGATATCCCTTTACGTGCTTCTTAGACGCATATAAAGGATACCACCAGATCCAGATGGCGGAGGAGGATGCAGAAAAAACGGCGTTCCATACGAGCCAGGGCGTATATTGCTATACGAAAATGTCGTTTGGACTAAAGAACGCTGGTGCTACATACCAGCGGCTTGTGGACAAAGCTTTTGAATCACAGATAGGCCGCAACCTGGAAGTCTATATGGATGACTTAGTCATAAAAAGTCACACGGAGGATGCACTTCTTCGGGATGTCCAAGAGACATTCGACACACTGAGGAGGATTAACGTGAAGCTAAATCCAAAGAAATGCACGTTTGGGGCTACGGAGGGAATGTTCCTTGGATATATGATCGATCCAAACGGCATCAAACCTTGCACAGAGAAAACGGACGCAGTGATACAGCTGCCATCCCCTCAGACACGGAAGGAGGTGCCATCCTTAAATGGGAAACTGGCCGGGCTAAATAGGTTCCTATCCAAATCCGCAGAGAAGTCATTACCCTTATTTAAGACACTCAAGAAGTGCATTAGGAAGGGAGACTTCCGGTGGACGAAGGAAGCCGAGGAAGCTTTTGGCCAACTCAAGCAGCACCTTGCTTCTCTCCCTATGCTAGTAGCTCCCCGGCCAAAGGAGGAACTCATTATGTATCTCTCAGCCACTCATAGCGCAATAAGCGCGGTACTCATGACAGATAGAGATACAGTGCAAACTCCGGTCTACTTCATAAGTAGAACATTACAAGGGCCGGAGCTGAATTACTCCTCTATGGAAAAATTGGTGTTGGCACTAGTGTTTGCTACAAAGCGGTTGCGCCGATACTTTCAGGCGCACCCAATTGTAGTCATTACGGACCAACCCATCAAGCAGGTCATTTCTAGACCGGATGTGGCAGGGAGGCTACAAAAATGGAGCATCTTATTGGGGGAGCACAATATATCTTATAGGCCAAGGACGGCTGTGAAAGGCCAGATCTTGGCAGATTTCCTGATTGAGAAGCCGGATGAGGAAGGGCCAATCGTTAAACAAGACGAGACTCCAATAGAACCATGGGTGTTATTTACGGACGGATCTTCGTGTACGGATGGGTCCGGAGCTGGTCTCATCCTCACAAATCCGGAAGGAATGGAGTTCACGTACGCCCTCCGTTTTGAGTTCACGGCCACCAACAACGAAGCGGAATATGAAGCATTAATTGCGGGTTTAAAAATCGCCGCTAGAATGGGAGTCCGCAACCTTGAGGCCTACGTGGACTCACGGCTTGTTGCGAACCATATTCTAGGTGGATATGTGGCTAAGGAGGACAACATGGTCAGATACTTGGAAAAAGTCAAGTCACTAATCGCGGCTTTCAGCAAGTTTTCCATCAAGCAGGTGCCAAGAGGCGAGAACAAGAAGGCGGACGCTCTTAGCAAGATCGCATCCACAAGCTTCACTCACTTGTCCAAACAAGTCTTGGTGGAAATACTAAAGGAGAAATCTATAACAGAAGGGGAGGTCGCTACTATAGTTGAGGAGGATGGACCTACATGGATGACCCCGATCATCAACTATTTGACTAGTGAGACCCTTCCGGACGAGGAATAAGCAGCACGGCGCATCAGAAGGAAGTCGTAACACTTCGAACTCCGAGAAGGTATTCTTTATAAGCGCTCTTTCTTGCAGCTATGGTTGCGGTGTGTTGGACCACGACAGGCTACCTATGTAATCAGTGAAATACATGAAGGGTTGTGAGGCATGCACGCAGGTCCGCGATCCGTGGTAGCTAGAGCCTTACGGATAGGATATTACTGGCCTACCATGCACAGGGACGCGCTCGACATGATTCGCAAGTGTAGTGATTGCCAAGTGCATAGACCAGTGCCACGGCACCCGCAGCAGGAGCTTACACCTATCACGTCCCCATGGCCATTCTATAAATGCGGAATCGACATTGTAGGACCATTTCCTGTAGCTGCGGGGGGAGTTAAGTTCCTGATTGTCGCAATGGACTACTTCACACGATGGATAGAGGCCAAGGCAGTCAAATCCATCACAGGCAAGCAAGTTAAAAAGTTTGTTTGGGAGCATATTGTGTGCCGTTTTGGCCTACCAGGAGAGATCATCTCGGACAACGGTAAACAGTTCGCGGACAATCCATTCAAGGACTGGTGTGCATCATTGAATATCAAGCGGCGTTTCGCGTCTGTTAAGCATCCGCAGACAAATGTCCTTGTGGAACGAGCGAATAGAAGCTTGGGAAACGGCATCAAGGCACGTCTGGATGAGCGAAGTGCCAAATGGGTGGATGAGCTACCACATGTTCTATGGGCGCATAGGACTATGATCAAAACAGCCAACGGAGATACTCCATTTGCATTGGCCTACGGCACTGAAGCTGTTATACCAGCAGAAATAGGAATGCCTACCATCCGCACGGCGGAGGTTAATGTCGTCACAAACGACGAGCAGTTGCGAATCAATCTGGATCTGTTGGAAGAAAAAAGGGAGATAGAAGCCATCAATGAGGCTAAGTCCAAAGCTAAAATGAAGGCTTATTATGACGCCAAGGTCAAAGGTGTTTCTTTTCGACCAGGAGATTATGTCTATCGTGCTAACGAAGCAAGTCGAGCGGAGAATACAGGAAAGCTGGGCCCTAAGTGGGAAGGACCGTATGAAGTCACAGAAGCCTTGGGACGAGGCGCGTACAAGTTACGCGACATGGATGGCCGTGACCTGGAACGCACATGGAACATCTCCAATCTCAAAAGGTGCTATCTTTGAAAGCTACGGCTTCCGCATGGGTGCTTCGCTATATGTGGCTTTAATGAAGAACCATGCGTTCTATCTGTGTTTCTTCTTATGTTTTGTTTAGGTTCGTTTTTTTGTTTTTTAGGACTTATCATTCTTGTTTAAACAAAAAAAATGTAAACGTTCTAATAAAGTGCCGTGGTGCCTAGCTAGCTCCACGGCTGGTTTCGTGCAAATCATTTTTGAGATTTTTTGTCAGTCATATGAGTTGTAGTTGTTATTATAATATGTCATGTTTCATTCATATGCATTCATTCAAACACCGTACATGTACTATACGCCTCCAGGCGAGGTAAGAGGATTAAGTGAACCTACTAATTCAACTTGCCGCATAAGAGGGATGCAACCCCAGCAGCACGGATCATGTATCCTTACTAGACACCTTACTCACAAGACGTTGTGGTAAGTTTCGTATGACGTACTCACGCAGTACTCCGCATAATAAAGACGCACGTCGCATGTCTAGTAAATTATAGGCTTGTATGTATTTTCTTTTTTGTGTGTAAGACGTGGCATGTCATGCACTATTGGCGTACAATGATCAAACAAAATAAAAATACACAAGTTTCAAAATAAATAACAAAATGGCCGTGGTCATCACGGACTTACATATTAAAGACAGTCATTTCACATATGTCTTAGCCGTGTACATGCACGGACGAATAAAAATTACAAATGTTTACAACTGATAAATTACAAGGGGGGCAGGAATTCCCCTATGTCCTTCTTCCCTTCTTCAATCAGAGCACGGAGGACCTCCCCACGAGCATCCTTCCCATCCTGTGCCTTGACCGCAATCGCATCCAATGCTTCTACAAGCAGTTTTTCGCCTTTCATCGTTTTGGATGCGGAATCATAAGTGGCCAAGGTCAAAAGGGATGGGATCCGCAGTAAGCCGGGACATTATTGCCTCGTTTGGAGTGTCTCTAAGTGCCTCAAGCTCATCCAGGAGAGGGTGTTGGATTTCCGCCAAGGCATTCATCGACGCGGTCATATTATCCGCAGCTGAGGGATTATGGTAGGGATGTTGCATGATGTCTTCATTTTTGCCCATCAGTTCTGCAGCTTTGAGCAAACCTTCATGTCTACCACGGTCGATTCCATCAGATACGACCCCGGCGAACGCCTGCAGTAGGTGTGGAGCTTCCAGGGCCTTGCTTACGGCAAGTCGCATCCCTTGCCCAATCATCCACCTGCGTCCAGCTATGGCGGATAGCAGGGGAGGACATAGTCTTTCGGCACAACTTATGGCCATCTTGCTCAGCTCCTCATCTGCTGTGGCAGCTTGCTCTTCCAGATTGGACCACGCCTGTGTCAGCTCATCCTTCAGCGCATCGCGCTCTTGGGCGATGTTGAAGGATTGTACGGTCACGGCCTTGGTGGAAGCTTCGGCCGCAGACACCTGCATATAGAACTTTGAGTTATCACAAGGGTAATATATTCTTTTCTCTTGGGTCGGGTAAAAATCGAGGCACGAGTATATGTAGGAAAGTTTCGAAAGCATACCTTCTCGTTAGATGCGGCTATAAGGGCTTCGAGCTCGGCAATGCGCTTTTCTCGGCTGTCGGCGTGATGCGCTTTCTCTTTCACTGTAGCCTCGGCTGTTACCAACGCTGCTTGCAAGGACGCGATGGTCTTCTTGTTCTTCACAACCATTGCCTCACGACGAGCTATCTTTTTATCGGCCTGATTCACATTTGCAAGGGCCTTGATCAAGCGGCGTCTCAAAGCGGCTCCCACCGTCACTTGATGTGCGGACGACACGTCGAACTGCTCCAGAAGGGATTCATGATCTAACTCGTCTAAATCTTGTGCAAGGGCTGGCGGGGTGATGTGCTCAATGAATTCTGAACACTCAGATTCCGCCTCCAACCTTGTCAGGCTTGAGAGGTTCCATGCTAGGCGCAAGCTATCTTCTGGCCCTTCGGAGTGTGGTTCCTTGGCGTATGTCGCAGCGGGGGATGGGGGTCTGTTAGTTGGTGCGGGGGATGGATTCCTCTCCACTTCTTCCTCCTGTGCTACGGCTGACGGATTAGCCCTGTTATTGACATGGCAAATTTAGTCTAAGCATTATATATTTCACAAAGTATAGTGACACGACTAAATATTCGAAGGATACTTACGTGGTATCAATGGCAGGGTCTGGGCCAGTAGGAGCTATGGCGCTCACGGGCGTAACTCACAAGACTGGCTCTCCCATGTTCGGGGTGGAGTCGGCCTGAGCAGTCGCAGTACCACTCCCCTCTTGGTACTGCGGATGATCCTTCCTCAGTTTCTTTGGGGGAGCATTCACGGCCCCGGCCTCATCCCCTATCTTCTTTTCCACCCTCCTGGTGGTCTTTCTCTTCCTAGAAGTGAGCGGGGCGGACCCGGAAGCTTGAGTGGTGTCTTCGTTGGGATCATTTTCCTCTTCCTGGTGGGTCGCGGTCCCCTCCAACAGTAGTTCTCCACCATCTTCATTATGGAAGTCCAATGGGGATTTCTCAATGATGGGCTCTCCTTCATCTGATCTGGGCTCGGACGTCTCTTCGAGCGGCATGGTGCGTTCAGCGGTCGCCTCCAGCAGGGGGAGCTCATTCTCCTTCAGAGGCCGGAACCCTTCGGGCACCTTCATGGGGTCACCCTGGCGTATTAACCCGTGTAGGTTCATTTCTGCGGACATTTATAAGTATATGGGTTAGTAAGGCTCTACAAATATGCATGACATTTCACATTTACAAGGTATAAAGTAAACCTACCCTCTCCCTGTTCCGTCAGGAAGCACGGATATAGGTCATCCATCCCAAAATAGCGGCGACTTATCCCTACTAAGCACAGAAAGTGTTCCGGCAACCCTCTATGGAATTCTGTGCGGTGGGTATCTAGTATTTTTAAGTCTTTACTACTATAGTCTTTGGCTTTGGGCGGATAGTCTTTGGGTGCTTTGGTTTTGAGTACGAAAGGAGTAGGGAACACCTTCTCATCTACAAAGAAGTAATGGTCGTACCAGTTCTTAAGGGAGTCTAGAGGCTTCCTATACGTCATAGGGGCGTTCCCGGGTCGCTTTTTAAACGATAGCCACCCGTTCACTAGCTGAGGGAAGTAAAAAGCCCTAAAAAGGTTCACGGTTGGGGTTACTCCGCAGGTATGGCATGTAATTTCAAACTGGTTGATTTTACACGCCCCTATGCAGTGAAGCTGGGTTATGTGGAAGTCATAATACAATAGCAGGTCTACCAAGAATTTGGACAGGGGGATACGGTAGTTGGCCGAATCAAATAGGCGCGTGTACACGCCTATTTTCCCCGCCGATGCATCCGTAATCGCCTCACCTTCACCTGGATAGGTGGGGTGTACGCTTTCGAGTATGTAATACTTCGACAGAAAGTCGATGTATTTTTCTGCCGACATCACGTTAAGGACATCCGTGATAAGAGGGTTGTCCTTTACCATGTTTTATAAAAAGGTTTTGAAAGACGTGATGATCTAACCTGTGGCGGAGGAGATCCGTGGAATTGAAGGCAAAGTTTTGGAGGTAGAAGCTTGAAAATAACAATGGCGGAAGAAGGGGTGAATTGTGTGTGTAACAAACACACACACTAACTCTTATATAGGGTTGCCTCGGTTTCCGAGGTAACGTAGATGTTCGACACGTGTAGGCCACCACGCCTATCCAACGGATGGGATTTCTGACACTTCTGCAAAATCAGAGGGGGCCTACAGGTCACTTCTTGGCAGTTTTACGTGGCTCAATGGTGGGCATTGATGGTGCACTTTTGAATAAGTGTGACTGATAAGTTGACTACCATTAATGCGTTTATTCTTGTGTCGGGTTATGCGGTCTTACGTAAGACCATATTCAATGCTGCATTTAATTTATCTCAGCCGTTACGTGCGGCTGAGGTGCTATTCGAATAATATTCCTAAGGCGGGCCGCCACGTGCGGCCAAAGCAAAATTTTCAATACTTCTCATTCCCTAGGTCTTTCTTGGTATGTCCGGAGAGCACCTTGATAGTCTAGAGGTTACGCCTACAGCTGTAACAACTAGACTGGGGGGACATGATGACATATAGTCCCCAGCCGGGTCAGGAACCCGGCCCACGGGTACTACCCGTATCCGACCCATCACAGATGGGTGGGAATAATGTCATTTAAGCTTATGGGCTTAAATGAACAGTAACCGCACACATGTGTGCGGCCCACGGCCCGGCGCGGCCGGTACAGGGTTGGACAGAATCATATTCTGTCTAGGAATAGGATTTACCCCAAAGAAGAGGATATTCACTCACCATAATTAGAAGATAACAATCATTCTAATTCTGGTACTTATCCTTTCCTTGGGGCCAAAGTATCAGTGGCAGCCCACTAGGGTTTCACTGCGTATAAAAGGAACCCCCAAGGGTTCCACAAAGGTATTACATTTTGAACTCTCAACTCACATAAAACCCTAACCGATTACTTACTCTCACGCCGGAGTCTAATCGTGGGAAACACTCCCACGATAAGCCTAACGCATGTTGTTTAGTGTGCAGGATCCCAACCAAATAGTTCACTTGGTGCAGGAGCCGGAGCCCAGCCAACCCGAATTAAGCCTAATTCGGGTCTAGCAAGGATCACCCAACTTTTGCATCAACGAGTAACGAGAGAAAAAGCTTTTTCATTAAAAACAAAAGACATAACCTTTCCCTTCTAGAGGGAGTGAAGGTTGATACATTTCGAAATAAAATCTAGATAGAGTAATAAACTGGACTCTTCCCTTGCTGAAGGGAGAAAGAGCCGTTACAGAATAGGAATGCAATTACAAATAACACTTCCTAAGGTTCATTGCGTGCCACAACCTTGGGACTTCCTTGTCTTTCATAGTAAGGAGCTTGTATGAGCCATTCTGGTATGCTTCATTGACACGGTATGGGCCTTCCCATGTGGGAGCAAGTTTTCCTTCTTTCTGGACCCTGCTTGCTTCATTCTTTCGGAACACAAAGTCTCCCGGGCGGAATGCGACTGGACGAACTCGCTTGTTGTAGTAATGCTCCACCTTTGTCTTTTACTTCGCTTCCCGGATAGCTGCCATCTCTCTTCGTTCTTGTAATAGGTCCAAGTTTATGTGCAGGGCATCATCATTGTCCTTTTCATTGACCATCATTGTCCGATATGTGGACATTCCTATCTCAGCTGGAATGACTGCTTCGGACCCATACGTGAGGCTGAAAGGAGTTTCTCCATTACTTTGCTTCAGTGACGTCCGGTGAGCCCATAGTATGTGCGGTAGCTCCTCTGCCCGTCCATTCCTTTCTCGGCCCAGCCTTTTCTTAATGCCTTCCATGAGAGTCTTGTTAGCCCTTTCGACTAGACCATTTGCTTGTGGATGGGATACGGTTGTATTGATTTGCTTGATTTCCATGTCCGAACACCAGCTCTTGAATGGTTCATTGATGAATTGCTTAGCATTGTCTGTGACTATTATCTTTGGGATTCCGAATCGGCAAACAACATTGTCCCAAAAGAATTTCATTACTTCCTTTCCGGATATTTTCACCAAAGGCTTAGCCTCCATCCACTTGGTGAAATAATCAATGGCGACAATTATGTATTTCACATTTCCGGATGAGGCTAGTAATGGACCTAAAATGTCCATTCCCCATTGGTAAATTGGCCATGGTGCCATGATAGATTTCATCAATGTCTTTGGTAATCTTGCTACTGGTGCATGAATTTGGCATGAATCACATTTCTCTAGTTCCTCCCTTGCGTCTGTGTGCATGGTTGGCCAGTAATACCTCGATCTTAAAGCTTGTGCTACTATCGACCTTGGATTTAAATGCATGCTACACGAACCCATGCGTATCTCCCGAAGGACATAGTTGGCTTGCAACGGACCCACGCACCGAAGCATTGGTTCTAGGTACCCTTTCTTGAATAAGACCCCATCAACCATTTCATATTGGTGCAGCTTCAATCTTAAACATCGTGCCTCGTTCTTATCAGTTGGCCAGATTCCATCCCGGAGACATTTAATGATTGGAGTCATCCAATTGTCGCCCACTTCTTCCACTATGGTGTTTACTTCGTTCCGGTCAGTAGACCTTTCGTTTAAGACCTCCACCAAGACCTCTTTTGTTAGGTGGTCGAATGCCAACATTGCCAGTTTGCTTAGGACGTCAGCCTTCTGATTCTTACTCCTTGGTATGTTTATGATTGCAAAATGGGAAAACTTTGATATCAAAACCTTTGCTTCGGTTAAGTATTTTATCATTCTATCACAGCTTGCTTCGTATGTTCCGTTGATCTGGTTTGCTACCAACTTTGAGTCTACTCGGACCTCGATCCTTCCTACTTTCATCTGTATTGAAATTCTTAGACCTGCCAGAAGGGCTTCGTATTCTGCTTCATTGTTGGTGGTTTCAAAATTTAGTCGGAGGGCGTAAGTGAACTCGGTTCCGGTTGGGCTGATGAGGACCAATCCGGCTCCTGCACCTTGGGCACTGGATGCTCCGTCTGTAAAGAGGGTCCACGTTTCTGTTTCGTCCTTTCCCGGCTTCGGAGCAGGTACCTGGAAGAATTATTCTGCTGCCTGACCTATAGGTGCTTCGGTTAGGAAGTCTGCCAAAACTTGCCCTTTGATTACATTCCTTGGTTTGTATTCTATTTTGTAAGCCCCCAACTCAATTGTGTACTTAGCCAACTTTCCAGATGCATCTGCCTTGCTTAATATTTGCTTGATTGGTTGGTCTGTGATTACGTTTATCTCATGGCCTTCGAAATATCTCCTAAGTCTCCTTGATGCCTTTAGCAAGGCTAAAGCCAGTTTTTCCATAGGAGAATAGTTCTTTTCCGCATCACTAAGTGTTCGGCCAATATAATGAATCGGACATTATCTTCCATTCCTTTCAGTAAGCAATACTGCACTAATTGATTCTTGTGATGCTGCCAAGTACATGTACAGGGGTTCCTTTGGTATTAGAGTGGTAAAGGTTGGCAGGTTCATGATCAACTTCTTCATTTGCTGGAATGCCTCTTCCGCCTCCGCGGTCCATTTGTACTCATGCTTGTTCTCCTTTGTGATGTTCTTTAGTGTGTTAAAGAATGGGAGTGCCCTTTCAGCAGATCGTGATAAGAATCGGTTCAAAGCTGCTAACTTGCCACTCAACGATTGCATTTCCTTTCATGTCTTTGGTGATTGGATGTCAACAATGGCCCTAGTTTTCTTCGGATTGGCTTGTATACCTTTCGGAGTAATGATGTATCCCAGGAATTTGCCTTCTTCTACCCCAAACGAGCATTTAACCGGATTTAACTTCATGTTGATTTGTCTGAGGTTGTCAAAGGTTTCTGCCATGTCTGCTAACATGCTCCTTTCATCCTTACTCTTTATCACCATATCATCAATGTATGCCTCCATATTTATCCCTATCTGACTTTGAAAGGCTGAGTCAACCAGTCTCTGATATGTTGCTCCGGCATTTTTTAATCCGAAGGGCATCTTGGTGTAGCAGAAGGTGCCTTGATCCGTATAAAAGGCTGTCTTCTCTTCATCTTCCGGGGCCATTTGAATTTGATGGTAGCCCTTGTACGCGTCCAAGAAACACTTGAAGCGAGATTCTACTACGGATTCAATTTTTTCATCAATGTCCGGTGGTGAGTAGTAGTCCTTCGGACATGCTGAATTAAGATTTTTGAAATCTACGCACATCCTCCACGACCCATCACTCTTTTTGACCATGACCGGATTGGAGATGTAGTTGGGTATTTTACTGATCTAACTATTCCTGCCGCCACTAGTTCTTCCACTTCTTTGGTTACGGCCTTGCTCTTTTCGGATCCTAGCATTTGTCTTTTCTGACATACCGGGTCTAAGCTCTCATTGACATTCAAATTATGTTGCATGATTTGCCTCGGCACTCCTGTCATATCTGATGGTTCCCATGCGAAGACATCCAAGTTGTCTTTCAGAAGGTTCTTTAATGTTGTTTGGCAAGCTTCAGTTAATCCGCCACCAATAGTGGTAAGCTGTTCCGGATAAGCAGGGTTAATCATGATGCTCTCCGTACCGGATGGTAACTCAGCCGTCATGGTCTTATCTTTGGTTGTGGACGTTGGTGCTTGTCTTTTTGCTATCTGCCTGCATTCCGAGACGATGACTGATCGAGAGACTAGCGAAGCTACCCCTCTTGGAGTAGGAAACTTCATCATGGCATGGATGGTTGACGGAATGGCCCGGAGGATCCGGATGCCTGTTCTCCCTAGGATCACATTGTATGGTGACGGGGCGCTAATCACTACAAACTTCATGTGAGTTCTTCGAACTAAGCTATCTGATCCGAAACTGACTTCTAACTCGATCTTTCCTATCGGTTTGACTACTTCTCCAGCAAATATGACGAGATCAGTTTGCGTGTTCCTCAGCTTTGACTTGATGCTTGTTGGCAGCTTCTCGAAGCAGTGTTCGACCATAATATCCACCGATGCTCCCTCATCTACGTAAACTCGTCTTACCAAGTAACCTCCCAATTCGGCCTCTATGATAATTGGATCATCAGACATCTCATCTTCTTCCAATGGTGGAAAAGTGATTGGGGCTCTCATCCAACTTCTGGTTGCTTCTCTAGCTTTCCTTTTCTCTCTTTCCGGTAATGTCCGAACCATGTTTATAATCTTGTCTTGCCTTGGAGCCCCTTCCCTTCGATTATCTCGTCCTCTCTGGCGTACATCCCGGACAAGATGATTCAGCTTTCCTGATTCTAGGGCTAGCTCAATTTGCTTTCTTAGCTGGATGCAGTCGTTGGTAAAGTGCCCCTCATCCTGATGATAGTCACAATAACGATCCATGTTTCCACCTCTTGTTGGATTGTTCATTGGACGGGGAGGGGGTAGACGAAGCTGTGTTTCGGTTGCTAGGATTTCTTTTAGATTCTTTGTCAAGGAATTAACACTTAGGACCGGGGCCACTCTGTTTCGGTCATGATAATTGTTTCGGTTGTAATCATTCCTGTGATAATTGTCATTCCGAGGTGGTGGGTATGGTGCCCTGCTGTCTCTATCCCTGTTTCTGTTGTTGAAGAAATCTCTTCCCTTATATGCATCTCGACCATCATTTCTTCTATTGTTGTTCCAACCATGGTACTTTTGGTTGCGATCATCCCTTCTTTGGGTGGGAGGGTTGGGCTTTCGGTATGGCTCCGTTCCTTCTCCTTTTGGCAGCTCAGTGTTAGCGAATGCCTCCTCGGATCGAACAAAGTCATCCAACCTATCCATCATTTCGTCCACCGATTCAGGAACTTTGTCTGGGTACCTTTTTGCCAGCTCTGGACTTTTGACCGAATCCATAAATTCCGAAATCTTCATGACTTCTGGAACTCCATGGATAAGACCTACTTCGACTGTCCATCATTCTTTAAAATCTGTTAATGACTCATTTGCTTTTCTTACAATCTTGGTTATCTCATGTGGGCCTTTATGACATAGCTTTCGGATCGAGTATCTCTTGACAAATGTCTTCCTTAGCTCTGCCCATTCATCAATGCTGTCGGTATCAAGGCTTTCAAGCCATCCCCTGGCTCCCCCTTCTAACGTTTGCTGGAACATCATGCACCAAACCGGCATTGGCCATTCGCCCGAATTGGCTGCTCCGGTGAAGCGATTCAAATGATCCTCCGGATCTCCCGTTCCGTCATATGTTTTGACTGTGGCAGGCATCTTGTACTCGGGTCCAGAGAAGTCAATGATTCTTTGAGTGAGTGGGGATTTGACTGCTTCTGATAGGTGTGTAAACACCCATCCTTTTACCACTTAATTCTGGCTAAAACGAGACCAAAACACGTATTTAATATCATTTGTTTGGAATTATGCGTGGTTTTTGTGTTTATTGTGTTTTCAGAGCTAACCGGATGAATATTAAAGAAAACATGGGATTGCACGGGTTTTTATCGAAGAAAAAGACTCAAGACGAAGTCTATTGTCCAAGAGATACAAAAGATTTGAAGTCACTGGGCATATTTGACGATTTATCGAAGAAAAGGACCAAAGACGGAAGATTTACATAAGTCGAAGAAACTCAAGTCTATTAAACGAAGAAATTAAAAGACGAGTTGAATTTAATCGACGACAAATCCCGAATCAGAATCGAAAACGTCAAATTTTCTGAAAAGATGAGAAGACAAGAAGAACGGGAGAAAGCCCACTCACCAACCAAAGGGGACACCTATATAAAGGGTTCCCCTCACACACTTAGTGCCAGTTTTTAGTTTTTATTTTTCTCCACCTTTTTCTCCCTTTCTGTTTCGTAGCATCACCATCACCACTAGGGTGATTGGTGATTTTAATCTTTGTTCTTCAAATCTTATAATTTTAATCTTTGTTTTGTGATTGTTAAAACATTAATCATCAATACAAGTTCTTGTTTAATCTTTCCATTTCATCTTGTTCTTCATCATCATCTTTTATTTCAAGTTTTCAAGTTCTTATTTGATTGATTTGATCTTTAAAAGTTGTTGGGTTTTATGTTTTTATTGTTGGGATTTGTAGTTTATGGTTAATAGATGCTTAGTGATTAGTTTATTTAAGTTTTTGGTGAAAAACTTGGTGATTTTTGGATTAAAGTCGATTTCCTTGTTCTTCGGTATTAGTTACTGTATCTGAGATTCCCAGGTTCCGAATGAACTGAAAGTTCCGGACGAATCAAATCATCCGAGTGAACCAAAAAGTTCCGGGTGAACTAAAAAGTTCCGGATGAGCATAATCTTCCGAATGAGCATAAAAAGTTCTGGATGAAAGTGTTTTCTAAAAAAGTTCCGAATCAACTACTTTTGAAAAGTTCCAAATGAGTTTGTATTAGAAAAGTTCCGAGTCAGTTTTGAGTTCCGAATGAGTTTTTAAGTTCCGAATGAATTTTTTCTTAAAAAGTTCCGAATGAATCTAAATGTTCCGGATGAACCAAACTTCCGAATAAAGTTCCGGATGAACCTAACTTCCGAATAAAGTTCCGAGTAAAGTTCCGGGTGAAAGTTCCGAACCAACTTCCAACCCAATCTTCCGAACCAAGTTCCGGGTGAAGTTCCGAGTAAAGTTCCGAGTCAATCTTCCGGATAAACTTCCGCATGAAAGTTCCGAATCAAGGACATACTTCCGAATCAAGTTTCTTTTGAGTATTTCTAAGGTTTACTTTCTGAGGTTTACTTTCTGTTTCTTTATTTCATTTTTGCAATTTTAATTTTAATTTTAACTTTAATTTTAATTTTAATTTTAATATCAATTTTAATTTTAATTCAAGTTTTATTAATTCAAGTTTTATTAACTGCTATTATTATAATTGCTTTTAGATTTAAGTTTACATTTCCGTGCATTTAAACTTTTTAGTAGATTAGAAAACTAATCCCCCTTTTTAGTAACCAAGAACAATCATTCCACTTAGAACCGAGATCAATTCGAGAGGATATCGAGAGACATAAATTGAACCCATAGAAAAGCATAGTATCAAATGGCGCCGCTGCCGGCTCTTCTCGTTAAGATCAAAAGTTTTTTTGTGAGAACTTGGATTTTGGGATCCGTTCCCCGTGAACGTTACTTTTTCATAAAAAATTTCAAAACCACTAAAAAATATAAAATTTCAAAAATCCTAAAAAGTAAAAAACCTAAAAAACCAAAAATATTTTTGCTTTGTTTTTCTCTTGTTAGTTCTTTTGCAGGTGTATGCGCACTCGATCCACGTCCTATCAAGAGCCCGAGCCTCTCGATAACTTAGACATGGCCGGTGTACAAAACAACAACAACATACCACTAATAACATGATTTTTGTATGTTGAAAGTTCGTTTCTCGGTATCTTTTCGAATTGATTTCCGGTTAATTGTGTGAGATTAATTGTTCTTGGTGGAAAATAAAATGGTTTGGTATTCTATTCTACTTAAAAGGTAAATGCACAAAATAAAAACAATAAACTAAAAGCGATTAATTAATAAAAACAAAACAATATAAATAATAAAACGTGAATTTAAAACGAAACGATTAATAAAAATAAAACTAAAAGACGAAATTAATTATCGATTCGAAAATAAAGTTTACAAAATGAAAAAGGAGAGAATGAAACTAAAATGGTACTTTAAAGCTAAACGAGGCAAAACCTAAAGCGGGTACTAAATAAAAGATAAAACTTGAACTTTACGAAAAAATATTAATTTTAAAATTAGACAAAAAATTCAACTAAAAATACGTAACTTTCAGAAATGAAATCGGAACAACTTTCAGATAAAACTAGACAATTACGGAACAAAACTAATAAACAAGCAAGCAGGCAGGCTAGCTGCTGGAAGCAACCAGCCTGGCTGCTTAATTTTGGCGGGAAACGAGAGCTAAGCTAGCAAGCTAGCAGGTGGACATAAATTCTTTTATTCGGAAGTTATAAAACTTCCGATTCGGAACATTCAAAAACTTCTGATTCGGAACATTCAAAAACTTCTGATTCGGAACATTAAGAAAACTTCTGATTCGGAACATTAAAAACAAACTGATTCGGAACTTCTAAGAATCACTGATTCGGAACTTTTTCTAAAAAAAACTGATTCGGAACTTTTCAAAAAAAACTGATTCGGAACTTTTCAAAAAAACTGATTCGGAACTTTTCAAAAAAACTGATTCGGAACTTTTCAAAAAAAACTGATTCGGAACTTTTCAAAAAAACTGATTCGGAACTTTTCAAAAAAACTGATTCGGAACTTTTAAAAAAAAACTGATTCGGAACTTTTTCATACACACTGGTTCGGAACTTTTTCTGGGAAACAGTAAGTAAGAACGAAGAACAGGGAAAGAACATGAAGGCACGAATTTAATCAAAACTAACCAAGATTAACCAAAAGATTAACCCAAAACAACCACTAAGCATCAACTAACAATAATCAATCAAAGCAAATCATCAAAACTAACAAATATAACCAAATCAATCAAAACCCACTTGATCAAAATCATAAAAACTCAAGAACATGAACAATCAAATCAAAGAACAAATCAAACAAGAAAGGTAGAAGGAGATTAGCAATAAGATAAAGATTAACAACAATTAAAGGTAACTTACTTGGAATTAAAAGAGAATTAAAGGGGAGTTACATGAGAATTAAAGTGCATAAATTTAAGGAACAAGAATAATGAAAATGGGGAAGAGAGGCTTGTCAAGCCTCCAACAACTTTTACAAAATGGCTAGTAATGTGTATTTAAAGGGGAGGAAGGGATTAGTGGAAGGAAGCTTCCTCCCCTCTTTCCTCTTTTCCTTAATTGCGTCATTAGGTCCCTCCTTTCTTTAATCTTCTTAAATCTTGGACTATAATGACTTTGGCTCGGGATTTCTTTGAACTCGTCTTGTAATTCTTCAATAAATTATACTTGAGTTCTTCGGCTTTTGGTAAACTTCCGTCTTTTGACTTTTTCTTCGATAAATCTTCGGAATTGGTCTTGGACTTCCGTTCTTTTTCCACTCTTGATCTTTCGACTTCGTCTTTTGTCTTTTACTTCAATAAAAGCCCGTGAAAGCCGTGTTTTCTCCACTTTTCACCTTCTCGACCCTGAAACACAATAAAAACACAAACCACACATAATTCCGCCATTTACGACATAAAATATACGTTTAGGTCCCGTTTTAATATAATTAAGTGGTGGAAAAGATGGGTGTTTTCACACCCATCAAATCCCCTACACTTAACCATTGCAATGCCCTCATGCAATGCTTAGTGATAAAGCAAGGTTTACACTTTCCATCATAATCAACCTACCTTGGCCTTTATTAAACAACTAAAGAAAAGATAGAAAATAACAAGATGCAACAAGGAAGAAACATGTAAAGAAATCTAAGGCTTACACTAGGGCTTGTGTGTCATGAATGTTTATCACCCTCAAGTTTCACGTTCCCCATGCCAAGCTTAAAAACAAGATCATTGTTAGTGCAAGTTAGCATAACAAACATTTACTCATGCGGTTCAATTAATCACTTAAACTCCCTTATTCCTATGGGTATCTCTTATGTTTTATTGATGTCTTGAATGATCACGAGGATGCATTGTTGACTTATTTCGATAATTTATTAAGGCTGAAAGCAAAGTAGGACGATTTGATCAATAGTTAGCTAAAGGACAAAATCTCTTAAAACTGCTTCTCGGGGTATCAAAAAGTTCATATCTTGGCATAACTTGGTTCACGATTTGAGACCTTTCTCGGGCCGATATTTGGCATGTACTTCATACTTCATATCTTCGAGAGACGTTCTTGAGATAATGGTCTTCTCATCATAATAGAGTTTCTTCACTTGGAGACTTTTGAGGGGTACTCCAACTTTGTTGACCACGACTTCATGATTATTTCTTCAATCTCTATTTGGGATTTCGAGATACAACGATCCGCCTCCTTTTCGGACTTGGATCTATTTATCCTCATACCTTGTTAGGGTCTTTTCGGATAGACTTCTCCATGATCTTTATGGGAGTTGATTGATTTTCGTCGTGAGTCTTGATCCTTCATATTGACTTTGGGAATAATGCTTTTCACATCACCTTGGATCTTCAGCAATAAAATGGAATCCTCATGCCTTGTTAGGGCCTTTTCGGACTCGCCAATCTTCGCGCCCCGCTTCATAAGTTATGCCTTGGCTATGAACTCTCGTCATTACCGAGCAACTTTTAAACGATCTTGGGCTAGAAGCTAAGTAACTTTTCAAATCATACGACCTTACTTATTGCAGATAATTTCTTAGCAAGTGATGGGAGAAAAAGATCATAATTAACTCACATAAGTTAATGAGAGAATACCAAACTTGTAACCAACTCTATCATTTCTCGTTCTCCACAATTTAAAATCTCAAGGAATGAGACTCGTGGATGCTTAGCCTAATAAACCAATTAAGGTCTACATGGTTAAGGATACTAGCTAGAGTGAACTTGGATAAGTAAACTCGGGTTGAGTCAAAATATTCACAACGGGCCTAATATATCTAAGATATCTAAACTTGCTAAAACCATTTTATTAAAATAAGAGAAAAGTAGCAAAAATAAAGGGAACTACAACTAGGCCAAAATAGATTAAGAATTTTGAAAAATGTCGAAAAATTGATTTTCCGGTTAAAATAAGGGCAAATACAAGGAAAAGGCCACTTAACTTCGATAGAAGTCCCCCTACACTTAATATAAACATTGTCCTCAATGTTTAAGCATGTGGGAGTAAACTCCCCTACACTTAGGACATTGTGCACTTTGTTTAAATCTCGTTAAGGAAGAGACAACTAAAGAGATTCCTATTTTAATATTGAGAAATATAAAATAGTGAATCTAAAAGAGTTTAGGATAGAACCGGGAAGAAGGGAATACGGAATCACGGTTCGTCAAAAGTCCTCAAGAGTGTATCTTTGAAGCTCTAATCCCTGCAATGATAAGAAAGAAAACAAGAAACACCAACGGGGCTCCCCCCTACACTTATGGTGAAATAAGATAGATAATTGGGTTGCCTCACAAAAAGCGCTTGTTTTTGTTGACCGAGTCACGAGCCTGACTCGTCCCCAAATTAAATGGTCCATGGGGAAACCTCGAATGTGATACCGGGATCAAAGACCTTGTCCTCGTTCCCGGTTGACATCAACAAAGGAGAGGCGGGGGGATAAGTCTTGAAAGGGAGAAATGTCCTTTCAACATACGTATAGCATGTAAATTCAAGATCCACGGGAGGTGGGTTGGGTATAGTAAGTACATTGTCCTCCCCCAAAGACAATGGATGCTGAGCAAACGGCAAAGCCGTATTGTTATCAATCATAGCATAATCAATGGCACCTCCCGGGTGCAAGCACTCATCCTCCGTGATAGTGGCTAAAAGGGAGGATGGAAGGTGCTCGGGAGGGGGACTTGGGTCAATATTTTCCTGCGGCAAATTATCAAAAATAATGTCCCCCTCCGTGTCAGAGTCATCAATACCTGGAGGGATGGAGTGGATATCGATTTCTTCTAGCAATAGGTCATTATCTTCAACGGGAGGAATAGATGGAGGTAAAGACTTGGAAGAAGAAGTCAACGCTTCGATTTGAGCAATAAGAAGTTGCACTTTCCGTAATCCATCGCGAAGAAGCACGTCTTCCACCTCATCCACAAGATCATGTTCATCGGTGAACTGCTCGTAAACCGGAGAGAATAAATCGTCATCGTCTGCATCTCCCGGTGGAGATTGAGAAATTTCAAAAGTGAAATTCTCATAGTAGAGAGAAGAATCGTCATCACTAGGATCGACCTCTTCCGTAAGAGCAACGTCGTCCTCATGCACCATAGCAGGTAAGTCACAAACCTCATCATCCAATACTTTGGCGAGACCAACATCACTATGCTCATTCAACGAATCTAGATCCTTAGACGTAGAAGGAACATCGAGAGTAGGAGCAGTAACTTTAGAAGATGAGTTGAAAGTGCATACAGCATCATCGTCATCATCATAATAGTATTGATGCACAAGCGGAGGGGTATAATCACTAAGATTAGATACTTGCTCTAGTCGCTTTTCCTCGTCCCTAAGTTCTTTAAGCAAAACAACGACCTCTTGAAGTTGCAAAACAAAGGAGTGTGTTTCTTCATTCAAGGTAGTGAGTTGTGGGTCAAGATGAATTTGCTGAGAGGATTGATGATTGAGGGTGTGATGTGGGGGCTCATAGTCTTGAAAACCTGAATTATAGCAAGGTTGTGGCTCATAGTTGTTCATCGGTTGGGAATAATTAGAAACCGGGTTTGGTTCATAATAATCCATAGGTGAAGAAAACTGAGGACACGGATTTGGCTCATAACAATTCAGTGGTTGACAATAATAGGTATCGTGAGGACCCCCACAGTTGTTGCAAACCGGGTATGGAGAAAAATCAAGTGCGTCTTGTGGATAGCTATTATCATTGTCATAATTGTACCCCGGTTCTTGCCCGTGACCATACGGGTATCGAATCGGGCACGAAACATGCCAATGAGAATCGCTTCCACAATAGATGCACGGGGGAACATGAGGTAGGTTCAAAAAGTACGAATTAGTCGAGTTGCACAAAGGACAAAATCCGGATTGTGTGTAGTCGATATCGTTTCCGCACCGCTCACATGTACACCATTGACAAGAGTTGTTCCCAGATAATTGTTTCCCACACCGGACGCAAAGGACATAAAAATCCATAAAGAAAGATAGATAAGCAAGAAGAATATTTTTGGTGCAAAACTTTGAAAAAGAAATGCTTTTTATGATTTTTCAAATGTTTTTGGATTTTTGAAAATTTTGACAAGAAAAATAACGTTCACAAGTGAACGGATCCCAAAAGCCAACGCTTCACTCACAAAAAACCTTCGATCTTCACGAAAAGAGCCGGCAGCGGCGCCATTTTAATAACATGATTTTTGTATGTTGAAAGTTCGTTTCTCGGTATCTTTTCGAATTGATTTCCGGTTAATTGTGTGAGATTAATTGTTCTTGGTGGAAAATAAAATGGTTTGGTATTCTATTCTACTTAAAAGGTAAATGCACAAAATAAAAACAATAAACTAAAAGCGATTAATTAATAAAAACAAAACAATATAAATAATAAAACGTGAATTTAAAACGAAACGATTAATAAAAATAAAACTAAAAGACGAAATTAATTATCGATTCGAAAATAAAGTTTACAAAATGAAAAAGGAGAGAATGAAACTAAAATGGTACTTTAAAGCTAAACGAGGCAAAACCTAAAGCGGGTACTAAATAAAAGATAAAACTTGAACTTTACGAAAAAATATTAATTTTAAAATTAGACAAAAAATTCAACTAAAAATACGTAACTTTCAGAAATGAAATCGGAACAACTTTCAGATAAAACTAGACAATTACGGAACAAAACTAATAAACAAGCAAGCAGGCAGGCTAGCTGCTGGAAGCAACCAGCCTGGCTGCTTAATTTTGGCGGGAAACGAGAGCTAAGCTAGCAAGCTAGCAGGTGGACATAAATTCTTTTATTCGGAAGTTATAAAACTTCCGATTCGGAACATTCAAAAACTTCTGATTCGGAACATTCAAAAACTTCTGATTCGGAACATTAAGAAAACTTCTGATTCGGAACATTAAAAACAAACTGATTCGGAACTTCTAAGAATCACTGATTCGGAACTTTTTCTAAAAAAAACTGATTCGGAACTTTTCAAAAAAAACTGATTCGGAACTTTTCAAAAAAACTGATTCGGAACTTTTCAAAAAAACTGATTCGGAACTTTTCAAAAAAAACTGATTCGGAACTTTTCAAAAAAACTGATTCGGAACTTTTCAAAAAAACTGATTCGGAACTTTTAAAAAAAAACTGATTCGGAACTTTTTCATACACACTGGTTCGGAACTTTTTCTGGGAAACAGTAAGTAAGAACGAAGAACAGGGAAAGAACATGAAGGCACGAATTTAATCAAAACTAACCAAGATTAACCAAAAGATTAACCCAAAACAACCACTAAGCATCAACTAACAATAATCAATCAAAGCAAATCATCAAAACTAACAAATATAACCAAATCAATCAAAACCCACTTGATCAAAATCATAAAAACTCAAGAACATGAACAATCAAATCAAAGAACAAATCAAACAAGAAAGGTAGAAGGAGATTAGCAATAAGATAAAGATTAACAACAATTAAAGGTAACTTACTTGGAATTAAAAGAGAATTAAAGGGGAGTTACATGAGAATTAAAGTGCATAAATTTAAGGAACAAGAATAATGAAAATGGGGAAGAGAGGCTTGTCAAGCCTCCAACAACTTTTACAAAATGGCTAGTAATGTGTATTTAAAGGGGAGGAAGGGATTAGTGGAAGGAAGCTTCCTCCCCTCTTTCCTCTTTTCCTTAATTGCGTCATTAGGTCCCTCCTTTCTTTAATCTTCTTAAATCTTGGACTATAATGACTTTGGCTCGGGATTTCTTTGAACTCGTCTTGTAATTCTTCAATAAATTATACTTGAGTTCTTCGGCTTTTGGTAAACTTCCGTCTTTTGACTTTTTCTTCGATAAATCTTCGGAATTGGTCTTGGACTTCCGTTCTTTTTCCACTCTTGATCTTTCGACTTCGTCTTTTGTCTTTTACTTCAATAAAAGCCCGTGAAAGCCGTGTTTTCTCCACTTTTCACCTTCTCGACCCTGAAACACAATAAAAACACAAACCACACATAATTCCGCCATTTACGACATAAAATATACGTTTAGGTCCCGTTTTAATATAATTAAGTGGTGGAAAAGATGGGTGTTTTCACACCCATCAACCACCTCCAAACAATAATAATAACAACAACAATGAGCCTCAACCGGATAATCGCCCGATGATTGAACTGCTGCAAGCTCATGTATATGGCAACACTGATCCAATTGTCATACCTCCAATTGCCGCCAACAACTTTGAGCTAAAATCAGGCTTTATCCAGATGGTCTCTGCTCAACCATTCTTGGGACGTACCATTGATGACCCACATGACCATATCAAGAGATTCTTGCAACTCACCAACACGGTCAAATTTAATGGTGTTCCACAAGAGGTTATCAGGTTACAACTTTTTCCCTTTTCTTTAGAGGGACAAGCCCGGCATTGGCTTGCTAAGGAACCGCCACAGAGTATTCTCTCGTGGACGGATTTGGAGACTAAGTTTATCAATTACTTTTTCCCACCCTCTCGTACTACCGCTTTGCGGAATGAAATCATAAATTTTGAACAAAAGTACGATGAGTCGTTCAGTGAATCTTGGGATCGTTTTAAAGATCTTTTAAGAAAATGCCCACAACATGGTTTTACCAAAGTACATCAAATTAATACTTTTTACAATGGTTTAACCATGAGTGACCAAGATTCACTAAACAGTGCCTCGGGGGGTAATCTTTTGGCTAAGACTTCCAATGCTGCTTGGGATATCATTGAGAATAAGTCTCGTGTGCAAACCAAGAGTGTTCGGACCAATGTCGCTAGTGCTAGCACTAGTGACAGCGACAAGCGACTGGACAAAATCACTACGCTTCTTGAATCGCTTGTTACCCACACCGTCAGCAACACCAACAGCATCAACGCTAGAAATGCTAAAGACGCTTAAGTCAATGCTGTTAGCCAACCATGCGAGATATGCGGTGGTCCTCACTCTTACACCACTTTTACCGCCACCCAAGACTACCCTGCTGAGAACGTGAATGCAGCTTATGGCACCTATCCTCCACCTGCTTATCAAGCTAGACCTCAAGGTGACCGTAACTTGCCTAGCTACCGCTCTAACAATTATCTTTCCCCACCCGGTTTTCCTCCAAACAACCCAAACCAACAACAAAACCTCAATCGCCCTCCTCAACAACAACAACAACCTCGTACACCATACATCCCTCCTCACAAGCAGCAACAACCACCTCAACGAAACAACCAAGTATACCAGTAACCTGCTTATCAACAACCCGCATACAATGCTCCTCCCATCCAACCCACCGCTCTTCACCAAGAAGTGGAAACTTATATGAGGACTAACGATGTGATAGTGGGAAATATTCAAAGAGAAGTGCTCAACCTTAAAGCAGACTTGGTCAAACAAGGGAACGATTTGAGAGCCGACATGAGAAATACGTTGGATAGTCAAACGAATGACTTGAAGAACATGATGGCTAGTTTCTTCCAAGGTAGTCAACCCTCTTCTTCGGGTACTCTTCCGAGTAACACCATTGCGAATCCAAGAGGGGAGATGAAAGGAATCACCACTCGCAGTGGCAAAGGTACCAAGGAACCCGAGCTTCCTATACCTCCACCGGTGGTTGTGACTAAGGAGAACGAGTCACCTGCTACTATTCCTCATCCTTCTACTTCCCCAATTTCTCCGCCTCCTTCGCCTTCTACCCCTATTTCCCCACCACCCGTGGTTGTGAGTGATCCTATTCCCCTAAAGCCTTCTTTTTCATCCAATATACCTTATCCTTCAAGGTTGAGGAAAGAGAAGCAAAAGAGCAAGGATGATATTCAAGTTTCAAACTTTCTCAAAATGTTTAAACAATTGAATTTTAACATCTCCTTTGCCGAGGCTCTCGCTCACATGCCCAAATACGCTAAGATGTTTAAAGATCTTCTAAACGACAAGGAGAAGCTTCTTGATATTTCCAACACCCAACTTAATGAGAATTGCTCTACAGTGCTCTTAAGGAAATTGCCAACCAAACTTGGTGATCCGGGTCGTTTCCTAATCCCTTGCAACTTCCCGGGAGTAGAGAATTGCATGACCCTAGCCGATCTAGGTGCCAGTATTAATCTAATTCCTCTAAGCGTTTGGAAGCAATTATCTCTCCCTGAGCTAGTCCCCACCAAAATGACTTTGGAATTAGCTAATCGTACGGTTGCTTATCCAGTGGGGATAGCCGAAGACATCTTTGTAGGAGTCGACAAATTCACTTTTCCTGCTGATTTCGTCGTTGTTGACTACGACATGGACCCTCGTGTGCCATTGATCGTTGGTCGTCCATTCCTGAGGACCGGTCGCACTCTAATCGATGTTGAAGCCGGTGAGCTTATCATGAGAGTGGGTGACGATACGATCGTCTTCAACATGGGAAAGCTTTCTAAACAACCTTATTCATACGAGAGTGTTAATTGTATTGACGTTCTTGATGAGGCTTGTGAAGAACACTTCAAAGATGCTTGTAAAAGTATTCCTACCTCTCTTTCCAATGTTAAGACCGTTTCCTCTATCGACTCATCACTATCTCTATTTGGAGAAAGTGATTTCCTTTGGAAAGACTTGGAAGCTACCATGGGAGATGTGAATTTAGATCATGACGATTCTATCACCAATTGGGATGAAGATCTCTGCCTCATTGAAAACCTTCTCAAAGAAGACAATCTTTCTCCTCTATCTCCGACGGTTACTGCTATTGATCCTCCTTCTCCTAAAGAGGTGACTAATGATGATCCATCGTTAGTTTCAGCATCTATTGAGGATCCTCCCACTCTTGAGCTTAAGGACCTACCTCCTCATCTTGAGTACGTTTTCCTTGAAGACAACGAGAAGTTGCCCGTCATCATCGCAAAGGACCTAAAAGAAGAAGAAAAAGCCCGACTTGTCGCCGTGTTGAAGAAGCATAAAACGGCTATCGCTTGGAAAATCTCCGACATTCGTGGAATTGATCCTCACTTCTGCACACACAAAATTCTCATGGAGGACAACTTTAAGCCCACAATTCAAAGCCAACGAAGGGTGAATCCAAAAATCTATGAAGTCATCAAAACAGAGGTTATCAAACTTCTTGATGCGGGTATGATTTACCCTATTTCGGATTCACCATGGGTTAGTCCAATCCATTGTGTGCCTAAGAAAGGTGGCATCACCGTTGTGCCTAATGCAAACAACGAGCTGATTCCTACCCGTCTCGTCACTGGGTGGAGAGTTTGTATAGACTACCGCAAACTCAATGATGCCACGAGAAAGGATCATTTCCCTCTACCTTTTATGGACCAAATGCTTGAACGTTTAGCGGGTAATGAATATTACTGCTTTCTTGATGGTTTCTCGGGTTATTTTCAAATACCCATCGATCCCCAAGATCAAGAGAAGACAACATTCACTTGTCCCTATGGCACATTTGCTTACAAAAGAATGCCTTTTGGCTTATGTAATGCCCCCGGGACTTTCCAAAGGTGCATGTTGGCTATCTTCCATGACATGGCTGAACAAACCATGGAAGTCTTCATGGATGATTTCTCGGTCTTTGGGGATTCCTTCTCTTCTTGCCTTGCCAATTTGGAACGTATGCTTAAGCGGTGTGAAGACACTCGCCTTGTTCTGAATTGGGAAAAATGCCATTTTATGGTAAAAGAAGGCATTGTGCTAGGACACAAAATCTCTAAAGCCGGTCTTGAAGTCGACCGTGCTAAAGTAGATGTCATAGCCAAATTACCTCCACCTTCAACCGTGAAGGGTGTGAGAAGCTTTCTGGGTCATGCGGGCTTCTATCGTCGTTTCATTCAAGATTTCTCTATAATCGCTCGCCCGATGACCCACCTCTTGGAAAAAGATACTCCTTTTATCTTTTCCAAAGAGTGTCTTGAAGCCTTCAACTTGCTTAAGGATAAGCTTACTAAGGCACCCGTCTTAGTTACCCCTAATTGGGAGCTGCATTTCGAGTTGATGTGTGATGCTAGCGACTTTGCTATTGGTGTGGTTTTGGGCCAACGAGTGAATAAACACTTCCAACCAATCCACTATGCTAGCAAGACAATGACGGGGGCACAATTGCATTATACGACAACCGAAAAAGAGCTTTTAGCTGTTGTCTATGCTTTTGAAAAGTTCTGCCCCTTTCTTGTCCTTTCCACCACAATCGTATATACGGACCATTCCGCGTTGAAGTACTTGATGACCAAGCATGATTCTAAGCCAAGACTTCTTCGCTGGGTTTTACTCCTTCAAGAATTCAACATTGAAATTCGTGACAAGAAGGGAGCCGAAAACCTGGCCGCGGATCATCTGAGCAGACTTGAGGATCCATATCAAGGGGATCATCCGAACAAAGAGATCAATGACTCTTTCCCCCTTGAGACCTTAATGTCTATAGATCTCAATCTCGATGGCACCCCGTGGTTTGCGGATATTGCAAACTACTTAGCGGGTGGTGTTCTCATCCAAGGGTTAACATCCCAACAAAAAAAGAAGTTCTTGAACGATGTTAAGACTTACTTTTGGGATGACCCTTTTCTATTCAAACAATGCGCTGACTTGATTATTCGCCGATGTGTTGACGGACAGGCCGCTTTGGACATTCTCCAGGCTTGCCACAAAGGACCCACCGGTGGTCACTTTGGTCCCAACTACACTGCCAAAAAAGTGTTTGATTCGGGATTCTATTGGCCCACCATTTACCGTGATGCTCACGAGATGGTTAAACATTGTGATTCTTGCCAAAAATAAGGCAATATCACACATAAAGATGATATGCCTCAAAATTTCATACAAGAATGTGAAATCTTTGATGTATGGGGCATCGACTTTATGGGGCCATTCCCTTCTTCTAAAGGAAACAGATACATCCTTGTCGCTGTTGACTACGTTTCCAAATGGGTTGAAGCCAAGGCTTTACCCACTAACGACGCGAGGGTGGTTTGTAAATTCTTGAAACAACTGTTTTCTCGATTCGGTGTTCCTCGTGCTATTATCAGTGACCGCGGGACTCATTTTTGCAACGATCATTTTGCAAGAGTCATGGCGAAGTATGGTGTCAATCACCGTCTTTCCACCGCTTATCATCCTCAAACCAACGGTCAAGCCGAGATATCCAACCGTGGATTGAAGAGAATTTTGGAACGTACTGTGGGAGAGCATCGCGCCGCGTGGGCCGATAAGTTAGATGATGCTCTGTGGGCTTTCCGTACTGCTTACAAGACCCCGATCGGCTGTACGCCCTATCGTCTTGTGTACGGGAAAGCTTGCCACCTCCCTATCGAGCTGGAACATAAGGCATACTGGGCCTTGAAGTGGGCTAACTTCGACATCAACAAAGCCGGTGATTTTCGCAAGATTCAACTCAACGAGCTACAAGAATTGAGGAATCAAGCTTACGAGAACTCATTGATCTACAAGGAGAAGACCAAGATGATCCACGATGCTAAAATCAAGAACCGAGAGTTCCACGTTGGTGATCAAGTCTTACTCTTTAACTCTCGGTTGAAGATCTTCTCAGGCAAGTTGAAGAGCCGCTGGTCTGGTCCATTCACCATCGCCAATGTTTTTCCCTATGGCACCATTGAGCTTTCTCAGCCAAATGGGCCCAACTTCAAGGTGAATGGCCAGCGTTTGAAATTGTACTTTGGTGAGGACATCTCTCAAGAGATGATTCCATCCCTCACCACGTTTCCCATGAACTAATTTTGGGTCGAGTCAGGCTCGTGACTCGGTTATCAAAAACAAGCGCTCCTCGGGAGGCAGCCCGAGTATCTATCCTTTTATGTTTTCACCCCCTAAGTGTAGGGGGGCCTCTATAGGTGTTTGTCTGTGTGTGGTGATGTGATTACAGGGATTAGTGCACTCTTGGAACCTACGAAGAACCGTGCTCCCGTGTTATCCGAAATCCGGTTCTATCTCTCAACTATCGTGATTCAATTTTCTTCATACTCACATTTGAAATTGATCACTTTAGTCGTCTCTTCCTTAACTCGAGTTAACCAACGTGCACAATGTCATAAGTGTAGGGAAAACTTTTCCCACATGCTTAAACATTGAGGGCAATGTTTATCTTAAGTGTAGGGGGGACTTCTATCGAAGTTTTAAGTGGACTTTTCCATGAAAATGCCTTCATTTAACCGGAAAATCATCTTTTTCAACATTTTTAAAATTTTTTTTATTAACTTTGGCCATTTTGTCGTAATTTTTAATTTTTTATCGTTGCTTTCATATGTATATATCCCGCAATAAAGTCAGAAATATTAATAAAATGGTGTAGCTAGTTGAGAAATCTTTGACATATTAGGCCCGTTGCGTTTATTTTGACTCAACCCGAATAGACTTATCCAAGTTTATTCTAGCTAGTATCCTTAACCATGTAGACCTTAATTGGTTTATTAGGCTAAGTGTCCACGAGTCTCATTACTTGAGATTTTAAATTGTGGAGGACGAGAAATGATAGAATCAATTATAAGTCGGTATTCTTGCATAAGCTCACTTGGTGTAATTATTTGCCTATTCTCCCATCACTTGCTAATAAATTATCTGCAATAAGTAAGGTCGTACGATTTGAAAAGTTACTTAGCTTCTAGCCCAAGATCGTTTAAAAGTTGCTCGGTAATGATAAGAGTTCATAGCCAAGGCATAACTTATGAAGCGGGGCGCGAAGATTGGCGAGTCCGAAAAGGCCCTAACAAGGCATGAGGATTCCATTTTATTGCTAAAGATCCAAAGTGATGTGAAAAGAATTATTCCCAAAGTCAATATAAAGGATCAAGACTCACGACGAAAAGCAATCAACTCCCATAAAGATGATGGAGAAGTCTATCCGAAAAGACCCTAACAAGGTATGAGGATAAATAGATCCAAGTCCGAAAAGGAGGCGGATCGTTGTATCTCAAAATCCCAAATAGAGACTGAAGAAATAATCATGAAGTCGTGGTCAACAAAGTTGGAGTACCTCTCAAAAGTCTCCAAGTGAAGAAACTCTATGAACGATGATAAGACCATTATCTCAAGCACGTCTCTCAAGATATGAAGTATGAAGTACATGCCAAATATCGGCCCGAGAAAGGTCTCAAATCGTGAACCGAGTTATGCCAAGATATGAACTTTTTGATATCCTGAGAAGCAGTTTTAAGAGATTTTGTCCTTTAGCTAACTATTGATCAAATCGTCCTACTTTGCTTTCAGCCTAAATAAACTATCGAAATAAGTCCAAAAATGCATCTTCATGATCATTCTAAGACAAAAATAAAATATAAGAGATACACCTAGGAATAAGGGAGTTTAAGCATATAATTAAGCCATGTGTGTAAGTGTTTGATTTACTAACTTATAATAACAATGATCTCGTTTTTAAGCTTAGTTTGGGGAACGTGAAACTTGAGGGTGATAAATCTTCGCAGCACCAAAGCCCTAATGTAAGTCATTGATCTCTTTGCAAGTTATTTCCATGTAGCTATTTTCAAGTGAAAATGGTGTTCTATCCTTTTGTTTCATTTTAAATTTTAATTTCTTTTAGTACCTTAATTTTTGTTTAGTAGTATTTGAATAAGGCCAAGGTTGATTGATTATGAGAAAAATGTAAAAATTGCTTTATCACTAAGCATTGCATGAGGGCATGGCAATGGTTAAGTGTAGGGGATTTGATAGGTGTGTAAACACCCATCCTTTTACCACTTAATTCTGGCTAAAACGAGACCAAAACACGTATTTAATATCATTTGTTTGGAATTATGCGTGGTTTTTGTGTTTATTGTGTTTTCAGAGCTAACCGGATGAATATTAAAGAAAACATGGGATTGCACGGGTTTTTATCGAAGAAAAAGACTCAAGACGAAGTCTATTGTCCAAGAGATGCAAAAGATTTGAAGTCACTGGGCCTATTTGACGATTTATCGAAGAAAAGGACCAAAGACGGAAGATTTACATAAGTCGAAGAAACTCAAGTCTATTAAACGAAGAAATTAAAAGACGAGTTGAATTTAATCGACGACAAATCCCGAATCAGAATCGAAAACGTCAACTTTTCTGAAAAGACGAGAAGACAAGAAGAACGGGAGAAAGCCCACTCACCAACCAAAGGGGACACCTATATAAAGGGTTCCCCTCACACACTTAGTGCCAGTTTTTAGTTTTTATTTTTCTCCACCTTTTTCTCCCTTTCTGTTTCGTAGCATCACCATCACCACTAGGGTGATTGGTGATTTTAATCTTTGTTCTTCAAATCTTATAATTTTAATCTTTGTTTGTGATTGTTAAAACATTAATCATCAATACAAGTTCTTGTTTAATCTTTCTATTTCATCTTGTTCTTCATCATCATCTTTTATTTCAAGTTTTCAAGTTCTTATTTGATTGATTTGATCTTTAAAAGTTGTTGGGTTTTATGTTTTTATTGTTGGGATTTGTAGTTTATGGTTAATAGATGCTTAGTGATTAGTTTATTTAAGTTTTTGGTGAAAAACTTGGTGATTTTTGGATTAAAGTCGATTTCCTTGTTCTTCGGTATTAGTTACTGTATCTGAGATTCCCAGGTTCCGAATGAACTGAAAGTTCCGGACGAATCAAATCTTCCGAGTGAACCAAAAAGTTCCGGGTGAACTAAAAAGTTCCGGATGAGCATAATCGTCCGAATGAGCATAAAAAGTTCCGGATGAAAGTGTTTTCTAAAAAAGTTCCGAATCAACTACTTTTTGAAAAGTTCCAAATGAGTTTGTATTAGAAAAGTTCCGAGTCAGTTTTGAGTTCCGAATGAGTTTTTAAGTTCCGAATGAATTTTTTCTTAAAAAGTTCCGAATGAATCTAAATATTCCGGATGAACCAAACTTCCGAATAAAGTTCCGGATGAACCTAACTTCCGAATAAAGTTCCAAGTAAAGTTCCGGGTGAAAGTTCCGAACCAACTTCCGAACCAATCTTCCGAACCAAGTTCCGGGTGAAGTTCCGAGTAAAGTTCCGAGTCAATCTTCCGGATAAACTTCCGCATGAAAGTTCCGAATCAAGGACATACTTCCGAATCAAGTTTCTTTTGAGTATTTCTAAGGTTTACTTTCTGAGGTTTACTTTCTGTTTCTTTATTTCATTTTTGCAATTTTAATTTTAATTTTAATTTTAATTTTAATTCAAGTTTTATTAATTCAAGTTTTATTAACTGCTATTATTATAATTGCTTTTAGATTTAAGTTTACATTTCCGTGCATTTAAACTTTTTAGTAGATTAGAAAACTAATCCCCCTTTTTAGTAACCAAGAACAATCATTCCACTTAGAACCGAGATCAATTCGAGAGGATATCGAGAGACATAAATTGAACCCATAGAAAAGCATAGTATCAGCTTCCTTGAAAGGTTTCTTTAAATCCGCATCGGATACCACCTTGTCTCTTACTATCTTAGTGTTGCTGCTTCCCTCATCTTCTTCGTTGAAACTTAGACGGACAAGTTCCACGGCGTTCCGGTTATGCTCTTTGACTAGCAGTCGCAAGGTTGAGATGTGTTGTTCAAGTTGTTCCTTTGTGAGATTCTGATTGTTCGGAGAGGTCAAGTCAATCGGAAGATTAGGACCTGTCGGAGTGACAGGAGGAGTAGGACCTGCCATTCTAAACAACTGGTAGATAGAATATCAAGTCCCACGGATGGCGCCAAATGTTTGTGCAATTCCTTACGGGGATCCGAATGGTGAGACCGGATCGGATCTGAGGTGATGTATGCTTCGGATAACCTGAAACCAAAGCAACGCGTTAGCCTCGTCAGGGTGTGAGAACCCAGACCAAGCTCCGACGTGAAAGTAAGTAAAGGGTAAAAATCTGAAGAGGAATATGAGAGTAAAATAGTATAAGTAAAAAGTGATAAGGGTAAAAAAGTTAACCTAAACCTTGAACCCAAAGGGGGTATTTATACTAGTTTGATTCCTAAAAGGCCGGGAATGGTGATGGGCCTTGGTTGGCCCGATTGGGGACACACTCCCTATTTTATAGGAAGTGTGTCTGCTGAGTTCCTTGTTGACTATCGTTGACTTCTTCTAGAAGGATGTGTGCGTTTCAGATCGTCAAGTGTGTTCCGGATCGGGTCATGTGTTCCGGACACATACACGAACACCTACCTTGATATCTGATATTGTTGTCCTCTAAACACAATCCTAGTTGACTAATTTTTTATCTTTTAAATTAAGAAAAAAGGTATCCAAACATAAGTTAATGTACTAAGAGAAAAGTCAGTCAAATAAATTACACGAATAATCAAGAGATGTACCAAATTACCAATTTCAACAATAGCTTAGTCATGGTCTCGCCAAATAATCAAGTTTTTTTCAGAATATACAGATGAGAATCTTGCCCTATTTCTTAATACATTGGTTGCTTTAAGCTACACTTCATCTCTATCAGGTTGAATGGGTCGAGAGTTTCTCAAAGTGCATCTTTTAGGCAAAAAGAAAACTTCATAGACCCTTTTTTGTTGGATATCAAATGGGTGAAAGGTGATACATTATCTAACTATAAGTTTCCCTTGCGTGTGTTGCTATTCAGTAGTACCTTAGAAACTGCTCTTTTAGGTTCAAAAGACCGGGATGAATAATTACCATACAGTTAAGATACTAAGGACGAAAGATGTTGAAACTTGAACATAAAACTTTACTTTCCAGTATATGAATAGTTTTACAATCTTCATCCATCCTAATATTTTGTTACAAATTATGGTATTTGAATAGTTTTACAATCTTTACCCACTCATCTATAAATCTTCATATATCTGCAGCTCCAAAATCTTCATACATCCTTAACACCAAGTCGCACCATCGACAATCACTTGAAAGACAACATAAACCACAAATTAAAAACTTTTATTTGTGCAAACAAATAAAATCCTAAACTAAAATAGCAACACAAACAGTGACAACTAAAAATTTTTATTTGCGCAAAAAAATAAAATCATACTTGAAATAAACTTTTGATTTGCTTTGTAAACTTTGTGTATTTAAATTAATTAAAAGATCTATGTAAGTAACATTCGATAACTTAAAAATGTAGAGAAATCAGTACATTGTCATCTGCAAATATTCATCCAATTTTCAAACTTCATATCTTTGCTACAAAACATAAGCTTTTAGATCCAAGTAAAATATATTATACTGTATAATTTTTTGTGAATCGTTGAACTTTTTCTTACCACATTTTAACTTCAAATATTCATCTTCCATTCTTATTTTTCAACTTCCACCACCTTTAATTCTACATATCCTAAACTAACACATAAGAAAAAGAAGTAACTTATCTAAATAAAGCAAATTACCTTAATCCTCATTTCATGTTCACAACTTTACTTTATATCTTTATAAAACTGATACTTGTTTTGACTTAAATATGCTCTAGCTACAACTCTTAGTATACTTTGCTATACATTGAAGCTAACATCAATCCCTTGCAAATTGTAATGGGTGAGGGTTCACGTGAACCAAAATCGAAGCAGATGGAATATGAATCATTTAAAACATAAAAGCACACCAATTGAGCCAGAAATTAAAAGGGCAAAAAAGCAGCAGATACACCCATTAAATCTCTACAGCTCACTTTGATACCTTAACTACCTACAACACACCATTATACCAAGACACATTTAGAGGAATACTTACAAATCTTGAAACTAACTATAGCAGTAACAACTCAGAAGAATACTTTCTTAGTCATGAATAAAATAAATTACAATCAACGAACTCATCGAAAAAATGATAATCCATTGACTATAAATGATCTAAATGTATGAGAATACAAAAATCCAAAGAAAATCTAAACATAAGTAAGAACTACGATATGGAAACTCCAACAAAACCGACTCACTTTTGAGTTACTTCTCAACCTCCATGTTCTCATCAATTTATCCCTTTTGAACAACACTAAGTTAAATACTCAGATGTGAAGCATTTTATGTGATGTAGGCTATTGCTTCTTGGATTAAGAGTATAAAACCTGTTATAATATAAGCACAAACAACACCCCATATTAATGACCTAAAGAACAAGTTATATGATAATGTTAGGACAAATTAATTTGATAATGACAAAAGCTTTATTAATCAAAATAAAAACCCATACCTTACAATTTTTAGTTAAAAAAACCATACATAACATATCTACAAACTTGCAGCCTGCACAATGAAGCAATGATTTAGTGTAACACTTAACTATTGGATCAAAACCCATATAAAAAGAAAGATATAATATAATTTGAATCAAAAACAAAGAAAATCATATACCTATTGTCAAACAATGCAAGATCCCGGTTCTTGTTTCTACAATAAAAAGGAAAAAATCAACAATTAAGCAAAACTGATCGAAACAAAAAAGATCATTATCATTAATAAAATGAGATGAAACGTTAGAAAAAACATCACGGTGGTGAATGAATGATGAAACTTACCCGAATTTATATAGGTGAATTGAATTGAAATTGATTTGTATTTATTTGGGAATGTTTTTAATGACAAAAAATAACTTATATCATTTAATGATACATTTCAAACAATTTTTAAAAATATTTAGTTTTTATTTTCAAAATTTAAATAATCGTTATAACTTGCCATAATTATAAGATTTTTATTTTTATTTTAATCAAAAATATGTATTTAGTTAAAATCTTGTTATGACTTGCCATATTTATAAATAAGTAGTTTTAATAATTTACAAAAACAACGCATCTTTACAAAAATAAATATGACAACTTAATTCTTACTTTTCAAAATAAAAATAAAAACGTTTTCTTTTTAGTACACGTTTACAGATATTTCTTTTTAAAATATGGTAACTTTTTAAATGCCAGCGTTTTATGTTTTTTTAAATATTTATGAGTTTAAAAAAATAACAATCAGTTACTTATTGATTTCTAAAAATAAAGAACTGTTACTTTTAAAAAATATTTAGTTGAGATATTTTTGGAAATGAATTAACATGTGTCCAGTACAATTTTAAATGAGACGCAAAACATTAACATGTGTCATTTTTTACTTGGCTTGTAAAACAAAAGATATGGGCTTTAAAATGTTAGGGCCCGGTCCAATAAGCATGCATTATTTCCCTAGTATATAACATAATATGTGCAGAGTTATTTTTGGTAAATAATTTAATTGTTCTTTGCATTGAGGTCTTGTACATAGTTTATTTATGGTAGGCATTTTAATTCTTATGCTTTAAAGAGTTGTAACATATTCTGTTTTATTATATAAAATAGATAGATTTGTTTATAAAATTTTACTAATGACAGCCCTAAGGTTGTCGTTAATAAATAATTTTTATTACATGATTATTATAAATGATCATGATTGGATGAATATTCCGAAAAAAAAGTGGAGATAATCCCTAAAATTATGGATTAACAATTAACAATTGATTGTGATTGGTTTATTTAATTCTTTACAACAATTTGTAATAAAAATTCACTTCTTGTCGACAACCTTTAGGGCTGTCATTAGCAAAACTCTTGTTTATATATATAGTTTTATCTGTTACAAAGGCCTAATATCAAGCAAAACTTACGAGCAAAGAGTTGCAACTCTTATATCGAATCAAACCCTACAACCACCTCATAGTGATGTTTCAATTTTCTTCAAGTGATAAAAACATGCATTTTGCGACATACGTATACAACACGAGTTTTGTACGAAAAAAACCAACGTGAAACATGCTTTTCGTGTGCTAAGGTGGTTGTTAAATAACGATACTTAAGCAAAATCCTTAAAACTCCAATAAGATTTTGTCGAAAAACCATGGTCTGAAACTCAGCATAGCGTAAATCAGTTTCTTTAGACTTAGAATTCTTACATCATTTTCAATATTATTATTTCATATGTAACCAAATAATTCCCATCACAAAAGAAAAGATTTAGTACAACACAACAACATGATCATTAGCCACATACTTCCTTTCGCAAGATGGTTGCATTCGAATTTAAGCTTCTCAGACATATCCATCTCGCTCTTCTTCATTTTCATCTTCAACGTCATACTTAAAAGACTCACCACAAAGGGTCCTTTTATATGGCCAGTTTTTGGAATACTTCCAACAGTAGGCTGGCATGTTTTCGATTTTTATGAATGGGGTACCGATACTTTGATCAAATATGGTGGAACCGTTAAATATAGAGGTATGTGGTTCAGTGCTAATTTTGGGATTATCACAAGTGATCCTATTAAAATTGAGTACATGCTCAAGACAAACTTCAAAAACTTCCCAAAAGGGAAAGCTTATAAAGAAAGATTCAATGATTTTCTTGGAGATGGAATCTTTAATGCCGATGATGAGTTGTGGAGGACGCAGCGTCGTGTGGCTAACTCGGAGATGCATTCAACTCGCTTCATACAATTCTCCCTGGACTCGATCAAAACACTGGTGCACGGAAAGTTGTTAAAACTTTTAGAGGCTAAAAAAGGGTGTGTTATTGATTTGCAAGATGTGCTTCTTCGTTTTACTTTTGACAATACTTGTGCAGTGGCATTTGGTGTCGATTCAGGGTGTTTAGATGTTGATTTACCAGAAACCGCCTTTGCAAAGGCATTTGAAAAAGTGACCTTTGCGAGTTTGATGCGGTTTTTGATCCCTCGTTATGCTTGGAAGCCAATGAGGTATTTCAAAATAGGTTATGAGAAAATGTTGCACGAATCTTCTAAAATTGTACATGATTTTTCTGAGAAAATAGTAAGAGAAAGAAAGATGGAATTATTATCTAACAAAGAAGAAAATGGTACTTCAAGATGTGATCTTTTATCAAGGCTTATCTTAATGGAACAAGGTAAAAAAGATGTGTTTTTTACTGATAAATTGATTCAAGATTTCTGCATAAGTTTCATTATAGCTGGTAGAGACACCAGTTCAGTGGGATTGTCATGGTTCTTCTGGCTAATTACAAAGCACCCGTCAGTAGAAACCCGGATCCTTGATGAAATCCATGACATCTTACGAAAACGAGAAAATGCCAACAAAGAAAATAAAGAAAGCATAAAATTTACAGAAGAGGAACTCAAGAAAATGGTTTATCTACAAGCAGCAATATCTGAATCATTACGCCTCTACCCTCCTGTCTCATTCGACTACAAAGAGCCACAAGAAGATGACATTTTTCCTGATGGGACCCCTGTAAAAAAGGGTTCACGAGTGATCTACTGCATGTACGTCATGGCTAGGATGGAGACCATTTGGGGTAAAGACTGCCGCGAGTTCAGGCCTGAAAGATGGATAAAAAATGGCGAGTTTGTGAGCGAAAGCCAGTTCAAATACACAGTTTTCAACGCAGGTCCTCGGTTGTGTGTGGGCAAAAAGTTTGCGTATACACAAATGAAAATGGTGGTTGCTTCAGTTTTACTAAGGTATAGAATCAAACTAGTTAAAGGTCATAAAGTATTTCCAAAAGTACACACTACACTTTACATGTTAAATGGGCTATTGGTCACGATGGAGCCTAGGCCAATGATAACTGATTAATGTTCATTTTGAACATATGAGGTTGCTTATTCTTTAATGTAAAGGTTATAAACTTCTTTGGATTCTGTATTAGGGTTCAATGTATAGATGGATATGTGTGATCATGTAATGAAGTTTAATGTTGAATATGGCCATCTTCGACTTTTTCAACAAGGATGGTTTCATAAAGTTGGATCAAGTTAGGCGAAAAATTAAAATAAAAAATTTGAGAAAAAAAAAGTCACATACATCTACAAAATTAGATATCTTTTTTAAAAATTATCCCTCCTACTTAAGATGTGTAGCTATAAGTTATTTTTATTCTTCTCAATTTAGGTAGTCTTATCACTATTGGATCCCTTCCCTGATCCCATAAACTAAGTGTATGCTTTATGTAAAAGTATATGAATCAACCTTATATCAACCAAGAACGATCAATTATAGTGAACTCAACCAACTATCCTTTGGCTCACTTTATTGTCTCAATGAAATTACAATATTCTATTACAAACAAGAATCAGAAACACTCTCAAACTCACAAGATCAAAACGTAATGATCAGAACCAGAGAACAAGTTTACACACAGTGAAAGTAGAACATAATAAGACGATCTAAAATCTGTTAGGCAGGTAGGAGTATATATACTCTTATTTCTTCTTAAGTCCTTCAGGTATTCAATATTAGCAGCTTTAGTCCTTCCATATAATAACACTTGTTATCTTAGTTGTAGACTGCACCTCTATCTTTCCAACTTGTCAAATTAAGTCCCTTAGGTTATGACTTAGTACTTCTAACACTCCCCCATAAGTCTTAACCTGCAAAAGCATTAAACAAACAAAGCAAACTAGAAAATCTTTTATGGTTAGAAATCAACAATCTTTTTGTAAAAATATATGTAGTATCATCTTCATATATCACTTTCAAGGTTTTATAAAACCTGCAGATATTTTCTCCCTTAAAAAATAAAGATCAATTTCAAAATGTTTACTTCTCTCATGAAGTACTGGATTCAGAGAAATTTGGATGGCAGAGTTATTATCACAATTCATATCAATAGGCACTATCACATCCACTTTCAAATCATTAGGAACTTTTTGAATCCACATAACTTCACAACAAACATTACACATAGCCATGTACTCATCCTCAGTAGAAGACCTAGAAACAACATTTTGTTTGTTGCTCTTCCATGAAACCAAATTACTTCCAAGATAAACACAATAACCAGTTAATTATCTTCTAGTTACTTTACATTTAGCCCAATCACAGTCCACAAATACATTCAATGTATTACAGACTCCTTTCTTGAAAGTAATACCTAATCGAGGTTCACTTTTTAAGTATCTCAAAACTTTAAAAGCAAGTCTCAGATGAGACTTCATAAGACTATGCATGACTTGACTCAAACAATGCACTGCATAAGCAATATCTGGCCTAGTCATAGTCAAGTAAATCAATTTACCAACATGTTTCTAATATTGAGTGATTTCAACAAGTTTTTCATCATCGCCAAATTAATCCTAAGTTTCTTACTATCTGGATTAACCTCAATAGGTGCACCATAAGGTTTGCACCCTAACATCCCAAACACAGAAAGTAACTCAGTACAATACTTTGTTTGAGTTAAACAAATTCCATCACTTATGTCAATAACCTCAATACCAAGAAAGTACTTAAGTTATCCAAGATCCTTAATAAGAAACTTAGAACTCAAGAACTGTGTAAACTTGTTAACTTCATCCAAATTATTACTAGTAATAACAATGTCATCAACATATACAAGCAGAACCAAGAAAATATCATTCTTGTTCTTTATAAACAATGAAAAATCATTTGGACTTTAAATAAAGCCATTCTCAAGTAGAACAGAAACAAGTTTTTCTTTCCATTTTCTGGTGCTTGTTTCAAGCCATATAAAGACTTCACTAATTTGCACACTTTGTTATTATTATTATCACCATAACCCTCAGGTATTTTCATATATACTTCCTCATCAAGTTCACCATACAAGAAAGCATTATTCACATCTAATTGAAACAATGGTCAATTATTAGCAAACACAAAATTTTCAATGCTAAGATTAGCATAACTCACAACTTTATGAATGTTATATTTAACATCTTTATTAAGCACAAAATCTTTATATTTAGAAGGGAAATTACTTTTCTACTAGTTCTCCTAACATAATTATCTGTTGCTGGTTCTGGTGACCAGTTAAACATTTGACCAAAAGACTCTAGACGTTCATCCTTAGAGGAATATCTATCATCATTAGTAGAGTCTGGTATACCCTCAGAAAAAGGATTTTCAGTTGCATACTCACTACTAGTGTCCTTTCTACTAGAACCAGTGTCAATATTAGGTGATCTATCTACCTCAGAAGGAATATTTGTATCAGTAGTATGAACACCTTCTTTACCTCCACTAGTGTCTACAGTGTTGTCACTAGTATAAAGACTACTATCTATAGGTACATACTCAAGCTTACTACATGCACTACCTCTATTATCATCATACGATTCACTAGGTCCTTGACTGCTTATATTAAAAAAGATTAAGTCATTTGCATCATTTTCACAAAAAAACAAAATCTTTACTAACCACATCATTTTTAAAAGGAAAAACAGTCTCATAGAATTTAACATCCCTTGAAAAAAACCTTTTATTATCTAAACTAAACAGCTTATATCCCTTCTATCAAAAGCATATCCAACAAAAACATATTTTCTGACCATGACCCAAACTTATCAAGATCATTTAACACAATAGAAAAACATAAGCAGCCAAACAGTTTTAAATATAGAATACTAGGTTTAGACCCATAAACCATTTCATAAGGACTTTTACCAGATAACACATCAGTAGGTAACATGTTAATAAGATAAGTAGCAGTTAGCACACACACAATCCACATGTTTAATGGTATGCCCCCTTGAAACATGAGGGATCTAGAAGTATTAAGTAAATGCATGTGCTTTCTCTCAGCAACACCATTTTGTTGGGGTGTATAAGAACATGTTGTTTGATGAATAATACCATGAGTTTTAACAAAATCAGTAAACTTATAATTAAAAAATTCAGTTCCATTATCACTTCTAAAAAACTTAACCCTTTTATTAAACGGATTATCAAGAAGATTAAAGAAACTCACAATACAATCAAAAACTTTACTTTTATTTTTTAATAGAAACACCCAACCAGATCTGGTATAATCATCAACAATAGTGAGAAAGATAAAATGAAGTCTAACTCAGTTTGATGGATGCATTTGGTTATAGTCTACATGTGGGGGAGGTCAGGGGTTCGACTCCTATCATTCCCCATGTGGGGGATTTTCCCAGAATTGGCTGCCGGGTTTGAATCCCATCGCAATACCTTGAAGCCCCTTAATGGGAAACTGGATGGCTAGAATGGGGGTTGATATTCTCTTTGCGAGATGATTCGAACTAAGGTCGAGAGACTTGGTGCCTCGGTGGCACGCAAGATACTCCGCTGCACCAAACTGCCATTAAAAAAAAAACAATAGTGAGAAAGAATCTAAACCTTTCCCTACTAGTAACTTTATAAGGACCCCATACATTAAGATGAACAACATCACCAAGACTTTTGGTCTTATGATCACTTAATGTAAAAGATTCCCTAGTCTCTTTAGCCTTATGACAAACATCACAAGGTTCAGAATTATTAAGCCTAACTTCATTATTATATTTTCTAAGAACATCCAAAACTGATCAGCTGGATGTCTAAGTTTATTATGCCAAATAGAACTAGATATATGACAACATTTAATATTGCTATTAAATATTGACCTACCTTCATCAAGAAAGTATAAACCATCTTTCTCACTACCAGTCCCCATCAGGAACCTTTGAGTTAAATCCTGAATAACACATTTTGATTCATCAAAAATTACATTAACCTTATTATCCCTAGATAACTTTTGAACAGATAATAGACTAATTTTATAACCAGGAACAACCAGCACGTCCTTAATAACAATATTGTTAATTTTAAAACACCCAATCTTTTTAACATATTCTAAAGTCCTATTAGGATGGGCCACACAAATATTTAAGTATGACACGTCAATCACATTAAACATGTTTCTCAAAAAAAGTTATATGTTGGCTTGCCCTAGAATCTATAATCCAACCAACATAAGTACTACAACTACTTATGTTTGAATTATAGATAAAAAATCTACAGACAAAAAACTAACAACACAATTATTGATTTTAAAGGTACCTGCAACACTTGCAGAACCCACAGCATTCTCTCCTGAAACACTCAATAATTTTATCAACCTTTGATATTGATCAGAGGCGAGAGTGTGAGGTACACTCTTACCCTGATCACATTTATTATCATTCACACTAACATTATGAACATTATATTGAGTAGCAGTATTATTATTTCTTTTGAAATTAGCTGGATAACCAACTAATTCAAAACATCTGTCTATAGTATGAGCAGTCATATTACAATGTTTGCAAACAAGATTACCATTTCTGTAGCCACCAGACCCAATCTTATAAGAATTACAATTATTATTATTATTATTATTATTATTTATTTTTTTTTATTATTATTATTATTATTATTATTTTATTATTATAACCATCACTTTTATTAGAAACAAAAAGGGATTTACAACAAATTGGATGGGAGTCGAGATACTATCTGCGTTCCCACCCCTTTAGCAATGGTAAAACCTATTCTATGAAAAATATGTACAGCAGCGCGCGCTCCAATGTCTTGAGCCTTAAAAAATCTCTGGATCCGCTTCAGCAACGCAACTGCATCTTTCTGTAACTCCCCTAAAGAAGAAAAGGAGAAAGGAAGAAACCCATATCCGAGAGATGCACACTTAGCCAAATACTTGCATCGTTTACGTTGTGTAGCATCAATCACAGCTCGGCCAGGAACAAAGTCATTCATCCCCGTACGAGTCAAAGGAGAAGAACCAGTCAGATCAACGCACACATCTTTACCTCCCTCCCAAGAATAAAACAAAATATGTACAGCAGCGCGCGCTCCAATGTCTTGAGCCTTAGAAAATCTCTGGATCCGCTTCAGCAACGCAACTGCATCTTCCTGTAACTCCCCTAAAGAAGAAAAGGAGAACAGAAGAAACCCATATCCGAGAGCTGCACACTTAGCCAAATACTTGCATCGTTTACGTTGTGTAGCATCAATCACAGCTCGGCCAGGAACAAAGTCATTTATCCCCGTACGAGTCAAAGGAGAAGAACCAGTCAGATCAACGCACACATCTTTACCTCCCTCCCAAGAATAAAACAAAATATCTGCCAGACATAAGACACTATCAGGTCCACCATCTAATCCAATATTAACTTCCTTTCCGACAGATATCCCTGAACGGTAACATATATCAGCAAGAGTATCACGAACCAAATTGTGATGATGCTTAATCCCAACGATGCCAGCACACGATACGGCATGATCCCCAAATATATCCCCATCAAAAACCCTTAAACAAGCTGAACAGGGCTTCGAAACAGAGAACAAGGGAATACCTAAGCGATAGCACAAAACACATCGATAAGACCTCCCATTCATAGTCTGACCTAATCCGGGGATAGGAACCGTCCTAAGCCAGTCAGACGTATGATCCTCCCTCTGAGATGCCCATAAAGCCAACTGACGAGCAGATAAAGCGAAAGTGGATTTAGCATTCTTAATAACCCGAGCAAAATATATATCTGCCATTTTCTTCATGAGTTTGGGGGCAGCGACCTCACTCGGATTACTTAGAAAATCAATATCCATAACCGAGTTAAACACACGTAAGGCATCATCAAACTGGAGTCTATAAGATCTAATATCAGTGTGTTGAAGTAACTTAGACTGTAAATCAGCTGACTGTAACCGAGAAGCAAGAAAAGCATAATGCAATACGTCACCCGCAGAATAAACACCCAACCCTCCAAAGGAAAAGGGCAACGTAGCAAGTCTCCACTGCCAATCACCAAATCCCGGTCCAAAAGCAACAACGATACGCTCCAAAGAAGAACGGAGTACCAAATCAAAAGAACTTTGGGCAGACTTGAAAGCACAAGGTGAACAAGTACGCATAGCAAAATATAATTTGGAAATATCGGCACATGAACGAAGAAGCAGCAACTCACATTGGGGGTCATTAATTTTGGCCACAGCATCCATAAGCTCAATAGTCTTAGCCGCACGCTTCAGCACAAGCTTACTACAAAAATCAAGATCTACACTCGCAGTAGAGTCTGGTATACCCTCAGAAAAAGGATTTTCAGTTGCATACTCACTACTAGTGTCCTTTCTACTAGAACCAGTGTCAATATTAGGTGATCTATCTACCTCAGAAGGAATATTTGTATCAGTAGTATGAACACCTTCTTTACCTCCACTAGTGTCTAAAGTGTTGTCACTAGTATAAAGACTACTATCTATAGGTACATACTCAAGCTTACTACATGCACTACCTCTATTATCATCATACGATTCACTAGGTCCTTGACTGCTTATATTAAAAAAGATTAAGTCATTTGCATCATTTTCACAAAAAAACAAAATCTTTACTAACCACATCATTTTTAAAAGGAAAAACAGTCTCATAGAATTTAACATCCCTTGAAAAAAACCTTTTATTATCTAAACTAAACAGCTTATATCCCTTCTATCAAAAGCATATCCAACAAAAACATATTTTCTGACCATGACCCAAACTTATCAAGATCATTTAACACAATAGAAAAACATAAGCAGCCAAACAGTTTTAAATAGAGAATACTAGGTTTAGACCCATAAACCATTTCATAAGGACTTTTACCAGATAACACATCAGTAGGTAACATGTTAATAAGATAAGTAGCAGTTAGCACACACATAGTCCACATGTTTAATGGTATGCCCCCTTGAAACATGAGGGATCTAGAAGTATTAAGTAAATGCATGTGCTTTCTCTCAGCAACACCATTTTGTTGGGGTGTATAAGAACATGTTGTTTGATGAATAATACCATGAGTTTTAACAAAATCAGTAAACTTATAATTAAAAAATTCAGTTCCGTTATCACTTCTAAAAAACTTAACCCTTTTATTAAACGGATTATCAAGAAGATTAAAGAAACTCACAATACAATCAAAAACTTTACTTTTATTTTTTAATAGAAACACCCAACCAGATCTGGTATAATCATCAACAATAGTGAGAAAGATAAAATGAAGTCTAACTCAGTTTGATGGATGCATTTGGTTATAGTCTACATGTGGGGGAGGTCAGGGGTTCGACTCCTGTCATTCCCCATGTGGGGGATTTTCCCAGAATTGGCTGTCGGGTTTGAATCCCATCGCAATACCTTGAAGCCCCTTAATGGGAAACTGGATGGCTAGAATGGGGTTGATATTCTCTTTGTGAGATGATTCGAACTAAGGTCGAGAGACTTGGTGCCTTGGTGGCACGCAAGATACTCCGCTGCACCAAACTGCCATTCAAAAAAACAATAGTGAGAAAGAATCTAAACCTTTCCCTACTAGTAACTTTATAAGGACCCCATACATTAAGATGAACAACATCACCAAGACTTTTGGTCTTATGATCACTTAATGTAAAAGATTCCCTAGTCTCTTTAGCCTTATGACAAACATCACAAGGTTCAGAATTATTAAGCCTAACTTCATTATTATATTTTCTAAGAACATCCAAAACTGATCAGCTGGATGTCTAAGTTTATTATGCCAAATAGAACTAGATATATGACAACATTTAATATTGCTATTAAATATTGACCTACCTTCATCAAGAAAGTATAAACCATCTTTCTCACTACCAGTCCCCATCAGGAACCTTTGAGTTAAATCCTGAATAACACATTTTGATTCATCAAAAATTACATTAACCTTATTATCCCTAGATAACTTTTGAACATATAATAAACTAATTTTATAACCAGGAACAACCAGCACGTCCTTAATAACAATATTGTTAATTTTAAAACACCCAATCTTTTTAACATATTCTAAAGTCCCATTAGGATGGGCCACACAAATATTTAAGTATGACACGTCAATCACATTAAACATGTTTCTCAAAAAAAGTTATATGTTGGCTTGCCCTAGAATCTATAATCCAACCAACATAAGTACTACAACTACTTATGTTTGAATTATAGATAAAAAATCTACAGACAAAAAACTAACAACACAATTATTGATTTTAAAGGTACCTGCAACACTTGCAGAACCCATAGCATTCTCTCCTGAAACACTCAATAATTTTATCAACCTTTGATATTGATCAGAGGCGAGAGTGTGAGGTACACTCTTACCCTGATCACATTTATTATCATTCACACTAACATTATGAACATTATATTGAGTAGCAGTATTATTATTTCTTTTGAAATTAGCTGGATAACCAACTAATTCAAAACATCTGTCTATAGTATGAGCAGTCATATTACAATGTTTGCAAACAAGATTACCATTTCTGTAGCCACCAGACCCAATCTTATAAGAATTACAATTATTATTATTATTATTATTATTATTTTTTTTATTTTTTTTTTTTTATCAAAAATTCCAATTTTATTAATCACACAAAATTGGAAGGGAGCCGCGAAACAAGCTGCGCGCCCACCCCTTTCTGAATACAAAAACTAAGTCTAGACATCAAAAAACCACCACTCCTCGCGTCATTAGAATGACAACCAGCTAACCGCTTAAGACGCGAGAGAGTACCCATCGCCTCCACCTCAAACTCCCCGAAAGTCGAGAAGGCGAATGGAATAAACGAGTAACCATGCTCAGCACAAATAGAAGAATACTTCCTCTTCTTCTTCTGAACAGCTGACTGCAAAGCACTCCCGGGAACCCACGAATCCAACCCCGCCCCTGCAAACGGAGAAACCCCTGTAACATCTAAACACGCATCTTTGCCCTGGGACCAATTGTGAAGCAATAAATCTGCTGGCCGAAGATCACGCCCACCATCAGAAACAAATCCCATATCAACTTCTTTCCTCACCGACACACCAACCTTAGAACAAATATCAAACAACACATCACGAACAAGATTGTGCCGAAACTTAACCCCCAAATCACTAGCGCAATGAACAGCATGATCACCCCACAGATCCATCCGATGTACATGGCAACCCGAGCACAAAGAACCATCAGGAAATAAAGGAATCGACAAACGATAACACAATACCGCACGAAACTGTCTCGGGTTCATCCGTTGTCCCAGCCCATCAATCGGAATAGCGAAGAGGTAATCTTGCGCATGAGGAGCACGCACACAGCTGAGAAGTGCCTCCTGACGACGACTCAACCCGAAACGCGACGTCAAACAACCATCAATGAAACCAAAGTAACTCTTTGCCAAAGACTTCATAAACTGGGGGACAGGAGAGCTAGTGGTGACAGAGAGAGGGTCGACACTACAACAGGTCGAGAAAGCATCAAGAGCAGACTGAAAAATAGGGCCAGGCGAAACAATCCCAGACCTCGCCAAAATCCGATCCTGCAAATCACCAGACTGTAAACGAGAAGCAATAAAGGCAAAGCACCTGACATCCTCAGCACATAAGACCCCTAGGCCACCAATACTGATAGGAAGAGTAGCAAGACGCCACTGCAAATCACCAAACCCAGGCCCTGAACCCGTAACAATCAACTCCAAAGACGCGCGTAAGGCCTGATCAAACTGTGACAAAACACCCTCAAGAAACCCAGGGGGCAAGTCCTCAAAGCATACACCAACTTTGAAACACCAGCACAGTAACGAAGGAGAAGAAGTTCACATTGCGGGTCATCAAGCCCCCTAATAGCCTCTAACAAAGAAATAGCCTTAGAGACCCGACGCGCAACAAAATTACCAGCAAAAACTAAATCACGACTAATAGAGCCACCAAGAAGCTTAACACCAGACCTCGGACAAGAAATAGAAGCAGGGAGGAGGCCATGGGAGTCGAGATACAAAAGGGATTTACAACAAGAAGCTTATTATTATTTTATTTTTTTATTTTTTTTATTATAACCATCACTTTTATTAGAAACAAAAAGGGATTTACAACAAATTGGATGGGAGTGGAGATACTATCTGCGCTCCCACCCCTTTAGCAATGGTAAAACCTATTCTATGAAAAATATGTACAGCAGCGCGCGCTCCAATGTCTTGAGCCTTAGAAAATCTCTGGATCCGCTTCAGCAACGCAACTACATCTTCCTGTAACTCCCCTAAAGAAGAAAAGGAGAAAGGAAGAAACCCATATCCGAGAGCTGCACACTTAGCCAAATACTTGCATCGTTTACGTTGTGTAGCATCAATCACAGCTCGGCCAGGAACAAAGTCATTCATCCCCGTACGAGTCAAAGGAGAAGAACCAGTCAGATCAACGCACACATCTTTACCTCCCTCCCAAGAATAAAACAAAATATCTGCCAGACGTAAGACACTATCAGGTCCACCATCTAATCCAATATTAACTTCCTTTCCGACAGATATCCCTGAACGGTAACATATATCAGCAAGAGTATCACGAACCAAATTGTGACGATGCTTAATCCCAACGATGCCAGCACACGATACGGCATGATCCCCAAATATATCCCCATCAAAAACCCTTGAACAAGTTGAACAGGGCTTCGAAACAGAGAACAAGGGAATACCTAAGCGATAGCACAAAACACACCGATAAGACCTCCCATTTGTAGTCTGACCTAATCCGGGGATAGGAACCGTCCTAAGCCAGTCAGACGTATGATCCTCCCTCTGAGATGCCCATAAAGCCAACTGACGAGCAGATAAAGCGAAAGTGGATTTAGCATTCTTAATAACCCGAGCAAAATATAAATCTGCCATTTTCTTCATGAGTTTGGGGGCGGCGACCTCACTGGGATTACTTAGAAAATCAATATCCATAACCAAGTTAAACACACGTAAGGCATCATCAAACTGGAGTCCATAAGATCTAATATCGGTGTGTTGAAGTAACTTAGACTGTAAATCAGCTGACTGTAACCGAGAAGCAAGAAAAGCATAATGCAATACGTCACCCGCAGAATAAACACCCAACCCTCCAAAGGAAAAGGGCAACGTAGCAAGTGGCCAATCACCAAATCCCGGTCCAGAAGCAACAATGATACGCTCCAAAGAAGAACGGAGTGCCAAATCAAAAGAACTTTGGGCAGACTTGAAAGCACAAGGTGAACAAGTACGCATAGCAAAATATAACTTGGAAATACCGGCACATGAACGAAGAAGCAGCAACCCACATTGGGGGTCATTAATTTTGGCCACAACATCCATAAGCTCAATTGTCTTAACCGCACGCTTCAGTACAAGCTTACTACAAAAATCAAGATCTACACTCGCAGGCCCCCCAAGTAACTTAACACCGCTCGTAGGTCGAGCAATATTATCTGGGAAAACACCAATAAACTTGCTGCGAGGATCCTCGGTCGGCCAAAAAACTTCAGTCTTATCAATATTCAGATGCAGTCCATACACTGGACCCTCCTCCATGATGCACTCTCCCACAACCAAAGTATCCCCAATAATAGTACCATCATCCAAATACCAGGCCTGTAGATAAAGAGAGAAGGAGTCCCGAATCTTACATATCAATGGTTGAAGAACAAGAGCAAAGAGTAACGGACCAAGAGGGTCACCCTGTTGTACCCCCTGACATGACCTAAATACATGTTCCCCGTAATACAACCTTGCCGGACTAGAATAACAAAACTCCACCCAAGACGAGATAGAGGGACAACGAAGACGAACCTCTCGCAACATAACCTCTCGATCAACCAAATTGAAAGCATTTTTAAAATCCACAAGTAACATCGACAAACCGACATCATCACCATATCTCTCAAGAAAACGATTCACAATATGAAGAATAGCCTCACTCTCTCCCGACACTCCCACCCCAAACTGCAAATCACCAAAATACCCATCCAAAGAAGGACCAACCTCATAAGCACATACCTTGGAGACAAGCCGTCTCCAAATAGTAACAACAGCAATGGGACGAATCCCACCACCCGGCTTAACCAACAGAGTGAGGGGAGCACTGGCGATAAACTCACCCAACACCTTGGGACACCGCCCATCAAGAAAAAGGTTCACTACTTGGGTGATAGAAGAAACTAAATCATCAGAAATAGCAACCGCGGAACCACTCAAACAATCTAAAAGGTGTTGGGCTCGCAACCCATCCCGCCCACAAGACGTACCTCGGGGAAAACTCTTGATCATGTCAAGAACCCTAGATCGAGAAGCAACCAGGAGATGATGGTTAAGAGAAATATCTGGCAAAGAAGGAGCATGAACAAAAGGATGTTTATTTTTTAGGTCTTCAAGAGTAATATCTATATAAGGAGCCACACCAGATGAGGAAAGAACTCTAACAGCAGCAGAATAATGCCCATCAGAAATCTTCCGTCTACACTGCTTAATATTCTGCTCAACCAACCCACTATCCTCACTAAGAACATCAGACAAAGCAGGGGAAGGTTCAGCCAAACACTCTCTAAGAAGCTGTAAACTACCATCAAACGTCTCCCAAGAACGAATAGCATTAATAATATACTCCTCTTGCTTTTGTCTCTTGATAATGGACCTACACTCCAAATTACTTCTCGGACGAAAGGTTTTAAGCAGACAAAGAGGCAAAACAAGCAAACGAACCCAAGAAGATATGTCATCAGGCTTGTTAACCACCCTGTCAATGGCCCCTTTCAAAGCGCGAGAAAAACCCAAACGACACTTTGGAGGGATAGATTTAACAGTACGCAACCCTTTAGAAAATAAGCTATCAAGAGTCCCCAAATCAAAACCATAATGTGAGTCACGAACTTCAACACCACCACTAACAAGATGCAAAGTACATGATGGAACAGGAGGCTTAGGGAGGTCATAAAGAACAAAGTGAACAATACCATCACCACAATCAGGAGGTGGTACAAAATCAGAACCCTTACCATGCCGACACTTAGACCGAAACGTGTGCGTGGTGAAATAATCACCACATAACCAAATCCCCATACTCTTAAAGGTTAACTCGACCCTCTCATAAACAACCAAATAGGATAAAATGGAATGTTTGGTACAAGCTAGCGCATCACCTCTAAAATGTTTATCACGAAGATGAATAATCAAAGACGACTTAGTAAGCCCATTCCCACTACCATCTCGACATCCGTTAAGACCAACAAACGGGCAATGGAACCGAACAACTGCCATGACACCACCAAACCTAAACTAAAATTATTATTATTATTATTATTATTATTATTTTATTTTATTATTAATCATCACTTCAATTATTATTATTATTATTATTATTATTATTATTATTATTATTATTATTATTATTAAACCCTTTGTTCCAATTATTAGAATTCCCACCAGACTTAACAACAAAAGCAGATGGTCTAGATTTAGAATTCTTGGAAGACCTAAGACTATTTCCATGAGACTCATCCGTAGATAATGTAGCAAACGTAGTTCTAACGGTTGGTATAGGATCATATGTAAGAATCTGACTCCTTACCACACTATAACTGTCATCAAGACTCATGGGGAACTGCATCAACCTAAGAAGTTTATTATGCTCCTTAAGTTCCTCAGAACCCTCACAAGTACAAGCAGGTAAATCAACAAGAGAATCAAAATGCCTCCATAGAGAATTACACTCATGATAATATTTAGATAATGACATACCAGATTGATTTAAAGTATAGATTTTATGATGTAAGTTCTATATAACAGATCTATCTTGTTTATCATAAGTTTCCTCAAGTTCATCCCAAACATCTTGGGCAAGTTTAGAAAAAAAATTGACCTTTATATAAATCTTGTGAAACACACCCAAATAACCAAGAAAGAACAACCGCATTACATCTATCCTATTGATCTCTAGTAGAACCATCATTAGTATCCTGAACGCAAGTACCATTAACAAACCCTAACTTATTCCTAGTTTTTAAAGCTAATTTTATAGCAGCAGACCAAACTTTGTAATTCTCAGTCCCTTAAAGTTTGATAGAAATTAACAGAGATCCTCTATCTTGAGGATGAAGATATAAAGGATCATGCACAACAAATTTAACTACAACAGCCTTAGCTTTAGGTGACTCAGCTTTAGGTAAAACCATGATGACAACAACAAGAAAAACAAGAAAGAAACTAAAACAAAACAAGAAGCACACAACACCTTGTAACTCCTCTACAAACAACTACACAAAAGAAAACTCAATCCAACAAATCCAACAATCACTACCTAGTCCCTTCGACACCTAATCCTCACTAAAACAAACCTAAAGAAAATAACTTAAAAGAAGGGAGAGAGAGGTGTTACGTAGCACGCGTAGCAAACTGAGCGTAGATCAAGAAGATCTAACCAACCAGAGCAGTGGAAACAAACAGATCTGCGCGTTAAAACAACCAAGAATAACAATCTATCCAAACTTACTAAGACAAGAAGAAACCCTAAATTATGATTTTAGGGTTTCTTCAAGATTATTGCAATTAATAACAATCCAACCATAATTAAACAAGTAAATATAACAAATATTACCCAAGATCCCAACCCCCCCCCCCCCCAAATAACGAAACCCTAATTTTTTTTAAAACCCAATTAAACCTCCAATTGAACTAATTAGTACAATTAACCAACAAGTTTGAACAAAGAACCAACAAAAGATCACGATATATGATTATAGATCAAAATCCCAAAAAAAATTACCAAACCCTAATTTTCAAAATTGATTGAAAAACCTTTTAATCGATGATACAGAGCAACCAGGCTCTGATACCATGTAAAAATATATGAATCAAACCCTATATCAACAAAAAATGATCAATTATATTGAACCCAGCCAACCACCCCTTGGCTCACTTTATTGTCTCAATGAAATTACAATATTCTCTTACAAACAAGAATTAGAAACACTCTCAAAGTCACAAGATCAAACGTAATGATCAGAACCAGAGAACAAGTTTACACAAAGTGAAAGTGGAAAATAATGAAACGATCTAAAGTTTGTTAGGTAGGTAGGAGTATATATACTCCTATTTCTTCTTAAGTCCTTCAGGTCTTCAAGATTAGCAGCTTTAGTCCTTCCATATAATAACACTTGTCATCTTAGTTTTAGACTGCACCTCTATCTTTTCAACTTATCATTTTAAGTCCCTCAGGTTATGACTAGTACTTCTAACACTTTAGCTTCGCAAATTATGAATGTATTGTCCATTTGAATGATAAAAAAATTAAAAAAAAAAGATGTTGGTTTATTTTAACTTATATGTGTATGAGAAAGGATCGCTGAGAAGAATAATTACATGTGAAAGGTGAGAAGTATTTCCAGTCACACATATATTTGTAGGTACATCTAAACACTACAACAGAAGTGATGCAAATGGCCATTTGCACCGGATTTCCAACGGGGTCAAAAATTTGCAACGAATTTCCAACCAAGAATAATTTGTTATAAGTTAGCAACCGCTTTTCCAACGCATGTATTCCAACGGATTTTCTACGATTTTGTTATAGTAGATAATGCAAGAAAATTGCCATGGATATTATTTGGTACAAGATTGCAACGGGATATATTTGCTACAAAATTGCAACGGTATAAATTTGTAATGGCATAAAGTAGTAATGAATTTTTGCAACGGTGTTGAATTTTCGTCAAAAAAATAACTTCGTTACAAACTTACAATTTTGTTACAAAAAGAGCTGCACTTTTAAAAGAAAAAAAGCATCTAGCTATTTTTGTGTAATATACAAATATCTAAGAAAAAATAATTTTGCACGCATAATTGAACTCAAACTAATGATTAGATACACTTCCAAGTATCATATTATGCAGTGCATTAAATCATACACGAAGTGTAACAAGCTAAATCATATTGGGTGTACCACTTCTTAACAAAATGTCTAATATACGTAATTTTATCAAATTCGACACACTTATTCAAAACAAAATGTGTATTAAACCCTTAGTGTACCTTAGTCAACAACTTTTATGCGGAATGAGGAGTAAGAGCTTGTTCCTTTAATTTTACAATGCCTCACCAAGCTTTTCATTTGTTTCTTTCTTAAATGCCTCAAATTTTTCTTAGCTAGATTTCTTTCTTATTGTAAAGTTTCCTCGAAAATCTCCTTGTGTTTCTCTCTCACTTGCTCCAATTCGTTCATAGATTTCTTTAGCACTTCAACTTAAAAAAGATACTTAAACTAATTAGAAAGGTAACAATAGTTAAAACTGATTTACTTAAACATTATACAATAGGTATCCGGTTTTACCATAGAAGCACATTGGCTTAATATCCTCCAATTCAACTATAACTATGCTTGTAACTTATAATATGTATTATAATATTTTATAAGTACGACAACCTTTATTAACATGGCAACATTTAATTAGTAATTGATATGTGATATTTCTTAAAGCATGCTATCATTTTTCTTGAACTAGTCTCACTCGTTATATATGTAGCAAAGTTTATTAATATGATATCACTAATTCACTATCCACTTCATAAAATGTTTTAAATAGCAAATATCTATTTACTAACAAAAACTATGACGACAAATAATTAAGCCAAACACCCACTTATAGGACAGATTTACAACCAACAATTAAAAAGTTAAACATTATGGATCAAACATTACTGATTAACCATTACGATTCATATGACAACAAATAATTAAGCCAAACGCCCATAAAAAATTAAGCCCAACCTCAGCCCATTACGCCAAACACACCCTTAGTCTCAAAACATGGGTCTAAAATTCACTTATAAAGCACACATAGGACTTTCTGAAAGTACATGTATGTGCATTCATATGAGTGATATTATGGACCCCAAAACAACGGAACTTTCTAAAGCCGATGACCACATTTACAAATCTCAGTTCTCCACTAAACTAATTACGGTAAGAAGGTATGTAAGGAGTAGTTCATCCTAATCGTGTCCGATTTTTCACCATGACATAGTATGTGATTCAATGTTGCCAATGAGGTTTGTTAAACATGATCGTTGTTAAGTTGCAGGTTGTTAGTATCATGTCACTAAAAGGGGGACTACTCCAAAGTATACTTAAAGGACACAATTCGTGAATTAAAGCTACGAGGTTAGGTCTTTTGAAATTAGAATATAAGCGAACTTTCATATTTTTATTATGTAGGAGTTCAAATACAAAAGTATTCAAAGGATAAAAGGGGTAGGTAAAGGAGATGGTATTGCTAGTTCCAGATACAAAGTAAAGAGATAAATATTGATCGACGATGATGAATCCATGAGATGTTTGGGATATGCTTTTTCTTGAACATCAATCAATTGATTAAATGAGAAGAAGTAAAAGGGATGGAGTATCTAAATTAAGTGATGATAATACTAAATAGTTTGTAAGTATCAGTAAAAGAGCAATGCACACAAGCAAAATAAGACCTAGCGATTCTTAGCTTTGTATATTATTATAAATGGAATCCTCGTGTCATGTGCCCAAAAACAACATAAAATGTTATTGTTTACTTGCAACAAAACATCCAACAACCCGTTGCGAAAACGTTATATATTAAAAATGAGTATACGATGAATATTAAAATAATAACAAAATAACACAAACCTATACTTTCAATGTAAAAACATTTTAATACAAAATTCACCCTCAAGTTTGCTAGAATTTACAAAACCGACATTCATCTTTTACCTAATCGTGCCCGATTTTGCTAGAACTTACAAAAATAACCCTAGAGGTTATCGTTAGCTTCAGTGTTAGTCTCAATGGCTATCAAATAATACTTGAGGGAAAAACTCTCGGCAATGCGTAGGTTAAAAACCTCGTTTAATATATAAAGGGCATTCCTTACGACTCTCGAGATATTAAAATAATAAAACCAAAGTGTATGACATTGGTCGTGTAGGGTTTAACATTACACACACAAGAGTAAAACCGAAAAGCAAAATAAAGAACACAAGAGATTTACGTGGTTCGATCAATATTGCTATTAACCTACGTCCACGGGTGGCAACTAGGGTTTGTATTATATTCGGGAGCATAACAAGTTACAAGGTATAATGAGGTATATTTATATACTACCATAATTAGGTAAACCTCTTAATTATAGAATTCGTGATAAGCCAATTAAATAACTGTTATCTTTGCCAAAAATTTGTATTAGGGCCAGCTGCCACTAATCGAAAGCCTACAATGCAACGGTCTCCCACTTGGAGGCTTTGAAACATGTTCACCTACACTCCTTTGTAATTTTTAAGTATCAACCAATCTTAAGCTCCCTTTGTTATCACATGCCTTCTCAACACTATTTTTTAAGGCCAGCTAAAGTTATATAGAACTTCATCTTGTCTAGCGTCACAGACTTAGTGAACATATCTGATGGATTCTTTGCACCTGATATGTTCTTTAAGTTCATCGTGCCATTACTAATCATCCCTCTGACAAAATGATACCTCATCCCAATGTGTTTTGTTTTGTCATAATAGACCGGATTCTTGGCAAGTTTCATAGCACTTTATTATCACAGTATAACGAGTAATCAACTTGTCTCTTGTCTAGCTCTTCAAGAAAATTCTTCAACCATACTAGCTCTTTACTTGCTTCAACAACTGCCATGTATTCTAATTTTGTTGTAGATAGAGCTACACTTTTCTGAAGTCTGGACATCCAACTAACTGTTGTTCCTCCCACTGTAAAAATGTACCTGGTAGTGCTTTTGAATGTCTGTCTACATCCACCCAAATTAGCATCTAAATATCCTATGAGAACTTTATCTTTACCTCTAAAACATAATCCCAACTTTGAAGTACCCTTCGAGTATCTGAGTAACCATTTAACAACTTCCCAATGTTCTCTCCTCGGATGTGACATAAAGCGACTAACAACCCTGACGGCATGAGAAATATCTGTTCTCGTGTTAACCATAGCATACATGAGATTACCAATGGTATATGCATAAGGAACTTTTGCCATATATGCTTTCTCTTCTTCCGATATAGGAGATTGGTCTTTGGTAAGCTTGAAATGACTTCCTAAATATGTAAGCCCTCTGTAGCTACAATACTTAAGACCAATATGATGGTGGTCATTTTCACTATGGGAGAAAATATCTCATTATAATCGATCCCCTAGTCTGTTGAAAACCTTTGACCACTAAACTAGCTTTGTATTGTTTAGACCCATCATGCTCTTCCTTGATTCTGAATACCCATTTATTCTGTAAGGATCTTTTATCTTATGAAAGCTTGGTTAAGACCTATGTTTTATTCTTGTTTAAAGAGCCCATTTCTTCTTTCTTTGCATGCTCCCACTAAAGAAAAACTTTCTTCTTAATTGACTTAATGTAACTTTCTGCTTCACCATTTTCAGTCAAAAGAAGATAATTGACTCATGGATTATACTTTTTAGGTGGTTTAGAGACTCGAGTAGATCTCTTAACCCAGTGTGATGCAACTGGCTGAGAATGTGATCCTTCTTCTTCCTTTGAGCTTTCATTGCTAGGAATGTATTCTTGATCATCTTGGGACTCGTCGCTCACTGATGATTCATGTTGAAAATCAGCCTCATTACTCCCACTATCCTGAGCATCTATTGACCCGCTAGTTCTGATGACATCACTTTCAAACTCAACATGTTCTTTCTGACCCTTTGAGTTTACTGTTTTAGTCTTTATAATGCTCTGCCTCGTTCAAAGTTGCATGTTTACTTCTGACTACCTTTCTGCTATCAAAATCCCAAATCTTGTAGCCCATACTATCTTCCCCATATCTAATGAAAGTATATTTCTTAAATTTTTCATTTAGCTTGTCACCATCTTTCATTAGATCATAAGCACTGAACCTGAACACCTTTAAATGTTCATAATTTACTACTTCCTCTTTCCACTCTTCCTCTGGTATCTTGAAGCCCAATGGTAATGATAGCCCCCGATTGATAAGATAAGTTGTAGTGTTAACTGCATCAGCCCAGAATGTCTTTGGAAGCCTGGCCTTAAGTCTCATACTTCTGGCTCTCTCATTCAAGGTTTTGCCCATCCTTTCTGACACTTCGTTCTGTTTAGGAGTGCCTTGAATTGTATTTATCATCTGAATGCCTTGTTCATCATAATAGTCAATGAACTTTGTGCTAATGTATTCCTCACCATTATCCGACTTCAAGCATTTTACCTTCAAATTAGTTTCCAATTCAATAACACTTTTCCATTTCTTAAAAGTATTAAAAACTTCAAAGTTATTTTTAAGAAAGAAACCCATACCTTACGTGTTGAATCATCGATGAAGGTCACACAGTAGTTTGATCCTCCAAAAGAAGAGACGGTGTCGGTCCATAGACGTCTATGTGAACAAGCTATAATTTATGAGCTTTCAGTGTCTGTCATGTCTTCACAAAGGATACCTTCTTTTTCTTGCCAAGCACACATGGTTCAAAGAACTTTGAATCCAACTTTTTCAAATCTAGAAGCTTTCCCTTAGCAACAAGCATTTTCATACCCTTTTCACTCATTTGACCAAGTTGTTGATGCCACAACCTAGATGGTTGTAACCTCTTGTCAATTCATTTATCCCATTTTCAGGGACTTCAACCATGTATAGGTTACCTCGCTTTTTTCCCCTGGAGTGTTAGAAATACGTTTTAACGTATATTAGAAGTATCGGTCACTCCACAATATTATTAATGTTGTAATAGCTCGTAGTTAATGAGTACTTATTTAGTTAAGTTAGAAACCGACCCATGGCCTTGTCATGGGTCGGCCCAAGCCCAATAGTGGCCTTAGATATAAATACCCCTTTCCACCATGGAAAGGGGTTGGTTGTTGATTATTCTATTTTCTCATTTTAATGAAAAACACATAGTTCTCTCTCACTTTCTCTCACTAGTTTCTCTCTCTAGAAATCTTCAACCCACTTCATAGATTAACAAGATTATCAATATTCTACATTTGGTATCAAGAGCCATGGGGTGATTTAAGGTAAGGATTAGTGTTGTTTTTTTTTAGTTCTTAAGGGTATTAGTGATTTTTTAGAAAAAATCAACCTTGAATCTTGTATTTTTTGGTGTTTTTGTTGTTGGGATTAGTAGATAAGTGTTGGGCTTAGCTTATTTTGGTAGAAATCACAAAACTTTTTGTGGTTTTTGATCAAAAATCGGGTTTAAAATCGTTTGAAGGTTGCTTTATTTGGTCTCGAAGTGTTTTTTCCAGGTTTATTCCGAACAGCCAAATATTCCGAACAACCAATCATTCAGAATAGCCAAACATTCAGAAAAGCCAAACATTCCGAATAGCCAATCATTTCGGATAGGATATTCCGGATAGGGGTTTATTCCGAGTAAGGGATTATTCCGGATAAGGGTTTATTCCGAGTAGGGGATTATTCCGGATAGTGTATTATTCCGAATAGGGGTTTATTCCGAGTAGGGTATTATTCCGAGTAGGGTATTATTCCGAATAGGGTAGTATTCCGTATAGGGCTATATTCCGAATAGGGTTATATTCCGAATAGGGGTAGTATTCCGAATAGGGTTGGATTCTGAATAGGGTATTATTCCGGATAGGGTATTATTCCGAATACGGTTTTTTCGACGATTTTTAGTGGATTTAATCTTGGCTTCTTACACTCTTTACTTCAACAACACAACACAATTCATAACCTTACTTCACTGCTCGATCAACCGATAATCTTTGTTTCTTTAAAGTGATCAAAATGAATCCGAATTCATTAATGCCTCAAATGACATCACTTACGAACATTTCCGTCATTACGGGAACGGATAATCGCCCTCCAATGCTCATTAAAGAAGTCTTTGAAGCATGGCAAGGCCGTATGATGTCATACATTAAGGGAAAACCGACATATGGGAGGCTTATGGTCAAGTCAATTCTAAATAGTCCACTTGATTATGGTACCATTGTGGTTAACAATGTGACTCGACCACGGGAGTTTGAAGAACTTACACCAGCCCAACAACTTGTTGCCGATGCAGACGAAAAGGCTCTTCAAACCATTCTCCAAGATCTTCCACATGACATCTATCGAATGGTCAGTCAATATACGGTTGCAAAGGATTTATGGGAACGTCTAAAGGTGTTGCTACAAGGTACGTCTCTCACCAAACAGGAAAGGGAATGTCAGTTATATGATCTGTTTGATAGATTCACGTACAGCCCAGGGGAAACGCTTCACGACTACTACTTCAGATTCACTACTCTCATGAATGATCTGAATGTATACAATCTCGTGATTGCTCAATTCCAGGTTAACACCAAGTTTTTGAATACTTTACCTCAAGCTGAATGGGGTGAGTATATTACCGATGTTAAGTTAACCAGGGATTTGCATAAGTGCAATTTGGATCAACTCTATGCTTTTCTTCAGCAGCATGAGAAACATGTGATCATGCACCGTTCGCCTCGAGGTATGTACCCTGATTCTTTAGCTTTGATGGCGAATCAACCAAGCTTGTCATACAACAACACTCCTTATATCATGGGACACCAAGCCTATCATCCATCACCGTACCTGACTCCATGCTTCCCTCAATATTCAATTCTACCGCAACCACCCACCTCACATCAGCAACAATATCGGTTTAATGCACCTTCATCACAATATGCTTCACAACCTCACCCAGCAAGCATTGCACCTTATGCTCAGTCTTCATATTCTTCTTATCAAGAGAATGCAGCATATCCATCAAGCTACTCTGACCATATGAGTATTCCTTCTAGTGCTTATGCAGCTCAACAAGACCAAGCACTGTATTGTGATAATGATGAAGTCCCCATTCCTGAATTCAAACAAGGAACTGACCCAGTTGAAGTGTTAGCCACTATGTCTGCTTATCTCACAAGGACTTTAAGCAAACGAGGATTTAGAGGACCAGCTCCTACGAACAATCAGCTGAGGAATTCATCCAATTCTCGTCAACAAGCTACTATTGAGAATGGCAGGGTAATGGTTCAACCTATTCAACCTTATCAGGGGAGACCTACTACATCAACCACCAATGCACGCACGGTCAATCCTGCTCCAATGGTCAACACTCCTCCACGGGCTAATTCCACAGGCAAGTTGAGAATGATTACATGCTACAACTGTAAGGAAGAAGGTCACATGTCCAGGGATTGCAAAAAACCCAAGAGGAGAAGGGATGGTCAATGGTTTGCAGAAAAGATTTATCTGGTGAACGCTCAGGCACAAGGAAGGGAACTTGATGAAGAGGAGCTTGCATTTCTTGCTGATCCAGGGATTGCTGAACAAGACGTTGTCACCACACAGAATGCAGCATACCAAGCAGATGATCTTGATGCTTACGATTCAGACTGTGATAAACTTCAATCTGCACAGGCAGCTCTTATGGCAACTATCTCTAGCTTAGGGCCAGAAAAAATATCTGAGGTACTTACTAATACCACTGATAATACCACTGATACTAGTATTCAATCACATCAAGTTGGGCAAGAGGGTGCTGATCCGAATGAGTCTTCGGTGGTGAGTCTTTCAAATGAGGAGACAATCAATGATAGTAATATCAATGTGAGTCCCCAGACTTTGAGTGAATCACAACCGGGAGCCATTTCGCAAACGCATATTCCTGCTCAACAAGATTTGGTCATGGTTCCTGCTACATTACTTAGCCAAATGAATACTGCACTCTTAGAAACCCTACCTAAGAATAAGAATTTGTCTGCTGAGCTTGCTTTATGCAACGAAAAAGTTCAAACTTTGGAATTAGTTCCTTCGTCCACTGTTCTAACAAATCCCGAATATGATCATTTTCGAGACAAACAAATGAGTCATTTGCAAGAAATTGAAACCTTAAGAGCAGATCTTTCTAACGAACTTAAAGAAAAAGAGTTAGTGGTCACTAATTTTTACAAACTTCAAACGGATTTTGAGTTACTCGAGTCTAAAAAGAATGAAATGGAAATTAATGCGGCTAATAAGATTAGAAGTTTAGATTATTTGCTTTTAAGACAATACGCTGCCTCTCAACTAGTGCACTTATTTGATGCTTCGTTTAGAGAATTTAATTTATCGCGTCAAAAAGGCCTTCCCCCTAACCCACGGTATGCAAAAAATGCTTTTATCCATAGTCCAAGACTTTATAATGCAACCCAATTAGGATTGGTCTTAGACCCGATTGTTATTTTCTATGATCGCACAAATAAGGATCTAGTTGATGAGAATCGGTCATACAACTTTGCAAAATATCTCGAGTGTGATTATTTTAAAATGAATCAGGAGCTTGCAAAAACGGATTTTAGAATTCGCTTCCATATGGATAAAGATCTCATCACAGCACCAACCTACATGTTACATGAAGAAAACCCTAGTACACTTCCTACACTTGTCAAAATGGAAGGACCTAAGGAAATTCCAAAGGATCTTCCACCTGTTAGCACTGTATGGTTAAACTTGCAAGAGATTAATCAATACTTTGCTAGTTTTGACAAGGTCATTTTGGAATGTACGACTTCAAATGGCCTAAACGCCGGAGAATGGGCTTTCGAACACATGAACGAGGTGTTTAAGAATGAGATCAATCCGTTTGTCGAAAGTCTAAAAGGAAGTTTTGCATCTCTTTCGGAAAATCTTGAGTTTGAAATTGCAGAAGTTCAAAAAGTGTTTTATGAAATGGACACCGCTTACGAACTACAATTAATTGAAAAGGAAAAGATTTTATCCGAATATGACCGATTCTTGTCCCAAGTAATTTCGTGTGATGTGCTTACTACTGTGAATGTTATTTATTCGAATGAGCTTACATCCGCTATGATTAAATGTGATGCTGTGAATATATGTGATGATGTGTGTGATCTCTCTGTAAATGTTGCTGATACTGTAAATGAGGTAGATAATCATTCTTGTCACGAATCTAACGCTGAATTTTTAAAGCTTCAAGATTCTTACAATTTACTTTCAAAACGCTTTAATCAACTTGAACAACATTGTATATCTTTAGAATTAAAACAACAAACTCAAAATGAGGATCTTTTGATAACAAATGTTTGTGAAAACAGTGTTGAGACGAGTGACAAGATGATTGCAATAGTTAAGGCATTAGAGGAAGAGATTATGAGATTAAAGAGAGATGTGTCATCAAATGAAACACTAAAATTGGAACTAGAGGTTGCAGAGTCTAAAAACCAGGACTTAGAAATTAGACTTTCGTCTATTCTAGGGGAGATGGATCGTGCAAGACAGGGAATGTCCAAACTTTATGGTTCACTAGAAGAACGCTTCGCTTTTAATGCGGCACAGCAACAATCTTATGTTGAACAATTGAACCAAAAATATGAGGAAATCTCTGACTTAAATATCCAGCTCATTGACAAAAACATGGTTTTGGCCGAGTTAAAGGAGACACTTCTTCTCACCCGACAAGAAGCTGTTAATAACTTAGCTACCAACTCTGCACCATCCTCTAGTGCTCCAACAACCAAGTCAATAGTGCTTTATAAGAACCCACTCCATAAGAAAAACCCGGTTACCTACGATGATTATATGAGGAATGCAATTAAGCATGTAGATCTTGTTAGGGATATTTTAGACGATCTTTATGCCTTAGATCCCTCAAGTAGCTACTATTATTCAGCTCATGAATATATTAAGCGAGTTCAATATTGCTTAGCATATTTGCAATACATAGGTAAACCAGGTTCTGCACTACTCACTAATCGACCCATTGCTGTAACTCTATTCAATAAGACCCCAGGAGCAAAACCATCATTGGCACCATCAAGTAAGGCACCTTTAAAATCTGTTGCTAATGTTCCCACTTTGCCTTCTACAGGAGTAAAAGAGTCTACTAAGGCTACAGGATCGCCACTCAAGAAAGATAAGATCAAGC